>JAWWNF010000309.1:0-615000 GCA_034641395.1 Darevskia armeniaca
AGCACCCACCTCACAGGAGCACAGGAAGCTGCCTTATAATGAGCCAAACCATCAGTCCATTGAGCTCAGAATTACTACACTGCCTGGCAGTGGGTCTCTCCCAGCCCTACCTGGAGATGCCATGAATTGAATCTGGGACAGGTCAGACTATTTGTTCATCTAGCCCTAGACTGTCTGCTCTCACTGGCAGTGGCTCTCTGGGGTTTCAGGCAGAGAGGGAGAGATCTTTCCTATCATTTGCTACCTGAGATCCTTTTTTAACTGGGACCTTCTGCAAGCAAAGCGCCTGCTCCATCCAGGGGCGAACGAAGGCGTCGTGACACCCAGGGCGGGGCGCCGCTACATAGGGCGCATGTGCAGTGTACCTACGTACGATGCATACGCTGTACGCAGCCATGCCGCACATGCGCTGTACTTAGCGGTTTGCCGGCGGCACTGCTCCAGCGCCGTACGGACGGTGCTGGGATCCTCTGCTCGCGGCTGCAGCAGCGAACGGAGGATCCTCCACATGTGGCTGCAGCGGCGTGATGGCTGCTCGCGCCACCACGAGCATCCACGGGGTGCCTTCTTGTCACCCCCGCAGACATGGCACCTGGGGCACACACTGCCCCCCGCCCCCCATTGCGACACCACTGGCTCCATCACTGAGCCTTGGCCCTTCCCCAGATTCCCAACTGCCCACAGCAGAGGCAAATGTGCGCCCCTACCTGAAGAGGCTGGGGATTAAACCTGGGACCTTCTGCAAGCAAAGCAGATGCTCTGGCACTGAGCTGTGACCCACATGGAAAAAGAGGATATCTCACTCTTCCTAATGGTAGGACCAATAATGGGTAAACGTGGGAAGAGTCGTTCAAGCGCAACAAGTCACTTTGTTGGAACAAGAGACAGCCGTAGTAAGAGTTAGGGATTTCACCCTCCACACGAAGCTCTAAGCGTGCACTTGGCTTTAAGTGGTGTGATGCAAAGGAGCCTTAAATTAAATGTGATTAACAGCCAGATCCACTGACTAGTCGAGACACAGTGCCTGGAGATTTGCCAGTCTAGTTTATAGTCTTACAAGAAAAACATCTTGCTCACAAAAGAGAAAGCGTCTGAGTTACTAGCAGAGCTTCAGCGGGAGGAAGCTTCTCCTTCTTTATTTCCCTTCTGCAGGCTGATCTGGTTATTCTTCTGGGGTTTTGCTGCTAATGCCCACGGTTGCAGAAAGCACCCCAAGCACTTACTTGCTCAGGTGGCAAACTTCACAATAGGCTGTTTATCCTATTTAAGCAAGTGGGGCTCACCGCCTCTTCCTCAATCCAGTAGTTTCCATCCAGTGGCCTCAATGCGCCTGAGAAAAACAGGTTTCCACAAGCAAAGATTTCTGTATTAGGCGCACAGAATTCTTCTGCTCTGCAGGGATGAGAGACCACAATCGGAAAATGCTGGAAAGGGGAACCAGGATCCAGAGCAGGAGGTGAATGGATCTGACCACATCCTCCCTCCACCTGCCTTCTGGAGTCCCATTCCAAATCGCCCTCCCTCACTCCAGCCTCTGCGATTTACGCTTTAAAAGCCAGCCACAGAGTTGCCAATTGCATGGACCGCCTCGTGCATTTAGTTCGAGCCTTTGGGGAGAATGACTCAAAGACCTGCTGAATTGCAATTTAAAGGGAGGGCGGCACCCGGACACATAACCCATACTGCCCCGGGATTCTAGTGGTTGATATATTGTCCCTGTTTGCGCCTGAGCAAAACATTTCAGAGTTCCCTTTAAGTACAGAACTATGGAATGCCCTGCAAACAGAGACTCTGCCGGCACCTTCAACCTTCAAAGGCCTGCAAAAAAACTTTTTTGCTATTTCCACCAGGCTTAATGCAGGCAATTAAGAGCACGTCTTAATTCCACGATAGTTAGCTGAATGATAGTTGGTCTCTAATTTTAAATTTGTTGTGCGTTTTTATTATACATAGATATTATCGTAAAACCGCTTTGGTGTTTTCTTATGACATAATAAATAAATAAATAAATATTCCCCTGATGTCAGTGATCCTATCCATTTCAGACAGAGCCCAGAGGGTGGGGAATTGTGGTTTTTTAAAATATTTATATCGGGTATAATGAATACTTTAATCTGGAGCCAATCATGACTGTGTTATTTGCACAGGGCAATCCAAGGAACGGCAGTTCAGAAGTCTGGGATTTTCATTTACCTGGGGGCAAGTCCCATTGAACCCGATAAAGCTTACTTCTGAGTAGGCATGTACAGGATACAGTGCAACTATCTGAATTTGGGTGGATTTGATTTTGGCTATTAATTAGTATTTTTTTTAAAAAGTGCATAGAACAAATTTGTTGGTTTGATATTATTATTTATTAGATGCATGTAACCACCCATTGATAAATGTTCCCTGCGTAGTTGACAAACAAAATAATGTCAACAGTTTTATGTAAAGGATTAGTGCAATGCCATCATTATTTTCATAAACCTACAATGACGCCCGAAGAAACAATTGTTAATTCAAAAACGAGAATATGAAGTTTGACTGAACCAAATCACATATTTTAACAACGTGTCATATATATTCTTGAATACAAAGCAAAAAAGTTACTATTATGTCATCAAATGACAAACACAGCGAAACCAAACCTAACCAAAACTTAACATCGAACAATATAAATATTTAACGGTAAAGTATAAACACATACTGGTATTTAATTGTGAAATCGAATGGTGTTGCTCAAAGACAGACTCTGTTCCAGTGCAGTCTATACATGTATACTCCAAATAAAGTCCATTGAATTCAATGGAATATTACCAGATAAGTATGCATAGAAGTGCATAAGCTACTCAGAGTAATGGCAAGGAGACTCGTGGCATTTTTAAAGATGAACAGAAGTCGTTATGGCATTCACTTTCATGGGCTAGAGTCCACTTCATTGGATGCAGGTGAAAATATATGTCTGTTGTCTGTATACATAAACACATACTGTCCTGCATCCGATATATAAAGATAAGAACATTTATTGGCATCTATTGAATTTTGGCCCCTCCAATTTTATTTTTTAAATTTGCAGACCAATCCTATGTGTGTGTACCCACAAGTAAGTCCTTCTGTGTTCAATGGGACCTACTTCCAAGTAAGTATCTACAGCTTGCAGCTGTGCAACCTGATTCTATGCATATTTTACTCAGAATTAAGTCCCATTATACTTAGTAGAAGGGACGCAGGTGGCACTGTGGTCTAAACCACAAAGCCTAGGGCTTGCTGATCAGAAGGTCGGCAGTTCGAATCCCTGCGACGGGGTGAGCTCCCGTTGTTTGGTCCCTGCTCCTGCCCACCTAGCAGTTCAAAGCACGTCAAGTGCAAGTAGATAAATAGGTACCACTCCGGCGGGAAGGTAAACGGCGTTTCCGTGTGCTGCTCTGCTTCGCCAGAAGTGGCTTAGTCATGCTGGCCACATGACCCAGAACCTGTCTGCGGACAAACGCCGGCTCCCTCGGCCTATAGAACGAGATGAGCGCGCAACCCCAGAGTCGTCCGTGACTGGACTTAACAGTCAGGGGTACCTTTACCTTTATACTTAGTGGGGTTTACTCCCCAGTAAGAGTGCATTGGATTGCAGCCTTAAGGGTTTTTTTCTTTTCTGATTTGCCTTGACCAGCTTTTCCATTTACCGCTGCACCTTTTGCCCCATTTCTTTAATAATGGCAAAGGCTTCTCCGCGGCCGCCTCTGTCCTTAGATGCATTATATAAAATTGTATATTAGCATGCACACACATTTGAGTTTTGAAATGTTCAAAAATAATTATAATGAAAAACGTAAATCCCAGGGAGACAACATAAACCAGAGGATAGAATATTTGTTTTAATTCCAGATCGCCTGCCTATGATGCTGAACTTAAAATTAGTTACGGATTTGTTTTGTTTGGCTTCTCTTTAAGCTCTGAGGCTTTCATTCTCCTCAACAATCACCTGAGCAGAGCATGTTCCATGCGCCTCTTCTTGTTCTTTAAACCAGAAGAGAAGGAGCAAGAAAACACAACAGTCAGTAGTTGTATTTAGCCTCTTGCAGGACCCCCCTAGCAAACCCATTAGGCACCTCTATTTGATTCCTTTTCCATTACCCAGAGTAAACAGTTGCACAGAGAATCTTGGGGGTGGGGGCCTTTCCTCCCTCCCCCCAGCACACTCCAGGCCTATTAAAATAAAGAGAAGTCTCTATTTGTTTAGTGTTATACAATTGCAAAAATTTCAAGCGTGTGCAAACTTGTCACTCAACTCAGCTCTATTTATCACAGTCAGAATGCCTTGTCCCAGGAGCACAGATTTCTGCTGAACACAATGTTAAACACTTCATTTGAGCGGGGTGGGGGGTGGGAGCTGCTATCCCTGGCATTCCTCCTCTCGTTTCTGTTAACTTAAGATCGTTGAGCGAAGAAAAAACAACAACACAGACACACACACACACACACAAAAAGGGCTGTCCTTTTGTTTAAGAAACATGGTCGCACGGAGCAGAGCAGCGTCTCAATAGGCGTAGGTGTGCAGAAGCTATTTCTACAGCTTCACGAAGAGCTTAGTAGAACATGCAAAGCAATCAATGAACATCTCAATCTCCTCCTTTAATCATAATAACTGCACTCCTTGGTTCAGAACCCTCCTCTCCCCACAAGCCTCTACAAAACAGGTGGTCACAATCTCTGGTTTAGCACTGTGTCCGAACTAGGAAGGCCCCATGGCTCCCAGCAGGAGACCACCTGCATTACAGGCAGAAGGCTCCAGGTAGGATTGGGAATTCCCCTGCCTGAAACCCTGGAAAGCTGCTGCCTGTCAGTGTAGACAGTACTGAGCTAGATGGACCAATTGGTGCCGCTCAGCGTGAGGTAGCTTCCCACGTTCCTTCGGCAGTGCTTTGTTCTCCTCCATCAAACCATGGCCAGTAGCCAACCGCTTCTGTTTGTAGAAGCACATCTTATTCTCAATCTCTCCACCGCACCCCATTTAGCGCTAGGGACAGGGTATGTCTCTGGGGTGACCTGGAGTGCTTTGAGTGTCTGGGCCCACAGCTCCAAAAAAAGGAGTGGGACCATAGGTTGGCATTATTAGGTGCTTGCTGAGGTCCCACTGCCCAGTGAGGGGGCTGATGCCATTCGATGTAGTCTCTTCCTTGCTGACGTGGCCTGTTTAAGCAAGTGAGGAGCGATCCAAGTGGGAATATGTAGGAGACTCCTTTGCATGTATTGTCTCCTCCTTCCAGGTCAGGGGTGATGGAGGTTATGCTCCGCCTTCACAGCTGGAGGCAATATACTTCCAAATACCAGTTGCTAGAAACCACAGGAGGCTGGGGAAAGTCCCGCTTGTGGGTTTCCGGTGAGCATCTGGCAGGCCACTGCGAGAACAGGATGCTGGACTAGATGGGCCACACTGGCCTGATCCATCAGAACTGCTCTTACATTCTTAAGGATATTAGACAGATCACAGAGGAGAGGAGGGCTATCAATAGCTGCTCACCATGATGGCTATGATCTACCTCCACTGTTGCAGGCAGCATTCCTCTGAATACCAGTTGCTGGGAATCACAAGTGGGGAGACTGCTTGCAGGCTTTCCTTGGGCATCTGGTTGACCAGTGTGAGGGCAGGATGCTGGACCAGATGGTCCATCAGCTTGATCTGGCAGGACTCTTCTTCTGGTGTCAAAATGGCCTAGAAGCCAAAGGTCTGAACTGGGTGCCTCCACCATATTGTCCAGCCTTTCTCTACCACTTGCTGGTAACCACAGGCATATTGTGCTTGAATCCTGCTTGCTGGTTTCTCGTCAGCATCTGGTTGGCCACTGTGAGAACAGGATGCCAGACTGGATGGGCTGCTGGCCTGATCCAGCAGGTTATGTTCTTATCTGCAGTGGCGCATGTTTGCACTACAAAGGCTAAAACTAATCTATATTGGTTTGAGTTACCTGGCTTCACTCTGGAGTGATGGGTCCCTTCTCTAGAGGTTAGATTGGCACCTGGAGGTGACCTGGAGTTTCCAAGCTTCCTGCCAGCCAACTGACTCTTGTTCTTTTCTCCCCCTTCCTCTTTGGCGCCTCCTGCAGATGTGGCGGAGAGTCGGCGGGAATATGAGAGGGACGCAGCTGGCGGGACGCCACTCCACGCAGATCCTGCTCACCAGCAGCTCATGTCCCGAGTGTTGAGCCCAGCGCTCCCTGTGCCCGGCGGAGGGGGTCTGGTCCCCCTCACCAGCCCGGCAGGAAGCCGGCCCAGCCCCCCACACCACGAACTGCGGCTGGAGCCACCCTCTTCGGAGCCCCTCCACCACCACCCCTACAAGCACCCGGTCTCTGCCTACGACCATTACCTGGGGGCGAAGAGCAGGCCAGCCCCCTACCCTTTGCCCAGCATCCGGGGACACAGTTACCACCACCACCACCACCACATGAATTCGGCGGCTGCCGCTGCAGCAGCTGCCGCTGCAGCCAACATGTATTCCACTGCGGGAGCTCCCACCAGCTATGACTATGGACCAAGATAACCTTCGAGACGCAAGGTCCTCTAGCTACATGACTGGCTATCTGCATGGGTTTGAACGGCTCAGTAGCATACGTTTTCAGAGAGCACTATCTTGTTGAAAGAACTCGCCCCATCCCCTTGTCTCACCTCCCTGCAAAAAAACCCCTTCCCTGTTTCCATGAGGGGGTCCTCTGTCTTTCACATGCTTTCTACTCCTCGATGCCTTCCCTCCTTGCACCGTTGGAATCGTCCTTCATGACTTGGTTTCCTTCCTCGTCCCGGAGGAGGAAATGATCAGCCTGCTTCATTTGGCATGCGTGATGGATGGATGGATGGAGGTTGGGACTTTACTCGGAGCATTTTGCATCGCCTGCCGCCCTGCTTGGAGGGCACCACCATTCTCCTCCTTGTCCCCCAACACAGTGATTGGCAGCTGCACTTTCCTCCCCTCCTCCCTTTGCTTTATAAATGAAGCCATATGTTGTTCTGTTGCCCTCGCTGCTGTCATCATAATAACCTTTTAGTGTTTAAGCAGTTATTTACCTGCTCAGAGTGCTTGCTGAATGCTACTTACAGCACTGCCACGGTGTAGGTAGGTCAGGGGATCGTGCCGACATGGCTGTGGACCTAAAACGTGAGCATCAGAACAGCTCGATTTTTACTTTTGCCTAAATTTTAGCTTGCCTACCTTACCAATCTAAGGTAGGTGACAAGCTTTATCTGTCAGCTGATATAGGTAGATGCCAGCCTTCCCCAACCTGGTTGCGCTCTAAGTGATTTGGACTACAACACTCATCAGCCTCGGCACAGATGCGAGAATTAGTCCAAGACATCTGGAGGGCATTGGCTTGGGGAAGGCAGGTGTAAATCCATTAGTCAGTGTAACAGTGGGGAAGGACCACGGTTCAGTGCAGAAGGCCCCCAGGTTGCATCTCAGATCAGAGGGCAGATTATGAGGAAAGCCTCTACCTCCGAGACCCTGGTGAGCTTCTGCCAGTCAGTGTAGACCAGGCATGGCCAAACTTGGCCCTCCAGCTGTTCTGGGACTACAATTCCCATCATCCCTGACCACTGGTCCTGTTAGCTAGGGATGATGGGAGTTGTAGTCCCAAAACAGCTGGAGGGCCAAGTTTGGCCATGCCTGGTGTAGACAATGCTGGGATAGATGGGCAAATAGTCTGTCCAGGTCCAGATCCTTTCTAATGCAGGCAGAGTACTGGTGTGCAGCAGGCCTGCACGTCCTACAGGTGAGTTGAGCATCTGTAGACCTTGGGTGGAATTCAGTGTCACACTAAGATGATCGTTCCGTCAGTGCAATGACTTCTGCTTTTGCTGGATGGAGCAATCTCCCCTCTCCTCCCCTCGTATCATGCTCTGGGGTGTTCTCTCAATCCTCCCGAGCAGATTTGATTGAGGAAGGGCGTACAGGGGCAGGAGAAGATGGGGAAAGTCCCATTGCACTAGTGGGACTCATTGTGCAGGCTACCACTAGTGCAAAAATGTAGCTGAATCATCCCCTTTGCACCTGGCATGGCAGTTTTAAAGTGCTTGCTGTTCTGGCATGTGTCTGTTTTCAACACCAAGAGTGGCCTCTATTTGTCATCTGTTTCACGGGCCCTGCATGCTCAAAGGTACCATTTGTTGGAGGCCTCAGGAGGGGAGAGTGCTCTTGTGCTCGAATCCTGCTTGGGATTTCTCCACTGGCATCTGGTTGGTCACTGTGAGAACAGGATGCCGGACTGGATGGGCATTTGGCCGGCTTCAGCAGAGCTCTTCAGCATCTCAACCCGTTCAACCATAGTCCCAAACCATACATAGGCTTGTATCCAGCGCTAGTCCTAGTGAGAGTAAACTCGCTGAAATTAATGGGCATGGCTAACTTGGGCCCATTAATTCCAGTGGGTCTTCTCTGAGTAGGACTGGCATTGGATGCAGCCCAGGGAGCCCTTGGAGTGGCACAGTTGAGACCACCAGAAGCAGTTCTGTTATACATAGAGTTTCCAGGGTATGCAAAGGCGGGTTTCTTCTGTAAGGTCCATCAGAATCATTGCATGCCTACACAAAAGGGGTGCTATGTTGAGAGAGACTGTCAGAACTGCAAGTATTGTTGAATTATGCGCACAATGTTTTTGCCAGGCTTAGGGCACCGCTGGTACTGATGATTATGCATCAAGATGGTTTGAAATTGCAGCAGCTACTGGTTCTGATTTTGTCCATGTGGGAGTATCCTTAGAAGTTGTCTGCAGTTAAAGGTTTTTGACTCAGTGGCAGAGCATCTGTCTTTGCATAGAAAAGGTCCTCGGCATCTCCGGGTAAGGCTGGGTATGTCCTCTGCTTGAAACCTCAGAGAGTCCCTGCCAGTCAGTGTAGACAATACTGAGCTAGATGGACCTGATGACTCAGTATAAGGAAGCTTACCAATTTTGAAGGTCTGATGTGCATCAGTTGATGTTAGGGTGGCCAAAAACAGAGAGGACAGATTTGCATATGCTAATGTATGTGAATTTAGGAAGAGTTCCTATGACTTAAAATAGAAACACTATACCACTTGCCATAGTGGGAAAAACTGTGGCCAGGTGACGTGGGTGCCTGCTCTGTCTGTTGCTGAGGTGCTCATGGTTGACAGGCAATGTCAGGGCCTCTTCTGTTTTGCTTTCGTAGGGTTCTTTTATCTTCAAACCACACTTGTCCTCTGTATAAAGGAGGATGCACACCCCCCCTGGCAGGAGCTATGATAAACCATTCAACTTCATCAAACAGAGGCCTCAAAAACTGCATTTCCCATAAGCCTGGTTGCTGGGAGGATCCTTACAAGGGACGGTGCTGGCCAGAGGCATAACTTTCTTCCAAACAAGGAGCCTAGATTGTGCTCCCCTGGGCCCAGCACTTTTCAAAGTCTTGGTCCACCTTATGGACACTGATTCCTGCCTCCATCTCTTCCCTCCAACCTTTGGCAGGCCGTCCTGGAGAAGCAAGGAACCATGTTCTGCTTGCCGAAGGTCCCAGGTTCAAACTCTGGCAATCTCCATTTGAAGAGGGTCAGGTGGAAAGTGATGGGGAATGTCTTCTTTTCCTGAGAGCTTGGGCAGCTGTCCGAGTCCTAGGCAATACTAATTGCCTAGATCAGGTATCACCAACCTTTTCAGATCCAGGACCCACTTTTAACCCAAATGTGCATTTGGTGGTAGTGCTCCTGTCGTGACCCACGTGGGATCAGGCTGGCACCCAATAGTGGGTCCCCACCCACTAGCTGAAGATAAGTGGCATAGATGGACCTAGCTCGAGAGCTTCCTTTCAATGGCAGAGAGCAGGTACATGTGCCAGCCGCATCATGAATCATGTAAGCTGGGTATTGCACTCATGCAAATGGGTGTGAGCTTTATATACAACGCCTCCATTTTTGCTGGGGGACAGAGAGAGGGAGTTGGGCTAAATCGCACAAACACCAACAGCTCCTGTGTTACCATCTGTGTGCAGTGGTGGCCAGGCTTGTCCTGAGCTGTGGGGCTAACCCCCTACTGCTTGACACCAGAGGCTATCGCTGGGCTGTCTAGATATTTTATTTTGACACACTTGTCACACGAACTGGAGAAGTTACACAAGTGTGCGTGAGCACATGCACACGTTTTATCTTCCTGCGGTGTGTGGGCTAGTTTGGGAGGAACGGCAGGCTATAAATGTAATTAACTGACCCCCCAACTAAAGTGGTACTCACGACTGAATAGCCCAGGCTATGCTTCTTTCCCCAAAGGCGATTTTTAGACAAGGAAGCTGTAGTGAAGACTTCGAGCAGAATCAAAACATAACACTTTGGTTCATGGGCTGCTATCGGGTCCTCTCCCCCCATCACATAGCAGAGAGCAGGGAAAGGAAGTGGCAATCTCCCCGCCCAGCTGCAACAACAAAGGAGCCTCCGCAGACTTGACCGGAGCTGTGTCTGACCTTAAGAATGACCGAGAGGGTCCCCCCCAGTGGGTTCAGGTACAAACATAAGAAGAGCCCTGATGGGATCAGGCCAATGGCCAACCAAGTCAACATCCTCTTTGTGAGGCCAACCAGATCCCCCCTTGGAAGCCCCAGAGAAGGACCTGGGTGCAACAGGGCTCTCCCCACTTTCGAGTCTCGGAAGCTGGTATTCAGAGTCATGCTGCCTCCAACAGCAGAGGCAGATCATAGCCACCCTGACTAGTAGACCTTGATGGTACCAGCCTGTTCTGAAGCAGCCGTCCTGTCCTGTCCCAAACGTCCCTGACAAAAATAATTGTTGGAACCATTTCTGGATCCTAACTGGAGGTCCTTGCACGCTGGCCGTTATATTTATTTTATTTATTTCTTATCTCACACGGTGGCAGGAAGCGTGGTCCCAAACATCTGGAAGGAACCAGGTTGGGGATGCTGGTCCACACTGGCTGGCAGCAGCTCTCCACCAATTCGGATTGGGCCTGAGATGCTCTGCCACTCAACTACTGAATTATGTCCCTAACCCTAACAAGATGCTGCCTTATAAGGAGCCAGGCCATTAGTCTATCTAGCTCAGTATTGTCTACACTGGCTGGCAGAGGCTCTCCAGGGATTCAGCCAGGGCTCTGTCCAAGCCCTACCTGGGGACAACCTGGGATTAAACCTGGGACTTTCCGCATGCACAGGAGATGCTCTCCCGTGGAGCCTTATGCTGAGTCCAACCATTGGCTCATCATGCTCAGTACTGTCTGCACTGACTGGCAGCTGCCCTCTAGGGATTCAGAGAGGAACCACTCCCAGCTCTACTTAGAGATACTAGGGATTGCTCCTGTAACCCTTTGGAGGAAGAGCATGCATTGTCCCACTGTGTCTCTGGTTCAGCTCTCGCCCCAGTTATACGAAATTGCCTTTTTACCGAGTCAGACTATTGGTCCGCAGGACACAGTATTTCCTGCACTGACTGGCAGTGGTTCTCTGGAACATCAGGCAGAAGAAATCTCTCTTAGTCCTACCTGGAGATCCCAGGGTTTGAACCTGTCTGCCCTGCATGCTACTGCCCCTTCCGGAGGAGGAGGAGCAGCATTCATTGCAGCACAAACAGAACCAAGACTTGCAACGCCTTAAAGGCGAATACATTTATTGCTTCAGTGGGCTTCCATTCCACTTTATCTGACAAAGTGTGCTTTAATCAGCGGCGGAATTTTGGCTTTCAGATTTCAGCAATGGTCTGTTGTGGCGCCCTGTGCAGTTCAGGCGAACTGGTTGTGCTCACCTAAATCTGCCTCTGCTTTAGTCCACAAATGGTTCTGTCCCATGCACTCGCTCTTCTCTGAGGGAGCAGTCGGACTCCCTGACCTTCCTAGAAGCTGCCTTGCGTCAAGTCCCCTAGCTCGGGAAGGACAAAACCAGAATGAGTTGGCTCCTCCCATCGCTGGCTCTAGCGCCACCTACTGTTGGCCTCCTTGCCCTCTCCCCAATGGGCACCGGCCTTTGTTTATTACTTTCTTAGGTGTACTCTTTAAACTTGATGTAAGAAGCGGAGGTGGCTCGTCTGACATAGATGGGCTTTAAAGGGGATCATTGCAAGAAGGTCTGTCCATGGCTCTTGGCAACATAGGACGCCACTTTATACCAAGTTGGACCCTTAGTCTATCAGACTCAGTATTGCCTGCACAGGCTGGCAGCAGCTTTCCAGGGCTTCTCTGCCAGCCCTGGCTGGAGATGCGGGGAATGGAAGTTTCTGTATCCCAGGCTCTACCATTGAGCTATGCCTTCCCAGAAATGCTTTGCCAGCACAGCTAAATATATCTCCTATGTTCAATGGATGTCTATCACTTAGTATACCAGTGGCTGGGGGGGGGGCAACAGAATGGGGGCACTTAATGCCTTAGGTGTGGCCTTCCTGGAAGGGACTCAGGCAACAGTTCTCTGGCGTTCAGAGTTCAATATTGCCTACCCCTGACTGGCAGTGTCTCTCCAGGGTTTCAGGCAGGGGTCTCCCCCAGCCCTACCAGGACATACCGGGGATTGAACCTGGGACCTTCTGCATGCCAAGCAGCTGTCTAACACTGTTTCCCCTGGTGCTCTGATCATCCCTGATACAGGCTTATCCATCTTCAACTTGGCAAATCTATCTATCTCGTATGCATATCAGCAATCATGACCCACATCTAGCCTAAACATACCCAAGCTCTGGGTGCGACTTCCTCCTTCGTGCCTCTGCACCCCAGATTCTGCAGGTTGCTCCTTGATCTCCTTCAAGAGAGCGTCTCCTGCCTCCTCCCTCCTTCCCTGGATATACAGTGTTACTACTGCAGGTCTTTCCCCACATTCAGCAGTGGGAACTCTGCTTTCGGAAGGCTTTAGCAGCGCTTGGAAGAATCATGGTCGAAAGCAGATGTCTTCTAGTTAATTATATATAATTTTTTTTCCCTGTTGCAAAACAAGTCTGGTTCAATCGCAACGTGTTGCGCAAGAAGGGATCCTTTAAAAAAGCGTAGTGGAATTGTGCATTCTTTCAAGGGCTGGACTAAACCGTGTTGTCAAGCACAGCCCTTAAGAAGATGGCTGATGGACTATTGCAGGTATCCCCAAACTTCGGCCCTCCAGATGTTTTGGACTACAATTCCCATCATCCCTGACCACTGGGCCTGTTAGCTAGGGATCATGGGAGTTGTAGTCACAAAACATCTGGAGGGCCGAAGTTTGGGGATGCCTGGACTATTGCAATCATTGCCCCCTCACCGCCTCAATCAGCTTCAGACTACAACTCCCACCAGCCCCAGCCAGCACAGTTCTGCTCATAGCTGTCAACTTTCGGATTTGAAAATAAGGGATTTTTCCAAACTTTCGGATTTGAAAATAAGGGATGCCGTGAGGGCGGTGCAATGGCACCAGAGGCTGCGCGCGAACGGGTGAGCGAAAGAGCGAGCGCATAGACGGCAGGCAGGCTGTCTGTCTGGTTGGGCGTGAGGGTCTGGCTGCACAAGGCATGCAAGCTCCGCCCCCAGTCGGTCTCAGACTCCTTATTGGCAGCCGAGCAACGCAGCTGAGGAGCCTCCCTGGCCGGCAGGGAGGGAGAGGAGCTGCTTCCTTTGAAATCCGGGAAATTTAAGGGAGATCAACAATCTGGGATAGCAGCGGGAAACGGCATTGGAATAAGGGAGTTTCCCGCAAAAAAAGGGAGGGTTGGCAGCTATGGTTCTGGCTGATGGGAGTTGTAGTCTGAAACAGATGGAGGAAGTCAGGCTGGCCAAGGCTGCAGGTTTATTTTGTGTGATTCCTGCGTTGCGGGGGGGGGGCTCCCTTATGACCCTAGCATTCTACAATTCTGTGTATCACCCGCCCAGCACCAGAGAACCTCCCTTTCCCGCCCCCCCATGAGAGCTTTTACTTTTGCCACTCTTCTTTCCAAATTATTGGAAGGGTTTTCTTCCCCATTACATGGATTAGTGCCAAAGCTTTGGGTCAAGTCTTTCACGACATTGGTATATTTATTGTTATTATTAATATTATTATTTTCTCCCTTTCAGCAATTATGCAATTTGTGGTGTGTGCGTGTGTTCTTTTTCTCTTCTTGAATAGTTGCAGTGTAAAGTGGTGGGGGGTGAGGGGTGGGGCGGAATATTCAACTCAACCAAAGAGTCATATCTGCAAAGAGTGTAGATAATCTGTGGATATTTGTAGATAACTGTAGATAAACATACCGCGGTTACACTGGGGCGGGGCGGGGGGGCGGGGGCGGGAGAGATGACAGACAGTAACATTTATAAAAGGTTTTCGTCTTCCTTCTTTCTCAATCTCCTGTCTTTTTTCCCTCTCCCCTTCGAAATCAAATGCTGGGGGCGGGGGCGGGGGCGGTGTTCATTTCATGTTACGAAAGCAAAACGGAGCTCTTCACACACCCTGATTCCAGACGGCTGGAGCTGCAACACTAAAATAACAATAATAATTTATTATTTGTACCCCGCTCATCTGGCCGGGTCCCCCCAGCCACTCTGGGCGGCTTCCAACAAACATTAAAATACATCAAAATGTCACAGATTAAAAACTTCCCTAAACAGGGCTGCCTTCAGGTATTTTCTAAATGTCAGATAGTTGTTTGTCTCTTTGACCTCTGAAGGGAGGGCGTTCCACAGGGCGGGCGCCACTACCGAGAAGGCCCTCTGCCTGGTTCCCTGTAGCTTTGCTTCTTGCAGTGAGGGAACCGCCAGAAGGCCCTCGGCGCTGGACCTCAGTGTCTGGGCTGAACGATAGGGGTGGAGACACTCCTTCAGGTATACTGGACCGAGGCCGTTTAGGGCTTTAAAGGTCAGCACCAACACTTTGAATTGTGCTCGGAAAAGCCCAGTTTGTAGGGGGGTGGGGGTGGAGAGCCTCAGGTCTAGGGTCCAGGTGTGGCCCTCCGGGGCTCTCAGTTCTGCTTGCAGAACTTGTCTTCCTTGCTTCACACTCATGCCTCTCACTTGCTTGGGTGGAGGACAGTTGTTAATTGGGGGAGGAAGGTTAACATTAATATTTGTTGCCCCACCCCCATTTGGCCTTGGGCTCCCCCTACCCACTGGCATGTGGCCCCCAGAGGATTGCCAAGATGGCGAGCTGGTCCTTGGTTTGAAAAAAAAGTTCCTCATCCCTGCTTCATACCAACTAATTCCGTCCAGAACATTGGCTAGTTTATTTAAGAAAATTTCTACCCATTTTTTTTTTTTAAACCTCCAAAGGGCTCTCCCTAGATTTCCCTGATATTCTCAGTTGTGACTGGTGAACTTCAAATTTTATGAATGAAAAAAGCCTCATCGCAGGCCGTGCAAGGGAATCCTGGGTCTCCTGGCTCTAATCCTGTTCTAGTAGAGCAGGTGCAGGGAACCTTTGGCCCTCCAGATGTTTGAGGAAGATGTTGGAGGAAGGAACTCCCAGACAGTCCAACAGGGATTGGGTACACTCAGTGGGCTCAGAATGGAGAAAGGCTTTTGGGAGCAGGGAAGACAGGAACAGAACGAAACGGGTGGAACCCTGACCTAAAGCACTCGCCACTGCAACTTTTTGTTGCAGCTCCAACTTCCAATAATGTCACAACCATTTATTAGGCTGTAATATATTTAGCTGTAATAACCCAGGTGGCGCTGTGGGTTAAACCACTGAGCCTAGGGCTTGCTGATCAGAAGGTCGGCGGTTCGAATCCCCGCAACGGGGTGAGCTCCCGTTGCTCGGTCCCAGCTCCTGCCCATCTAGCAGTTCGAAAGCACGTTAAAGTGCAAGTAGATAAATAGGAACCGCTCTGGTGGGAAGGTAAACGGTGTTTCCGTGTGCTGCTCTGGTTCGCCAGAAGCAGCCTTGTCATGCTAGCCACATGACCCGGAAGCTGTACGCCGCCTCTCGGCAAATAAAGCGAAATGAGCGCCGCAACCCCAGAGTCGGACACGACTGGACCTAATGGTCAGGGGTCCCTTTACCTTTAATAACCCCAATTGGAGCACAGTTGTACAAATGCAAGAACCAATGAACGAAGAATAAAACACAAACAACTTTTTTTAAAAAAAATGATTTATCATGAACCCATGTATAAAATAAAAAAAATAACCATGCAAACAATAACTACCATACTCGAGGCATATCTAGGAGAGAGAAGAACCCTAATCATAGAGATGCAGTTACATATAGCCGAGATTGTAATATGACTCTATATAGTCCAACCACAAGGAGTGAGTCATGGGAGGAGCAATTCTATGACTCTCCCTATTGATAATAGCAAAAAATAAAGGCCAATGTGCATCAGAATTGTCCTGTTTAGCTTCACTGCAAACTACTCAAAATGACCAGACGCCCAAATAAAGCAAGCGGTACTTTAAACAAAAACAAAAACCTCACATTAGCAAGGTTCAAAGATGTTATACAGTGGTACTTCCGGTTGCGCACGGGAACCCGGTTGCACACGGGATCCGTTCCGTAGCTCCGGTCGGATCCTGAGGAATTTGCAACCAGAGGTGTCGTTTCTGCGCATGCGCACAACGCGGTAGAGCGCTTCTGTGCATGCGCGCGGGGCGAAACCCGGAAAAATACTTCCAGGTATGCTGCGTTCACATCCTGAAGGATACGCAACCAGAGGCGTGTGTATCCAAAGGAACCACTGTATGTGAAAAAGAGAGGCAATAAAATGGAGTGCTAACCTATTAAAAGCCCACTGAAATTTAAAGGTGTATTTAATTTCAGTCAGAAGAAACGTGCGGTGTTTGAACAGCAAAGAAACTCAGGGCTGTGGTGCTGACACAGAAAAGCTCTCAGGTCTTGTGTTCACAGACCAAACCTTCCAAAATTGAAACCAAGAGCAAGGCAGACTGATGATAATTCCTGAGTGGGACTAGATGGGAGCAAGTATTCATTGGATCATTATGAGATTTTCTGCACAGTGTAAGTAAGTAAGTAAGTAAGTAAGTAAGTAAGTAAGTAAGAAAATTTTTATTTATACCCATAGCTGTCAACTTTCGGATTTGGAAATAAGGGATTTTTCCAAACTTTCGGATTTGAAAATAAGGGATGCCGCCAGGGCGGTGAAATGGCACCAAGTAGCCTCACCACCCTGCGCTCCAGAGGCTGTGCGCGAACGGGTGAGCGAAAGAGCGAGCGCGTAGATGGCAGGCAGGCTGTCTGGCTGGGCATGAGGGTCTGGCTGCACAAGGCATGCAAGCTCCGCCCCCAGTCGGTCTCAGACTCCTTATTGGCAGCCGAGCAACACAGCTGAGGAGCCTCCCTGGCCGGCAGGGAGGGAGAGGAGCTGCTTCCTTTGAAATCCAGGAAATTTAAGGGATATCAACAATCCGGGATAGCAGCGGGAAATGGCATTGGAATAAGGGAGTTTCCCGCAAAAAAAGGGAGGGTTGACAGCTATGTTTATACCCTGCCCTCCCCGGCCAAGATCGGGCTCAGGGTGGCTAATACCAAATATCAAATAAATTAAAACACAATCAAACAATTGATTAAAATACAGCTTAAAAATTAGAATCAGGATAAAATTAAATGACTGCCCACGAATTACAACCATAGGGGCCGGGAACCTCAAGTATTCATCAGGGCCAGCTATCCATGCTGGTCCCACATGAGCCGATAAAAGGGCCAAAGAGGTAACTTTAAATGGACGAGTGCCTTTTCACGACTGCTGGATCCCTCTGCAAGCGACGTTTCCATCTTCCTAGTGCTCTGGGTGGAAGGTTGTTGCTGTTCTTTTAATTATACGGGAGAGCATTTAGGCATGCCATGCTCCAGCAGCAGCTTGAAGTGGAGCCATTCAGAAAGAGCTGTACTGTACCACATAATGACTCCGGTTGTGTGGCTCATTTTCCCCAGGTTCATGCTACACCTGAATCATGCCAGGGTTTGAGACAAACTCTGAAAATGCAAGTTAGAGGGGGGACATGATGAGGTGTATAGAATTCTGCCTGGTGGGTAGACAAAAGTGTTTCTCCCTCTCTCACAACACTAGAACTCAGGGCCGCTCAACAAAGATGAGTGTTGGAAGGTTTGGGACAGACGAAAGAAATCTATGGCATTTGCTCTCCCAAGAAATCATGGTGGCCACCAGCTGGGATGGCTGTAGAAGAAGATCAGACAAATTCTGGGAGCCCAAGACTATCAATCGCTATTAGTCATTACGGTTGTGCTCTATCTCGATGGCAAAAGAGGCAGCATGTTCCTGAGGACCAGTTGTGGGAACTCCAAGTAGGGAGACCTGATGTTGCACTCACATCCTTCTCCTGAGCTTCCCAGTGGGGCATCTGCTTGATCTCTTGGGCTGATCCTGCAGGACTCCTCTTATATAGGTAAAAAAAAAGGTCAAGGACCCCTGGATGGTTAAGTCCAGTCAAAGGCAACTATGGGGTTGCGGCGCTCATCTCGCTTTCAGGCCAAGGGAGCCGGCATTTGTCCGCAGACAGCTTTCCGGGTCATGTGGCCAGCAGGACTGAACCGCTTCTGGCGCAACAGGACACCATGATGGAAGCCAGAGCGCATGGAAAAGCTGATTACCTTCCCACCACAGCGGTACCTATTTATCTACTTGCACTGGTGTGCTTCCGAACTGCTAGGTTGGCAGGAGCTGGGACAGAGCAACTGGAGCTCACTCCGTCACACGGATTCGAACTGCCGACCTTCCGATCAGCAAGCCCAAGAGGCTCAGTGGTTTAGACCACAGTGCCACCCGCGTCCTATGTTCTTATGTGCCAGTTGCCAGCTCTGATCACAAAAGCCTACAATCCTTGGACCACTGGGCAAATATATGGTTTGGGAGCATTTGCCTGTCACTGGAATGCAATGTGGGAAGAAATCAGCAATGCTCTTTTGTGCTTCCTTTTGGTTTACAGGTGAGGTGGCAAAACCTGTTGTGGCTACCTGTGTTACCTTTCCTGCATTAAAGCAATGTGATTATACATGCCACCAAGGGAAAGGAAGAAGCCTCTTGTTTTATACACACTTACGGTATATAGGGATGGGGGAATGGAACGCAGCATTTAAAGGCAAATCTACCTAAGCCACATTTTGCAAAATAAGGTGCAAACTGAAACACAGCCATCTTTTGGAATTCATGCTTCTCCGAATTTTGTGGCGCAGCTGTGCAAAACTGCAGATGCTAAGGTGAAGTGGACATAGAAATGCATTTGGTAGTGAGAATAACACCAAAAACGCATTATATTAGGGAAATTGCTTTGTGAAAAGGTGCATAACGGGGACAATTGCATACAGAAATGTGTGTACCACGAGAATTTTGCACCAAAAATACTGGTGAATTTTCACGTTGTTTTTTTTAAAAAAATCCCAACTGTTATATAAATGCGGAAAACTGAACATAAGGTTGGAAAAGCAGGAAATGAATTTGATATATTTGACCAGGGGCCAGCAACCTTTTTCAGCCTTGGGCCGGTCCACCATCCCTCACACCATGTGGTGGGCTAGACTATTTTTTGGGGGGGGGGCGGAGAACGAATTCCTATGCCCCACAAATAACCCAGAGATGCATTTTAAATAAAAGGACACATTCTACTCATGTAAAAACATGCTGATTCCGGCACAGGCCGGATTTAGAAGGCGATTGGGCTGCATCCGACCCCTGGGCCTTAGGTTGCCTACCCCTGTATTTGCCCATCCCTACCTGTAAGTTCCACTGGATTGAAGGAGTGTTGACTTCTAAATGTATAGGATTGCACTGCCAGCCATTGAGAATTCAGCTAGCAGTTTAATAACAAGTGCCCTCTAGAGAACGACGCTTGTATCGCAGGAAGTAAGAGGGTCCATTCGCCACAGCGTCTTTGGAAAGCTGCTGAGAAGGGAGACAAATGGGGCTGGAAGTTTCTTTGGTTCAAGCTGCTGTGCAGAGGCGTGGAAGTTCCCCCCCCCCCAGGACGAGGGCCACATTGCCCCTAAGGAAACCTGTTGGGGGCCGCATTCCACACACTCAATCTCTTGCATAAAAATACTGGCATGCACACACACACACACACACACACACACACACACACAGAGAGAGAGAGAGAGAGAGAGAGAGAGAGAGAGAGAGAGGGAAATACTATCATCAAAGAAAGAGGATCTATCGTCAATCTTCTTCCTGCTGTGCTTTTCTTTTCTTTTCAATTTGAGGAAACATTTAAACGTGCCGTTCCCCACCTGCAGCCTGAAATGGAGCGGCCCAGCACGAACCCAGATGCCACAATTCTCCCAATGACCTGTTTCGATTCTGGCTAGCGTTGGCTTTGCCTCATTCGGTGCTCGAATTCCGCCCACGATAGGTTTGCAAACGAGGCACACATGTTTGTGTAATATACCTATTATATTCCCTTTCATAGCCTATGACACTCAAACAGTTTGTATATGTCACATCTGTTTTGCATATACGGACAACAGATTTGGCTGACCCGTCTATGGCTAAATTAAGATAAATGTGGGCTTTCCCCCTTTCCATATGGGGAACTAAATGTGTTTCCAGATTTCTGTGAAGAGAAAAGTATTGAGAACAGCCTATATCAAAGTAATTACAATACATTGTTCACATTTATTTCCATTAGGTATGAAAGAAAGAGAGAAATAGAGAGGGAGGGAAGGGAGGGAGGGAGGGAGGGAGGGAGGGAGGGAGGAAGGAAGGAAGGAAGGAAGGAAGGAAGGAAGGAAGGAAGGAAGGAAGGAAGGAAGGAAGGAAGGAAGGAAGGAAGGAAGGAAGGAAGGAAGGAAGGAAGGAAGTCCACAAACTTGATGTTTGAGTCACACATGGATCTCAAGTTCAGGATTTTCACATTATAAGCAGAAACTGCCTTACAAAAGGGAAAAGTGTTTTGTAAAATACTAAATTCAAAGAATGAAGCTCTTCAGTGGATCGAGATGAAAATCCTTTTGCAAGGTAAAGGTAGAGGGACCCCTGACCATTAGGTCCAGTCGTGTCCGACTCTGGGGTTGCGTCGCTCATCTTGCTCTATAGGCCGAGGGAGCCGGCGTACAGCTTCCGGGTCATGTGGCCAGCATGACTAAGCCGCTTCTGGCGAACCAGAACCAGCGCATGGAAACGCTGTTTACTTTCCCGCCAGAGCGGTTCCTGTTTATCTACTTGCACTTTGACGTGCTTTCGAACTGCTAGGTGGGCAGGAGCAGGGACTGAGCAACGGGAGCTCACCTCGTCGCGGGGATTCGAACCGCCGAACTTCTGATCAGCAAGCCCTAGGCTCTGTGGTTTAACCCACAGCGCCACCTGGGTCCCTTTTTTCCAAGGTAGGGATCCCTTAAGGCAGTGTGCGCAAAGGGGTTTCAAAAGGCTCATGGCATAATTTGCTCTGGTCTAGATAAAATAGCACTATTTTTCAAAAAAATATATTTATTGGGTTTTAACAAAAAACAGAAACTTAAACATCATACATTATACATAATAGAAAATAAAAAATACACAATACAAAAACACAAACATACACCATAATTTCCCATTCATCATGTCTAATCATGTTGGGGTGACTTCCTCACGTCCCCCCTACAGCGTTTCATTATCAATCATCTTTAGTAATTTCTTAACATCTTTAAATCTTATTTATTATTATCACTTATGTCCTTTTCTTATGTAAGTCTTAACCCAGTGATGGCTAACCTTGACACTCCAGCTGTTTTGGGACTACAACTCCCATCATCCCTGACCACTGATCCTGTTAGCTAGGGATGATGGGAGTTGTAGTTGCAAAACATCTGGGGTGTCAAGGTTAGCCATCACTGTCTTAACCTATAATCATAAGTCTATATTACTTAACCTATTTTTCTATTCTGTAAGCTGTCACTTCGTCCAACTTTTTTCAATCTTTAAATCTTACAATAGTTTTTTAAATATACTTTAAATTTCTTCCAATCTTGTTCCACCGTCTCCTCCCTCTGGTCGCATAGTTTCCCGGTCAGTTTGACGAGTTCCAGATAAAATAGCATTATTGAAACTATTCTCCAAACTATCTTCATCTGAGAATGAGAGCAAACTCAGAAAGGGGTGCATGATTATTGTAAGTTTGGGAAACACTTCCCTAAAAGTTCATGGTGGTCACAATTGTTTGCTTGTTTATTATAGCACTTATATATCCCACCTTTCCTCTAAAGAGGTCAAGGCAGCGCACACAATTCTCCCTTTCCGTATTTTATCCTCACAACAACTCTTGGTTAGGCAATGAGAGTGTGTGTGACTGACCCCCAAGGTCACCCAGTGAGATTCATGGCTGAGTGGGGATTTGATCATTGTCACCCAGGTCCTAGTCTGACACTTTAACCCAGTGGCTCTCAAACTTTTTCCCCCTGGGTCACACTTTCAGAACAAATATTTGCTTGTAACGCACCGATTATAAATACATTGGGAAACAAAAAGAAACAAGAAACAGTGCTTGATTTATAACACAGGACACAACTACCTTATAGGTAGTGAGAGCCAGTGTGGTGTAGTGGTTAGGAGTGGTAGACTCGTAATCTGGGGAACCGGGTTCGCGTCTCCGCTCCTCCACATGCAGCTGCTGGGTGACCTTGGGCTAGTCACACTTCTCTGAAGTCTCTCAGCCCCACTCACCTCACAGAGTGTTTGTTGTGGGGGAGGAAGGGAAAGGAGATTGTTAGCCATTTTTAGACTCCTTCGGGTAGTGATAAAGCGGGATATTAAATCCAAACTCTTCTTCTTCTTATAATATGATCATGGGACATCCAGAATGTATAAAACGGTGCAGCTACATAAGAACACAGATCACTTCCAGAATCTCATATTGATTGTCTTTGAATCTTCCCAGCAATCTAATTAGGCAGTTGTGTTTTCTTCTCTTCTTCTTCTTTGGCCATCATTCGTAGCCGAGTAAGATTGTCTTCCATAAACACGGTTTTAACAATGAGTCCGTGACTGTGGAGGCCAATTCTGGATCCACACGTCCTTCCACAGTGGGGACATTGGTTTCTGGGTGGGAGTTGATCACAGTGAGGGTTTGCCAAACGTACCTTCCTCTTAGCACGTTTCTCCCTTTCTCCCTGAGTTCAAGCGTCTTCAAAGCCCATGACACCTTTGGTAAAGGCTGTTCTCCAATTGGAGCGCTCACAGGCAAGTGTTTCCCAATTGTTGGTGTTTATACTACATTTTTAAGAATTTGCCTTGAGACAGTCTTTAAACCTCTTTTGTGGACCACCAGCATTACGCTTTCCATTTTTAAGTTCAGAATAGAGTAGTTGCTTTGGAAGACGATAATCAGGCATCCGCACAATATGACCAGTCCAACGAAGTTGATGTTGAAGAATCATTGCTTCGACGCTGGTGATCTTTGCTTCTTCCAGTACACTCAACAAACACACAAGACGTAACCAGCCATGCATAAACAATAAACAATACTCTTCTAGATATTTTTATCACAATATCAAAAGTTTATCTTGCACATAAACAAAACATAAAGTGCAATAATATGGACGGAAGTCCCAATAAGTCAGTTCATTGGTGAAAACCAAATAACTGCTAGTTTCAGTGCCACATGTGTTCATAAAGTCCAAATTGTTTTTTTTTTTTTCCAAATAATATTTATTGATTTTTAAAACACAAATAAATTCAAACACACACATAAACAAACCTAACATACTAAAACAATACTACGCTACACTTAACAAAAAATCTATAAATTTCCTTTTCTATTTTCCTTAACATTTTACATTGACTTCCTCCTGTCTATCCTTCTGTGCTTCATTTATCAGTTATTTCTATTGGCAATTTCATTTCCCATTTTAACGTTATAATTAATTAATTAATCCATTGTTTAAAATTCTTTTCTTAAACATTCTTATTCTATTTTCACTCTCATCCTATTACATTCCTAATTCATTTATACTATTTTTTAATCTTCCTTATCTACTTTCACTTATTTTAATTCTTATACGTCAAATTCTATTTAAATAAAAAACAAACAAACAAACACATAAATCTACTTAACAATCTTATAACTTCTTGATTAATAAATCTCTAAACTAAAATTTAATCTGTAAGCTATTATTACTTTGACATTATTTCATTTTACATTTTGTAATATTTTTTAAGATAATCTTTAAATTTTCTCCAATCTTCTTCCACTGCTTCTTCCCTCTGGTCGCGGAGTCTCCCGGTCAGCTCGGCGAGTTCCATATATTCCATCAATTTCATCTGCCATTCTTCCAGGGTCGGTAAATCCTTTGTCTTCCAATATTTCGCAATCAGTATTCTTGCTGCTGTTGTGGCATACATGAAGAAAGTGTGATCTTCTTTTGGTATCTCTTGGTTTACCATTCCGAGCAAGAAGGACTCTGGTTTCTTTACAAATGTGTTTTTAAACACTCTTTTCAATTCATTGTATATCATTTCCCAGAATACCTTCAACCTCATAAAGTCCAAATTGGAGCCTACTACAGTTCCACAGAGTTGACACAGTGGGAACTCTGTGGAACTGTAGTAGACTCCAATTTGGACTTTATGAACACATGCCTTATAAATTTGATAAAATATGTACACCATCTTGCAGTGAGAGATTTCACTTTCTTGGGTTCCATGATCTCTGCAGATGGTGACAGCAGTCACGAAATTAGAAGACGCCTGCTTCATGGGAGAAAAGCAATGACAAACCTAGACAGCATCTTAAAAAGCAAAGACATCACCTTGCCAACAAAGGTCCGTATAGTTAAAGCTATGGTTTTCCCAGTAGTAATGTACGGAAGTGAGAGCTGGACCATCAAGAAGGCCGATCGCCGAAGAATTGATGCTTTTGAATTCTGGTGCTGGAGGAGACTCTTGAGAGTCCCATGGACTGCAAGAAGATCAAACCTATCCATTCTTAAAGAAATCAGCCCTGAGTGCTCACTAGAAGGACAGATCCTGAAGTTGAGGCTCCAGTACTTTGGCCACCTCATGAGAAGAGAAGACTCCCTAGAAAAGACCCTGATGTTGGGAAAGGTTGAGGGCACAAAGAGAAGGGGACGGCAGAGGATGAGATGGTTGGACAGTGTTCTCAAAGCTACTAACATGAGTTTGGCCAAACTGTGAGAGGCAGTGAAGGATAGGCGTGCCTGGCGTGATCTGGTCCATGGGGTCACGGAGAGTCGGACACGACTGAACGACTGAACAACAACAACAATGTGTACACCATCTAGGTTATAATTGTTTGTATTATCTTCGCCATTGTGTTGCTTGGGTTGTACCATTATCTCTGCTGGCAGCACAGGTTTCATCTTTCTAGCACAACAAAAAGTGAGACAGGCTAGGGGAGGAGAGCCTGGGCTGCCTGTGGTACGAAAAGTCACAGGATTTCAGCAGGATGTTCCGGGACTTGCAGCAATTGGAAAAGAAGCTGCATGCCTGTCAGGGAGCGTCTGCAGTCTCGGACAGTATTGAAAGCGAGATCGTGTATAACTGCCCGGATACCATCCTGAGCACAGACCATCATGGATGCAACAAGGAGGAGGATTTCTGGAGGGCCCCCAAACCGACAGCCGGGGCTCAAAGCACTCCATTTGGATATGCTAAGAGAGGCACGTTCAGAGACGCTGCATTTTCATAACTGCCAGATAAAGGAGGCTGAGAATATTTTTGGGGGGTGGAGGGAGGAGGGGGAGAGAGAGACACTTTCTTGGAGTCCTTTAAACATCACCTCACATATTTCTCCTATTTCAGCAACCACAGCGAGTGCCTTTGATTCCATTCCCTTTCCTGTGTGTGCTGCTTCAAACCAGATGAGTTGATGAGATAAAAAAAGAAAAAGCCTCTGAAATATTTCAATGTCTCTATTTCATTGAGCACCGAGCCTTGCAGGGATTGAATGAATCCGTCAGTTTCGGTTTTTGCTTTTTCCAGTCTTCAGATCTCCACATTTCCCCATTAGTATGCAATTATATATATATGTGACATCCTCAAGAAAATCCACCAGCATTTTTGTGAGAATTTATCTCAGGATATGCACATATGTATGCAACTCTGCATATAGAGCAATTTCAATTTAATATGCGTGTGCATGATATTTTCCTAATACAGTATATGCATTTCTATGCACACTTTACCCCAGTACATGCTTTTATGCATTTTGTGCGCCTATTACTTGGCAGGAGAGTTGCATCGCAAGGTTCAACGTAGCGCAAATTTCAAACGTTGGATGTGTTTCGGGCTGGCACATTGTTTCAGAGAGCATAAATTGCGTAGGTGTCAGGAGCGAGCCGGCAGTAAATCACACTGTTAAAGTTGGAGTTAACTCTTTGTTAGCAAGAACACAACCCACACAGACTTGGCAGAGTGCCAGGCCTAAGGACACTCATCTCCTTAGAGTGACTGCAGCTCATCCCCAGTAGGTCTTGTCCCATGGATCAGTTGCTGAGACTGGAAGTTCCCGCCTCACAACAGCCATCTAAGTTCCCTCGTCTCCAGGGCCTTTCCCCAAGCAATCGGAGGCTGCGCCTGCATGCAGCCAGTCTCTCCTCCGCCCTTTTCATGTCTCTTCTGGTTCTGGGAGACAAGTGGGAAGAGGAGGTTGTCACAGCAGGAGTGGGAGAGACTTTTCCCCAGCCAGACTCATCTCTGCCTCTTAGCCCCCCTCCTCTCCAGCCTCTGCTTCTGGACTTCTCTCTGTCACAGACTCTTCCTTCTCACTAAGCCCTGACTCCTCTTCAGCTTCCTGTCTGCTACCCTGAAGAGCTACTGCTGTGTAGACAATAAGATAAGGGACGCGGGTGGCGCTGTGGCTTAAACCACAGAGCCTAGGGCTTGCCGATCAGAAGGTCGGCAGTTCGAAGCCCCGTGACGGGGTGAGCTCCCGTTGCTTGGTCCCAGCTCCTGCCCACCTAGCAGTTGGAAAGCACGTCAAAGTGCAAGTAGATAAATAGGTACCGCTCCAGCGGGAAGGTAAACGGCGTTTCCGTGCGCTGCTCTGGTTCGCCAGAAGCGGCTTTGTCGTGCTGGCCACATGACCCGGAAGCTGTACGCCGGCTCTCGGCCAATAAAGCGAGATGAGCGCCGCAACCCCAGAGTCAGACACGACTGGACCTAATGGTCAGGGGTCCCTTTAATGCGCAACACTACTTCTGGTCACTTTCTCCCGCACCCCTCAGATCTGCCCCCATAGCAAGACAGAAAGGAAAAACCCCACATACACTCACGCTTCACTTTTTCGAGGCATCTGGTAAAAGTCAGATCTAGTAGATTTAATCTGAGCAGTAAAAAAAATGCACGTAGAGCTGAAGGAAATGGGAAAGGGCACCACTCTTTCAACCTCCTCCTCCAGCTCTATGCCATTTTGTAGGGAGAAAAAGGCAATTGCCCTCACCACCTCCTGACCAAGGGAGTAGTGAGAGGGGTGGGAAAGGCTCAAAGGGCTTTGAAGAAGACTTCAAGGGTACCCTTTCACCCCAGGGCACTCTGTTGGCAACCAATCGAGCAGGTCATTTCCTCTGGTCATCCATGCAGTTCTCTTTCTCAACAGCAGGGAGGGGGCGTGCATTTTCTAAAACAAAACATAGGATAGTACCTTATTGGTAAGGTAAAGGGACCCCTGACCATTAGGTCCAGTCATGACCGACTGGGGTTGCGGCGCTCATCTCGCTTTATTGGCCAAGGGAGCCGGCATACAGCTTCCGGGTCATGTGGCCAGCATGACTAAGCTGCTGAACCACCGACCTTCTGATCGGCAAGCCCTAGGCTCTGTGGTTTAACCCACACCGCCACCCGTGTCCCTGTGTTGCGCATAGCACTTGCTTAAAAATTCCAAACATACATGGATTTTAAAAGGTTGGCAACCTCCTGTTCTACATATCCACACCCCAAATTCTACAGGGTTTCAAAATCAGGGGAAGTATCTGCAGGTGCCCCTCCACATGGGCTGCTTCCATGCATGGAGGGAAGTGAGATCTAGTGGAACCCACCGAGATCCCGTCTGGATCCAACCAATAACCAACTACCAGCTGCTGAAAACCGCAGGAGGGGAGAGGGGTTTTGTGCTCAGATCCTGCTCGCGGGCTTCCCACAAGCATCTGGTCGGCCACCATGAGGACAGGATGCTGGAGGAAAGGAGCCATTGGTCTAATCCAGCAGGCTTTCCTTAGGTTCAGCATCTAGTTCAAATTAAGCCCAGAAATAAATCAGTATCTGTGATGGCCTGGGATTCAGACTCAGATGCTGAACCCGAGGGATCCCAGCCTGCACAGGATTCCCTGCCTCCAGAACCAGCAGAGCCGGGGCTAGGGCCTGAGTCTGAAGGGTCCTCACCTGTGCTGGATCCTCAGGTGCAGGCATCTGCTGAGTCTGCCCTGGCTCCTGCTGGGATGGAGGACCCATTGCCTGCAGGTGCTCCACTCCCAGCCCTGTCAGGGGAAGCTGAGGTTACCTCTGGGTCCGGTAACCCTCCAGCCTCTCCTGAGCTGCACAGGCTCAGGGCAGAGAGGCGAAGGGAACTGAGTTCCCGCAGGAGGAGTGCTCGCCTCCAAGCCAGGAGAGGCGAGTCACTAGAGGATCGGGGCCGCCCTCTGCCTCGGGGCAGATAAGAGCCAGCCAGCCCCAGCCCCAAGTTGCAGGAGCAACATCGTTGCTGACCAGTTCCTGCCAGTGTTCCTGCTTGAAACCTGTCCTGCTTTCCTGCCTGAACTCCTGACCCGCCCTGGTTCCCTGCTTGCCTACCTGTTCCTGACTTTGCCTGACTCCCTGCCCTGCACCCAGCTTCAGTGACTACGGACTGCCTCTACGTTGCACCTCTGACGACGGACCGGACTTGGACCTCGCCTCTCGGGTAACCCACGGGACCAGCACAGTATCTCAGTAAAGCAGTCCCATGTTCTTCTGAGACTCCACTGCTGCAGCAAAGTCAAGTGTTTGTAGAAGGATTCCCAGCAGACACCTTGAGGAACCTCCAGCAGAGGTGGGAGAACCTGTGATCCTTCAGGTGCTTCTGGGCTGCCACTCTATTGCGTCTGCTGACTCAGGCTGATGGGAGTTGCAGCCGAACAACATCTGCAGGGGCCACAGACTCCCCACCCCTGGCCTAGGGGAAAGCTCCCACTCCCTGTCCGGAAAAGGCTCTTCCAGTGAGTATCCGCCCATGCCGATGGGCTCAGTTGCGGTAAGGCACCCGTAATCGCTCCTCGCACAAATTAGTCTCTGCTGCGATGATGAAGGAGATTGTGGTTAAGAGCTCGGAAGCGAGCACAGTTGTTACAAATGAGAGCAAATGAGGCCAGATCGGCTGGCCTGCCTATGCCCAGCAGAGATTCAAAGTCCCACGTCACCCGGGAGGAGGGAGGCAGACTGAACTGGGGCAGCGCCAGAACTGCGCACCCCGGGATTATCTCCACCCCACAACCCAAGGAACCCTTGGGGGGTTGGGATCACAGTCAGGTCAGGGAACCTGCTTTGCTGCGTGTCTGTTTGAAAACGTGCTGCGGAGGCATGGGAACATGATAGAGCGAGGTTTGCAGGTGGCAGGGCCTTGGCCCAAGTCCAGAGCCCTGAAGGATGCACCACCTGTGTGGAAAGGAGAGGGCTGGGAAGCCAAGCGAGAGATGCGCCTCTTCTCATCAGCGATGCAGGAGCCACTCGAGTCAGTTTGCATTTAAAGGCAAACCTGCCTAATTTGCACCAGTTAAGTAAGCTGAAACATGGCAACCCTTCGAAATTCACACTCTTCTGAATTTTGCAATGCAAGTTCTCCACCAAAGTAATGCGTAAAGGTAAAGGGACCCCTGACCATTAGGTCCAGCCGTGACCGACAGCTTAGGAAATATAAACTCAATTGCACAACATAACATGAACACCCACCATAATAAAACAATCCCAATGAAACATCAAAATATAAAACACCCATGATTAAAATATGCAACAAAAGAGTTGGGTGGTATATAAAAGGTAAAGGGACCCCTGACCATTAGGTCTAGTCGCGGACAACTCTGGGGTTGCGGCGCTCATCTTGCATTACTGGCTGAGGGAGCCGGCATACAGCTTCCAGGTCATGTGGCCAGCATGACTAAGCTGCTTCTGGCGAACCAGAGCAGCGCACGGAAATGCTGTTTACCTTCCCGCCGGAGCGGTACCTATTTATCTACTTGCACTTTGACGTGCTTTCGAACTGCTAGGTTGGCAGGAGCAGGGACCGAGCAACGGGAGCTCACCCCGTCACGGGGATTCGAACCGCCGACCTTCTGATTGGTTTGCTTACTTACTTACTTACTTACAAACAGTCCAGAGGATGCCTCTGGCTGCCAGCTTCCTCCTTCTGAGTTCTCAGTGTTACCTTTGTAGAACTCATCAAGGGAGGATGAGGGACAATCCCAGAATGAGCTGGCTCTGACTGTCATTGGCTCTAGCGCCACCTACTGTTGGGCCTCCCTGCCTTCCACCCCACCAATCCTAATGGGCGCCAACCACCACCGAGTATAATGCTTGTACAAGGTCTGAATCTGCCTTAGATTTTACACCCCCTCCGTTTCCTCCGCCTGGGATATTTTTTTTGCCCGCTTTCCTGGTAATCTTTGCAAACGAACCCCTGAGAAACGAGCCTTGTGCTTCCAGCGTGCCTATCTGCGTGGGGTTTGCCTTCTCGGCTTTTAGCGGTTGGGGGTCGATTCCCTCCCGGCGCCATTCATCACGGAGCCTTTTGGCACTTTAATGTATGAAAAGCCCGCAGTTGGGATTGTAGCAACCTAATTCCTGCGCGGTGAAGGGTTTTGCCCATGTGATTAATGGCGTGAAACATATCTGGCCATGTTCTTACTGCCAGGCCTGCACGCCGCTTTATTCCAGCTGTGATGTAGAGCTCAGCTCTGTGGGAAAAAAAGAGAGAGCGAGAGCAGATCTATTAGGTATCAAACAGGCTGAGTGACGCTCTCGCAGTGGCTTGCAATTCCATCTTTCGCAGAAATCGTAGCACCCGTCTAAAGTTATTAGGCCTTTTGTTGCCTCCCACCTCGAAGGCATATTCAGGGAGGAGACGGCGACTTGGAAATTATGCTTACGCTGCTAACTCCGCTGCTGGAGGTAGCATGATTCTGAATACCAGTTGTGCCGGCAATCGCAAGCGGCTTTGGGACTTTCCAAAGATATCTGGCTGGCCACTGTGAAAATAGCTGGGCCTTTGGACTGATCCAGGAGGGCTCCTCTTAAATACTTCTTAATAGTGGTTTGGTGGGGGAAGGCAAGCAAGGGGGACACATGATACAGGTATCTAAGATTGTATATATGAAGGAGCGTCTCCACCCCCATCGATCTACCCGGACACTGAGGTCCAGCACTGAGGGCCTTCTGGCGGTTCCCTCACTGCAAGAAGCCAAGTTACAGGGAACCAGGCAGAGGGCCTTCTCGGTAGTGGCACCCACCCTGTGGAACGCCCTCCCAGCAGATGTCAAAGAGAACAACAACTACCAGACTTTTAGAAGACATCTGAAGGCAGCCCTGTTTAGGGAGGCTTTTAATGTTTAATAGATTACTGCATTTTAATGTTCTGTTGGAAGCCGCCCAGAGTGGCTGGGGAAACCCAGCCAGATGGGCGGGGTATAAATAATAATTAATTTATTATTATTATTATTATTATTATTATTATTATTATTATTATTATTTATTACGTCAACACAAGAAAGTCAACTTCAGATGCCCTTCCAAACAGAAGAAGTGGACAGCGTTTTTCTTTTCACTTACATGCTTCGTGTCAGGGAAGGGCCATAATGTAGCGGTAGATCATCTGATTTGTATGCAGAAAGCCCTGGATTTGATCGCTTGCAGCTCCAGAGTGGGTATCTCTTCTGCCTGAAACCTTGGAAAGCCACTTCCAGTCCGGGTACACTGGACCAATTGTTCTGATTAGTATAAGGCAGCCTCCTATCTTTTTTATTTAGTTTACCCCTTCATTTAAAGCCTTGAGGACTAGAATCCTACTTCTTCTTTTTAAAAGACAGACCATAGCTTGCGGACACTCCAAGTGTCTCTATTTTCCAGGGACATCCCTGATTTAGAAAAGCCGTCCCAGTTTCTGATTTGATTCCAGAATGTCCCACTTTTCCTTAGGATGTCCCTATTTTCATTGGAGAAATGATGGAGGGTATGGAGTTATCTGACCCCCCAAGCCATCTGAAGGCAATCCTGTATAGGGAAGGTTTATTTAAATAATGTTTTATTGTGTTTTTATGTGTGTTGGAAGCTGCCCAGAGTGGCTGAGGCAACCCAGTAAGATGTGTGGGGTATAAATAGTAAAAATTATCATTATGGAATGGGATGTCCCTATGTTCATCTGAGAAACGTTGGAGGGTGTGCAATATTTTTTTGTTTAGTCGTGTTCGACTCTCCATGACCCCATGAACCAGAGCATGCCTTGGAAACTCTCACATTCTTCTCAAAGCTTCTCCATTTTTATGTCCATGGAGTTTTCTTGGCAAAATACTGGAGTGGATTGCCAGTTCCTTCTCCAGGTGGATCACATTTAGACTAAACTCTCGGCTATGACCTGTCCGTCTTGGGTGGCCCTGCCCGGCATAGCTCATAGGTTCTCTGAGTTATTCAAGCCAGTTTTGCAACTACAAGGCAGTGATCCATGAAGGGGGTGCAATATTTACAAAGTTAAAAATTTGCATTCATTGCTCCATCCACCTTTTGCCTCTTGCCTCGCCCATCTCTGGCATTGTGGCTTTTAGTTTCTCGGTCCTAAGAAGCTGGCAGCGAGAGGGAATATGTGGTAACTGGCATTTGCAGGACAAATACCTCAGAGCAAGATCACATGCAGAGGGCCCAGCCTGAACCCTGTACATCACTGTAAAGGTAGCTGGAATTGTTCAACCACAAGTCATTACACTCCTGCCTGAAAGGGGTCAATTACTCTTCATGTCTGACTCTTTTTAAATAGCTGGAGCAAAAAACACTGTTTATGCAATTGGTATTCATTTAAAAAAAAATCTGCCAAGGGCAAGTTGGAATGCAGGAAATCTTTAATTGGATCGCAAGTGTAAAAGTATATTACGTTTTTTAAAAAAATGTAAATGAAAACAGCTTCATAACTCCAGCGTTTCGGGCAAATCTCAAAATGCAGACAAGTCTGGAAAGGCCCAAGCAGGTTTGTGTGTTTGTGTTTGCACACGCATTTGATGTAACGGTTGGCAACATGCTCAGCTGACCACACACCACAGTGTCGCCCCTGTTGCGTGTTAGGGATTTTGTTGTTGTTGAAAACGATTGGGCGTTGTTTTCCTTTACTGAAAACTTGAAGAACGGCGCATGCAGGGCCGGATTTACGTACAGTGGTACCTCGGGTTACATATGCTTCAGGTTACAGACTCCGCTAACCCAGAAATATTACCTCAGGTTAAGAACTTTGCCTCAGGATGAGAACAGAAATCGGGCAGCGGCGGCACAGCGGCAGCGGGAGGCCCCATTAGCTAAAGTCGTGCTTCAGGTTAAGAACATTTTCAGGTTAAGAACGGACCTCCAGAACGGTACCAGAGGTACCACTGTATAAGCTAAACAAGCTATAGACTTAGGGCCCCACTCTCTTGGGGGCCCCCCAAAAAATTAAAGGAAAAAACAACTGGATGTACAGTTCCAAAATATAAGACAAAAAACAAATAAAATAAAACCTACATACAGCAACAGTTTTGTGTTGTGTAGGCTCCTATGATGTAAGTAATGGGCCTTGCCTGCTAGTCTGCTCACTAAAATATCACTGGTTTGCTCATTTCTATATATAGGGTGCCTACATTCTGCATGTGCAAATGGCTTTAGATACCTATTAGGTCCATAAATTACCACATAGCATATATTCAACACAAAAAACAGCGACAATTTGCTGCTGACAAAGGACAGCTGGACATATAAAGGGCCCCATTACCTTCAGTAGCTTAGGGCCTCATCAAACCTAAATCCGGCCCTGGGCTGAGGGGACGTTCTTTCACATGTAGTGGACTTGTAAAAGGGTAAAAGAGTGTTGGGAAATAATCCATAATGAATTGAAAAAAGTGTTTAAAAGTACTTTCCAAAAAAACCCCATAATTCTTTCTGTTGGGGATAACTCAGACTGAAATTCCCAGGTGTCAAAAAAGGTTATTTATGTATGCCACTACTGCGGCCTGTGTTTTGTTAGTCCCAAAATGGAAAACGAGCGAGGTCCCAACCAAAGAAGAATGGCAACTTAAGTTGACATAATATGCGCAGCTTGCAGACTTAACATATGGAATAAGAGAACAAGAAGAACATACGTTTAGAGAGGATTGGAAAACGTTTATTGAATATTTGGGGGGAAATTGTGTACACTTGAAAACGTTGGCAGCATTAAGATGAATTCAACAGTGTAAATAAGTTTTGATGGATGTAATAACAGAATACTGAATGGTTTAAGGTAGAGGTAAAGGGACCCCTGACCGTTAGGTCCAGTCGCGAATGACTCTGGGTTTGTGGTGCTCATCTCGCTTTACTGGCAGAGGGAGCCGGCGTACAGGCTCCTTGTAGAAAAAAAGGTCTGTCAATGCAAAAAAAAAAAAAAAATCTTAAAAATTGCCAGCATTAAGCTTGGCGGCATGAAAAGGTTTTCAGTGGGTATTTAGAGGCTGAAACAGAAAGGCGGGTGACGATGGATGGTTTTATTGAGCATTGCTGTAACATTTGTTGCTGCCTTTTGGTTTCCTTTATGCTGCTTAAGTCATATTTTTTCTATATTAAGAGGTAAAGGTAAAGGTAAAGGGACCCCTGACCATTAGGTCCAGTTGCTCATCTCGCTTTATTGGCCGAAGGGAGCCGGCGTACAGCTTCCGGGTCATGTGGCCAGCACGACTAAGCCGCTTCTGACGAACCAGAGCAGCGCACGGAAACGCCCTTTACCTTCCCACCGGAGCGGTACCTATTGATCTACTTGCACTTTGACGTGCTTTCGAACTGCTAGGTTGGCAGGAGCAGGGACCGAGCAACGGGAGCTCACCCTGTCGCGGGGATTCGAACCACCAACCTTCTGATCAGCAAACCCTAGGCTCTGTGGTTTAACCCACGTCGCCACCCGCGTCCCTATATTAAGAGGTATTATTCTATATTAGAGGTACAGTAGTCTATGTCCTCTCTCACTGAGGACCTTTCTGGCTGAGGCTGCTAGGCCACTCCAGTGGTCCAGAAAGGAGCCTGAGTCCAGCCGTGCTCCTCCAGGATGCGGCTCCGAGTCTCTTTCATTCCCCAGACCCCCAGCTCCAAAGGCTAGTTCACGGTCCTCTCTCGGCTGGCTCAGACGGAATGGGAACTTCTCGCTGGAGCGCAGGAGGAAAGGGACTTTGGAACTAATTGATTCATTTGCAGGAAATGTCTGGGGGTCAGAGATCAGCGTCCCTTTCGGCTGTGATAAATATCCCATGTAATTGGTGGACAAATGCGAGTGCTCAAGATTTATATCAATTAATTTTGGAATGTTGCTTGTTCTCACCCCTTCCCGTAAAACTGCAGGGCCGCAGCCACCCACTTGCTGGGAGGGCAGCCTCTGCAGAGCCAGCATGTTGCTGTCATCGCCTTTGGATGCTGACTCTTGGCTTCGGGTACAAACCAGTCCTTTAATTTTGCCAGTGTTGACGTTTTAGAAAGTGGCTGTTTTACTGTGCTTCGCCTCGAGAAGTGTGCCTATGTTTAAATTTATATTAAATGCACCACAATCACTTTTAGTCCTAAGAATGCGAGAAGAGTCCTGCTGGATGGCCCACCTAGTCCAGCATCCTGTTCTCACAGTGGCCCACCAGATGGGAAACTGGAAATCAGGATTCGAACACAAAGCCCTCTCCCTTCCTGTGGTTTCCAGCAACTGAGATTCAGAAGCATTCTTCCGGTTAAATTGGCAAAAATGTACCATGCACAGAGTAATAAATGCTGGAAATGTAAGGAAGTAGAAGGAACTTTTTTCCATATGTGGTGGACGTGCCCAAAGGTGAAAGACTTCTGGGAAAGGATTTATAATGAATTGAAAAAGGTGTTGAGAAACACATTTAATAAAAAACCAGAAGCCTTTCTACTTGGTATTGTAAGCCAGGAAATCCCAAAATGTGATAGGACTTTTTTTAATGTATGCCACAACAGCAGCCAGAATCCTAATAGCTAAAAACTGGAAGTCAGAGGAATTACCAACGATAGAAGAATGGCAGATGAAAATGATGGACTATATGGAGCTCGCTGAACTGACTGGGAAACTTCGTGACCAGAGGAAGGAAGCAGTGGAAGAAGATTGGAAGAAATTTAAATTATATTTTAAAAAGTATTGTAAGATTAAAGAGTAGAAGTAAGCTGGAAGATAAATGAGGCTGTAGATTTAGAAGATAGAGACAAGGTTTATGACTGTTGGAATTAATGATAATGATTTTAGATAAGAAGAGATATCGAGGTTAATTAATTAAAAATGTTTTTAATGATGTCAAGAAATTACTAAAGATGATATACAAGGAATGCAGGAAGGGAGGACAGGAGGAAGTGAACTGACAATGAAAAGGAAGGATGATCAGGTTAAAAGGATGTATGTTTGTTTTTATGTTTATTATTGTTGTTGTTTTATGATTGTTTATTGATGTATTTTGATGTTTGTTTTCATTTGTTAAAATTTAATAAAAAAAATTTCGGGAGGGAAAAAAATGAGATTCAGAAGCATTCTTGTCTCCATCTGTGGAGGCAGAGCACAGCCATACCAATAGACTATGAATCCTCTTTTAAAGCCATCCTAACTGGTGGTCTTCACTCCCTCCTGTGGGAGTGAGTTCCACAGTTTAATTTTGCGCTGCATGAAGAAGTCCTTTTTTATGGGAAGAAGAAAAAGTCCCGGCTAGAGAAGAACGGCAGATCAAGTTGATGGACTTTGTCGAAATGGAAAAAAATGACCGGAAGAATCAGAAATCAGGAAGACCAACATTTGGAATGGGGGGAATTTATAACCTATCTTAAAAACCATTGTAAACAGCTAAAATCATTAGTGGAATTGGAATAACACTTGTAGTTTAATGGTGAATTTTGGACATAAGGGAGATGCAAAAGATATGGATTGTTATAAAAGATGCAGGAGGAAAGGACTAAGAATAGGACCCACAAGGGGGAGAAGGGAAGTCCAGGAGATTCTGTGGAACCTTGTTTCTGTATTGTATGTTGACATGTTATTGTAAAATTTTAATTTGAAAAACCCAAATAAATAAATTTACAGAAAAAGAAGAAGTCCTTTTAAAAAACTGTCCCAAATCTTTCAGTCTTTAATTCTTCCCTTTTGTGTGATTGTGTGTGTAATAATTTAAAAATCTTAATCTGCTTCAAGATGCTACTCAAGCTGAGCACGAGGAGCAAGGGCAGGTTGGAAACTGTGAAGTAATTGAAATAAATGACTCCGATGGCCCCAGGCGCCTCATGCGTTCTCTCTCTCTCCTTTAATTTCCCACCTGGGGGTGGGGAGGGGAGTCAAGCGAAAAACAAAATGCCTTTGCAAGCAGCTGCACCGTATGACCCAATTGGGGCATCACTTGCAATGTCGCAGATGTGGAGACGCAGGTCTCGAGAGTTGCAGACAATCCCCAGCCAGACCAGTTCACAGATTGGATATAGGGATAGACTTAACGGAAGGGCAGCACACTCTGGCTTCTGCCATTGGGCAGGTGAGCCAAGGCAGGCTCCACACCTACTTCCAGGAAGACCTTGAATACGAGTTGCTGGAATCACATCGGGACGCGGCTGTAATTGGCTGGGGGGACCAAGGGCTCTAGGTGGCTGCATTGCCTGCCTCGCAGCTAGAGTGCAGGGGCATGGCAAAGGCCAGCTTGGTCCATCCATAGGTGGTCTTCAACTGGTCCAGGCCCAAGACCCACCACCGACTCCCAACTTACAACATGGACCCTATTTCCACAGAGATTCCCTTGACAGGCCATACAGCGATTCCTTGGTCTGGCGAGCCTTAGCCAGAGATCAACATGGTGGCAACAGCTTTGCCATGACCCACCTGGGATGGCTTTGAGGTTCTGACCCACTGGATGAAGAGCTTTTCGCCACACCCCACCTCCTTGAAACATGAGCACAATAATGAGGGACTTTATGTACGTAGGAATTAGCAGAGTAGTTCTTTTAAGAATGTTTAGAAACTTGAGGGAGGAGGAACACATCTTTGGGTAGTATGAAATAAGCCCTATCTCTGCTGTGACCTTCTGGGTTGTTGTTTTTAGTTGAAACACAACTCTCCCATCACGGCTGCATTGAAATCCTGGATACCTGAATTGTTTTCTAGGGGGAAGCTATCACTTCTCCTCAGCAGAAAAGGCTTAAAAACAAATCAAAATGTTCCTTCTCTAGAGGTTAGACAGAGGGGTGTCTAGGAATAAGTATATCTTTGGGCTGTAAGATTTGACCGGGTGAAACAGAAGATCATCCAACCGCTTTAGCCACTAGGGGCAGTTTTAATGGGAGGTTTTGAGAATTAAGGGGACACTTTTTTGTCATTATTATTTTGAGATTAGGTGTTGCGATAAGGAGTGACATACAATTCGAACAAGGCTGGAGAGGTTTGGCCCTCTAGCCACTGTTAGATTCCAATGCTTATCAGCCCCAGCCAGCATGGCTAAGTGCTAGGGATGATGGGAGTTGTAGTCCAAGAAATCTGGATGGCCACAGGGTGCCCCACTCTCTGCCCCGAAAGATGGCCCTTTCCTTCTACCAACGCACAGCTTCGGAAGCTGCCATCTCAAAACTGTGTCCAGTCTCTCAAGAAAGGCGCCGACACTGAGGGCGTGAGGAAGCACACAAATTTAACGAAAGCTGAATCCACCAACTGGGTTAAAAGGCAAATCATTAAGCAACGGCAGAAATTGAAATGGGGTTGGCTGCCCCAGGTCAGACAGGCAGGAGGATTTTTTCTTCTTGCTTCCGTGATCGCGGAATGGAAATTATGCGCCCCAAACTTGCCTGATTCTCCACACTGAAAAAGTATGCCCAAGTCTCCAAGGAGAAAGGCATTAATTGGATTGGCAAGTTAAATCCTCCTGCTAGAGCTGGTCTACAGGGGGAAGGATTTAACAGGGGCTCTGAAACGGTTCTTAAACACAGCTTTACAAGCAGAGACTGTGGCCTGGGCAAAAGCTCTCTCTCTCTCCACACACACACACACACACACACACACACACACACACACACACACCCCTTCTCTTGATTAATTGCAAAGCTCAGGGTGACAGGAGACCATGCAATCCACAAATGCCAGAGGCTGTCCCTTGCCACATTCTTGTCCGATTTAAAAGTTTGAAAACCTGACAGGAGTGTGAACAAATTAAAGGCGGCCCTAATAAGACTGTGAAGGGAGAGGCAAAAGGGGGAAAAGAGGAGGGATCATAAGTGTCGCGGGGAGTAAATGTTGCAAAAGGACATTCTGCATATAAGAGAGAGAGAATCATAGCGTTGTAGAGCTGGGAGGGACCCCAAGGGTCATCTAGTCCAACCCCGTGCGCAATGCAGAAATCAGGCCTGGAGAATCCCTGACAGATAGCCATCCAACCTCTGGCGAAACACCTCCCACCGCCATCCAAGGGAGTCCGTTTCACCTTTGAACAGCTCTTACCATCACAAAGTTCTTCCTAATGCTTCAGTGGAATCTCCTTCCTTGTAATTTGAATCCACTGGGTTGGGTCTTCCCCCACTTATTTCCATTATATAATACATTCATATCTTATCTATCTATCTATCTATCTATCTATCTATCTATCTATCTATCTATCTCCCACCTTCCAAGACATTGCCTGCAGTCCCACACTCCTTCAAACTGCTATATATATATGCAGCGGGTGGTGCTGTGGTCTAAACCACTGAGCCTCTTGGGCTTGCCGATCAGAAGGTCGGAGGTTCGAATCCCTGTGACAGGGTGAGCTCCTGTTGCTCTGTCTCAGCTCCTGCCAACCTAGCAGTTTAAAAGCACGCCAGTGCAAGCAGATAAATAGGTACCGCTGCGACGGGAAGGTAAATGGCATTTCCATGCGCTCTGGTTTCCGTCACGGTGTCCTGTTGCGCCAGAAGCAGTTTAGTCCTGCTGGCCACATGACCCGGAAAGCTGTCTGTGGACAAACGCCAGCTCCCTCGGCCTGAAAGAGAGATAAGCGCCGCACCCATAGTCACCTTTGACTGGACTTAACCGTCCAGGGGTCCTTTACCTTTACCTATATTGGAGCGGGTGGGCAGAACATCACAAACTATGGCAAGAACCTCCCTTTCCTGGTTCACAGTACAGTACATGCTTATTCAGAGGGAAGTCCCCATTTTGTTCAATGGGGCTTACTCACAGGAATGTAGGCTGGCCGGCACGGAAGCTGGTGTTGTTGGGCCCCTGCTGAGGCCCCAGGCCTAGGCAGGGCCCTCCACTACTGGCCCCTGCTCTACAGTAGAAGGAGCAACAGGCACCAGCTCGGCTTGGCCTTTCTCTCTGTATAAGCAGAGAGCAAGGACTCAGCTGCAAATAAAACGTTTTAAGCGTGTTGTTGTACAGTGCATTATACAAAGGTGACACCAGATGGTGATGGTGAGCTACGGAAAATTCAATAATATTTTTCAAAAAATTAAAAAACAACAACACTTTTACAACGTTTTTTTTATAAGTGTCTAGATTCTACCAAAGTGGTGGGGAAGGCAGCAGGGAGAAGGAGGTGGGCAGTCAGAGGACATATTGCCCAAGGATTCTCAAAACCTAGTGCCGGTAATGCAAAATTTCAGTCAGGCTGCAGCTTGAGCTGGAACCAATATGTCCAGTCCAATTAAACGTGTATTATTATTATTTATTATTATTTATTATTATTTATTATTATTATTATTATTCAGTAGTTCAGTCGTGTCCGACTCTTCGTGACCCCATGGACCAGAGCACGCCAGGCACGCCTATCCTTCACTGCCTCTCGCAGTTTGGCCAAACTCATGTTAGTAGCTTCGAGAACACTGTCCAACCATCTCATTCTCTGCCGTCCCCTTCTCCTTGTGCCCTCCATCTTTCCCAACATCAGGGTCTTTTCTAGGGAGTCTTCTCTTCTCATGAGGTGGCCAAAGTACTGGAGCCTCAACTTCAGGATCTGTCCTTCTAGTGAGCATTCAGGGCTGATTTCTTTAAGAATGGATAGGTTTGATCTTCTTGCAGTCCATGGGACTCTCAAGAGTCTCCTCCAGCACCATAATTCAAAATAAAATAATAATAATTATTATTATTATAAATCATATTCAGAAACAAAATATAGGAATGCATAAAAAAAAGATAACATGGCAAAGTATGAATTTCTCAGACATAGCTCTCATGGACATTAGTACACTCACTGTTCTGCCCTCCTACACGTTAACCAGTAAAATATTATCCGATTCTTTCCCCCGCTCTGTTAAAAGAGACTCTGAGAACAGGCATGTTGTCAAGTCAGGGAGAAACCATCAGCAAGACTCATCCACTATTTCTTTTTGTCCCGTAATTTCTAAGCGTGGCTCTGAGAGGTTTTTCATTTGCCACATCACTTTCCACAAGAAAACCTGTTTACTGCTGAATTTGATCAAATGCCAATCCACAGAGAACCCAGTTGATGTTTATTCCAATTCAGCGGTAAACAGAAGGTTTTCTCAGAAAAAAAATATGGCAGGACAAACGAAAAACGGGAGAAACCGAAGTGTGGATGAGCAGTCATTGGAAGAACCACCAGTGATGGTTGGATAGCTCAGATCACTTACTTTAAAATGTGGCCAAGCAACCAGGGTGGATTTGATTTAAATCAAATCAATTTAAATCACGATTTAAATCACAAGTCAGTAAGACTTGATTTATTTTTATTTTTTTTACAGAAAGACATTCCTGCTGATATAATCTTAATATTTACAACCAGATGAAGGTTTCATTTTTGGAATAATAAATTTTCAGAGTAGTTTTTACATTTATATCAAAAATTGCTGATGTGGTTATACTATTAGAAATACATAGACAGATAATTATGAAATTATTGTGAGGTTTAATAAGTTAACTGTTTATATTTGGACAACTTTTCTGCTGTACTTTATTGGAAGGAGAAAAATAATCATTTGCTTAATAACAATTTAAACAATTTATTTAACTAAAACAATAACATTATAGCATATGTATCCATGTTGGTTAACTGATGTTGTTAAACTTTTTTAAAAAAAAACCCCACACAACTTAGACTGAGTTTCAGCACACATGAAAAACTTAAAACAAATCCTTATTTCCTGATGAATAGCCTTTGGACTATAATGTAACTTAAATAGAAAACTATATTTAGAAAGATTTTTTCCTCCAAAACAATTTTATTTTAAAAATCCAATTTAAATGAAAAAAAATCTGATTTAAAATAAAAAAAAATCTGATTTAAATAAATAAAAATCTGATTTTTTTATTATTTATTTTAAAAATCATTGATTTTTATCCACCCTGAAAGCAACCCTGTTGCCTCCTTCTGTTAAGTGGGATTGTGTGTCCTGAAGTCCTGGTGAGATGGTACCTCTATTCTCCGTCTCGCCTTGCCCTGACTTGCCCTTTAACTCTAAATTGCAAACTTCTGCTCTGTCTTCCTTCTTCAGCTCCAACCCCGTTTCATGTTTGATTATATATCGACCAGACGCTGATGCGGTGATCTTTGGAGCCAGCCGCCATCAGTCTCTCCTTGGGCTGGCTGTGGTCTGAAAAGGCTACGCAGTGAACTGCTGCTGTGTGGTAGTCCAGGACGGCCAAAGGCTTCATCTTCTTCCAGCCAAAGAGGCGGATGCGGTGATCCCAGCCGGCAGTCGCCAGGATTTTCTTGTCTTGGCGGAGGGTCACCTCGGCGATCCCGGGATTGGTGAGTTCATACGTTTGTTGGAGCTGAGAAAAGAAGGGGGAAATAAGCCGAGGACCCTGGAGAATGATTTGTTACTGCACTCAAAGTACCATAGAACTGTAGGGTTGAAAGGGACCCAAATGGTCTTCTACTCCAACCCCCTACTATGCAGGAGTCACAGAAAAAGGATCCCTGACAAATGGCCACCCAGCCTATTTAAAAGCCTCCAAGGAAGGAGATAGATAGATCATTTATTTTGGCATTTGCGCCCATCATACAATACAAACAAACAAACAAGAATCAAATAAAACAACGGCACTGTACAAGCCGCAAATAAGATAACACAACTCACAGGGCCCAATATTAGCATTTCCATAAAAACATATCTCAGAGGAATTTTAAAATTAAAATTTAGGCACCAAAACTAAAATCAATGTCTAAAATTCGTTTTTAAAAACAAAACATATTTAAAAAACAAAACATATTTATAACTATCCATAATTGGCTGACATTCCATTTCGTCTCTTATATGAGATAACGGCTGTTAGGAATCTAGCAACCTGTAGAGTTATGTAAGGGTCCACATCCCCAAGGAAGGAGAGTCTACCACCTTCCAAGGTGGTCCATTCCACTGTCAAATAGCTCTTACTGTCAGGAAATTCTTCCTACTTCCTCGTAACTCGAAGCCATTGGTTCAGGTCCTACCCTCCGGGCGCAGCAGAAAACAAGCTTGCTCCCTCTTCCATGCAACAGCCCTTTAGATCAGGGGTCCCCAGACTTACCTCGCCTTGGGCCGCTTCCTCTGGCGCCGATCAGTGGCAGGCCGGAGGGCGGGGGAGCGCGCGCCCATACGCGTGCACACTCACTTTTTCCGGCATGGCGCGGCACCGGAAATAGCTTTTGCGCATGCGCAAACGTCATTTCTGGTGCAGCGCTGGAAATAGCTTGTGCGCATGCGCACGGCCCTCCGCAGACCTGGAAGTGCGCCGGAAATGCGCAAAAGCTATTTCCGATGCTGCACCGTGCCAGAAGTGCGCCAGAAATGATGTTTGCGCATACGCAAAAGCTATTTCCAGTGCCGCACCGACCCAGAGATAGGCAGCCGCGCCGCGCCGGTAAAAGTGGGCGGCGGGGATTGCCGGGGGGGTGCATAAATGAGCCCCTCGGCCCACATCCAGCCCGCGGGCCTTAGTCTGGGAACCCCTGCTTTAGATAATTTGAAGATGGCTATCGTATCTCCTCCCAGTCTCCTCTTTACCAAGCGAAACATACCCAACTCCCTCGACCGTTCCTCATATGGCTCAGTTTCCCAGACCCTTGATCGTCCCTGGGTCGCCCTTCTCTGCAACAAATATAGATGCAGCCCTGCAAAATCTGACACCCTTTGGCTCCAGCGAAGGAGACCAAATGTGAGAAAGCTGCGCAAAAGACATCTCTGACCACCATTTTTGTAAGAACCTAAGAAGAGCCTGCTGGATCAGGCCAATGGTCCATCTACTGTAGTTGGTAGTTATCTGCCTCTTGCGGGTAGTTTAACTATATGATTCATGACTTCAATACTTTCTTTTATCTGTCCTGAACTGTCCAGCGTTCAGCTTCCTTGGATACCTACGAGTTCTAGCGTTATGAGAGGAGAAGAACTCCCCCCCCCCCATGCTTCTATACCGTGGCCTGTCTCCTCCCCGTCTGCCCATGCTTTCCCTTCTTTCACAGAGCATCCCTTTCCTGATGTGGAGTAAAGAGGGTCTTCGTATCATGGGAAGAAAATGAATTTGAGCTAGGCAAGGGGTAGGAGAGAAGAGCTGCTTTGAAACTGGTTGGAGAAGGTTTTAAAATTGGATTGTTAGGTATGTAAGGTTTTATGGACATGCATAAACAAGTATATTATAATGGAACCAAGAGGGGGAGTGGAGGGAAGTCGACCAAAAATTTATGGTTTAATTTGGTTATGAAATTTTTCTTTTCTGTTTTGTTTTGTTATTCTTGGAAAATCAATGAATTGTTATAAAAAAAATAAAAGAAAAGAAAGAAATTGGTTGTTTTCTTGTGGAAAGCTGAAATAAAAACAAATGGGGCCTGAAACAGGACATTGCAGTATGCTATGCTCTTGTTTGTGGGACCCAGGTGGCGCTGTGGGTTAAACCACGGAGCCTAGGGCTTGCGGATCAGAAGGTCGACGGTTCGAATCCCCGCAATGGGGTGAGCTCCCGTTGCTCGGTCCCTGCTCCTGCCCACCTAGCAGTTCGAAAGCACGTCAAAGTGCAAGTAGATAACTAGGAACCGCTCTGGCGGGAAGGCAAACGGCGTTTCCGTGCGCTGCTCTGGTTCGCCAGAAGCGGCTTAGTCATGCTGGCCACATGACCCGGAAGCTGTACGCCGGCTCCCTCGGCCAATAAAGCGAGATGAGCGCCGCAACCCCAGAGTCGGACATGACTGGACCTAATGGTCAGGGGTCCCTTTACCTTTATGCTCTTGTTTAGAGTGAAGCCAGCCAGCCAGCCATGCGCTCCTCTGGAAAACTCAATTTCCCATCACCCTTCTGTGACCACTGAGCACGCTCAGTCTTCACTGGGCTATTTTTAAAGTTGTGTGGCCTCTTAGGGATCCCCCCCTTAATTTTTTTTTTTTTTAATTTCTGCAAACCTTGGGGGGGGGGGGGAGGCCCCGCAAGCTTACACACAAGGTTTCCCCCCCAGCTCATGCTTTCCATGACCTGGAATTTAGAGAATTTAGTTCTGCTGCCTGTAACTTTCACTTTTCTCCCCTACGCTCCATTTTGTTGTACCCTGCTGTTTATTTACTATTTTTTTAGTGTGGCTTGACGATCGTCTTATTGCTGTAACTTAATACTTCATCATAAATTCTTTGTGAATTTATGCTGAAAACGCTTACATAAATAAAGAACGAACGTAATTGCTATTTTGGAGGCTATTTCCCTGCTGCCCGAAATCGGGAGCCAGTGAGGGTTGAGAACTTAGTGTGACATTTTTTTCTTTTAAAATACATAAAACGGTATCATTAAAACATCGTAAGGAAAACGAAATGAAATCAGTACACCAGGCTACAGAAATACTGGACATATAAATGACAAGAAGAGTCCATGTTATCTACCCTTTCCTCTGCCTTTGCTACTGGGCTTCCGATAAGTTGATAACTTTGTCAAAATTAAGCAGCTCCCAAATGTTACTCATCAGCTTCCAGGCACCACGGGTGATTTCCAATTCTCTGTATGTACCAGGTGTAGGAGACCTTTGGCACCTCCAGATGTGCTGAACTACAACTCCCATCAGCCCCGGCAAGCATGGCCAATGTCAGGGATCTGCCTCCCCCTGACAGTCCAGCTCTTAGTGTTTATAGAGAGCCACCACCTGTTTTAACTACAGATACATCTTCGAGTGAAAACAGCAGTCCCTCGGGGGAGAAGCAGTTAGTGGCTGGGAGAGAAGGAGTGCCAGGGCTCCAGGGATTTAGTGAGAGGCCTGGCACCACCCAGCAGGCTTGATCAGAGGGAGATACATCAGGTCCGGCGCATAGATTACGTAGGAGGAGCAAGAGGCAGTTTAGGCTGCCAAGACTGTGGTGTTGGCGCCAAAACCGGAGGGAAGCACTTCCGGATTCTGCTAGCGAGTGAACAGACGTGATAAAATTAAGCTCTGCACTGTATATAGCATGGCACTGAATAAAAGAACTAAAAGACAAATGGCTTGGCTTTTCTATTGAACAACCGAGGAGGGAACCTGATAGCCAATGACCAAGGAGGGCCAAAGGTTCCCCACACCTGTATGGCTAACATTGGATTTATCCTGTTAGGTGTATTTGTAGCATAGTTGAAAAGGCTAAGGCAGGGGTCAGCAACCCTTTTCAGCTGTGGGCCAGTCCACCGTCCCTCAGACCATGTGGTGGGCCAGACTATATTTTGAAAAAAGAGAGAGAACGAATTCCTATGCCCCACAAATAACCAGAGATGCATTTTAAATAAAAGCACACATTCTACTCATGTAAAAACATGCTGATTCCTGGACTGTCGGCGGGCCGGATTGAGAAGGCGATTGGGCTGCATCTGGCCCATGGGCCTTAGGTTGCCTATCCCTGGGCTAAGGAGTAAACCCTGCACAAATCCGGAATGGAGTCCCTAAGACGGTTGGTTGGCACCTTGTACGCCTCCTTCTGGCAATTCCTGCAGCCCAGCTAGTGCCAAATGTATTGCTCTGCTTTCCTTTGGACCACATCAGCAAGACCGAGCAGTGGGGTCTTGTTGTCTGGGCAGCCCAGGACCTCCACACCCACTGCCTAGGTTTGCGCCCCAGGGAGGTCACTTCAGTACCGCTAACGCAGCCGTTTGACTTCACCCCTGGAGGCGCACTCCATTGCCTCTCAAGACAGACAGATACCAAGAAAAAGCTGAAAAGGAGCAGGGTGATAGTGTTGCTGCCACGGTCCAGAAGTGAGTCCTGACCAGCCAGTTGAAGACCACTGACCTATTGGACCACCCCCACCCCCCAGAGAAGGAAGAGAGGCACACCCTTTTCGCTTCCATTTCTGCACAGATGGGAAAGTAATTCTAACTCCGCAAACCGCGGCAGTCACGTCCGGCCTGACAGGTTGAAGCGTTTCAAAAATGATGCGAGACAATTTGGCCTACGAGGGGATGAACTGTAAGGCTTAACATGTGCAGCGATGATTCAAAAAAAGAAAGTCGCAGCTGCTCAGCTCTACCTGCTCCTCGGACGACCTGATTCTTGAGCATTCGTCCTGATTTACTTGTGCAAAGCTTATGCAGAGGTTGGACCAGGCAATGATCTTTACTGAGCATTCATTTGGATTTGATTGCAGGCTGGTTATGTGACAATGTGCAGTCATCTTGGTTTGCTTGCTGGGTGCCTTCTATGTCTTCCCATTAGTCATTTCATCCTGCCACACTTTTCAGTGCGTTTCCTCATCAGTCTCCTAACCACAAAGCCCCCCATTTTGCAAATTGAGTTTGTGGTGCTTTAATCTGCTTCGGTTGCACAAACCTATTTTATTTAAAGGCACTTGAATCCATTGTGCAAAACTGTTAAGAGCCTGTAGGTACCCTTGAGGTGTTTGTTTGTTTGTTTGTTTGTTTGTTTATAGTACCGGTAGCTACTTGCCCCGAACCTTTTCATGACACTTTAACAATCAAATAAAAAGAACAGGATGATTTCGGTCCATGACAGGCTACTCCAAAATATCACCATGAACTGGAATTCTATTTAAGATCCTATACAGGTACTTTATTACCAGCAGATATGTTAAATCAGAATTAAGTCCCACTACGTTCAAAGAAGGTACGGTTAGCTGGCTGGAGCCTCGAAGAGGAACATGCTGCAGTGTTTTGTTACAGCTTCCACAAGCTTATTTCTCGACAGCAGCGACAACATCCACTCCATTTTCTTGGGGTGGGAGGCGGGATATGTCTCTCCTCCTCCGTCAGAAAATGTGGGATAATTTCATTCAATCAAAAGTTAATGAATTATAAGCTAAGGAAGGACATAAAGTAAGTTCATAGGTCAACATGGTGCTATTGTTAATGCATTTTTGGTGCCAGGCAAAAACCTCTCTCTGTCCCCCAGCCATTGGACATACGTTTTGCTGCTCAGGTTTTTTGGGTTTTTTTGCTGATGTTTTACTGGGGCTGTTTTGTATAGATTTTTGTATAGTTTTTATTGCAATGCACTGTTCCCTCAATTTTATGTTATGCTTTTAAGTTTTTCAAAATGCTCCAAGTCACTTAGAGATTCTTTACATAGCAAGAGACTAATGAATTGAATATGAAAAAGAAAGACATTTTAAGCATTATTTACATGCCCTATTATTAGGGGTGTTGGTTTTTACTTATTTGGCATTTAATTTAATGTCAATTATTTATCTGGTGGATAAGGCAATTCTGATCATTTATAGGTTTGGTTATGTAAATAGAGTTTTAGTACTTTTTAAAAGAGATCTAAATATGTTTATACACATACAGTATATGTATAGCATCAATGCATAATAATAAAAAGTCTAAAATAACCAGACATACATGCAGTAAAAAAAGTGAATAAATAACAGAAACAGATGTACTGTTTTAAAATGCTAAATTTCAGGGTATTAGGTCATATGCACTACCTTCTGTGCCCCTAGTTTATTATGAGCTATGATGTTTGGCTAGGGCTAGACGGACCTTTCAGTTTCTCGATTTTTCCACTCTTAAACTCAGCTCTCCACATTCCCACATCAGTTTGCAATTTTTCTATAAGCAACAATGCCATCGTGAAAACTTGTCGGCGTATCAGAGCGAATCCGTCCTAGCAGACACATTTTTGCAAAGCGATTTTCTCTAATATAATGCGCTTTCATGCACGCTTTAACCGAGCATATGCAAAGTTTCCTACACGTTAACTTGACTGGAGATCTGCTTTGCACAATTTAAAGGTAAAGGGACCCCTGACTATTAGGTCCAGTTGTGACCGACTCTGGGGTTGCGGCGCTCATCTCGCTTTACTGGCCGAGGGAGCCGGCGTACAGCTTCCAGGTCATGTGGCCAGCATGACTAAGCCGCTTCTGGCGAACCAGAGCAGCGCACGGAAACGCCGTTTACCTTCCCGCAGCAGCGGTACCTATTTATCTACTTCCACTTTGAAGTGCTTTCGAACTGCTAGGTTGGCAGGAACAGGGACCGAGCAACGGGAGCTCACCCCGTCGTGGGGATTCGAACCGCCGACCTTCTAATCGGCAAGCCCTAGGCTCTGTGGTTTAACCCACAGCGCCACCCATCCACCCACAGCGCACAATTTGGAGAAGTGCAAATTTCAAAGGAGGGCTGAGTTTCAGGTGTGAGCATTATTTCGGAAGCTGAAAATTAGAGGAAAGGTTCGCCTTCAAATGTGAAATGAATCGGTTTTCTCCTGCAGGTCTATGATTAGATTTCTGAGGAAGCCTTCGAGATTCCTCCCCTCAAGAAAAAAACAGTCTCAAACCTATTATCCATTCGTTACACTATCTCGGCCTAACCACTTTCCTTTGTGGCCTCCACACCATGTCCAGACTCTGGACAGCCCCTGGAGACAAGAGAGCATCCTTTCACCAACTCTTCGCCAGCACATTGGACCGGTGCCATCCCAAACGGGGCGGCTCCTGCGTCACGTCTTTGGACAGCCGGTTACCGAGCGAGGAGTCGCCAAAATGCTTCGGGAGTAAAAATAACGTGCCACTGAGTGGCTTTCCAAGCACCACCATTACCTCAGGGATGTGGAATGTCGAGGGGAAAAAACCATCTGGTTCGTATTATTAATCCAATAGGAAAGAGAGAGGGGGGGGGAGGGGATAGGTGGAAATAACCTGATGTGAGGCTTTTAATGCTTTCGTTGGAGAGATAGCAAGTAAAGATGGGGGAACGGCCTTGAATCAATGAATCGTAGAATTGTAGAGGTGGAAGGGACCAAGAGGGTCATCCAGCCCACCCCGCTGGCCATGGCAGGAATCTTTTGCCCAACATGGGGCTTGAACCCACAACCCTAAGATTAAGAGTCTCATGCTCTACTGACTGAGCTGTCTCTCGGTCTAAGTGGGGAATGTTTCAGAACCAGCCTTGGCAAAAACGCCCAGAGCCCAGAGTTTGCTCCAAGTAGCAATATCTAATTCTATTATAATACCGGTACTGATGACAACAAGCCCATTCTATAGTTGCTGATGCCGTGTGACTAGTGGGCTAGTGACTAGTGGTAAACGGCGTTTCCGTGCGCTGCTCTGGTTCGCCAGAAGCGGCTTTGTCATGCTGGCCACATGACCTGGAAGTTGTACGCCGGCTCCCTCGGCCATTAATGCGAGATGAGCGCCGCAACCCCAGAGTCACACGGCATCAGCAACTATAGAATGGGCTTGTTGTCATCAGTGGGCCTACAATAAGAAGTTAGAGGCAGCCGCCTTATGCTGTGTAGATATACGTGTTATTATTGCAATTTCTGTAGTCTGGTCTTTGGCCATAATAAAGATTGATTGCTGCGCCAGACCATTGGCCCATCTAGCTCAGCACTGTCTATGCCGACTGGGACTCCAGCCGCTGTTGGACTACAACTCCCATCATCCCTAGCTAGCAGGACCAGTGGATGGGGTGATGGGAGTTGTAGTCCAACAACAGCTGGTGACCCAACCTTGAGTAACGATGGACTGCCCCATCACAGAATGGCTGTGTATGTGTGCATGCATGGGAGGGGAACCGCATATCCAAATGTTAACTCTGCGTCGAAAAAACTTTGCATGTGGGAAGCGAGCACATTATTATTATTATTATTATTATTATTATTATTATTATTTATATACCGCCCTATACCCAGAGGTACAGGGTGGTTCACAGAACAAAATCAAAATATAAACCCAAGAAATATATAATCAAAATAAAAACAACAACCCAATAACACGACGACGCCCCCCCCAAAAAACAACCCACATTTTAAATGGGCAAAGGATCAGGCTTTCTGCATGCTATCTTTCCACTTGCAGGGAGGCATCACATGGCAGGCACCCCCACCTGCATTTTTTAAAGAGTTAAATGAGGTCTGAGGCCGCTGAACATCAGTGGAAATTGATCCCTTAATGTGCAGGATTAGAACTTAATTTGGATTAAAACCAACAACAGAGATAACTCTGAGGACTCTGCCCACTATGCAAATGACTCATCTCAGCTTTTCACACGTTCTGCTTCTAAGCATCCGGGCACCCTGTCTTTGGCCATCCAGCAACAGGAGGCTTGAGAGTCCTGCCCCTAATTAAGTACGACTTAACCTCTTGGCATTGACCGGCTCTTTAGTCAATGTACAGACTACTCTCTGGCCATTACCATTTGCTGTCATTAGGCGACCTTGGCTACTCCGGGAGATGTCTTTAATGAAGGCAGCTGCTTCATTGGAGTGGAACACTGTACACCCTGCCCTTCTGCAATAATAAACTCCCTTTCCCATTATAGACTGGAATGTCCAAAGAACAGAGACTTAATTTCAGAACGCTACGATCAAAATCCTATTAGACCTTCATAGCAAATCTTCAATCATCCACTTGCTAGCGGCTGCACTATCAGTCATAGCACAAGGGCGGAAGGACCCCTCAAGGCTCTGTTTATTGCAACTTCCGACAAACCCGTCAAATTTGCAGATGGCACCAAACTGGGAGAAGCCAATGCCGCAAAAGACAGAATTGGGATTCAAGATGACCGTAACAGGTTGGAGAACTGGGCCAAAACTAAACAAGATGTGTTTCAATGGGGACAAAGGTAAGGTCCTGCACTTAGACAGGAAGAACCAGCTGCACAAATATAAGATGGGGGGGACACCTGGATTGCCAGCAATGCATGTGAGAAGGATCTTAGTAGACCACAAGCCTAACACGACTCAACTGGGTGATGCAGCAACACAAAAAGCTCATGCTATTCTAGGCTGCATTGACAGAAGTACAGTGTCCAAACCAAGGGAAGTAATAGTATGAATCTATTCTGCCTTGGCCAGATCACACCTGGAATACTGTGTCCGATTCTGGGCACCACAATTTAAGAAGGATGTTGACCAGCTGCAGGGTGACCCAGATGATCAAGGGTCCGGAAACCAAGTCTTATGAGAAATGGTTGAGGGAATTGGGTATGTTTTACTTTCTTGGGCTCCATGATCACTGCAGATGGTGACAGCAGTCACGAAATTAAAAGACGCCTGCTTCTTGGGAGAAAAGCGATGACAAACCTAGACAGCATCTTAAAAAGCAGAAACACCACCTTGCCGACAAAGGTCCGTATAATTAAAGCTATGGTTTTCCCAGTAGTGATATATGGAAGTGAGAGCTGGACCATAAAGAAGGCTGATTGCCGAAGAATTGATGCTTTTGAATTACGGTGCTGGAGGAGACTCTTGAGAGTCCCATGGACTGCAAGAAGATCAAGCCTATCAATTCTGAAGGAAATCAGCCCTGAGTGCTCACTGGAAGGACAGATCCTGAAGCTGAGGCTCCAATGCTTTAGCCACCTCATGAGAAGAGAAGACTCCCTGGAAAAGACCCTGATGTTGGGATAGAGGGCACAAGGAGAAGGGGACGACAGAGGACGAGATGGTTGGACAGTGTTCTCGAAGCTACTAACATGAGTTTGACCAAACTGCAGGAGGCAGTGGAAGATAGGAGTGCCTGGTGTGCTCTGGTCCATGGGGTAACGAAGAGTCGGACATGACTAAACAACTAAACTACAACAACAGCCTGGTAAACAGGAGACTAAAAGGAGATATGACAGCCATCTTCAAATATCTAAAGGGACAACAAGGTGGGTTAGGATGAATGCTCAATTGCTGTCAGTAAGTTTACGATGCAATGTAATATCACAGTTGTGGATCTTTTTCTTTCTTTGTTAAGCTGATTGCAGGTATATTGTCCAAAGTGGAACACTAATGTTCCATCGATGGGAGACCAATGGCCTCTTGATACCTGTGGCACATTTCTGGGATGTGGACACAGGGACAGAGAGAAGCAGAGAACAAGAGAGCTTGGGGAAGATATTCAATGCCCATTCCATCCTATAAAGTGCAGAAGGAAATTCTACCTTGAAAAACAAACACATTACTCATGTGTATAAATGTAGCATTGCGCATATGTTCTGTATTTTATTTATAACTCTTTTTAGTTGCCATTCTAGCCAGAGGCAACTCTCAAGTAATAAAAACCCAAGAAAAGTAATAATGAACACTTAAAAAAAATGCAATAAACCTTACACTTTAAAGAATAGAAAGCTATAAATGAGCAACACATCAGCACCTTGAGCAACATCTCGCTCGCCCCAAGTAAATGCCCCCCGCCCCAAATCAGCCTCAGCTGGTGGATGAAAGAATATAAGGTCCTGTCTGGACTACACCTTGGAAGTATTATACCACTCTAAAAAGTCATGGCTTCTCCCAAAGAATCCTGGGAAGTGGAGTCTGTTAAGGGTGCTGAGATTTGTTAGGAGGCCTCTCTTCCCTGATTCCCAGGGCTACAACCCCCAGAGTTCCCTGCGAGGTTGTGAAATCAGCCTGAGAAGACCAAGGGTGAGGAACTTCAGTTCTGTGGGCAGAATGTGGCCTTCAGAACCCCTTTCAAGCCACACCCACTTTCCCTAGGCCACTCCCCTCACTACCCACCTGCTCCACATCGAGAGCGTTTTATGCCTGTAATGTGTCCTCTGACAATGCCTCTTCCTTGGTCTAGGCCAGCATTTCCCAAACTTGGGTCTCCAGCTGTTTTTGGACTACAACTCCCACCATCCCCAGCTAGCAGGGCCAGTGGTGCGGGATGATGGGAACTGTAGTCCAAAAAAACAGCTGGAGACCCAACTTTGGGGAAACGCTGGTCTAGGTGGAGGATAGAGAAGGGAATGTGCGTGCAAGGAAACTGTCTTACTTCACCAGTGTAAAATATTACTTTAATAGCTTCAACTGCTTTGCCTCTGGCTCCGCCCACCATCGACACGTGGCCCCCAAAATGCTGTCCAGAAAGGAATGTGGCCCCCGGGCTAAAATAGCTTCCCCACACTTGTGTTAAGACCTTAGTAGGGTCTGCATAAAAACGAAAAGGACGGAGAAGAACCAACGACTTAACGGAAGATGAAGAAGCGTCTCCATCTCCACCCCGATTCCCCCCCGGATCATAACCAGCCTGTGATTAATTAGCTAGGGATTGGCAACAGCCCCACTTCATGACTAAATATTTTTTCAGTCTATCAAGCCGTTAGTGAAAAAACAGAACAAATGGGGCGGAGAGGGCAAAGGCACTGACCTCCAGGCTCTGCTGCTCATTGCAGCTCCAGCAGCAAAGCATCTTCTCAGACGAGGCCGAGACCCCCTTGGCCTTCTCAGAGTCAAAGTCAAGGCCCATGATTGGCTCCTGATGACATGCGAGCCGGCTCTGCATTCTCCCCATTGACAAATTCCACAGAACCACTGATCCATCCTCATAGCCGGCCAGAAGGGAAGGATGCGAACTGACCTTGGGCTGATAGGAAACACAGAACAGATGAGTGAAGTGGCCTGGCAAACTCCCCACCAGTTATTAGACCCAAACCCGACGAGTAAATGCAGGCAGGGCAGAGAGAACTCCAAAAGGCACTGTTAAAACAAGCTACAATACCCTAAACCTTGAATACCCACCGGGACTAACTATCATAACCTGTTACAGGTAGATAGCCATGTTGGTCTGTCATAGTCAAAACAAAATAAAAAAATTCCTTCCAGTAGCACCTTAGAGACCAACTAAGTTTGTTCTTGGTATGAGCTTTCGTGTGCATGCACACTTCTTCAGATACACTGCACACGAAAGCTCATACCAAGAACAAACTTAGTTGGTCTCTAAGGTGCTACTGGAAGGAATTTTTTTATTTTGTTTTATCATAACCTGGCATGTGTAGGCAACTGGTTTTTTTTTTAAGAGTGTCCGACTCTGAGGTTGCGGCACTCATCTCGCTTTATTGGCCGAGGGAGCTGGCGTACAGCTTCCAAGTCATGTGGCCAGCATGACAAAGCCGCTTCTGGTGAACCAGAGCAGCGCATGGAAACGCCGTTTTACCTTCCCGCCCGAGTGGTACCTATTTATCTACTTGCACTTTGACGTGCTTTCGAACTGCTAGGTGGGCAGGAGCAGGGACTGAACAGGATCTCACCCCGTTGTGGGGATTCGAACCGCTGACCTTCTGATCAGCAAGCCCTAGGCTCTGTGGTTTAACCCACAGCGCCACCTGGGTCCCGTTAAAACAAGCTATAATACCCTAAACCTTGAATACCCACCGGGACTAACTATCATAACCTGGCATGTGTAGGCAACTGGTTTTTTTTTTTAAAGAGGGGAAGGGCAATTGGAACAGTTATCCCTACCCTTAATTAAAATCTCATAATGCTGATTATTTCAAAAGCTTAATGTGACAATTTAGTTTAATCTTGGGTTGGGCCCTAATAAAGAAAGCCTGGTTGGAATGCAAATTGGCAGAGCCAAATTCCTCTCTGCTCTTGCCGAAAAGTGATGTCAAACATCTTCTCAACACTTCCATCGCCCCAAAATGCTTCTAGCGACACTTGCTTTCTGCATGGACCCCAATTATTTCCCACTCAATTCGCAGCAAGTTCTGTTGGTGGTTCCGCCCCCCCTCAAAAAGCTCCTTATAATTTGAATTTTATTGGTCGTATACGGAAAGAATTGGATCTGACTCAGATAAAGCATTTATGACATTATTCATCGAGGGCAACCGTGGTGTTAGTACAAAACAACAGAAAAGCAGACGAAGGAGCAGGAACGGTGGACAGGGAACTCAAATGCTGGGACTTTAAAGCTGTTAAAATTATAGTGTTGGAAGAAGAATAAGTGAGAGAGAAGAAAAAGGCGTCAAAATGTCAAAACATATTTTTCCCTCGGTATTAAAGAAAGGATTCTGTTTTAGGGTTGGGTTAATTTAAGGAACAATTAAAGAATGTGTTGTGAACTAATATGAGGTTCTTTAGTTACTGTATTTTCCTGTGAATAACACGCCCCCGTGTATAAGATGCCCAATATTTTTGAGGACTCCAAATTAAGAAAATGGGGGGAGATTGACCAGAGTTGCTGAGCTTTTTTTGGGGGGGTGGCCCAGAGTTGTGGAGCATTTTTAAGGGGGATTGCCGAAAATCGCTCACCCGCCTGGCCTACGCTGCCACTCACACGCTGCCACCTATCGCCTGTCCCCTTGCTGGCAAAAACAGCCAATCGCCCGCCCACTTGCCGCAGCGACAGCCAATCAACACCAGCCCTTACCGCGGCCACCAAGAACATGCCCAATAGCCAAGGACAATCTCCGGCTCACGGCAGCAACCAATCGCACATTCCCCCTTATGCACTATCAGTGTATAAGACGACCCCCAATTTTTAAGATAATTTCTTAAGAAAAAAAACCCGTCTTATACACGGGAAAGTACGGTATGTATTTATGATGATAGGCAACCCAGCTTGCTGTCCTCTTCTTCTACCTGCAGCCCTCACTCCATGTACCTCAAAAGTTTTGTCTGGAAGGTCCTGTGTAGATTTTGCGGATGTGTTAGGGATGCAGGGGAGAAGGAAAGGAATGGGGAGTCCGATGGCCCAAGTGGAAGTCTGTTTTGCTCATGCAACGGAACATTTAAACTATAGTGTTTGCATTGTAATGTAACCCGGTTTACATACCGCCTCATATATTTCTGAAAAATCATTCTAAGGTGTTTACATAAAACAACGTCAAATATTCATACCAACAGACTTTAAAAACAAGTAGACATTTCAGAACACTGTGCAATGGATGGCGAGTGTTTACATCCTTCCAACCTTGAACTTATAAGTCTCTTGGCCACCATAAGGGCTCCGAAAGATCCACTGCCCTTTCAACCTTTGAACGTATAGATTATATAGGTAGGACAATCTCATTTGGATATCTATTTGGACATATGAATGGTTTCATAATAATAGATACGTTTAAATCAGGATTGATGGATTGTTCATACTGCTAATATGAGCTGGCACCATTATTTTCCTGTTATATTTTAAACATATTAAAACAAACAAGCAAGCAGATGTAATAAAATCATATATGCATATACATATACATATACATATATATATACATATATATATATATATATATATATATATATATATATATATATATATAATCAAGATTTTTTAAAAAAATAAACACCATGGAATTGCATGTTGGTAGGCTTGCCTACATAAAAGAGTTTTGAGCAGGCCTTGGAAAAAGAGCAAGGAACATGGCTGCTTACTATTAAATTTGTGCATATTTTCATATATGAGTTTGTATAAGTGCGGAATAAAGAATATATATGTGTGGGTTTTTTTAAAGCTCAAGTAAAGTGCTGTCCATGGATACTATCTCCAATTCCAAGGAAAACTATTTTCTTTCCCAAAAGGAAAAAAAAATCTCCTGAACCCAAAGAGTTAACAGGTCTGAATCCCGCTGTAACCAATTGAGAGATATTTTGATTAATGATGTCACAGGTCAAAGGGCATGGCACCCTGGCCAGCCACCCAATTTATTTAAGTCTCTGAAATAACTCAAAGAAAGGAACGTTACTGGATTACGTGTCACACTTAAGGAAAGTATTCATCATTGCACCGGCCGGTTGACGGATGGCCCCTGCAAATCGGAAGACTCACCATGTGAGCAAAAGGTTCGAAAGTCGTAATCAAAGCAAATTTTAAAAAACCCACAAATGTCTGTTAACGCCAGCTATAGATTTTAAAGGAGAAAACACACACGCACAAAGGCTCAGATACTTTCCAACAGAACGCAAAGATGCCACACCCTCCTACCCCACTTTCAGATCTGACCGCTTGCCAGATCTTTATGTTAATTAATTAATTAATTAATTAGAGGTAGCATTTGAGGAACTAAATGCTCAAGACAACCGTCCATTGACCCTCCCCCTCCCCCATTACTCCTTCAGACCAGTATCAAGACCCCTGTTATAATACTAAAATTGTTTTTTAATAATCGCTAGTCTAGCTACAATGGATGATCCTGCTGGTGAAAATAGCCTCGCAGCAGTCCTTCCTGTTAAAGCCTGCTCTGCGATTGATCCCTCCTCCACTCTCCATCGTAAGGGGAAGATTTTTAAAGAATCCGGGTTGGATGATAATGGCAAAGGTCATGAGTTACATTTGTCCGTCGCTTTGTACAGAGGGGGAAAGTTCAGCGGCGACTTGACAAGGTAAAATGCAATGAATAAAAGCAATTCAGAACCGGGGGGGAAATTAAAGCAAGGGGCAATACGAAATAGATAAAAGGCTGATTCTGTAACGTATGACTAAGGACAGGTCCTAACCTGCCCCACTGAAAGATGAGCTCCACTGATGGGGGCAACTTCCTTTTCGAAGGCCTGAGTAAAGGAAAAGGTCTTACCCTGGTGCCTAAAGACTGAGGGGGCCAGGCAGGTCTTCCTGGGGAGAGCATTCCATAGATGGGGAACCACCACTGAAAAGGCCTGTTCTGATATAGCCACCCTCTGCATCTCGCATCTCCCTTGGCTGGGCCTCTGCCGAAAACTGCAGGGTCTCGGCTGGTTCATATGGGGAGGGTGGCCGCTGATCAGACCAAAGGCCTGCCTGATCTAGAATCCTGTATTCCAACCAGATAGCTGTGGGACTCTCACAGGTAGCACATGGCGGTAACAGTTCTCTCCTGCTGTTCCCCAGTGATGGGTATTCATAAGTATACTGGTTAGCTTGTTTTGGAAGGCATTCCCTGGTCTATTTTAATTTATGTGCCATTATTGGATTGTTGACCCAGGTGGCGCTGTGGGTTAAACCACAGAGCCTAGGGCTTGTCGATCAGAAGGTCGGTGGTTCGAATCCCCGCGATGGGGTGAGCTCCCGTTGCTCGGTCCCTGCTCCTGCCCACCTAGCAGTTCGAAAGAACGTCAAAGTGCAAGTAGATAAATAGGTACCGCTGCAGCAGGAAGGTAAACGGCGTTTCCGTGCGCTGCTCTGGTTCGCCAGAAGCGGCTTTGTCATGCTGGCCACATGACCTGGAAGCTGTACGCCGGCTCTCGGCCAATAAAGCGAGATAAGCGCCACAACCCCAGAGTCGGACACGACTGGACCTAATGGTCAGGGGTCCCTTTACCTTTACCTATTGGATTGTTGGTTTTTTGACTGCTATTTAGCAGTCTGTTTTGCTGTCTTTTCATGGTGGTTGATGAATTGTACAACAACTTGGGTGCCATGTTTTTTTTAAACGGAGAATGTGAGCCGTATGTTTTATAAATTAAAAGTGCTGTAATCTTTGGAAGAGTAGAAAGGAAGGTCCAAACAGCAGCTTGAGGTCCGATGGAACATTCCTCTCTCCTTTGAAGGAATATGTCTTATACAGTGGTACCTCGGGTTAAGTACTTAATTCGTTCCGGAGGTCCGTTCTTAACCTGAAGCGTACTTAACCTGAAGCACCACTTTAGCTAATGGGACCTCCTGCTGCCGCTGCGCCGCCGCCAGAGCACGATTTCTGTTCTTAGCGGAGTTCTTAACCTGAAGCGTACCTAACCTGAAGCGTACTTAACCCGAGGTACCACTGTAATTCATTCTGGAAGTCCGTTCTTAACCTGAAACTGTTCTTAACCTGAGGTACCACTTTAGCTAATGGGGCCTCCCGCTGCCGCCGCCGCATAATTTCTGTTCTCATCCTGAAGCAAAGTTCTTAACCCGAGGTACTATTTCTGGGTTAGTGGAGTCTGTAACCTGAAGCGTCTGTAACCCGAGGTACCACTGTAATCCGATGCGTATCCACTGGGCTCCTGCAAATCACAGCCAACTGGAAAGGGTTGAATCTGCACACCTAAGGATTGTCTTCCCATAATTTTCCCAGCAAGAAAAGTGGTATGTTGTGCAACGGTGAGCATTTTTTAAAAAGCTAACAAGAATGCATGTAGAAACTGGAAATGCAGTAAGCACTTTATTATATCAACTCCATTAATACATATTCCTGACAAGTTGACAGTGATTCTCCTTTGCTTCCTTCCTTCCTTCCTGGACAGGCTTCCAAATGAAATAGCAATAAACCTCTGTCTGTCTGTCTGTGCAGTAAGTGTAACACTTCTGAATATTCTAATGTTCTATAACTACCACCCTTGACTACAGCATCTTTTGATTCACATCCGAGCAGTCGATGAAGGCAGAAGCTGAAATGCTTTGCTATAAAGAAATCAATCTGTTTTGTTAGTCGCTGTAATTATTTTACGGTTTTTGTGATTAACTGTATTCTACCAGGATCTAAGACAAACGTGTATGAAGTGCTATATAAAAGCTTTGACAACTTTCCTGTTGTGTGAATGTTTCTGTCTCTTTAGAAGACTAAATGTTATATGCTTTCCTACCACTCTTCCCCTCTTTGGAGCACTGGGGAAAGTAAGTAAAACATGGACAGGGAATCTGTGGTCTTCCAGATGTTGATGGACTGCAACTTCTATCATCCTTGACCAAAGGTCATGCTAACTGGAGCTGCTGGGAGTTGGGAGTCTAGCAAAATCTTATTATTCCTGCATTGCAGGGGGTTGGACTAGATGAAAGGGGTCCCTTCCAACTTTACAATTCTTTGATTCTATGAAAATCTTGAAGGCCCACTTCCACTTTCATTTTTGACCAAACTGTGGCATCCACTATGTACAAATCTGAGGAAACTCTTTTCCCCCTAATGCTAGTTGGTTAAAAGCAGGGTCCATCTGTATTTTGATATTCTGGTTTATTAAATCAGAGAGCGATAGAAGGAACCACAGTTTCTCAAGTTCATAAACCACCAGGGCACTATGGTTGAGGCAAAACGAAAAGCATGAAGGTTTCACTCTCCTCCTCTTGTGTGCAAAGGAGGAGAGAGAGCTCTCTGCAACTAATTCCCAATCATCTAAACTATTAGTTTAGACAACCACCAGCTGAGCCACCCAAGTAGATCCTCCATTAAATACTACTGCTGCAACCACTTGGATATAGGTGCTATGCTAAAAGTATGAACTGGGCCCTCATGTCTTCTGTGGATATGACAAAGCACGTGAACCTTAAGACTTCTCTAAATAAGGCCCAGCGGTATACCGTATATACTCGAGTATAAGCCGACCCGAATATAAGCCGAGGCACCCAATTTTACCACAAAAAACCTGGGAAAGCTTCATAGGAGCCACTGCCTGCCTCACTTGAGTATAAGCCAAGGGCGGTTTTTTCAGCACAAAAAATTTGCTGAAAAACTAGGCTTATACTCGAGTATATAGGGTAATTACATTTGAACCCTCAGAATCATAGTGTTGACGGGTGCCTAGTCCAACCCCACTTGCTTAGTGCAGGGGCTGTGGAACGCACAAGACAGATAGCTATCCAGGCTCCGGCCTTCCTTTCATTCCAAAGACGAAAGTCCATTCCAAACATATATTAACTATTTCGGAAAGTTATTTGCTATGCATTTGGACAACTCTTGACACATTGCAACTACATTTTGCATGATGTTTCCCAAGACCAAGGAGCAGGCTTCCCTCCATGTGTAGATACATTTCGTCTAGGTTTTGGATGCCGGGTGCCACTTTGAGTCAAGATGGCGCACGGAACCTTTCAAAACGTCATGATTTCAGCCAATTTTTACATGATGGTCCCCAAGATACAAAAGCAGGTTTTCACCATGCGTTTGGATACTGGACACCATTTTGAATCAAGATGGTGCAGTGAACCTTTCAAAACCGATCTGAACCACCGATTTAAAAACCACACCAATTTTGTCGTGGTTGTTTCTCAGAATCCCCAAACAATGCTCAGTATGAGGCTGCTAGCATATGATAATGTAAGCATTATACATACACAAATAGGTTAACCTCTCTAAATCTGAAGAGGCAAGGTAGGTAGTAACATGGGTGGTTCACAGCAGACTAGAGACAAGCAAATCAAAATACAGTCATGTTGATTAAAACTCAAGTGTTTTATTAATGCCAGGCTACTGAATGCCTTGCCAAATCCAAGTTCCATGATCATTATCTTTTGGTATGCCCCGTGTAGGACCTTAAGGTCCTCAAATAATAACATTTTGGAGGTCCCAAGCCACAAGGATGCTAGGTTGGCCTCAACTAGGGCCAGGGCTTTCTCAGTACTGGCCCCGACTTGGTGGAACGGTCTGTCACAAGAGACCAGGGCCCTGCGGGATTTGGCATCTTTCCGCAGGGCCTGCAAGATGGAGCTGTTCCGCCTGGCCTTTGGGTTGGTTTTAGTTTAACCCTGATGTTTCATTCCTTTATGGTTTGATTGGTGGGCTACTTAAAAATGAGGCTGCATTTTAAATTTTAATTCATATTTTAACCTGCATTTTAATTGATTGTTTTGTATGTTTTGTTGTGATTTTATTGGTGTTAGCCACCCTGAGCCCGGTCTTGGCTGGGAAAGGCAGGGTATAAATAAAACTTTATTATTATTATTATTATTATTATTATTATTTCCCCCCCCCGACTGGATACTTTAAAAAACACAAAAAAAACTACCCCAGCTAAACTTTGCAGGGAGTATTTACAAAACTCACAACCCACATCATCTGGTGAAGTGTGGAAAGCTCCAGCGGTTATGTGAAGGATGTTCCTGTTTCCCCTCCCACCCTTAATAGCATAATTAGTTGATTGCTTTTGACAATCAATCAAAAATAAATAAATATAAAAACCTCAGAGTGAAGAATGATTCATGGGCTCCGTATACAGAAAAATGAATCACAGCGAGGGAAGTGTTTTGTAATTAGCAAGCTCCCGTTGGCTTACCTGCCACATCTTCAGACACATGGGCATGCCCAACTTGGCATCGGCCTCTGGCTTCAAGGTACAGACTGAAATCTTGGATGGCAGCTCCAAAACCCGAACCTGACATCAGGAAAACAAGTTTAGTTGGCCCGACTCCAGGCACAATGATGAGTCTCCTAAGGTGATTTGGAAAAAAAAAGGTGGTGCGAGCTCTTTTGTTGCTCAGGCATGGTGGGATAAAACAAATCAACCCGGAGGAAGCCTCAGAAATCATAACTGCTGGGAATTATTGCTCCAACTCTTGTGCCATCTTACCTATCATCCCTTTCTATTGCCAGTCATCGTTTTGCCTTTATCAAAGCACGTTTTAATGTTTTCCCTTCGAATTCCCTTTTTCATAGATTTTCTAGGGGCCAAGTCTCGGTTTTATGTTCCTGTGATAATAGATCGATTGAAACACTTCACCATATAGTATTTATTTGTCCTTTATATTGTGTTGTCCGGAAGAACTTACTGTTACCATTAATCCACAAGCTGCCTGGGCACCCAGCAGATTTTCGCCTGGCCTTCCTATTGCAGGATACAGATCAGCATGTAACTTTACAAATGGCGAAATTCTTAACTTCCATTTTGACATATAAACGACGTAATGGACTGCTGTTTGGAAGCTGAAAATTCCTTATAGTATCTATTTCTAATTTGTACTCTTTTAAGTTTTTACTGGTTCTAATTTTTTAAATCAAATTGTGCTGTGTACTTATTCTAGTTCTGTTGTTCTTATGAGCTTAAAGCTGAAATAAAGTGATTGATTGAATCATAACTGCTAAGAAAGGGCAAAGGAAGCTGCCTTATATTGAGTCAGAACATCAGTCCATCTAGTTCAGTACTGTCTACACGGGCTGGCAGAGTGGCGTAGCTAGCCGCTTGGGTGCCTGGTCCGCGGGGGTGTGTGTGTGTGTGTGTCCTGCAGCTGGTGCGGGGCAATCCGTGCCTGTGGGGGCGGGGCGATCTGGGAGGGGCGAGCCTCTCCAAAGCTTGCAGCCTCTCCACTGCCTCCCCCTCAGCTGTAGGGCGGCTGAGGGAGAGACGGTAGGCAGACGCAAGTCCCACGCTGCCGCTCCAGGCAGCGCAGAACCTGTAGGCGCCTAAGCCACCACGTCGCTCCTAAAAAGTTTTGTGAGCCCAATTTTTTATTTATTTTTTTAAAAAGCTCATTTTGTCACCCCCCCCTCAGTGATGACACCCGGGGCGAACCGCACCCCCTTCCTCCGCCACTGGCTGGCAGTAGTTCTCCAGGGTTCCACGAGACATGGGGGTGTCCAATCTGGGTCCTTCTGCGTTCAGAGCACATGGTCTATCACAGAGTTACGGCCTTTTTACATGAGCCTTTGAAAAGTTATTAGCTGTCAGGTGCTTGCACACAAAGCAGCCTTACACTGAGTCATTGGTCTCTATAGGCCAGCACTGCCTATGTCTTTATTTACCGGTAGTTATTCATTTTATATGCCACCTTTCTCCCAGTGAAGATCTCAATGCATCTCACAACACAAACCAACGCAACTAAAAATTCACTCTCTCCCCCCGTTAAATAAACAACCTTGTTTGAAATAGCATTGAAATCACTTTAAACCGTCATAACAGCCAGTGACTGGCCAGTGGCCTGTTGGAACAAAAAAATCTCTTTGCCTGCTAGCAAACGGAAAGCAGAGTGGGGGACCAGGCGAGCCTTGAGTGGGAGTAAATACCATTATCTGGGAGCAGCCACCAAGAAGGCCCTCTCTTGTGCCTCACCAAATACCTAGGAGGCCACAAGTTTGCTATTTGCTCTTATCACATGGTAGCTTCCCAGGAAAGTGTGCGGAGGAAAGCAGCTTGAGCCTCCGTTCCCATTTAAAAGGACAGCAAAGAGCTAGGAGCGCTTGCGTTCCTAAGGATTCTTTGCATTTCTCAGCATAGAGCAGAACCATGCACATTGACTCAGAAGGAAGTCCCTCTGAGTTCCATAGGCCTTGATCACTAGCAAGTGTGTTCAGGTTTGCCGTCCCGGTGCCAAGCTTAAACAAGTTGTGAAAGAGACACCGTCAGCTTTCCCAACTTCCTTCAGTTAAAAACAGCTACAGACATGTGTGTGTATCTGAGATAATTTGGATTGGGGCAATGGCCCTCTCCCCCCACCCCCGACTCAAAAGCACATGCTTCCAAAAGTGCAACTTGCCCAGTATGGTACCTGCAGGTTTCCTCCCCATGAGACATGGAGAAGATTCAGGAGGGCAATTTAAATGGTGTGTTAACCTCCCCCCAGTTCACACTTTTCCCACTTCATCCCGGCTTTAAAAAAAAAAAGGAAACCTGTGATCAGATCACCCTCATCAGGTCTACTTTGTTGCTAAATCTGCAAAGAAGTGGAAAAGCCTAGAACATGGATGGTGAATCTTTCAAATTCTGTTGAGCTCCAACTCTGAGCCTCATCTCTGCCCATTGCCCATGGTGGTTGGAGCTGAAGTGACTGAGAGCCTAACAACATATGGTCAGCCACACGCTCCCCCATCCACGATCTAGGCAGAGAAGGAAATATTTCTGCATCTTAATATCTGTTGCATTCATCGCAGCTCAGGAAAGAGAAGGCAAGACCTGAGGGTTGTTGGCTGCTATTGCTGAAGACCAAAAGGTAGCGAGTTTGGGGCACTTCCTACAGCATGCAAAAGTAGAATGGAAGACCCAACAAGCAGCCTGCAATGGTTGCCACTGAGCCTCAGAAATAAATCCCAGTTCTCATGTATTTTGTCGACTGTAGCTTAAACCAGAAGACGTTCCGTGCTGATCTTCTCTCCTTTTTTTGTGCTTACTAGGAGAGTTTTGTCTTTGCCTGAGGCTAATAGTGTTCCTGGGTGGCTATAGGTGGCCACAAGAAAACACACCCTTCTCCTTTTGCACATTTATAATGCTTTTTAGCATGTTTCTGGCAAATTGGCAAGAGAAGTGCATGTAACTCATAATTGGTGATTTAAATGCAATCAGGAACAAATAAATGTCTGTTCAGGTCTTATTATTCATAGACGGAATCTGCTTCAAGACAAAATTACCCCCTTTGGGTCCCAGCCAAGCATAAACACATATTAAGTCTTCATGTTAATCATAAGCCTCAAAAGTACTTTGGCTCATGGTGTTACCTGTTTGAGGATAGAATATATATATAAAAAGCTTACACATGAATTTTGTGGAATTTTTGACTTGGACACTTAAAATAATAATCTGGCAAGACCGTGACTGCAAACAGCAAAGCCAAGCCCACCCTCTGGGGGAAGGGATTATAGCTCAAAACAGGACAGCTGCTTTGAATGTAGAAGGTGGCCTTGGCATTTCCAGATAGAAGGATTCTGCCCAAGAATGAGGGGAATTTACTGCCAGTCAGGATCCCCATCCCAGATCCCACAGAGCACACATAAAGAAGGTCATCAGCCACACATTTTCAAACATCAGCTAAAGTCAGGCTTGGAATATTCCATTCAAGCACCATTGTGTTCTTAGCAGATCTTATTAGCCAACACTAAGAATTCATTGCGCCTCCTTCTGAGAAAAGTTATTTTACATAAATATTGAGCATTTCCACATTCTGGATCATCCAACTCATGAAAAACTAGAGCATGCCAAATATTGTTCCCGCTCCACCTAGCATCTCAAAGACCACCTCCTTGCCTACAGACCCTCTTGGGTATTAAGACAGACCAAGGGAGCACTCTCGATTGTTCTGCTGACCTCGGACATTTTAGTGGGATGTGGTCTGGGCGGTCTCTACGATGCGGAAGTCCCTCCCCAGAGAGATGCAACTGGCTCCTTCACTCTATGGACGTTGCCATTGGCCTTTCCCAGCCAGTATGTATGTTTTTTAGGGCCTTTTCTTAAGTACGGTCTTTTAATAGATTTTCACGTTGTTTTATAATATGGCAATCTGTTCCAGAACCTTATGATGGAGGGTGGCAAAAATACACCACCTACCTCTTCCAGGCCTTTCCATGGCATGGCTAGTAGCCACCGTCTCTCTTCAACCTCCAAGAGTGAGCACTTGCAGAACCCAATATTCTCCGTGGAGACAGAGTCTGTGACAACACTTCTTCCTTCAGCCAAGTCCCACAGGCAGATGTTTTGGTCACGGCCCTGGCTTTTACAATCAGAAACATTCTCTGTCATACGGCAGAATTTGCAGATTCTGAGCATCTCTTTTGCCAAGCAGCTTCATCATGGATCCTCAACAGAGCTCCATGCCAGTATGTATCTAACACTCCCGAATACCCAGCCCTCGCATAAGCCACCCTGAGCGGTCAACTTCCTGGCTACCGAGAGGAGGGAAGCTGGTCTCTGTTTCCTTTATTTGCCCATCAAATTAAAGAAAACAACACACGTCACATCAATATCATTGTTGAATGCTCACTACTAATCTTGCGTGTTTCGAGCTCAAGCCTCCAGGCTCAGGAGCCATGAATGTATGAAGCTGTTTTATCCTGAATCGGGCTATCGGTCTAACTAGTCTAATGTTAAAGGAAGGGTTGAAGCAGTTGGGTATGTTCGGTCTGGAGAAGGGGAGACCTGGCTGAGATGGCGATGAACGTGATAGCACTCATCAAATATCTAATCTGCAATACAGGCCCTTCAGATTCAGAGCTAAACATCCTTGGGTTTAGCTCTATGGTGCCATGAGTCCCATGAAGAAATCATGGTGGGAGGAGGAATGGAATAAGAGTGGGGAACTGGAAGAACTGGATCCTGGGAAGGGCCCAGTGGGCTGAGATGTACCGATCCAAATCCTCCAACATCACCTGTGTGCCTAATTTTTGTTGTTGTTATTTATTGCAGACTAATGTTGGAATGGGGACCCAGGTGGCGCTGTGGGTTAAACCACAGAGCCTAGGGCTTGCTGATCAGAAGGTCGGCGGTTCGAATCCCTGCAATGGGGTGAGCTCCCGTTGCTAGGTCCCAGCTCCTGTCCACCTAGCAGTTCGAAAGCACGTCAAAGTGCAAGTAGATAAACAGGTACTGCTCTGGCGGGAAGGTAAACGGCGTTTCCGTGCGCTGCTCTGGTTCGCCAGAAGTGGCTTTGTCATGCTGGCCACATGACCTGGAAGCTGTACACCGGCTCTCGGTCAATAAAGCGAGATGAGCGCCGCAACCCCAGAGTCGGACACGACTAGACCTAATGGTCAGGGGTCCCTTTACCTTTACCTAATGTTGGAATGGGATGAACTGCCCAACACATGGTGACATGGAAATCAGTAGTTAAAATCAGTGCAGCTTTCAAAAAGCCAGCCTGCCATCTTGATTCAAAATGGCACCCAACTGTATCCAAACATAGATGGAAACCTGCTCCTTGTTTCTCAGATTACGACACCTCAAGATGCATAGGGAACAAGCAACTTTCCAAAACAGGTAAGAGCTTTTGTTCTGTTACATATCCTGCCTTTCTTCCATTATGGAACACAATGTGGTGCACATCTGGCTCCAAGGCAATCACCTATCCAAGCACCTGCCACACCTAGACCTGCTTAGCTTCAACAAGGCGGCTGCTACATTTACCTCAGGCCCAGCCCAGCCCATCCACAATGAAGCAGCCTAAGCATCGGTGCCCTTTTCCAGTGAGATTCGCTGAAATCTCATGAGATATCGTACACGAAATCTCGTGAGATTTTGGCGAGATCTTGCCAGAAATTGGCACGGATGCCAGCGGCTGCGGGGTGGGAAGTGCAGCAGCGGCAGAGCACGGCGGCACTTTCCATTTCGCCTCAAGCCTTGAAACGGGACGAGCCGCCTCTGCTTCAGGCCACAGGGGAAACAAGTTTGCAAGAAGTCTGGATGGTTTCCCCCTATTCCAGCCAAAAGAACATTGCCGCCTGTCAGTTTTGGATGAAAGTTGGATGTACATAAAATGCACCAACTCCCCCCACTCACAAAAATCTAATACTGTATATATATATTTTGGAAAGTTATTTGCTGTGCATTGGGGCACCTCTTAAGATACTGCAACTAGGTTTTGCACGATGATATCTGAGATCAACAGGGACCCAGGTGGCGCTGTGGGTTAAACCACAGAGCCTAGGGCTTGCTGATGAGAAGGTCGGCGGTTCGAATCCCTGCGACGGGGTGAGCTCTCGTTGCTTGGTCCCTGCTCCTGCCAACCTAGCAGTTCAAAAGCACGTCAAAGTGCAAGTAGATAAATAGGAACCACTCCGGTGGGAAGGTAAACGGCGTTTCTGTGCGCTGCTCTGGTTCGCCAGAAGCGGCTTTGTCATGCTGGCCACATGACCTGGAAGCTGTACGCCGGCTCTCGGCCAATAAAGCGAGATGAGCGCCGCAACCCCAGAGTCGGACATGACTGGACCTAATGGTCAGGGGTCCCTTTACCTTTACCTTTATCTGAGATCAACAAGCACGTTTCTGACCATGTCTGGATACAAGTGGACACTGTTTTGCATCAAGATGGCGGACTAAACATTTCACAGTAGCACTGATTTGTTTCTTAGAATTCCAGAGCCACGTCAGGTATGAGGCTGCTAATAAACGACAACAATGACATGCCACAAAGATAGTATTAATAACTGCAACAAACAAAACATTTGCATTGTGTTGCTACAATGTAATTTGAAAAATAAGTAAAACAACTACCTGTATATTGATCTGCAGTACAATTAACATTACAGAAGACAGATGAGATATTTAAAATTATGAGAACCAAACCTCATATGAAGTACAGTAATAGACACTTTGAAATGTGGGTGTTAAGATGGACTCAGAAGTCCATCAACACAAGTGAGGTTTCTCTTGGTATCCTGACCGAATTGCTTCTTCAATCAACCCCAGCTAGGTGCAGAGACCAACCTATACAGACATTCTCCTATAGAGATCGAGAATTAAGGAACACTACCCAGAAATAACTGTAGTCCTGAAATATTTCTGCGTCGATGCTTCTGAGCACAGAGTGCATGCGAAATGAAAACCATGTAATTATGTTAACAACTCAGATTTAATTCTGGGTTGTTAATTGTGGTTATGCAGACGACAACAAATATAAATGCTAATAAGGTCTGCTACGGAAGATGTCTTTTCTTGATAAACATGTCAAAACATCTCCAAATTACCCTGACGCTTTGGCAATCCGCTCCAGCAGAAGGTGGAGCGTTCTGTCAGTCAAAACAACCGAAGGCCTTGTGGCACCTAGAAGATTTATTGTGGCACAAACTTGTGCGGACGACAGCCTGTTCATCCAGACGCAGGAAAAGTTCTCTTCAGCTGACTCTGCGTGTGTGTATCAAGTGGCCGGTATCCAACGTTAATCATACTAAGGCCCCATCCGCACTACGCATTTAAACCAGTATCGTACCGCTTTAAAAAGGCGTGGCTTCCTCCCACCCAAAAAAGAATCTTGGGAACCGTAGTTTCCCAAGGATAGTGAGAGTTGTTAGGAGACCCCTCTTCCCTTCACAGAGCTTCAGTTCCCAGAATTCCCCAGCAGAGGGATTGATTGTTAAAGAACTCTGGGAATTGTAGTTCTGTGAAGGGAACAGCGGTCTTGTAACAATCCTATGTGCAAACGTGAAGACCAGTTGACTGCCGGAGTCTGGAACTTCAGTGCCTTTGCCAACGCAGTTTGATTCTCAAACACTTTGGGCAAAAATGGGTCACCTGATGTCATTGTCAGTTTCGGGGGATAGCGCAATAGACACAGGTCCCATCTGCACTATACATTAAAGCAGTATCGTAGTGCTTTGAACAGTCACGGTTTCTCCCAAAGAATCCTGGGAACTGTATTTGGTTAAGGGTGATGAGAGGCAATCCCAATTCCCCCCACAGAGCTATAACGCTCATAAGTTGGATTTGGTTTTTCCTGTCTTAATGGTTAAGATGCTTGGATCTGTATACTTGCGTTACTGGTTATACGTTAAAAATCAGGAGGTTAGTGGTGGGAAATATAGCTAAAAAGTTCAAGACCGGAGGGAGGTAAGGGAGTAAAAAGAAGAAAATTAGGAGTTTTAAATTAGGTTGGAGTATGGGAATTTGATAAGGCTTGAGGAAAGGATCAGAAGTAATGAGATGCTGAGGCAGGGAAAAAAGGAGTTAAATTAAGTAAAATGATTTTGGTATTTTATGTTATTGTGAAGTTTATGAATTTGGAAAACTGATAAAGAGGATAGATAATGAATTCAACAGAGGGGGACGTGAGGAAGTCAACCGAAATATGAAATTGAGGAAAGGAGGAACATCTGGCCCACAGAAATGGGCCAGGCCTAAGCAATGATATTCAACGTGTTAGTTACGTTAAATGTATAATGTCTACTGCTTTCCCGGTGAGAGAGGGGGATGGAAATTTGCTTCCCTCAGTGAGAGGGGGGATGGATGAAAAAGTTAAATGGTATTGTTATGTGCTTAAAATTGTTAAAATCAATAAAAGTTTTTGAAAAAAATAAATATAACGCTCATAAGTGGTTTGGCAGCCAATCCTTCTTCCCAGGGAACTTTGGCAATTGTATCTCTCTCTGTGAGGGGAACAGGACATTTAAAAAATATTATTTTATTATTTCATTCATATCGCGCCTTTTACCCCCAAAAGTTCAAGGTTTTGTACTCCTCCACTTTATTCTCACAACAACCCTGTGAGGTAGCTTAGGCTGAGAAACAGTGACTGGCCCAAGGTCACCCAGTGGGCTTCATGGCCAAGCGGGGATTTGAACCCTGGTCTCCCGGGTCCGAGTCTAGCACTCTAACCACTACTCCACACTGGCTGAGGCATGGGCACATGCACACATATACAAGTCCACGCAGACGGCTTCTCCGCTTACCGTGAACAGAGAAGTCTGCATATGCAGCAGGATCGCAGTGGCTGCCTTATAGTATCCATAAGGCTCTGGGTCAGGGCAAAATAACAATCAAGGGCCATAACTTAGTGGCAGAGTGTGTGCTTTGCGTGCAAATTGTCCCAGATTTAATTACTGGCGGCACCTCCAGGTTGCAGCTGGGAAAGTCTCAAACCCTGCAGAGCTGTTGCCAGTCAATGAAGCCCAGAGATGGGGAGCCCGGGTCCCCCTCCAGATGTTGCAGAGACTTGCCTACCATAGAAAGGTGGCATGCAATCTGTTGCTCCGCCCACTTTGACCTCTGGCCCCGCCCACCACTACCATGCTCCCCCAAAAGGGTTGCCCAGAAGGGAATGTGGGCTCCTGGGCTGAAAAAGAATTCCCCTCTCCACTGCTCCAGCTTTTCAATCTGATGCCCTTTTATAGAGACATCGTTAATTCCGCAATCTTCTAAGTGTGCTCCTTCTGAATTGCATCACTCACCTAAGAAGTGCATTTTTTCTGTTGCGTAAAGCTTTCACCCAGTACACTGATTTCCCGCCATGCCCATCCAGTGTCCTATCCACCCTGTGTGTTTTCAGATTCCAGATATGGACCAGCCCATTAGAAGATCTAAACAAGAGAAAAAAAGGGTGGGTGGGAGACAAATGCCAATTTCATCAGCAACCATTTCAAAGCATGATCAATCTGGTGGTATTTCCAAACTTATCTGATCGACCCTGAGTTGCCTACAGACTTTCTACACTGCAGAGACTGCTTTTAAAAAAATCACTCCCAGCTTGCTGATTAGATCATTACTTTGGGGTGGGGGAACAAATCAGTAAAATGTCGGGATGTTCCTTGAAAGTTAAATTTTATGGCAGGAATCCCTTAGCTGTCACACTCCAAAAACAAAGACAACCCCCCCCCCAAAAAAACCCACCTTATTCATACAAAGAGAATCTGAATATGCTTGCTTTGCTTGTCTTATACAGTCACACACATTTTGATTTTCTTTTTAGATGTTATTAAAGTTAGAAAGAATACAGGTTTCAAAGAAGGAGGAATGGCAGCTGAAAATAATGGAATACGCAGAGCTAGCAGGCCTAGCCAGCACAGTAAGAGAACAAGAAGACTGGGGGGGGGGAAAGAGGAATGGAAAATATTTGTGGATTAACTGGAAAACAATTGCAAGCAAATGAAAACGCTAGCAGGATTATTGTAAATTCAACAGTATTATTATTATTATACCCCACCCATCTGGCTAGGTTTCCACAGCCACTCTGGGCGGCTCCCAACAAAATTAATGATAATAATAGTAATAAAAATGATAAAACATCAAACATTAAAAACTCATCTAAACAGGGCTACCTTCAGATGTCTTCTGAAAGTCAGATAGTTGTTTTATTTCTTTGACATTTGGTGGGAGGGTGTTCCACAGGGCAGGTGCCACTACTGAGAAGGCCCTCTGCCTGATTAAGATATAATGGAGAGGGGGAAACTAGATGGCGGGAATAAAATATGCAGCTATCGGTAATTTTGGAAGTACAAGGAACCATGAAAGGAGAAGAAGGGAAGTCGTTGTAAGTACTGTTGTATATTTAATGGTGGAAAATGTATATCTGAAATTTAAAAATAAATAAATTTAAATTAAAAAAAAAGTTTGAAAAAGAATACAAAGGTTAATACCAAACATCCAATTTCAATTCAATTCTTCATTGCGGCCCAAAGACCCAACAGACAGAGTTCAATGCATACATTCATGGCACATAAAATGCCATATTTTTCCGTGTATAAGACGCCCCCATGTAGCAGACGCCCCCTATTTTTAGGGACTCCAATTTAAGAAAGTAGGGAGGAGATTGCCCCGTGTATAAGACGACCCAGAGTTTTCTACGTATTTTTAAGTAAAAAGACCTAGCCTTATATACAGAAAAGCACGGTACATTAAAAGCAAACAAACTGCTGAGCAGGTCGTAAGACTACGCTTGTTTAAGACTTTTTTCTAATATAATTTGATCTCTGATCCTGACACCCCCATACTCACCCAGAGAAAAGAATAGGAACTTCCGGTTCTGGATCTGAACAATGAAAGCACAGAGCATTGACTGCGTCAGTTGTTCCCCGCAGAACGTACTGCGGATCTGGAGAAGGCAGAGCCATTACGGCAATAATGTATTAGAAGCTCCTGTAAGAGAGAGAGAGAAAAATGTCAACGGGAAGCACAAAGCACACACACCCAGTTACTGAATGGAGAAACAACCAGCTATTGACATACATCATTGTACATATGTCATTGATCAGGGGTGTGGAACCTTTTTCAGCCGTGGGCCGGTCCACCCTCCCTCAGACCATGTGGGGGGCCCCACAACCCAACAGTAGGATTCATCTGCCCTCAAGCCTCAGTGGGCTTGACTTTTGAGGAGACATGTCTAAGGTTTTGCTGCGGAGTATGTTTCATTTAAAATAAATATATAAATCAATATATCCTTAAAAGGAAAGCCTTTCGCAGATGTCCAAACAACAGTTATGATTTGATCTGGAATGTTTTTTCCCCTGGGTACTGTATTTTTTGCTCTATAAGGCGCACCCGACCATAGGACGCACCTAGTTTTTAGAGGGGGGAAAGCCCCAATTTTTTGAGGATCAGCTCAAATTTCTGTAGCTTCTTTTGCAAAGGAGAAAAGCCCCATTTTTTGTGGATCAGCTCAAATTTCTGTAGCTTCTTTTGCAAAGGAGAAAAGCCCCATTTTTTGAGGATCAGCTCAAAGTTGTTGAGTTTACTTTGCAAAGGGGAAAAAATCCTGTTTTATGGGGTTTAACTCACAGTTCTGCAGCTTCAGTAAAGGGAGCTATTTCTACAGTTTCCAGACAGATAATCTAATCAGCCAGTCACATGTCGCTGGGGAAACAGCCTCCCTCTGCAAGGGGGCGGGGCTGGAATCTCTCTCCCTTATCTCTCTCCCCGATCGTTTGCTGAGCAGTTGCTCAGCGGGCTTCCTTTCAACACCCCCTTCTCTCTCTTTTTTTTTTTAAAAAAAAGCACGATCTGCTTTTGCCCCTGGGCAGTTCAGCTCCAGGGACCACACATTCGCTCAATAAGACGCACAGACATTTCCCCTTACTTTTTAGGAGGAAAAAAGTGTGTCTTATGGAGCGAAAAATACGGTATTTCAAAATTATATTTTCTGAGCATTCTCAAGGGTGTTTTTTTTTTTTTTTTTTTAAAAACACACAACAGATATTGCTTTTCGTATGAAAAAAACCAACCCCATAGCATCATGTTTTATTTCCTGTATACTGCTTTCCTTAAAAAAAGGGGGGGTAGGAGATATCATCATGATGGATGTCAACTATTACGAATCTGTCAAAAGAGTTTGTTTTTAATGTTTCCTGAGATGGAGACGTCTTTAAAAAAAGAAGAAAGCGGCCAAGGGATTCTTTTCTCTCTCTGCCAGTTGCAATCAAGTATCCCCAAAAAGAACCGTATCACACCGACGAAACTTTCAACCCAACAGAAACATGTCGACCGAGATGCAAGCCCCACTGATTGCGGCAGGATTTATTTTAAGATAAGCACGCTTAGGATCACGACTTTAGTGTGTCATGGGAAATTAAGGTAGTTTTCATCCCAAATCCTTGTTTAGAGTTTGGATTTTTCTCTCTCTTTCTTTCGTCGTTTCATTGCTGCATTGAGTTACATTTGAAGGGAAAGATCGATTTCTGTCAGGGGTTTTTATGTGGCATAAAACCTGGCAGCTCGATGCTGTATCTTGACGTGTTTCGTGTAAGATTTCATAGAATCACAGAATTATTTGCTTTTGTGGTTCTTGTTTATTTTACTTTGGCACATTGCTCCGAGATATTTATTGTTGCTTCATTATGTCACTTAAAATGTAGAATTATTATTGTTGCTGTTTTTAGTAGTAGCAGTTTAGTTTTGGATGCAGAATCTGTACAATGGTACCTCGGTTTTCGTACAGCTTAGTTCACGAACAACTTGGAACCCGAACAATGCAAAACCAGAAGTAGGTTTTCCGGTTTTCGAACTTTTTTCGGAAGCCAAACGTGCTCTGTTTTGAGTTCCCCCCTGTGTTTCCTGTTGCGCTGTTAATTTGTGTACCCCCATTGTAATTCAAGCCTTCCGTTTCTGATTGCAGTGTTCTGAGGTGATATTTGGAGCTCATATTTGGTGCTTTTGTTTTTGCTATTTATTTTGTGTTTATTGTTTTGAGGCTTTTTCGGTTAATTTGTTTTGGTGACTGTGTGGATCCCAGTTCAGCTACTGATTGATTGATTGTGTGACTGCAGAAATGGATAAAAGCCCCCCATCCAAACAATGACTATCATCAGTACAGGTAAGAAAAAAAATTAATTTTATATTTTTATCATCTACAATACTGTTTTGTTTATTTTATAGTACAGTACATTGTTTATTGCTTTCATTTTATGGATCAATGGTCTCGTAAGATAGTAAAATTCATGTTAAACTGCTGTTTTAGGGGTTGTTTTTAAAAGTCTGGAACGGATTAATCCGCTTTGCATTACTTTCTATGGGAAAGCGCACCTTGGTTTTGGAACGCTTTGGTTTTGGAATGGACTTCCGGAACGGATTAAGTATGAGAACCAAGGTACCACTGTATTGTATTATTTTTATATACAGGCGGCGACCATTTTGTGTGGGGGTTTCGCTCCTGGCCCCCACGTGCATCAGTGGAGTGACCATTAATTTCATTGTTCCCGAAGGGGACAATGACAATAAAATATATTCTATTCTATTCTATTCTATTCTATTCTATTCTATTCTATTCTATTCTATTCATTACTCCCTCTTCCAGGTCCAAAACGACCTGCACAAGACGACACTGTTTGAACAAGGTTGCTTCCCTCAATGCCTGTAGCAAACTTTCTCTTTATTATGATGCCTTTGCAAAAAGAACCATGTTGTGATTTAAAGTCCTTTTATCTTCCACAGTCATGTCAATACCCTCACAAACTCCTTCAAAACAGGGGCACGTGCATGCAGCATTCTGTTGACTCGAAAGACGGCAACTTTGCAAAAACACACCCAAAAGGGTGTTGTCCTTTAAGGAAAAACGCACAGCTCTGAAGAAGTTTTACAGGAGGAAGACGGAGGCAGAATGGAGCAGAGTCACCCCAGAGGCTATCTGGAATTACGAGGAAGGATTTAATACCAGGTTTTTTCTTTTTCACACTTCTAATTACCGACACACAAGAGTTTTGCTGACAGAAGTAAGGTTTGTGTGTGCGACTCTGGGGAGGGTTATTTAGCTGGCATGAAGCTGGCGCTCCAACTGCATGTCCCTACACGGGGAGCATCATGGAAGATTCTTAGACACACAGCACCCGGGAAGGGAGGGAGCGGGGAATTAATCTCAAACATACGCCGAATCCATTCATAAATAAAGCTGAATTTCCCTTTTCTCGCCGGAGAGCTCTTACTGCTGCAATGAGCTAAGGTGTGTTGTGAAAGCCTTGTTTTCCATTGTTTCGTTTTATTTGCAACCTTCCCATTGTTGTTCAGAGAAACCAGTCTCTGCCCCTAAGTGAAATAGGGCACACACCATATACGCACCAGGAAATGGTACACATTTCAAGCCTTGGCACGATTAGGCTCTGGGCAACTGAATTCTGGGCGCCATGTGCTTTAACTCACAGATGACAGCCTTTTGCTGGAAGAAGCCCTCTATGTGATGTGCTGTCTCGCCAAGTTTGGTTTAAAGATAACGGTAAGCCGAGAAAGGCAGCTGAGGCCTCAAAGCTTCCCATCAACAGGTCAACTGGCCACAGACTTCCTCACTGTGGTGAGATGGACTGAATTTCTATTTATTTTCTGCGGCAGCCCCATAGCTGTTGAACTCCCTCCCTGCCATTGGCACCAACTCTATCGGGTTGAGGACAGCTCAGTCCCCACAGCGTATGTGGGGATGAGGCTGAGCCCCCGTAATCTTGAGGGGCTGGGCTCTGTCAAGACCATATAGAGGAGGGAGAAAGGTTGTTTTCTGCTGCTCCTGAGAAGTGGACACGGAGCAATGGATTCAAACTACAAGAAAGAAGATTCCACCTAAACATTAGGAAGAATTTACTGACAGTAAGAGCTGTTCGACAGTGGAATTTGCTGCCAAGGAGTGTGGTGGAGTCTCCTTCTTTGGAGGTCTTTAAGCAGAGGCTTGACAGCCACCTGTCAGGAATGCTTTGATGGTGTTTCCTGCTTGGCAGGGGGTTGGACTGGATGGCCCTTGTGGTCTCTTCCAACTCTATGATTCTATAAGACTACCCGCGCCAGCAGAGGTCATCACTGGGGCTCCCCACAGCGGCAGAGGGCCTCCCCGGGCCTCATGGCCTCCTTCCAACACACGCATGTGAAGAGACTTCCCCCCCCCAATGTTGCATGGAACTTGGGAGCCTCTACTCCCTGCATATTTGTATCTGGCACCTTCAGTATACAGCAGGCATATCCAGCTCCCAAGAGACTGCGATCTACTCCCAGTATAAAAAACCCAGCAGTGATCTACCCATTGTCATTGGAGGGAGGAGGAGCGTGCGTGGGGTGGGTGGATTGCCCAGGTGTTGAGCTTTTTTTTAGGAGGAGGAGGAGGAGGAGGAGGAGGAGGAGGAGGAGGAGGAGGAGATGATGATGAAGAAGAGGAGTTTGGATTTGATATCCTGCTTCATCACTACCCAAAGGAGTCTCAAAGCGGCTAACATTCTCCGTTCCCTTCCTCACCACAACAAACACTCTGTGAGGTGAGTGGGGCTAAGAGACTTCAGAGAACTGTAACTAGACCAAGGTCACCTAGCAGCTGCATGTGGAGGAGCGGAGACACGAACCCGGTTCCCCAGATTACGAGTCTACTGCTCCTAACCACTACACCACACTGGCTCTGGAGAGAAGTGCCTAGAGTTGTTGAGCTTTTTCGGGGTATCTGAAGAAGTGTGCATGCACACGAAAGCTCATACCAAAAACAAACTTAGTTGGTCTCTAAGGTGCTACTGGAAGGAATTTTTTTATTTTTTATTTTGTTTTGACTACGGCAGACCAACACGGCTACCTACCTGTAACTGTTTTGTGGGGGAGGATTGCACCGAGTTTTTTAGCTTCCCACCCTGTAAATTTTTGAACATGATAAGGATCCCGCGAGCTACCAGGATCAGCCGGGGATCTACTGGTTGGACATCCCTGATATACAGCTTCTGGTGAATGCTGAAGGTGTACCTCTGTAGCCTGGCTTTTAACACTTGAGGTGTATATTTTCAGGATGCAGCTTGTTTTTATTATTGTAGTTGCATCCTTCAGGAAATGCAATAAGGGTGGCCCCAGGCCAGTGCAAGTAACACCTCCCTGTTCTAATGCAGAATGTTCCCACTAGATATAGGAAAGTCTTACTGCAAGAAATCTAGCTTCCCGCTGTCCTCCTGTCTTTTAAACAAGACCCAGCCAGTAAATGGCCCTCCATCTTCTTTAAGGAGTCATACAAGTCCTGGATATACAAAACCGGCAAAGCACTACGTACTGAGCAGCTTCTTAACCCTCTGATAGTGTAGGAACACATCATTTTTCTGGTGGCACTGAACCTCTCCATCAGGCAGACTTGAAAGTAAGCCAAAACCTTTTTTTTTTTTTAAGATAATGGGCTAACTAAACACCCAACATTTGCACAGAAAATGATTATTGCAAAACCAAGAACCTCAAATGTCACACTGGTGCTGTTTAATGACTGTTCTCCTTAATGCTCAACATCTGTGCCTCGAAACGACCCATTCTTCATTCCCATTCTGCTAGAAATGGTTTGCGTAACTTGAAAAATAGTAAAAAAAGCAGGGGCGTTGGGTGAGGTGGGGGGAAGTAGGTGCTTTAGGCTACAAACCTACACACACACACACACACACACACACACACACACTTAGGAGTACCATGCCAATATCTAAAATACATAGGGATGGGGATATTTATTTTAAAAAGCTCTTCCAAGATAATGGAAAGGAAAAGAAGAGTCTAAGCGAAGAGACTTCAGAAATGGTCTGCATACCAGCGGAACCAATATCAGGAGGAAGAGAAGTTCAAAGATAAGGACCGTTCAGAGAGCGCAAAGACCTGAACAGAAGTGAGGTTAGGTAAGGAGGCAAGGAGGCTTGGTCCAGAAGGCTGGAGAGATCTGAAGCTGTCCTTCACCTCCCTTCTCCACCCATTTTTGTGGATTCCTTGAGACAATCCGTTCCGTATCTGTCGAGAAACATTCATGTTTACACACAATCCTGTGCCCACTTAACCTGGCAGTAAGCCCCATTGAACTCAACAGGTCTTACTTTTGAGTAGATGGGAATAGGATTGCACTATAAAAGAGAGGGAAGTGAAGGGATTGTGTGTGTGTGTGTTGTGCCAGCACTTTGAAGATCAGCCTGCTAATTCTTTAATCTTGCTTTCCTTTGCAAGGAGGGGCACCTGGTGGGCTTGGAATTTCCAGAGAATAACAGGGATTTCATATATTTGATCAGTAGCACACCTGGATGTTTCAAATACTTTTGCGGCCATAATTATGGCTGCACACCTGCTGGTTTGAGTCCCCCCAATTGGTTTGCCAGATGTACCTTGGAGAGATTTATTTCTGGTATACCTGACAATCGGTTTGTTTGTTTTTCCTTGGGCACCATCTCATGACTATTCTAAAAGTGATTAGAAAAGCATACTTTTGGGTCTTGGCTCTAGATGTCGGGATTATTGGGCTGGAGGCAGCCAAGACGGAGGGGATCGCATGATATTTTACCAGCAAATTTGTTTTTGCTTGAATGTGCGATGGAAATGCAAGTGACAGGAGTGGGAGCAGGAGAGTTGCTGAATTCTGCTGGAATTTTTCCTGTGGGAAACAGTTAATGTGGTTTTTTTTTAAGTTGTTCTTTTTTCTGGTCTGACCCCCCACCCGCCCAAAGATAATCTTTCTAACATTTGCATATTAAAAAAAAACGAATTAGGAAATAAACTTCTTTTGTGCTTGTGTGGCGAAATGACAGCTTTGGAATGCCATAAATACAAAAACAAATGGTAGTTTCTGGGTTGGTCTGGGATTCGAAGAACAACAACCAAGGTACGGCAATTAGATTTTTTTTCTTCCCTGCTCCAACTTGTGTTTCTGGATGTAAAGATGTGCCTGCTTTCAAAATTCCAGAGGGACATTGTCAGGCTTCGAGGGCTGCCCCCCTCGTCTGGGCGTTCAAAGGAAGAGTCCGAGCCATCAAGCTGTAAAGCTTTAATCCAGGCTAATTACTTTACAACACGGAGCACATCGTAAACATGTCTCGTCAATCACTCTCAGTTTCCGGAAGTGGCTCAGCGCGATTTCGGCGCCAATTACAGAATCTGGGGAAACGGAAGAGACGTCTCCCTCTCCTCCCTTTATCCCTCCCCCTTCCCCTCTGCATGTCGCAGGGTCTCTGCCTGGTTGCCTCAACCCCTGTCACCACTTCCTTTTCCCCGCTGCTACTGCTGGAGATTGATGAGGAGGGGTCCGTCGTAAGAATGGGCACAGGCTCTCTATAAGAGCTTAACGCTGGGCTGGAAGGGGGACGCAGCCCCCTGACAGACATTTATTTATCTATTACATTTGTATCTCGCCTTTCCTCCAAGGAGCTCAAGGTGGCATGCGTGGCTTCCTTCCTTCCCACCTTATCCTCACAACGACCCTGTGAGGTAGATTAGCTCCAGAGGCTGAGAGTGGCCCAAGGCCACCCAGTGAGCTTCATGGCACACCTGTTTTTAACCAGGTAGAATCCATTTTCCTCTTAGCCATCTAATGGGGGGGGGGAGCTCCTTGCCAAAGCCTGAAGGCATATGGTACAGCGGCTTTGCTGAATACTCAGCAGGTCCAGATCTGGCCAGTGGCTGGATGGGTGCCTGAGAACCCTAAACCTGGCATCCCATGATGGAAGGTGGGCTACAAATGAATCACAGGGGTGTCTCCAATGGCTCTACAGTGGTACCTTGGTTCTCAAACACCTTGGTTCTCAAACGCCGAAAACCCGGAAGTGTTCTGGTTTTTGAATATTTTTTTGGAAGCTGAACATCTAATGCAGCTGTCAGCTATTGTTTCCGGCGCACTTGCACCAATCAGAAGCTGTGCCTTGGTTTTTGAACATTTCGGAAGTCAAATGGACTTCCGGAATGGATTAAGTTTGGCGCTTTTCTTTTTGCTATTTATTTTGCATTTTTGTTTTTGAGGCTTTTTGTTCAATTTGTTTTTGTGACTGTGTGGAACCCAGTTCAATTTGTTTTTGTGACTGTGTGGAACCCAGTTCAGCTACTGATTGACTGACTGAGTGACTGATTGATTGATTGATTGATTGTGTGATGGCGGAAATCCAAACAATGACAATCATCAGTGTAGGTAAAAAAAAAAAATTTTATTTTTTATTTTTATCATCCACAAAACTGTCTTATTTATTTTATAGTACAGTACATTGATTATTGCTTTCATTTTATGGATCAATGGCCTTGTTAGATAGTAAAATTCATGTTAAATTGCTGTTTTAGGGGTTGTTTTTAAAAGTCTGGAATGGATTAATATTAGTTTCTATGGGAAAGTGCGCCTTGGTTTTGGAACGCTTTGGTTTTGGAACAGAGTTCGGGAACGGATTAAGTTTGAGAACCAAGGTACCACTGTACTTAGACCCACTGGTTACTGGCCATGACTAGCTTAGGTTCCTTAATTTCAGTGGATCCACTCTAAGTAGGATGTAACTGTACATAACCCATTTAATCTGAGTTGGACACGATCCTGGAGGTCATCTACAACCCACTGCTCAATGCAGGATTTAGGATCCACAGCATCCCCAAACAGGTGGCCATTCACAATCAGTTTAAATATCTCCAGCGTGGGAAAGCCTTTCAAGGCCAGCGTATTCCATTATCGGAACAGCTCTTCCCATGAGGAAGTTCCTTGTAATCTTTAGCTGAAATCTAAAGATTAGGAAATTGAAATTTCCACCCACTGCCTCTAGTGGAGCAACCCAGGTGAAGTCTGCTCCACCTTCTGCACTACAGGCATCCAGATATTCAAAGGCTTCTGCCCATCTCCCCGTGAAAGTCCCTTCTCCAGGCTAAACATGGCCAACCCTTTCAAATAAATGCAGAAACCACCAAGTCCGGCAACCTTCACTCAAGAGTAGCCAGAGAGTGAGTTAAAGTTATGGCCTACATCTTTTTGCATGTACCCGTAACCTAGTATTCAGTATTTAGGTAAATTGAGAGGCAGGATAAAAATGATTAATCCCATGTTTTAAAATTGCTGAACTGTTTTTTTGTTTTCTTTTTTAAGAATGATGCCACATCATTTTAATCTGCCACATCATTCATAAAATGTATTGCATTTTTAAAATGTCTGCAAACTAAATTTTTGTGAAGGTATTTTAAAATAAGGTGAAGAAGAAGAGGAGGAGGAGGAGGAGGAGGAGTTTGGATTTGATATCCCGCTTATCACTACTGGAAGGAGTCTCAAAGCAGCTAACATTCTCCTTTCCCTTCCTCCCCCACAACAAACACTCTGTGAGGTGAGTGGGGCTGAGAGACTTCAGAGAAGTGTGACTGGCCCAAGTTCACCCTGCAGCTGCATGTGGAGGAGTGGAGATGCGAACCCCGTTCACCAGATTACGAGTCCACCGCTCTTAACCACTACACCACACTGGCTACAGGACCCCTGGACGATTAAGTTCAGTTGAATTCAATATGGGGTGCAGTGATCATCTCTGCTTTCAGGCCGAGGGAGGCAGCGTTTGTCCACAGACAGCTTTTCAATGATCAATACAGAAATCCCACCATACACCTACTGTAGACATTTCTGCTTTGAATTCTGCTGACCAAGCTTCTTTTAATTCAAATTTTAACTTGCATTCTCTCCGCACAAACACACACACACTCCAGAAACATGTCAAAACTGTTTGCGAATTGCATTTGGCATAAGAGAAGGACGTTGGCCACAGTACAGTAGTTTCGCTGCGGAAATGATATTCTTAAGTCTGACAAACACACACACAATTCTGATGGCACAGTACAGTGGGAATGATTCAGCTCCTAAGAAGACACACACACATTCCAAAAACGATGTGAATTCTTAAAAACCATTATTTACAGCAGTGGAATTTGTTTGCAAGCTTCTGTGCATTACAATTATGCCTTACCTTTCCAGCACACGAGTGTTTCAAGAAGGTCTCCCCTTCCAGGCACAGACCAAACTCAGATCTCCTTAGTTCTACAAAGTTTGAAGCATCAAATATATTGTCTATGTTTTAGCCCAGGGCTGGGAAACCTGTGGCCCTCTGGATGTTGTTGGACTCCAGTTCCCATCACCCTTGACTGTTGCCCCATGCTGGCAGGGGCTGATGGGAGTTGGAGTCCAATAACTTCCAGAGGGTCATAGATATTCTCCCACCCTTGTTCTAACCCAACACCTGTATCCTTTGCAGGTAATGATGCCTACTAGGCATCAAACGAGACTCGGTGAAGTTACCTTAGCCCATTAAAAAATTAAAAGGTCTGTAATTGGAAAACATGCTGCGATAAGGATTACTTTGTTTTATAAACACTACTAGTCTTGGTTCAAGAGTCATATGAAATGACATGACACTGTTGCCTTTGGAAGTTTTAAGTAGACATTAAGAATGTCATCAAGAGATTGCCGATTTTTATCATCCGTCTGTATGATAATAGCTGCTACTCTGTACTTGTCATCACCTCTGTCTTGATTGACCAAATGTATTTTTTTAAACAGCCTGGAAACAATAAATTCTGCCAGCAGCCTGCATTTTAAAACAGACACTAGACAGGCTGTAATGACCATATCATCTGTTCATTTAAACATCCATCAGCAGCTCCACCCTATATGGAAGACCAGGGGCAGGAAGCAATTAAACACATTTATGCAAACCGTCATACACACATCCGTCATACACACATTATCATACACACATCCGTCTGTATGATAATAGCTGCTACTCTGTACTTGTCATCACCTCTGTCTTGATTGACCAAATGTATTTTTTTAAACAGCCTGGAAACAATAAATTCTGCCAGCAGCCTGCATTTTAAAACAGACACTAGACAGGCTGTAATGACCATATCATCTGTTCATTTAAACATCCATCAGCAGCTCCACCCTATATGGAAGACCAGGGGCAGGAAGCAATTAAACACATTTATGCAAACCAGAGTAAAAGTTAAAGCCACACTCCACTTAACCAGGGCCAAACTGAGGAAACCATGGTTAGCACTAACTGGCATTGCTTCCAAACCATGCTGAGTGTTAACCACTGTTTGCCTAATTAGTATGCCACAGCAAACTGTGGCTAAAGGAAACATGAAATTAACATGCTAGAGGATATATATGAACCTATATCACATACCTGATCCTACTTCACTTGGTGCCCTGCAGAGGTTTCCATCAGCCCCAGTCTGCATGGCTAACAGTCAGGCATGATGGGAGCTGTAATCCAAAACATCTGAAGGAAGCCTCCTCTAAACCATGGTTTAGAGGATTGTCTGCGTTAATCTAAGACATCTGATTGAATCAAATAAACTATGAGACCAAGTTACTTTTTTTCAGTCACCTCTCTCACTGACCACAAACAGGCAAATAAAAAAAATAAAATAAAAAAAGAGTATTTTACTTTGGGTAACTAATGTCCTATAAGGAAAATCATGCTGTATCAAATGTGACTTTCAGAAAAATTGGAATCTGAGCTGGTGCCTTGAGGATCACTTCCAAATGCTTCCATCTGTGTGTTGTGAAATTTCAACTATAACTATTTTCCATATGAAAATACGTATTCAGCATGGGAGCAAAACTAAGAGTGATGGTAATTATTTTTAGGACACCGAGTTAGCATATGGATCTCATTGCCATTTATATATTTTAGTCAGTGAAACAAAAAAGTGCTATTAATCAATATGTACACCCCATATATTAACATAAACATTCATCATTCTAATACTCCCGGTGTGTCACAGTGATAATTTTTTTTCAGTCTTTCATTCTGACACATTTGCCTTCAGCTATCAGCTGGTTGACCTTTCCGAGCACAGTAAAACATTTTGGGCACTGAAAGCAAAGTCTTCTAAGACAGCCAAATAGCACGGCAAGATGGAAATGTCCCCCAAAAAACTGTGGCGGGTGGGGAGGAGGGAGAGATTGAAACATAGTAGAGTTTCACATTTGGCGTATGCTTTGAAATATGTAACATTAAAATGCAGCATGAAAAACAGCTGAAGTTAAGGAGACTTTATTTTTCCTACACAGGTTCAACTTTGTAGATTAGCTTATTTTTGGGGGGCGGGGGGAACGAGGGAAGGAGAGAGAGAGAGAAATGCAGCTGTTCTGTTTTACGGAGCCATAAATTCCCTGACAAAATGCAAGGATGAAATTGAAGAAAGACTAAAACAAACCCCACAATAATTTAATTCCGAAAGGCACAGGGCTTGCTTTCGCACCACTTTCTTCCCAAGGATGGATCTCTATTTAATGTGAATGTTAACGCATGTAAAGGCATAGCTTCACAAGCCGCAGCTGGGAAATGGTCCAGCAGACGGGAGTCAAACACAGGCAAGGCAGGAAAACAATGCATTAGCCGCTGGGTCCTGCGCTTGTAATTGGATGGTTTCTCCTCTCTAAGAAGTTGGGGTTCTCCATGACTGGTGGGAGGTTCAGAGCAGGGTGGGGGGGAAATATACTTCTTCACAAAGCGCATGTAAAAAAGTGGGACAGCCACTAGCTTGCATGGCTCAAAGCAGACTATATCACGTTCATTATGGAACCACCATGACGAGGTTAGTCCCCCAAAGTAAAGCTGGAGAACCTCTGGACCCCCAGATGTTGCTCGACTCCCAACTCCCATCAGCTCCTGGCCATAGCTGTCAACCCTCCCTTTTTTTTTTGCAGGAAACTCCCTTATTCCAATGCCGTTTCCCGCTGCTATCCCGGATTGTTGATATCCCTTAACTTTCCCGGATTTAAAGGAAGCAGCTCCTCTCCCTCCCTGCCGGCCAGGGAGGCTCCTCAGCTGCGTTGCTCGGCTGCCAATAAGGAGCCTGAGACCGACTGGGGGTGGAGCTTGCATGCCTTGTGCAGCCAGACCCTCACGCCCAGACAGCCAGCCTGCCTGCCGTCTACGCGCTCGCTCTTTCACTCACCCGTTTGCGCGCAGCCTCTGGAGCGCAGGGTGGCGAGGCTACTTGGTGCCATTGCACCGCCCTCGCGGCATCCCTTATTTTCAAATCTGAAAGTTCGGAAAAATCCCTTATTTTCAAATCCGAAAGTTGACAGCTATGCTCCTGGCAGCATCGCCAATGGCCTGGGATGATGGCAGTCGCAGTCCAAAACATTTTGAAGGCTACAGGCTCCCCTCACTCCCGACTCATAACCTAAAGCATGGAACTCCACCTGGAACCCTCATTCTTTTTTCAGGCACTTGGCAAAATCTGTCCCGGTTCCATGAGTCTTTAAGGACATTTGATTGCTTTTTGTGGGTTTTTAAAAAAAATACTTTCCCCATTGAAATTAGCTTCTATCTTCTCAGCTGATTTCATGCGTGGTGCCTCTAAGCTTTAGCATGGGATATAAAACCAGGCCAGTAAATCCCATGTCGAAAAGGGTGCCCTCTGCACTGTTCTACTGCATTATGTACTGTTCCTCTGAAGCCTGAGAGTTGGGCAATTTAACTGGTTATTAAGGGCACTCAAGCACCTTAATACTGGAAGGAGAGGTCTGCCCCACTCCTTCCCGCCCAATGCACAATGGACAGAAGACAAAACTCAGCTGGCAGCTTATGAGACGGCGGACGTCCTTAAACACAATGAAGATGGGAAGTTCTCAGATATGTGGAGATTTATTTGCCTGAATACAGATACATACATACAGATTTATTTGCCTGAATGTTTGAGCGCTGGTCTGGTCTTGACCTCCAGTTGTTTCCTCCCCTTAAATGTATGCATAGAATGTATTGTTTTGTCTATATTTTAGTTTCTTTGTATTTTTATACAGGCGACACCTCAATTACATGGGTTTTATGTTCCAGGCCCCCGTGCGCATGAGCGAAATGCGCATACATAGGGAGGCCGCTGCAGTATATACAGCTTCCCACCCAACAGTTGTTGAGTGGGGTAGCGTGGCAGCAATGACAGCTCCTGTGCGCCATTTTGGAGCCCTTGGGAGTCTATACACCGTTTCCCACAAGTGGGGCAACCGAGTCAGGTAGGCAGGATACAAATAATAAATAATGACAATAACAATTTTTGTTTTTGCTTCTTTTTGGAAAATTCATTTTTTTAAAAAGCTATAATAATAATAATAATAATAATAATAATAGAAAAGGATGCCTCCCCCACAACCCCCACTCATTCACAGAACCAACCTAGCCATTGGTGCTTGTGGGGATCAGATCAGCCCAAAACAAGCACATCTAATCCCTTAAATGAGAACCGTGTGGATGGGAGCTAAAAGAAGTTCACAGGAGAATGGCCAATCTCCTTGGAAAATTAAAAGAATGCAAAAATGTGCAATGTTAAGTGGGGGGGGGGATGGGTTGCGGGTGGATCTGTCCCTTGGCGTTCACAGCTTAGAAGTGCATTCGGGCCCTGCACACTTGATAAACCATGGCAATCTAGCAGAAAATTGATAAGCCAAGGACCACTGCAAAGGTTATTTTCGAGAGGCTTTCCCGTTCAGCCACGCAGAGTCATCTGTCAGCTAGAGATCAGTCGGCCCAGCCCCCTTAATTAGGGGTGCAGCAGCAGCAAGCACAAAGCCTCATGTATCCAACAGCAAGATCTAGCTAAGAACGTCCTTAGACAGCACAGGTTTAATTAAACACCTTCCAGTCATTTTAGCAGACGTTTCCTGAAATAATCTCTTTTGAGAGAGCAGGCTTTTAAAAAAAAACCACACTCACACACACACACACACACACACACACAATGAAAAACAATAAAAAGAGGGGGAAATGACAGCAAAAGTAGTATATCATGTTGTTACAATATCTGAAATTAATCGGGCCCGCACTGCAATTAAGGGCTCTATAATTTTCAGCAATTTAAAGCTACACTTCATTTGCAACCTAATTAATCCTAGACATATTTTTCCCATGACAAACTTTTTTTTACGAGCGCCCGATTTATTCCCTTCTAATTACCTTTTAATTAATCCAGCCTTGGTATAACATTATCGTAACTTTTGGCATGTCACCAGTGGAAGACGTTAAGCTGATTGCAATGCGGTTGCGCAACCCCTCTTCGACTCACAGAACGCCACTTTCAACACCCCATTTATTTATTTGTCTGTTCTGTTACTTTGCTTTCCCACCCACGGGGCATAAGAACATGAGACATGACAGACAACCTCGCATCGCTCTCTTCCTCTCAAAACGGCGAAGCATGTCCTTAAAGAAAGAAAACACATTTCTAACCCGAAGGAGAACAATGGGCGCAAAATCCTAACTCCTTTAAGAATGGACACCACTTACCCAAGCTGTCTATTTGCAACCCAGGCAGGAAAAAAACAACCCCAAATCCTTTTGATAGGTGCTTAATGGGTCTTACTAGCACCAGCTTTGGTTCAAGCAAAGAAGATGTGGGCCACATTTTCTCATAAGCAAAGAAAGGTTTTGGAATCTCTAGAGGTCCAAAAAGTAAGGAGAAATTGCTTTCTGCTTAAAAAGGTAAAGGGACCCCTGACCATTAGGTCCAGTCGTGACCGACTCTGGGGTTGCGGCGCTCATCTCGCATTATTGGCCGAGGGAGCCGGCGTACAGCTTCCAGGTCATGTGGCCAGCACGACTAAGCCGCTTCTGGCGAACCAGAGCAGCACATGGAAACGCTGTTTACCTTCCCGCCGAAGCGGTACCTATTTATCTACTTGCACTTTGATGTGCTTTCGAACTGCTAGGTTGGCAGGAGCAGGGGCCAAGCAACGGGAGCTCACCCCGTCGCGGAGATTCGAACCGCCAACCTTCTGATCGACAAGCCCTACCGTAGGCTCTGTGGTTTAACCCACAGCGCCACCCGCGCTGCTTAGCATGAGGTTATTGTTTACGTCAGGCATAGGCAAACTCCGGCCCTCAAGATGTTTGGGACTTCAATTCCCATCATCCCTAGCTAACAGGACCAGCGGTCAGGGATGATGGGAATTGTAGTCCCAGACACCTGGAGGGCCGGAGTTTGCCTATGCCTGGTTTACGTGAATATAACCAATCTCTCCCCCCAAATACGCTGAACATAACCAATCTCTCTCCCCAAATGCCCAGCCTATAAATGGCTGTGGATCACAGGCACCAAACTCTATTGGGGTGCTGGCCCCTTTGGCCTCTCCAATAAAGTATTTAGGAAGGCCACTCCCCCCCAACGTTTTCTGAAAGTTGGCACCTCCCTCTCTCCCTTGGGTAGCCGTCTCCCCTCCAGCCGGCTGCCACCCTCGCAAGCTGGTGCTTGAGACCCTAACTGTTCCCTTATGAAAAACAGCACCGCACACCACTGGTTCTGCCCTCTTTTCCTGCCTTGGCTCCTAGTTTTCGGCAACAAAAAACGTCTGAGCCATGGCAGCTAGGGAGAGGTAGGAAGGCCAGTAGGAGAGGCGAGCAGGGGAGGGGGGCAAGCGAACAGAAACTTCTTGCAGGCAAGAGGCGGCGGGGGGGGGGGAGGGGGCTGTGGAAGAAGCTGGGCTCTGCAGATGTGTGGGGAGTTGGGACAAGCGTGGGCAGCCAGGTCCCCTAATATTTTGTTCAAGTTGGAACCTATGTTGTGGATACACAGTCGTACCTTGGTTTTCAAACAGCTTAGCTCTCGAACGTTTTGGCTCCCGAACGCCGCAAACCCGGAAGTGAGTGTTCCGGTTTGCGAACTGTTTTTGGAAGCCGAACGTCCGGCGGGGCTTCCGACTGGCTGCAGGAGCTTCCTGCAGCCAATCAGAAGCTGCGCTTTGGTTTCCAAACGTTTTGGAAGTCAAATGGACTTCTGGAATTGATTCCGTTCGACTTCCGAGGTATGACTGTACAATAAGATAGGAAAGATGGAGAGCTTCAGAGATTAAAGTGTGCTAGAAAAGAAGCTCATCCCCTTAGGATAAAAGGGGGTATCCATGTTAAATGGGTTTATTTTTATTTTTATAATAATTTCTATAATATCAAAAGTCTGGAATGTTTCCAGCCGCTTTTTTTGTCATTGCCATACACACAAATCTGTGATAATTTTGCACTTAAGATAAATAAAGGAAAAGTTTCGAACAATTCTCATTTATTCCCAAAGGCACACAGTGCCGTACATTTTACTGTGACTGACCTAGTCCTGTCCTCTTCCACTTTTAATGAGACAGGAGGTTCAGACATGAAGATCTTACACTGCTTGTTTGCAACATTTCAATGTAATTGTGTCTTGGCCAAAAGGACCACACAAAACCTTCCTTAGGAACGTAAGGATTGATAAGTTACATGGGAACGTTGCCTCACACAGAGACAGACTACTGGGTCCATCTCGCTTAGTATTATCTGAACTCCAGCAAAGAAGGGATAGTCCCTAGATACCTGGGACCTTCTGCATACAAGATAAAATTGAGATGCGAATGAGCTATGGCCATTCTTTACAAATCCTTGAATACATAGGTTCAAACCTTGGCATCTGCAGGTAGGGCAAGGGAAAAGCTCCTGCCAGAAATCCTGGACTGCAGCTACCAGTCAGAGTGGGCAATACTGGTAGATGGACCAGTGTTCTGATTTTGTACAAGGAAGCTTCCTGCTGTTTGCTGAGATATTTATAGGTTACACACATTTCACTGCTTCTGTCTTTCCTTTAAGGAATTATTGTGTGTGTGTGTGTGTGTGTGTGTGTGTGTGTGTGTGTGTGTGTGTAAACACCAACACAAATACACCTGCGCACACAATTTTTTTTAAAGTGCCTTGAGATCTGTTAAAGGTATTTGCTTAGAAATTTAATGAACGTCCCCACCCCACCCCACCCCACAAAAAAAGGATTAAATTTTTAAAAAACGCCTCCTGTCTTGGTACGTTTACTAAACGCATCTTGCTTCCAGTGCACACTATTGCAACAGACAGCGGTATCCACCTTCAACTGATGGTATATAGAAGGATGCAGATATGAGAAAACCAAGGCAAAACAAAATTACAAGGAAGACCTGCTTTAATCAGTGGGTTATGACCCTGGTTTCAAGCAGGGTGGATTTGATTTAAATCAAATTGATTTAAATCATGATTTAAATCACTAGTCAGTAAGACTTGATTTAAATATTTTTTTTACAGAAAGACTCATTCTTGCTGGTATAATCTTAATATTTACAACCATATGAAGGTTTCATTTTTGGAATAATAAATTTTCAGAGTAGTTTTTACAGTTATATCAAAAATTACTGATTTGGTTATACTACTAGAAATACATAGACAGATACCGTAATTATGAAATTATGGTGAGGTTTAATAAGTTAACTGTTTATATTTGGACAACTTTTCTGCTGTACTTTATTGGAAGGAGAAAAATAATCATTTCCTTAATAACCATTTAAACAATTTATTTAACTAAAACAATAACATGACAGCATATGTATCCATGTTTGTTAACTGATGTGGTTAAACATTAAAAAAAAAAACCAGACTGAGTTTTAGCACACTTGATAAACTTAAAACAAATCCTTATTTCCTGATGAATAGCCTTTGGACTACAATGTAACTTAAATAGAAGACTATATTTAGAAAGATTTTTCCTCCAAAAGCATTTTATTTTAAAAATCCGATTTAAATAAAAAAATTCCGATTTAAATAAAAAAATTCCGATTTAAATAAAAAAAATCAGATTTTTTTGATTTTTTTTAAAAAATTTGTTGATTTTTATCCACCCTGGTTTCAAGTGAACCATGTTTAGCATTAGAATAATAGAATCATAGAGTTGGATGGGAATACAAGGGTCTTCTACTCCAACCCCCTGCAATGCAGGAATCTTTTGCTCAATATGGGGCTCGAACCCACAGCCCTAAGATTAAGAGTCTCCTGCTCTACTGACTGAGACACCAATCGCTGCACCATGGTTGAGTTTGAAAGGGATGGGAAACATTTGCACTGGAGAGGAGGGGAGGGGAGGGAGGAAGCCTGTAAGTTCCAGAGTTCTCCAAACCATCGTTAAGAGACTGGGAGATGTTATTTCTACACCGGGTAAAAAAGTCACTGTGAAATGAAAAGTGTTTGCATCGCCTGAATTTCAAATCCTCCTCCAGTACCTGAACTTGAACCAACAGCCTCCAAGTGAATTCTGAATAGCCCCCTTATTGTGCTGCACCGTCAAGCTGGCAAGAACCGAAGTGTCAATCTTTCATCAGATAATCAGATCATGTTGTGTTCCAACCAAATTTATTAAGGACTTTTACCAGCGCTATAAGCTCAAACCAGAACATCCAGATCAAAGCATGACCAAGTTTACCGCACAATGAAACCGTTATAAATGTTTAAAAACGCTAGTTTAAATGCCTCCATTGTTGCAAGATATTAATAATTGAAATCTACGTCTCTAATATCCAACATGATGGGATTTATCTGCAGCTAACAGGGTCAAGATTGGTTAGCGGCTGGAAAACGGCATCTGTTAAGAGGGTCATCATTTGAAATCCTGGAGAGCTGCTTAGTTTATACATGCCTTCTCAGGAGGAAGTCCCATTTGAGTTCTAAGGGGCTTACTCCTAGGTAAGTGGGCAAAGGATTGTAGCCCAAGACATTTGTCTGAAATAAGACGTGGAAAAGTTTGCGTTCCTTCTGGTAACCTGGTAACCTGTAGGCATCTTACTGAACTATTTTCTACACGATTAAGACAATTATTATTATATGGACAAATACTGAGAAGGTGGGACAAATCAGTATGACTAGAGTGGTCCAGAAGCCATCTGGAGGTACTTTTCCAAGTAAACACATATAGCCATAATGCGGCCCTTGTGGCCCTCCAGGTGCTGTTGGAATCCAACTCCCATTGTAGCAGTGGCCCAAAGGGCCCCAATTAACGTGATAATGTGAACCCCTATAAATCCTTGAATATGCTTCTATAGATGATAACCTGTTGCTTTAAAGAAACTGATGATTTGGCAAAAGAGGCCTTCCTTACTGGAAAGTACAGCAAATACGTCAATCACACAAAGATGCCCTTCATAAGCTAGAACATAAGTTGATACATGCACAAAGAGCTAGCACAGGTTCCCAACACGCATACTAACAAAATGTAACAGATCTCTGAGTACACTTAGCAATGCTTATTGCGCCTGCGTATTAAATTAGGTAATGGACTAATATGAGGTAATGATGAACTTTATTGGTTAATTTGAAATCCTTTGTTTGAAATGTAATAAATACACCTGCCCAGACCTTTGGGCGGGGTTGCAGATTTGGGAATGATTCCGCTGTAACCTATTGCTTTGCAATAAACATAATGGACTCCTAGCTCCTAAAGTCTCTGAGTTTTATTGGCGTAGCTCAGAAGATAGGCCTTTCCGGCCAATGCAACACCATCAGCCCCAGCCAGCATGGAGAACAGTCAGGAATGATGGGAGTTGTAGTCCAGCAACTATGACCAATTATGCAGTTGAGTTTCCTGCATTTGGGGAAATCGGAAGGGTCAGCCCACCTGGAATACAATGGATGAGTCTCACCCTGGGAAAAACCACTTTTTGTGATCGTGGTACCTCCAGGTCAGAGTTCCCCCAGCCTTGACACAGGATTGTGAAATAAACCATATGGCTCCTAGATCTAAAAGACCAGTGCCCAGGTTGTCTAGTGTTTTTAAATGTTTGGTGGTAACGTTTTTATTTAATGTTTATCAGATGTCAAGGAGCTAACTAACCATGCAACCTTTAAAAAGACATCTGAAGGCAGCCCTGGTTAGGGAAGTTAATAATAATAATAATAATAATAATAATAATAATAATAAATAATAATAATAATAATAATAATAATATCCCACCCATCTAGCTGGGTTGCCCCAGCCACTCTGGGCGGCTTCCAACACATAAGAAAACGTAATAAAATGTCAAACATTAAAAACTTCCTGATACAGGGCTGCCTTCAGATGTCTTCTAAAAGTTGTGTAGCTCTTTATTATGTCCTTGACATCTGATGGGAGGGCACTTGTTGTTTTATTATGTTTCTGTATATGCTGGAAGTCGCCCAGAGTGGCTGGGGCAACCCAATCAGATGAGTGGGGTGTAATAATAACAATAATAACAATAACAACAACAATAATAATAATAATAATAATAATAATAATAATAATGCCTTACTACTTTGTTGTTGCTATTTATTAAATAGAAATATAATAATTATCATTATTGTTAAAATTTATTCTCTCTGCACTGGGATCCCATTTCCCCCCTCTTCCCAAAATGTTTATTTTGGTGTGTGGCTCTTTAGGACACTTTCCTTATTTCTTTGCCAATTACCATTGTCAGCCCTCAAATTGTTACTTGCCAAAATGCCATAGGAAGAGCCGAAAATTGTAAAAGTAGCTTTGATTTTTCAAAGGGGAGAGTGAGCAGGAGAGAATTGCTATTGTCACCATAACAGGAAAGAGAGAGGGGGGGGGCACTGCTTAATCCACAAACTCCCACAGTCGCTACCAAGACAAGCCATTGATACTTGGTTGACTTCATTCCAAGTACTCCGAATCAGATTCTCCATCTGTAATTCAAACTTTAAAAAAACAAACAAACCCTACGACAATTTACGGAAAGGGGATTAATTCAGCCATTTTTGAATCAAAGACTTATTTCATAGCTTCACCCCAAATCCTGTATATTGTTAGGATCCCTCCCCCCCCTTTGAAGACTTAGTGAATGATTGAAGCGTCTACTTTCTGAGAAACAGATAACACAAGCCTAGTAATCTGACTCTAAGCTACTGGATAAAGGCAGTTTGTTTCCTCTTAGACCATCTGTCAACACCTCTTCAGTAATTAGTCCTAATTATTACAAAGGGCTAGCCTCTCGTCCGCATTATTAAATCAGAAATAGTATCATAGCCAGGTATCTTTCAACACTGCCCAGATCAGCGGCCTTCGATTTCATTGAATCTTCTATCAGTATCCGCCTTTGGAAGAACCGAGGCCGTAATTTTAGCAGCGGCTTCAAAAGATGGCAGATCCCACGGTGGAATTCCAGGGATGCATTCATGTACACACAAACTTCATGCGAAAAGGAGAGGCAGAGAGCATCACAAATTGACCTTTGCGTTGTGCTCTGCCCAGAAACGCACAACCCACACCCTTCATTTTGTGCAAGAAGCATTTGTTTTTTTCGTGGGGGTTCAAATATTCCCATCAGAATAACCATCAGCAGGGAAGCTATGGCTGATGACAATGGAAAGCCAGAAATTTAATCTTTCTTTCTTTTTTATGATGCTGCATTTATAATACAACCAGAGTCCTGTTTCCTCTCTCCTCCAACCCCGACACACACACACACACACACACACACACACACACACACAGCCCTCTTCCTTTCTTAAGAAGGGGCCTGGATGTGTCTGCTTAGAATTCATAAAGGTGGCTTTGTAGTTCTTAGAACTCTTGTCTTTCATATTTCACCATCTCATGTAAATTAGACATTCATGTGCAGGAAGAGATGATCAGACAACTGATTAGAAGCTGGCAAAGAGGCTGAAGATTTATTTTTTTTAAAGAACAACCGAGAAGAATTTTTGCTGTGGTTATTGTATAATACACACTTAATCAAAATACCTTCAAGCGGGGCTTGGAGCACGCAGACGAAAACTTTAAGGCAGTGTGAGAACCACAATTCAGCAAGGGGTTAGGTGTTCTTCAGCCTATTTAAATCAATAAGCTAAAGCAGGGGTCAGCAAACTTCACTGTCCCTCAGACCTTTGGGGGGGGGCAGGCTATATTTTGAAAAAAAAATATGAATGAATTCCTATGCCCCACAAATAGCCCAAAGATGCATTTTCAATAAAAGGACACATGCTACTCATGTAAAAACATGCTGATTTCCGAACCGTCCACAGGCCGGATTTAGAAGGTGAATGGGCTATTAGCTAAAAACTGGAAATCAGAGGAATTACCAACGATAGAAGAATGGCAGATGAAAATGATGGACTATATGGAACTTGCTGAGCTGACCGGAAAACTTCGTGACCAGAGGGAGGAAGCGGTGGAGGAAGACTGGAAGAAATTTAAAGTATATTTTAAAAAGTATTGTAAGATTAAAGAGTAGAAGTAAGCTGGAAGATAAGGGAGGCTGTAGACTTAGAGGATAGATTTAAGGTTTATAATTGTTGGAATAAATGATATTGACATTAGGATAGAAGAGATATTGAGGTTAATTAATTAAAAATGTTTTCAATGATGTCAAGAAATTACTAAAGATGATATACAAGGAACGCAGGAAGAGAGGATGGGAGGAAGTCAACCCACAATAAGAAGGATTAATAGGTTAAAAGGAATTATGTATGTTTTTATGTGTATTATTGTTTTCTTTTTGTTTGTTTAGTATTGTTTGTTTTTTAATGGTATTATTTTGTTAAAACCAATAAAAAAAATTTGAAGAAAAAAAGAAAGAAGGCGATTGGGCTGGATCCGGCCCCCGGGCCTTAGTTTGCCTACCCATGAGCTAAAGCGTGCTTAACTGAGCGCTGGAATGTAGCCAATATTTTAACCACAAAATTGAAGTAAATTGCAACTCCATCACAGCCAGTGTGGCGCAGCGGTTAAAGTCTTGGACTAGCACCTGGGAGATCAGGGTTCGAACCCAACGGCTGTGCAGCTCACTGGGTGACCTTTGGCTGTGGTCACTGCCTCCCAGCCTTACCTACCTCACAGGGCTGTTGTGGGGATTAAATGAGGAGCGGGGAGAACTATATTGAGCTCCTTGGATAAGAGATAGGATCTAAAGGCAATAAAATAAATAAATAAACTCCATGTCAACTGCTGGCAAATAAAATCAGTAAGCAAAAAGCAGCTGTGTCCTTCAAAAGGCAGTAAGTAGCATGATTACTGGGAATGGGCTCGTCTGTCAAGTTTCTCCCAGTTTCTCATTCTGCAAATCTTAAGTTCAGTTCTATGCATTTCAATGCTTCTTTGCTTTTTTTTTAAGCCCTCATTTCACTGTGCATTTCTCCTTTGGTACTCATATTTGCCTAATGTGCCTGCTTTTGCAGAACGATTTTTCGTAACGCATCTTCATGTTGTCTTCGTTAATAAAGCCAAATTGCAGCAGGCCAGATGTGAGCCACTGCCTTCTTTTACCCCCCCCCCAAAGCCAGGTGTGGACCCATGGAAGATATGAGAAAACCCTCTTCTGATGTGTCCCTTCTCCAGTGATATTACTGTCCTTTCCCTTTCCCTCTACCTATCTTTCTGTCCTTCCGATGAGGTCCATTACAAAAAAAGTTTTCAGAACTCCCCTAGAGTCGGCAAGACTGGAACTTCCTTGAAAGACACCAGATAGGGTCATCGCTCTGCTCTAGATAAGAGAAACCAGCTGGATGAGAGCAGAGGAGCCTTTTGACAGCAACAGGCAGAACAAATCATGTGCAGGATCTGACTCCCACAGCACAGTTGCCTTACAGAGAAGTTAGATAATTTGTCCATCCAGCCCTGTATTGTCCAATTTGACTGGCAGTGGAGAGCCAGGCACTTAGGCAGGAGTTTTGAATCACCCAAACTGAGCTGTAGGCATCAGTCAAGGGTGCCAAAATCCAGAAGCTATTCCAGGGGGTGGGGGAAGGTCCAATCCAAGAAACGAAGCCAGGAGCCAGAGCTGATGCACACAGTGAAACATACCAGAGCCATGAATACCACCCTGCAATGGGACATTTGCCCGAGGAACAAACAGGAAACTCTTTATGGCTCTTCCTGTCTAGGAGGAAGTGTTTTCTGGGTTTGTTTTCCTTCTGCCCCACGCCCATGGATTAGTCCACCACTGGCTGCATTCAAACATAGGAATAAAATATCATTAAATGAATGAGCTTCTAATTCACAAACTCCCTCCTCCTTACGAGCGTGCAAGGGACTGGAGGTTTTCACTTCCATTTTTGATTAACCATAGTTTACTGTTATGCTCACACCCTAAATTATGATTGAACTCAACTACAGCCGTACCTTGGAAGTCGAACGGAATCCGTTCCGGAAGTCCGTTCGACTTCCAAAACGTTCGGAAACCAAAATGCAGCTTCTGATTGGCTGCAGGAAGCTCCTACAGCCAGTCGGAAGCCACGGCTTCCAAAAATAGTTCACAAACTGCAACAGTCACTTCCGGTTTGCGGCGTTCAGGAGCCAAAACGTTCGAGAACTAAGCTGTTTGAAAACGAAGGTATGACTGTATAGTGATCCCTCGACTTACGAATGCCCCGACTTCCGTATTTTTCGACTTACGAGGGATCAAAGTGGCCGCCGCTTCCGAATTTTTTTGACTTCCGATCGGAAGCCGCGGCCGCTTTAGATAGGGTTTTTTCGAGGTACGAAGCTTTTTTCGACCTACGAATGCGTTCTCTAACGCATTCCTATGGGGACTCGACTTACGATTTTTTCGAGTTCCGACGCTCCCGTCGGAACGGATTACATTCGAAAGTCGAGGGTCCACTGTATAGTTTTACTGAAACAAGCCAGCCTAACTAACTCAGGTTTGAAGTTGGTTTTGTTACAGTAAATATTAACGAAGACTGACCCACAGCTTGTCTGGGTTCAGACATCACGCCAAACTACAGTTAGTTTAAAACAGAAGCGAAAGCCTCCAATCTCCTCTGTGAAGCTGCAACAGAGGGGAGGGCAGAGGGGATGAGCTCAAAGCTCTTTCACAGAACAATACCACCCTTCTTACATGATGACCTGTGTATTTTTCTACATAACGGCTATTTCCTTGTAGGTAAAACAGTGCATAAATGGACTCCTGTTCCTGCAGAACTGGAGCTATGTGTGATTAAGTTATTCACGTGCTTTGCAGGAGAGGCCTTTTTTTAAAAAAATGCTTATTGTTTAGTGCCCTCAAATATTAAAAAGTCTTGAGACAAATACTGAATAACTGGAGCTCTCTTGCAAAATCTTATGGACATGTAAATTCTTCATGTACAGGGTTTATGGTTGTACTTTGTGCCAAGCACATTAGTTCTTGTAATACATTCTTTCTGAGTGAGGTTAGGGAAGTCCCCCCCCCCATATCAATATATGGAGTTTATGCTTGAAAACTGCTCCCCCACCCCATGAATGGACTGAACTCAGTCTAAGTTACTTATGTTCTCTTGCCATTTCAAATCAGTGGGGGGGGGGAACTAGTCATGACTTAAGTCTCGCTGATTTTTCAATGAGATCTGACGCTGCAACCCTATGCTCATTTACCTGGTCTTGCTCCAAAACTATATGTTCCCATTAAGTTACATGAGACGTAATTTAATATTGTGTTCTTATGTTGTAACCTGCCCTGTGATCTTAGGATGAAGGGAGGATGAATAATAATAATTCTGAAACAAAAATGCATTTAACAATGATAAGAGATCCCCCCCCACAAAAAAAATAATGCTCAATAATTATACCAGCAAAATGCACAGGTAAACAGACAGATATGCAGATAATCCCCTAAAACTAATAATTAGGCAAATATTTGCTTTTGACCTGACCAGACTAATGAATGAAACGGAAAACCTGCCAGTGCAGGCTATATTTATTTATAGGTAATTTATGGACGCAGGTGGCGCTGTGGTCTAAACCACTGAGCCTCTTGGGCTTGCTGATCAGAAGGTCGGCGGTTCAAATCCCCGCGACAGGATGAGCTCCCATTGCTCTGTCCCAGCTCCTGCCAACAAAGCAGCTTGAAAGCATGCCAGTGCAAGTAGATAAATAGGTACTACTGCAGCAGGAAGGTAAATGGTGTTTCCGTGCGCTGCTCTGGTTTCTGTCACGGTGTTCTGTTGCGCCAGCCGGCTCCCTCAGCCTGAAAAGCGAGATGAGCCCTGCAACTCCATAGTCGCCTTTGACTGGACTTAACCGTCCAGGGATCCTTTACCTTTACTTATTTTTACCTATATTTATTTGTTGTCTGCATTTACAGTCGTGCCTTGGTTTTCGAACAGCTCAGTTCTCGAACGTTTTGGCTCCCGAACGCCGCAAACCCGGAAGCGACTGTTCCGGTTTGCGAACTATTTTTGGAAGCCGAACGTCTGACAGGGCTTCTGCAACTTCCGATTGGCTACAGGAGCTTCCTGCAGCCAATCGGAAGCCGCGCTTTGGTTTCTGAACGTTTTGGAAGTTGAACGGACTTCCGGAACGAATTCCGTTTTACTTCCGAGGTACAGTGGAACCTCGACTTACGAAGTACTCGACTTACATATTTTTCGACTTACGAAAGGGAAAAAGCAGCCGCGCGCCTACGAATTTTTCGACTTCCGAAAGGAAATCCGCTTGGATTTTAGATGCGGTTTACTCGACTAACGAAGTTTTAGATGGAGTTTACTCGACTTACGAAGGTTTACATAGGGTTTTCTTATGAATTTTTCGACTTACGTTTCCAATGCATTCCTATGGGAATGCCATTTTTCGACTTACGAAATTTTCGACTTACGAGTGTGCTTTTGGAATGCATTAAATTCGTAAGTCGAGGTTCCACTATACGTCTGTATATCCTAAGCTTCCTTCATGATTTTTATATTAGTGTATATATACCACCCTGTTTTATTCTCACAACAATCCTGTGAGGCAGGTTAGGCTGTGGGTGTGTGGGTGTGTGGGTGTGGGTGTGTATGACTGGCCTAAGGCAACTCTCGTTGCATTTCATGGTTGAGTGCGGAACCCAAGCCTGCCATGCCCTAGTCCAAAGTGCTCTCCTACATCAGTCTTTCCCCAATTTGGTACCCTGTGGACAGAGTACCAAACTCCTATCAGTCCCAGACAGCATGGCCAATGATCATGGATGAAGGGATTTATAATTCAACAACCTCTAGAGGGAACCACATTGAGGAAGGCTGCAGTGCTCTAGGGCATGCTGGCGCTCACAATCACCAGTCTGAATATTCTCCTGCAAGACACCTGGAGGGCCACAGGTTCCCCCACTCCTGCCCTATAGGATTCTTCTACAGACCTCTCTGTCTTATAGGGTTTAGGGGATGATTAGAGATAAAGCAAACTTTGGCTGTGTTTGCTTATTGGTCTGCATTTATGATTTGGCAACACGACTCCTTTTTAAAAGTAAATTGGATATTTTGGGCATTAGCTATAAACCATGCATTTTATTGCTTTTGTAGAAGCCACCATTACACACACTTACACACACACACACACACACACACACACACACACACACACACACACTTATATAATCTTTATGGAACTTGGCTGGTTTATGGGGGCTGAACTTTTTAGGTATTTTGCTAGTTCTGCTACATTTGCAATTCCCTGGAGGGTCTTGGTATGGAATGTGTCTGTGTGATCTTATTACACCTACTCAAACACCCCAAAGTTTGCAGCTAGTGCTTCTAGATGCATTTGGGGCTTTTGGATTTGTTATGCTTTTTTGGGCACGATAAAAGAAAAATGAAACATTCCCCGTAATTCATTAAGCCGCGGTGGTACCGAAAACATTTCAGCGACAGGCAAACCAACTTCAAGCTCATTAATTGCAAACTCCTTTGCATACAAAGAAGCAACAATCACGCCACCCTCTGTTTGTGAGAACACCGTTTCCTGAAACTGCTACAAGAGGCAATGGGCTGAGCAACAGGATATAATGATGATGATGATGATGATGATGATAATAATAATAATAATAATAATAATAATAATAATAATAATAATATCAACAAGTATTCCCCAGCCACTCTGAGCAGCTTCCAGCACGTATAAAAGCATAATAAAATGTCAAACATTAAAAACCTTCCGATACAGGGCTGCCTTCAGATGTCTTCTAAAAGTTTGTAGTTCTTTTATCTCTTTGATATCTGGTGGGAGAGCGTTCCACAGGGAGGGCGCCACTGCCGAGAAGGTCCTTCTAAATGCCCTATTGAATTTCATTAAAATGTCATGATCGGCAGAAAGCAAGATTTTCTCTGAAATATTTGTGATTGGCCTAGATCAAGACTTTAAGGCATTGGTAGGCAAACTAAGGCCTGGGGGCCGGATCTGGCCCCATCGCCTTCTAAATCCAGCCCGCGGACGGTCCAGGAACCAGCATGTTTTTACATGAGTAGAATGTGTGTTTTTATTTAAAATGCATCTCTGGGTTATTTGTGAGGCATAGGAATTCATTCTTCTTTTTTCAAAATATAGTCCGCCCCCCCACAAGGTCTGAGGGACAGTGGACCAGCCCCCTGCTGAAAAAGTTTGCTGACCCCTGCTTTAAGGCCTAGAGGGGCCATGTGGCAGTACGCAGCTGCACAGAGCTCTCAAAAAAGGTCCAAATGCGGAAGCCACAAAATGTGCCTTGTTCGCGCCTTGATTAGTCAATCCCTAAAGTCTAGCAATCACTTGTTTTGCTGTTACTCTGGGAGGAGGAAAAGGAATGGCCGTGCAGACCCAACACGGAGGACACAGCAGGATTGGAGACAGTGACATGGTTGTAGCAGAATTTCGGTCATTAGTAGAAACCAGCAGGGCAAGGGGGTTGTCAGGGTGTTGTTTAGCTGGTTTCCAAATGTGGAGGTTGCTGGTAACCAAGAGAAGGGGGGCGAGGCAGTGGGGAGGCTAGAATGGGCACTGGTGCAGTGGCAAAGCCAATCTGAAACTCTCACCCAGCCTGCCCTCCTCGGTTGTTGGCAGTATTGGGAAGCCAGGCAAGAAATGCCACCCCATCTTGGCACGTTGGCCATTCCTGGTGGCTATCTGACCTACTTTATGAAGACTCTGAAGGAGTCTTTCATTTGAAGAGCTGTCTCCTCCGGTTTAAAGATGAAGAATTCTACAAAGGGAGAGCGGGGGTCTTTATCAACATTTTCCCTTCCCACCCCCTCTTTCTTTCAAAAGCACTTTTTATGTGTTGTATTTAAATTTAATAAATAAAGTTGCTCATCAACAGTGAGCAGCCCCAGGCGACAGACTAAGCAAGCATGTAGCTCACCCGGTCACTGTCTTTTCCCACTATGGTGAGATTTCTTTTTCAGCTTCTCAGTTCTCTTTTTCAGCTTCTCAGTTTGCACCTGCATATAAAAATTTGCATATGCAAATCTGCACCCGCTTTTCTCCGCTTTGGGGGGCGATGCATTGAGTGGCCACCCTAGTGCAAAGGCAGGCTGGCAGCTGGTGATCAGGCAAACAAGGGGAGGCGAGTCAAGGGAGATGAGCCGCAGTACCACTTCTGGCCACCCTAGGGGGGGCACTGCAGCACAGATTAGACGGCTAGCTCCCTCTGCCAGGAATCCTGCCAACACCCCTCCATGCAGAAACACAGAATTTCAACCTAGGCTGTGTTAAAGGTTCCACACCCGCCACATAACTACGCCAGAGCTACAAACAACTGGTGAACCAAACTGAAACGTTACTTACCGTAATAGAAAGTGACACTTAAGAAACATGCTGCAATAACTCGCCATGCAGCTAGCTGACAGATGAAGATGTAAACATTTGATCTCCTGGATCTGGAGCATGAGGAAGTGTGATTAAACTCTTAATGATAGATTCAAAGTTTCCACCGCAGTCTTGCTACTTGCAATTAAGGACGCTACCTAAATAACCTTCCCAACAGCGGTTTTATGGAGCCTCAGCAGAAACATCTCCATTATGCAAGTGGAAAAATGCTTTGCTCTTATTTGTCAGGGATCGGGCAGGGACATCAGGGACCAGGAAGTCCTCTAGGTCTCTCACTTGCCATGGTGCAATGCATGCCACGCCTCATTCTGCTACATGTATAGAGCCAGGCCCTTATGGCAGAGATGGGAACCTGTGGCCCTCTAGATCAGGGTTTCCCAAACTTGGGTCTCCAGCTGTTTTCGGACTACAATTCCCACCATCCCTGACCACTGGTCCTGCTAGCTCAGGATGATGGGCGCTGCAGTCCAAAAACCAGCTGGAGACCCTGCTCCAAATGTTCCTGGACTACACCTCCCACCATCCCTGACCGTTGGCAATGTTGGCTGAGGCTGATGGGAGCTGGAGTCCAACAACATCTGGAGGGCTAAGTTTGCCTATGTCTGCCTTGTGGTATCTGGCACTTCCCTGGTTCACAGATGGGAGAAGAGCCTACAAATTATGTGATTTAAGTGCTGCCTTTTAACTGAACTCGCTCATGGGTGCCAAGGCAATGTGCCTAGCTGTTCATCCCTACAGGGAGAATCCTAATTAACCTATCAACTAATTTTAATAATTACTAATTACAGTAAATTTAATGGGGTTATGTAAGACAAATACCTTTTTTTTTTTTTTTTGGAAAGGCAAACCAATTAATTTTCACCCCCACCCACCCCACTAATAAATCTTGGATATTCAGAAGATCAACCGAACATGGGTTTGTACAAGTCTACCCATTCCAATCTGTAAACTCATTAAACCTCTACATTGAAAAAAAAAAATCAGCTACAGGGAAATAAGCAACAAGTAACACACCAGAAGATAAGTCTCCAAGCTGGAAAGGGAGTCATTTTTATGAGCAGACCCAAGATTTAGGAATGCGCGAGAAAGTTTCCGATCGTTTTGTTTAGGGAGGATGGAGGTCTCGCAAGGAAGTGCGATCGCAAATGGAAAAACTTGCTATAAAAAGCTTTTCTTCCATGAATGGAAGAGGAAACAATCGAGTCCTTTAATTGTTAAATTGAGAAAAGAGGCTTCTCCAATGTCAACTTTATAAAAAATGAAAACAGAGAACACGTACAAAAGAAAAACACAAATCGGTCTGAAGTGGGCCACTTTTTCCACAATGCCTCCCTGACATTTTGAAGTTTTAGAGTCCAAATCCATGAACTCACTGCCAAGCGCAAGAGTGAAGGAGGTGTCATAAGCCAAGGAGGAAGACAATTAGAAGGATGAATGAAAGCCTTCTGAGATAACAACCCCAGCCGTTTCCTTTTAATCTCGGATGAACAGCCAACCTGGATGTTCCATATACATGCCAATTCCTGGATTCCCTCTCTCTTTCAAAAAAAAAAAAAAAGGATTATTTCGCTCACTTAAAACAAAATGATTTGTTATCCTGGGAAGCTTGTTATACGGTCATGAGAAAATAAAATGTGTCTAAGGGATTCACTTGGATTTGAAGAGAATGCTTTCATCCTATCCAACACTTCTTAAATGAAAACAAAAAGGAGAAGATTGCTAGGAGCCAACAGGTCTTGGCTCTACGCGGCGAGAAGCAGGAAGCAAGTCCCAGGTTCTAACAGTCTTCTACAGTTAGAAAGAAAGAAAAGGAGGACCCAGTAGCAGGAAATGGGAAAGGCTTCTGCCAGAAACCCTGGAGAGTAGCTGGCATCTAGGGTCAACATTGCTGGGCTAGATGGCCCATCTGACCTGGGATATGGTAGTGTCGTATGTGTTCCTGTGCCATCAAGGGTTGAGTGCCAGCATGGAACAAAGGTGGATTTGAAAACAAAACTAAGACATATTAGGCCCTGGACTTAGCTCCATTGGAGGCAGCAGAGCAGGACCAAATCCAACTAGTCCAGATTGACTGCTTTGTGGCACACAGGCCTTGCATATGTGACAGTCTCACCCTTTCTTAGGAACAAACTCGGAAGCTTATCTTCAATCTTCAGAGAGGTTAGCCGCGGGATAAGCATGGCAGGGTGTGTATAAGAAGCCGAGCCCTATCACCCCACTGCAATTAAAGAACAATTAATTCCGCCTCCACCCGCTATGGAACAGCACCAAAAACTAGTTGGGAGAAACAAGATTTCAAATGCTCGGGTATGTCCACAGTGTCAGCATTTGCATTCTGCCCATGTTTTCCATTCTTCATCGCTTCATTCAATTCCGCAGGCAGGATGGATGCTTGGGTGTTGATCGATGATTTATTGATCCGTTACATGCTTTACCTTGCTGGCTGGAGATGTTTCTCCACCCTGACATCTAACCTCTGTTTTCTAGCAGTATATATAATAACTATATTTAAAGACTCATATAATTGAAGAGTTGGGAGTCTAGTCCAATCACCTGCTATGCCGGAATCACAGCTTAAGTACAGGTGGCCTTCCAACCTGTTTAAAAACCTCCATGAAGGTAAATCCACCACCTTCCCAGGTAAACCACCCCACTGTCAAACAGCTCTCACTGTCAGTATTGTCTTCCTAATGCAGTGATGGCTAACCTTGACACCCCAGATGTTTTGGAACTACAACTCCCATCATCCCTAGCTAACAGGCTCAGTGGTCAGGGATGATGGGAGTTGTAGTCCCAAAACATCTGGAGTGTCAAGGTTAGCCATCACTGTCCTAATGTTAAGTCGGAATCCCCTTTCTTGTAATAAGAATCCATTGTTATAGTTCCTATCCTCTGAAGCATGGGTAGGCACAAACTAAGGCCCGGGAGCCGGATCTGGCCCAATCGCCTTCTCAATCCAGCCCGCGGTCAGTCCAGGAATCAGTGTGTTTTTACATGAGTAGAATGTGTCCTTTTATTTAAAATGCATCTCTGGGTTATTTGTGGGGCAAAGGAATTTGTTCATTCCCCCCCAAAAAAGAAAATATAGTCTGGCCCCCCCACAAGGTCTGAGGGACAGTAGACCGACCCCCTGCTGAAAAGGTTTGCTGACCCCTGCTCTGAAGCAACAAAAAGACCCAAGTTTTTTCCATCTTCCACATGACAGCCCTTCAGATATTTGGAGATGGCAAACATATCACCACCTTACAACCCTGTTTTGTTATTGGTCCATTGCTTTCGATTTCCATTAATTGTACTTGACGGGTATCACACACATTTTTTAAAAAACAAAAGGGATTCTGATATACATCCATCTGATGTTCGGAAGGCATACAAGATGTTGGAAGGTTTGTCCTATGCAGAGACCGGATCCCTCATCATCACATCTCTTGACTCATAAAAATAAATTGCTTCAAGTATCTGAAAGGATGATCTCGGGAAATATGTATGTAATAAGCCTTTGGCTTAAGCTCTTCAGGCGCAACGGCTTGCATTCCCAAACCTGCACTTGCCAAGGGAGCGCCCACGTGGGGGCAGGGCATTTGTCAGTGAGAACTGGCGGGTGGGCGGTGCTTAACCCTCCCCCGCACCACCACATCACCCTCATCTGCACATATGCTCCAGCCTCAAACACATTTTCCCCTCAACTGAGCTTACTTCTGATCTCCAAGTCACCATAGGAAGAATGGGCTAAAATTGGGCAGGGGTGGGAGAGAAAATCTGCAGGGGAGACTTGGTGGCTAGGGGTGGGGGGAGAAGACTAAATATCCTCTTACTCCCTACCAATTATCTCTGGGCCGGCCCAACTATTAGACAGAGTCAAGAGGCCTTGGGCAACTGGTTTTTGGCATAATGAAAGGGCAAATATATTACCACTATATTTTTACTTCTGAGAGTAGGGGTGGGTGGCCTCAGATGCCAAAACCTGGGGACTTACTATGCACTTTTGCGGGGAGTTGTGACATTTGTTCTTCTGCCTCGGACAGCAAAAGCTCTTGGCCCAGCCTTCCCAGGCCCTTACATAAGGAACCCTGTGTTTGCCTTGTAACATGTGCTTTATTCAAAGTGCTCAAGGTGACATATATGTACCGGTAGCTGAAACTACTCAGTTACTTCAGAGTAGTTGCAAAAGTTTTTCCAATCACCGGTCATAGTCTTTTTAGGCCTTGTCGCCTCTATGCTCAGTCAACTTATGCTGGCAGTGTTAATTCTATGATTGGGTTTCTCATTTCTGAACGTCTGATAAAGCAAACAGAGACACCTGAAAAAGAGCTGAGAATCAATGGAAGACCAAGGATGGGGAACCTGTGGTTCTCCAGATGTTGCAGGACTGAAACTCCCCACATCCCCAACCACGATGATCGGAACAGATGAAGTCCAACTGCATGTGGAGGCCCACGACTGATGGGAGATGGAGGCCAACAACATCTGGAAGGCTTATGGGTACCCCAACTGTGATAAAGAAAAACATGGAGCAAGCTGAAGCTTTGTCAGCCAGTGGCTAAATGAAGTGAAATATTGTTGGGCTAAGGAAAATAATGAAAAGCCTAATCTGGCTGTGCATTTTTGGATGAGCATTCCGACTCATGTGCCTTTCAATTTCTGGGAAGATTACATAAAAAAGGAGTTTCTCCACCCTCTCTCATGCGAACCATAAAATAGATTTATGGCCCAGGTTGGGGAAAAGAATTTTTAGGAAAATAATGCATCAAACTCATTTATTTTTAAAACCAGGATTTTCTTTCTAATCAACACAGAGCCAAAGTTTGGCCTTCCACTTAATACTCTGGTTACTCTTTCTACTATCAGCCTTGCAGAACAGACTGCTTCCCTGGGGAAACTGCTCCAGCTGTGTGGGTTTGGAAAGTCTTGCCTAATTTTTAAAGGCAGTATCCTTCGCTTGAAGTACCGAACAAGATGCAACAGGGAGGGTGCTCAATCTTCCCAGAAAACGTTTGGCCTGGGACAGAAAACCTGTGACTCGGGGTTGTTGGGATTCATTGGGACTGGTTGGGTGTAAGACCAACAACAGGGGGAGCCATAACCAGTGACAGGCAAATTGACTCTGCCTGTACTGGTCAATTCTATCCATCATTAAAATTTATTCGACCGTCAGTCAGAAAGCACATATTATCCATACAAAAGTTAAAACATCTAAACATCTGGAAAAGCGTGACACTTAGAAACAGTGAAAAGTATATTATACATTTAGACCCGGGTCAATACAGTCAATTTTAGCCTTACGACGCTTGAAGGCCAAAAAAAGGAATTTGGCCACCGAGAAGGTTGTTGTTCCAGTGAACTTGTTCAGCAAATACAAAACCAGTCTTTCTCTGTCTACTGGGCTATGTTGGCATAGGAGTGGAGCTATAAGTTTTTGTCTAAGATCTGCATAGAATGGGCAGATCAAAAGAATGTGTTCAGTTGACTCAACCACTCCCAGAGCACAGGGGCAAAGTCTCTGGGCGTATGGGACTCCCCTGAACCTTCCCCACAAAACCGCCGATTCCAGAACGTTTAACCTAGCGGCTGTAAGGAGCCTACGGTATTCCACATAGTGGATTTCCGCCAGATAAGGGGCTGGTGAAATCTGAGATATCTGTTCCCCCAAATACATCCCAGGTTTCACAAGAGCAATGTCCTCTTGCCTAGCAATATCCCTCAGTCTTTGAGAGATCACAACTTTAGCTTGGCTAAATGTCATAGACTCCAGGAAGAGATGCGACAATCTGCAGGTCTATACTGGTCAATTCTAGTTCTGTCGCCACTAACACTGAGACTAAGCAGCAGTAAGTTGACAGCCAAGTGCCACCTTCTGGGCTAGCTCTAAGAAAGAAGGCAGTCAGGTCAGGGCTGCCTGGCTTTGGTGGGGCCGGATGTCTGGAAAGGAGCCAGCAGAGGCTGAGTAATTCACCCTTCTGGAGGAGACAGGGAATGACTGACAGCCCATAAACACCATCCATTCAAACATCATCATGCGATTCATCCAGAGATCTTTATGCCCAGTCCCGGGTCCACAAGTAGTTCTGAACTTGAGAAGCTACCTTATACCCGGTTTGCCTAGAATAGAGATGTGGCCCCCCAGGGCCTTGGAATTCACCACAGCCGATGCTTCCTATCCCCACAAAACTCCCCTTAGTGAACCTATTCCATGCTCTCCTTAAGTCAGGAGAGTTCATAAATAAAATGCAACTGGCAACCCAAGATTGCCATTAATTAATTTCTGACACTAAACACCAGAAAAGTCTCTAGATTACACAGGTAAGGTTTTGGCTGAATAGTGGAATTAGATTAAATGGTTATGATTGGTCGATGGGGCCTGTTGACTGCATATACACCAGGTTTCCTCAACCTCGGCCCTCCAGATGTTTTGAGACTACAATTCCCATCATCCCTGACCACTGGTCCTGCTAGCTAGGGATCATGGGAGTTGTAGGCCAAAAACATCTGGAGGGCTGAGGTTGAGGAAGCTTGCCTTAAGTGCTTTTGCCAGGCTTGAGTGTGTCCTTGAACTGTGATAATGTCTCTTGCTTGCCTGGATGAGAATGGAGAGATGGGGGACAATGGCGTAGAAACATCTGGCATTTTTTTATGTATCTTAAATACAGCAGCTAAGAATTGCACATGTTGCTCAATCCACTTTTGCCTCTGGTTCCACTACCTGTGCTCTCCCACTGTGCTGTGTGCTTCCCTCTAACACCTATGGGGGAGCTACGGGTGCGCCAACCCTTCTGCCCGAGGAACATTCCCCAACTACCTCCGCAACATCAATACTAACAGAGCCAGCGTAAGACCCATCAAAATGCAACCACTGTGTACGGTCAAACCAAAGCCCTCAGAACCCACTTTTGTCCATGTTTAAACAAAGTTCCTGGGAGAGAACTTTGTCCTCAAGTCTCAGGAAGATCGAGAGCTAAAAAGTGTTTTCATAGATTCATTTTATTCTCATTTTTAGGGGGATCACTTTAACCGCTCCAGAGAGGCTCATAATTTTGAAACGGCTCAGGAGTTTAAACAATGGATGTTGAGCCTGTGTTAATTCGAAACCCTTGGCTCATTCTGCCAACCTCATTTTTTTCATATGTCAACGTTTTAATATTAAAGAAGCAGTAAATCCATCCATCTGGGTGTGTTGGATCAAAGTAGTATTCCCTCCTTTTCAGATCCTACACACACACACACACACACACACACACACACACACAACTTGGGTTAGATTGGACATTTATGCAAATTTCCACTCGATGGTGACTTTTTTATATATATAAGCAAAAAAGAGAGAAAGGGGAAAAGTTTGAGTGTTGACTTTTTCACCACTCAGAACTTACTCCTCCCCCAATAGGGGCAGAGCACATCCATCTATCTTGGAAAAGGGAAATCCTGAGAATTAGTTGTTTTTTCTTGACAAAATCCAACTCGTTACAGCTGACTGGTTCACAGTTTTTAGGCTGCCAATGAAACAGATCTATGTGTGTTTTTTATGGATAAACTTATGGAAAATCTTCACCCTGAGGGACAAAAAAAAAATCTATAAAAAGACACGAGAATACACAATACAATAGTGTCTGCAATTCATGGTTTATACAGAAAGAACAGGAAAACATTTGGCTAGGAACATTAACAACATATGAGGGACAATGATTTAAGGTTATGAAGAAAATATTACAGTGACTGAATAATGCTGTTACATTTAAATAAATAAAAAAAGCTGTGTTCAGACAAATGCCCTTAAATACTGAGCATTTGTGGGTGGAGTGCAGTAACTTTATAGACTTTGTAGGGAAGGGGCCATAGTTCGGAGGGAGAGCCTCTGCCTTGCATGCAAAATATCCCAGGTTCAATCCCTGGCATCTTCAGGTAAGGCTGGAAGCAACCCTTGTCGAAAATCCTAGTTAGTGTAGGTAGGCAATACTGAGCAAGATGAAGCAGCAATCTGACTCAGTATATACTGTACTTTTCCGTCTATAAGATGCCCCCATATATAGGACACCCCCTATTTTGGAGGATTCCAATTTAAGAAAATGGGGGGAGATGGCACAGAGTTGTGGAGCTTTTTTGTGGAGGACTGCCCAGAGTTGTTGAGCTTTTATTGGGGGGGGGGAGCTGGAATTACCCAGGGTTGTTGAACTTTTTTCAGGGGGGATTGCCGAAAGTCGCTCACCCGCACGCATCACAAAATCCGCCTCACATCTGTCCCATCACCGGCAGAAGCTGCCAATTGCCCGCTCAACTCCTGGAGTGTCAGCCAGTCAACACCACCCATTGACGCAGCAACCAGTAACACGCACAATAGTTGCTGACAGCCGCGGCAGCAACCAATCAAGACGACCCCCACTTTTTAGCATTATTTTTAAAGGAAAAAGCATAGTCTTATACATGGAAAAGTACGGTATGTTCCTAGGTAATAAACAGAGTTAGTCTTTCTGTGTGATCAGCACCCCATTCAACTACTGTTTTCATTGCTTAACCCCAAACATTAAAAGATACAAGAGAGAGAGATTATCCAAAGCTCATAAGTAATTGGGAAAGTTTGTGAGCTATGGCCAGCCGACAAAATTTTGGGCACCGAATCGCAAAGGCAGGCTGCAGTGTTTACAGCACTATCCTAGACAAGTCTACTCAGAATTAGATCCCACAATCTGGTGCCTTTCAGATGTTTTGGCCTATAGTTCTCAGCAGCTCAAACCAGCAGCAGCTCTCGAGGATTCCAGACTAAGGTCTTTGGTCAACGGGAAGCAATGTTCTACCTGCATGTCAGAGGCAGCACGCCTCTGAGTGTCAGTTCCCGGGAATCGCAGGTGGGCAGAGTGCTGCTGCACTCATGTCCGGCTTGCAGGCTTCCCACGGGCATCTGGGAACAGGATCTTAGACTACACTGACCTCTGGTCTGATCCAGCAGGTTCTTCTTAGGCTCAAAAACATAATCTGAAGTTTGTTCTCTAAATCACCAATAAATTAATTGCTTACGACAGCAGCGATGCTCTAGTTCTCATCTCCTCCTAAACTACAATACTCCAAGCGGTGGTTTGACCATTTCACCATGAAAACACATACTGAGAACCAAGCCTTCGAGTCCCACCAATTTCAAAGGAAACAATCTAAGCCCAAGAACAAACTTAGTTGGTCTCTAAGGTGCTACTGGAAGGATTTTTTTTATTTTATTTTGCTTTGACTATGACAGACCAACATGGCTATCTACATTTAATCTAAGCCCATATTTATGGTAATCCTCCCACTGAGTTCAATGGAATTTAGAAGGGCTTTTCTTGCCGGGATGGTAATCTTGCTCTTTAACTCCACCCTTTTCAGCAAGGTCTTGAACCACAGGGTTGGTGGTTAGCATTCAAGAGCCATAAAAGAGAGAGACCATCAAATTCAAACTGCACAAAATTATAAGGTGTGGGTCGCCTGTTTGGGCATTTATAGGTCACTGAGATGAAATATCTAGGAGGTGGTTTGATATGATCTCATGGTACAAAGATCCCAAGCACCAGCTGCTAGCAGAACATGTTGCCCTCTGGAGCCCTAATGATGCCAGTTCAAGACGTCTCCAAAAACTGCATTTTTTATAGTCCAAAGCAGCTGTTTCAATCAGAAATAAAATTGGTTTGCATATCCATCAGCGTTTCATAGGCTTTCGACCCTATTGATCAAAGATATTTAAACCAAAACCCATGTACATTGACTAGGGAGTAAACTGCATTGAGCAAAACAAGACTTTAAAAAATATGCATAGGATATTTGCACAGTGCAAGTGCAGTGGTACATATTAATCCTATATAATAATCTCCCTGTGTCCCTGCGTCCACCATCCGTGTGTCAGTGTTTTTTTGCCACGGCGCATGTGCCACAGGGACGCAGGGATTGGAGCGGCCAGAGAGGGGGCGTGTCGGAGAGGGCGGCCGTGCGCAGGCGCGTCGTCAGTTGCCTCAGTGCTGCCGCCTCGCACGGACATGGGGAGGATGGCTTCCTTCCGAGCGCGCATGCGGAGGATCGGGCCGCCCGCTGGGTCCCCAGAAGAGCGCGCTGCCGGGGTGCCCCTGTCCGCCTGCGCTCACCCGCTGCCGCCGCCTCCGAGGCTGCCGAGGCCCACTGCTCGGGCTCTGGCTTGGGCTGCTGTTCCGGCGCCCCTCCGCGAGTCGCCCCCTCCCGCAGGCGCCGCCGCTCGCCACCCCGCCGCTCCCCGCTCGCCCATCCCGCCGCTCGGCTCCTCCGAACGCACCCGTGCGCGGAGCTGCTGCTGCTGCTGCTTCTCCTCCTCCTCTTCTTTCTCCTTCTTCCTCTCCTCCTCCTCTTCCTTGCTTCCTCCCCTCCCGGGCACGCGAGGCAGAGCCCCCCCCTCCAGGACCGCGACCCAGGCCCTTTGCGCACGGAGAGCGGGAGATGTAGCCGGACGAGGAGGTCGCATTTGCTCGCCAGGCGAAGGGGGAGGGAGGGCAAGGGAGGACAATTAAAGAGCTTTGCACACACAGAAAGGAGAAGAGCTGGCGGCGGAGCGTGTCGCGGGCGCAGGGATTGTCCTCAAATTCTGCACCGGGATTCCTCGCCCCGCCGGCATCAGCTGTGCTTGGCGCCTCCGGCTGGAGAGCGGCCCCCGGGCGGCTGAGGGCGGAAAGACGACCAGGGCACGGCTGCCGAAGGGCACGGCACGGCTGGGCTTGCAGCTGCGGGGATGCACCCGGAGTGATCTCTTTGTGGCTGGGACCACGTTAAGAATCGAGGCGAAGCCCTAACCCTTCTCTCTCTCTCTCTCTCTCTCTCTCTCTCTCCCTCCCACCCCCTCTTCCTCCTCCCCTCCCCCCCTCACTCCGGTCTGCTTGCCTGCCTGCCTGCCTGTCTATATACATCCTAACCTACGGCGCACCTGACCCGGGGGGCCCCGAGCCGCCTCCCCCCGGGGCCAGATAGCCTCCTCCGGGGCCGAGTGCGGCCGTCCCCGCTAGCGCCGCCGCGGCCTCATGGCCACGGGAAGGGGTAGCTCCGGGTGAAGGGAGGGAGGAAGGAGGTGGTGGCGGCGGCGCGGTGTCCCTGAGGGGGAGAAGGAGGCGGCGGTGGTGACCGAGGGAGGCGCGGCCGGTGGAGGGGGGCGCGCCGGCCTGAGCCAGGCCGCCCGCCTCGGCGGGAGGCCGGGCCCCCCCTCAGCCCTCGCGTGGGTATCTAGCGCCCGTTATTAACGGGCTAAATTCACTAGTGTATTATATATTTTGATGCTAACCGCCCTGAGCCCGGTTCTGGCCGGGGAGGGCGGGATATCAATAAAATTTATTATTGTTATTATTATATTACAGAGGATGATGCCTCATTGAACCCAGTGGGGCTTACCTCCAACTAAAATAGACATAGGATCGGGCTCCCCCCCACACACATAGGATTGCCCCCCCCCAAAAAAAACCTGTACCTGCTTACACTACTATCCTCCAAAACACTGATTTTTTCCCCCTTAGCACAAAATGCCTGCATCAGTGTAACCTGTTAACTACGAATGATCCTTATCTTGGCTTAATAAGCAGAAATATGAATGAGTCTTTTGCCTGCCCTTCGCAGCGCAAGCAAACAAACCAGTCAAAACACAATTGCCCAAACTCTCCTACTGTGAAGACTACTGAGAACTAAGTGACATTAGCAGCCGGGTCCCATGCACGCTTGCATAGAAATACAGAGTTCAGAGGATCTTCCTAGCACATGTGTTTAGGATCGTAGCCTAGGGCAGGATGGAGGATGTTTAGTTGAGGCGGAGGGGTCCCTCTGCACTGTGCTGCCTCAACCAGTGAGGGAGTTGCTCAATGCACCCGCCCGGAAGCAGCTGCCAGCAGCATTGTCAATGGCGATAGCAGAAATCCCTGAAAAGGGTGTTTCAACCTGGAAGTTGGCATACCAAAAGAGGAGGTTTCCCCCCCTTCTTCCCCTGACCTTCTGCACAGAGGTTTGGAGTGCTCTTAAGATGATAATTCTGAACTGGAACGAGAATGCTGCCTGAAATGAAAATCCTGTATACAGGTGAAACTCGAAAAATTAGATTATCGTGGAAAGGGTCATTTCTTTCAGTAATTCAACTTAAAAGGTGAAACTAATATATGAGATAGACTCATGACATGCCATTTGAGATATGTCAAGCCTTTATTTGTCATAATTGTGATTATTATGGCGTACAGCTGATGAGAACCCCAAATTAACAATTTCAACTTTTGGGTTTTCATCAGCTGTACACCATAATCATCACAATTATAACAAACAAAGGCTTGACATATCTCGCTTTGCATGTCATGAGTCTATCTCATATATTAAACTCCAGTAGCTAATGAAAACAATTGCTTACATAAATGAACTTTTCCACGATATTCTAATTTTTCGAGTTTCACCTGTACCTGAAGGAGCGTCTCCACCCCCACCATTCAGCCCGGACACTGAGATCCAGCGCCGAGGGCCTTCTGGCGGTTCCCTCACTGCGAGAAGCAAAGCTACAGGGAACCAGGCAGAGGGCCTTCTCGGTAGTGGCGCCCGCCCTGTGGAACACCCTCCCATCAGAGGTCAAAGCCATAAACAACTACATGACCTTTAGAAAATACTTGAAGGCAGCCCTGTTTAGGGAAGTTTTTAATCTGTGATATTTTAATGTATTTTGATATTTGTTGGAAGCCACCCAGAGTGGCTGGGGAGACCCGGCCAGATGGGCGGGGTACAAATAATAAATTATTATTATTATTATTATTATTATTATTATTATTATTATTATCTTCATTGCACCCATTGGAGGCTGGTCCATTAAGGTGAATGCCCCACCTGCCCACCTTCTTACTTGAAAAAAGGTATTTGGGGTGGCCCTGCCTGTCAGCTTCCACCTCCTGAGTCTCATTGTTGCCCTTCCAGAATTCAGGAGGGAAAAGAGTGGCGATGAAAGTAGAATTTGTTGGCTCTGCCTGCCATTGCCTCTGGCTCCACCTACTGTCTGGGTTCCCTGCCTGTCCAAATGGGCCCCAGCCACTACTGATCACATGTGTGCACGCCTGTTCTGATGTACTTCTGATGTACTGCTCCTGATTTAAGTTACCTTGCTGGTCTCGAGCATGTCCAAACATCCCTTAAAAATTGTTCCTGCTTATTTGCAAAGGACCCAAAGGCACCAGAGGCTGCTTTGTGCAAAATTACACATTTGGATGCGCTTATTATCTTGGCTCGCTGCCTAAAATGAGGTGCACCGAGCAATATTATAAGCTCAGGTAAGCTCGGCAAAAAATCAGCAAACTGATTGACCTAAAAAGGAAATGCTCCAGGTCATGGGCAATTTGCTTTTTTTTTTTTAAAGCCTACTACAAGAATTGATGAACAGATAAAACTACAGGAATATTATTGCATCCCTACTTGTAAGCTTGAAAACAACCACTCGCCTGGAGCAAGTAAGAAATCATCTTTACATGACCAGGCAGGGAAGTGCATGTAGCACATCAGAGAGTACACAGAACCTGCATGCATCTTCTCTGTGTGTCCCCCTCTGAGGCAGCTGCATATGGTTGAGACACAAGAACAGGCCTTTTTAGTGGTGGCCCCTCACTTGTGCCCAAGCAAGACTTACTTGCTCATGCATTTATTTGTTGGTTATTAATACCGAGCTTAAGGTTATAATTTAAGTGGCTGCTATAGGCGGAATTTGACGTAATTTTTACTATTTCAATTCTCTGTTTCATTGGATATATTTTTATATATTTTAATAAAATTCTAAATATATTTTTATTTATCCTTGATCATATTGATGAAGGGTGGTACGGCACCTTCTCTTTCTACACCTGCTGAAAAGATTTCCATCCTGCCAGGCCTACGCAAGAAATTAAGAATACATATTCCCAGAATGGTTCATTGATGCCTGTTATTAACTTTCTTATGTGGTTTTTATTGTGTGGTCTTATGTATTTTTGCTGTAAGCTTCTTTGAAATAGTTTATGAAATAGCAATCTAAACATTTTTATAAATAAACAATATTTTGAATCAATCCATCTCTTAATGGCCTAAAACAAGGCCACCAACTTAATGACTGAAACAGAAGAATAGATGAATTCATGGGGGACAAGGCTAACAATGGCTATGTTCTGCCTCCACGGTTGGAGGAGGTAATGGTTCTAAATACCTATTGCTGGAAACTACAGGAGGGGAGAGGGCTCTTGTGCCTGGGTCCTGCTTGAGAATTTCCCAGAAGCATCTACTTGGCCACTGTGAGAACAGGATGATGGACTATATGGGCCCCTAGCCTCACTCAACAGGCTCTTGTGTTCTTATGGACTAGCAGATATTTTAAAAATTGTGTTCATTATTTTAAACCCAAATACTTACAGAAACTGTAGTTGGCAGGCACTACCGGTAGTCCTTGAAGAGGCAACCTCCCTTCTCTCACACACACTTGAAAAAAAACATGCATTGTCTAAATTAAAAGAAGGAAAGTTATCTATTAGCTATTGAACCATTCACTATAATCTCTATTACTCCTGATTGCCAGATTCACTTTCTGCAAGTGCTCCTGTTTCTTAACTGGCATCAAGGGATAGGCAGAAATTCACTGTATGTCAATGAAGAAAATGACACCTGTTGGATTTTTGCCTAGCGTTCAGTCGGTAAGGCAAGGGGGGAATGCTAGGGAGGAGGGACAGGTTCAGCAACAAATCCTGCCTCATACCCTATATTCACAAGGAAAGACCACACCTTTTGGATTCCTGCCTTGCTCACTCCTGTTAGAAACACAGCTTCACCTTCAAAGGGCATATATTTAATTGGTTATTTACGAAAAATTATACCCCACCCACTATATAAGCTTAGTTTTTACACACACACACACACACACCAGCAATAAAACAAAACAATAGAAAAATAATAAACATGACCAATGCAACAAATGATCTAACATTTTAAAAGCCTGGGAAAATGAAAAGGCCTTTGTCTGACACTGTGAAAGCATGAGAGTCACAAGCATCAATGTGCAGAAGGTTACCACCAGTTCACTATTGGGTTTAAGCTTCTTTATCATTATATTACCGGTAATGTTATTTTGCTTAGATGGAGGAATCCTTCTCATTTTATGCTGGAAAGTTCTTACCCAGAATATCTAGAAGGGAAGTAATGTCTGTTGAGTTTTTAACCTGTTGTTAAAACCACTGTGGATTCCCATCGGTTGAACACCCCTCCCATTTCAGGTATGCCTGGCGCCACCATTGTTAGTTTTCCAATGCCAGGCTAAGACATATTTATCTGCGCAGGCATTTTAAGTCTTGTAAGCTGATCATTGTTCAACCCGCTCTGTTGTTTTTAGCTGTCCTGTTTGTTTGATGGTGTGTTGTGTTATGTGTTTTTGCTTATGTTATCAGTTGCTTAGCTGCTTTTATTTCCTTTTCTATTCTATTCCATTCCCTGCCCTGGTATTCACATCCTGCATCACTGGGCGGGCGGGGAGGGGGCAGCATGCAGCCCAAAGAGCGCTGTGCCATATACAGTAAAGATGCCAGCTCTACAAAGGGACGACTACACCTGTTGGATTCCTGCTCCACAGCTGCAAGAGGCTCAGCTCTGCCAGCAGGAATCCAAAGAACGCCCCTTATCAAATAAAATAGCTCTTGTCCCTGCAGGCAAGGCAACACCTGTTGAATTCCCTGCATCAAGCCCCCTATAATACTGCAACCTTTCTATAGGAAGTTGCACCTGTTGAATTTCTCCCTGCATTCCAGCTGTTGAAGGCCACGCCAAAGTACCAACAAAAGAAGAGTGGCAGATGAAAATGATGGACTTTGCATCTCGGTGTGGTGGTAAGATTCAAGGACAATCAAAGATGGACTTTATTATTATTATTAGGGTGCTCAGAGTTATTAGGAGCCCACAGATGGAAAGAAGATAAAGTCCCTACCAGAGAAGAATGGCAAATCAAGTTGCTGGACTATGCCAAAATGGCAAAACTGACCAGAAGACCCGGGAATCAGGAAGACCAAAACTTTAATAAAGAATGGGAAAATGATTATATACAGGTGAAACTCGAAAAATTATAATATCGTGGAAAAGTCCATTTATGTAAGCAATTGTTATCATTAGCTACTGGAGTTTAATATATGAGATAGACTCATGACATGCAAAGCGAGATATGTCAAGCCTTTGTTTGTTATAATAGTGATGATTATGGTGTACAGCTGATGAAAACCCCAAAGTTGAAATTGTTAATTTGGGGTTCTCATCAGCTGTACGCCATAATCATCACAATTATAACAAACAAAGGCTTGACATATCTCGCTTTGCATGTCATGAGTCTATCTCATATATTAGTTTCACCTTTTAAGTTGAATTACTGAAAGAAATGAACCTTTCCATGATATTCTATTTTTTCGAGTTTCATCTGTATGTTTAAATGGAAAATTAGTAAAAATTATTTTTTAAAAAATAATAAAAATAAAGGCCACTCCAAGTAGGGGTGGGTGGGCTGAGCAGAGGACCACCATGCAACCCAAAGCATGCCTCACCAGGTAAGGTTAAAGGCTTGACCTGTTGGGTTCCTGCCTGCCTCACAGCTGCTAACTTAGGCCTGCCCGGGGGGGGGGGGGTAGGAGAATCCAAAGAGCGTCGCATTATTGGAGGTGACAAAGCCCACCCTCCCTCACCACAGGCAAGGTTAGACCTGTTGAATTTCAACCTGCTCTGCAGCTGTTAAAACCATAACTATGGAGCGTGGCGTGGAATCCAAAGAAGGCCTTACTGGATAGGAGAGTGGCCTCCTCTACAACAGGCCTCTCCCCCCCACCACCACATGAACTGAAGCACAGAGCCCCCATTCGCCCCTCCCCACAAATATTCCCCCTCACCCGCTAACTACATTACATTCCTCACCCATGAGGAAGACGATCGTTCAGCGATCTGCAGGCGATGCCTGCCCGGCTGCATAGCACGCAGGGCGCAGGGCTTAGGCATGGAGCACAGAGACAGAGAGAGAGAGAGAGCGCGCGCAGACAACACCGTCACGTGACAGGGACTCCGAGGCGGCTCGAACACCTCTGCGGCAAGGCTTTCCCTGCTCCGCGGCGCATGCGCGGGCTGGATTCCTCTGCTGGGCTGCAGCCCGGCGCGGTGAAACATTGAGGAATGTTGCAAATCTGGGATGGAGGCAGGGCAGGTGTTAATGGGGGCGCTAGCAAAGGGGTGCGTGTGGGAGGGGGGTATTTAGCGGTAGGTGGAGGTGGCCGGTTGCAAAAGGAAAAGGGGGACGCACTCACTGCGCTTTTAATAGTTGTGTTAAATCGATCGATCAATCAATCAATCAATCAATCAATCACCTGGTGTAGATTGGAGGGCAAGTTGCTTGCACCTGTAGAATCTCCCTCTTCTCCGCACTGTTCTGCACAACTGTTAAAGGTCCAGTAGCCTTTGCTACTGCCCAGGTGGCGCTGTGGGTTAAACCACTGAGCCTAGAGCTTGCCGATCAGAAGGTCGGCGGTTCGAATCCCTGCGACGGGGTGAGCTCCCGTTGCTCGGTCCCAGCTCCTGCCCACCTAGCAGTTTGAAAGCACGTCGAAGTGCAAGTAGATAAATAGGAACCGCTCTGGCGGGAAGGTAAATGGCGTTTCCATGCGCTGCTCTGGTTCGCCAGAAGCGGCTGTGTCATGCTGGCCACATGAGCTGGAAGCTGTACGCCGGCTCTCGGGCAATAAAGCGAGATGAGCACCGCAACCCCAGAGTCGGACACAACTGGACCTAATGGTCAGGGGTCCCTTTACCTTTACCTAGCCTTTGCATTCTTTTGCATCTGGTCACGCTAAAAGGTAGAGCTCCTACTATGCACGCCAAAAAAAGAAGAAATAAGGCTCAATGTTCATTCTTCCAGTAGGGCTAGGTGAAACTCTTTAAGTCTCAAACCCAGAGCGTCGCTGCCAGATTGCAGTACATTTCTCAGCTAGATAGAGACCACTGGTCTGACTCTTGTAGAAGAGAGCTTCCTATGTAAATCAGCCCTTTAGGCAAAAACGAGGAGGACTGGAATCATGGGGTTGTATCCAGCTAAGTCCTGAGTAGATTCAATGACATTAAATCACATCCATTGACTTCAGTGGGTCTAATGACTAATGTCGAAGACACCTTTTTTAAGGGGGTGGACCATAGTTAAATCTAAGAAGAGCCCTGTTGGATCAGGTCAAAGGCCATAGAAAAGGGTGATTGATTGATTGTCCGGGTGTCTGACCTGCAAGACAAAAATATCTACAGAGCCCTTGGCTACCCTAAGATAGCTACTGAAGGCCTGCCCCCTGCCACCCCCGGCTGTGGGTTCACCAGGCAGTGGTCCTTGGTGGTTGGGAGCCCATTTAATTTCCTACAATGGAAACTTTGGACTCTGAAGTCATCTTATTTTATTTGTTATATTGTGCTGTATTGTACTGTGTTTATCAGTATTTTTAGATTATGTGGAGTTTCTTATTTGAGTTGATATAGCAACCGAGGAATTTCGTTGTTCCCGCGAGGGGACAATGACAATAAAGATCTATTCTATTCTATTCTATTCTATTCTATTCATTTACTTTCCACCATTCCAAGAAACAGGTTGGGAGGTTTAGGTACACCAGAGGTGTGTGCGCCCAAACATCAGAGGGATGATAGGAATTGAAGTCCCAACACCAAGTTACCCATCCCTGATACACACCTATGGAAGTAGCGTGTGTAGGGCCAGTCCGGGTTGCCAGTCACCTGAGCACCAGAGGCTGAGGTCCACATCTAATAGAAATCATGACAATTAAACCCTCCGTGCCATTTTTCTTCTCCAGCCCAATAGAGCTGCCAAATGGCACCATAAATATTAATAGGGTCTCAATTGTCCTAGGTGCGATTTCCAGCGCCATGGAAGCGAGTCGCTGCGCTGCTTTAGCGCAGCGTGCGGGCACTCGCCGAGTGGGCAGCTTGGTTCGGGGGCGGCCCGTGGGCCGGTTAAACAACCCCCGTGGGCCACTTGTGGCCCATGGGCCTTAGGTTGCCAATCCCTGTCTAGTGCGACACCACCCACAGAAAATTGGGATGGAACTGAGTGTCCCAGAAATGAAGTGTTTGGATTTGGATTTGATATCCCGCTTTATCACTACCCGAAGGAGTCTCAAAGCGGCTAACATTCTCCTTTCCCTTCCTCCCCCACAACAAACACTCTGTGAGGTGAGTGAGGCTGAGAGACTTCAAAGAAGTGTGACTAGCCCAAGGTCACCCAGCAGCTGCATGTGGAGGAGCAGGGAATCGAACCCAGTTCACCAGATTATGAGTCCACTGCTCTTAACCACTACACCACACTGGCTCTCAGAAATGGGCACGGCTGGCTGGCAGATTCTGATCAAGAGTACCCCCTGCTGCCGCATTTTGCTTTTTTTGTCACATAGGTCCCACTTGTGTTCTCGCAGCACAGTGCAGCTGTTTGGCCAACCGGTGCGTATTCATTTGCTGCAAAGCAAGCCGTGATTTCTACCCGCACGCCATACCGAGCCCTTGATCCCGTTTGTGCCGTAGATATTCAATTTACTCGCGTTCGTGTTGGGGGGGGAGGGGAGAGAGAGCCATAAAAACGATACCCGTGCTTTAAACCACTCAGAAGCTCCTCGGGGGCAAGGAGAAGGGACCCCACGTTTGCAAGCGATACCGCAGTACTTAGCTAACGCTCAGGTTTCGACGGCACCCTCCCACCCCCTTCCCTCTCTGTGCTCCCCCCAGTGGTTCCTTTAGTCTTTCTGGGAAGCTGCCAAACACCTGTGCAGCGAAGAGTGCAACAAATATTCCTGCTGTTTAATTTAGCTTTGCACAGAAAAGTCTGCATTAGGCCTGATGTAGGCCTAATCCCGGCCCTCTAAAGAGGTTTAAAGCGCTCTGGTTTCACCTAATCCCGAAACCTAAGCCAGCATCTTTGAAAACTTCCATGACACCACAGAATGAGCAAATAAAGGGGCACTCGACTATTAAATTATTAGAAGGGACACAGTGTGTCTTTTGGATTTTCAGACTTAAAGCTCTCCCTAAGGAGCTTGGCCGCGGCCACAATAAGAATGTTTACTTTGCAGACAACAGGGGGGGGGGGGTCTCGCTGACGGTTTATTATGCCGTGTCTGATTGCTTGGGGGGGGGGGAGAGCGAGAGAAGAAGGAAAAAGTGGCGAAAAGTGGCTGTGTGGTGGTTGGGCATGCCGAAGAAAACGAAAGAACGAGCATGTCTAGACATTGCAAGCTTACCAAAAAAAAACCCACACAAAAAAACCCACCCTGAGCTGGTTTCTTATTTTATAGATCGTTCAAACTGTCCAAAATGCCACATTTGAGACTTTAAGCCTGATTCCTCATAATGCTAAATAAGAGGGCTATTAAACAAGCAGAAAGGGAGCTGCTGGCAACTTGCCCTAAGAGCAGTAGATTGAAACACAATTTGGCTGGTAATTGGCAATATGGACCTATTGTTTTGTAGAATAGTAAAGGAGGACCCCTGCTGACAGGCAATTTAATGTGGTTAAAAAAATAAGGTTGGGTTAGAACTTCTCAGGGAAAGGAGGCACTCAGAGTTCTGCAGGCACTCTGATGGGTGGGTTTGGGGTTTTTGCAGGTATTCTGCAGGTATTCAATGCAACAATAGCACATTAGTGGTGGGTTTACAGTGGGTTTAAGGGTGCTGAGAGTTGTTAGAACCCCCATTCCCCTCCCAGAACTACAGTTCCCAGAGTGGTTTAACAATCAATCCCTCTTCATGGGGTACACTGGGAATTGTAGCTCTGACTAGTGGCCTCCTAACAACTCTTAGCACGCTCAGCAAACTACAGCTCCCAGAATTCTTTGGGGGGAAGCCACAACTGTTTAAAGTAGTATCATAGCGCTTTAAATGTATGGTGTGAATTCAGCATTGCTCAGTTTATGGTGGCCAGTCTTTACCCTAATATATGCCTTTTTTGTACACGTTGCCCACCGAGAGATGCGAAGATGCAATCACAAGTGGCTGAGATCAAGATCTGTCAATCTAATAAATTGTATGCTTCCTTTATCCCATTGTATCCATTCCCTGCCAAGATATCTGGTAGATTTACCAAATGTTAAAATGAGGATAGCCTTTACACAGGCAAGACTAAACGTCCTTCCATTAGCAGACTGGACGGGCCGACATAAAGGAGTTCCTAAGAAGGAAGGGACGCAGGTGGCGCTGTGGGTTAAACCACAAAGCCTAGGGCTTGCCGATCAGAAGGTCGGCGGTTCGAATCCCCGCAACGGGGTGAGCTCCCGTTGCTCAGTCCCTGCTCCTGCCAACCTAGCAGTTCAAAAGCACAAAGTGCAAGTAGATAAAGAGGTACCGCTCTGGCAGGAAGGTAAACGGCGTTTCCATGCGCTGCTCTGGTTCGCCAGAAGCAGCTTAGTCATGCTGGCCACATGACTTGGAAGCTGTATGCCAGCTCCCTCGGCCAGTAAAGCGAGATGAGCGCCGCAACCCCAGAGTCGTCCGCGACTGGACCTAACGGTCAGGGGGCCCTTTACCTTTAAGAAGGATAGAATTTGCAGCTGCAATTCTGTTATCAGTAGAATACATAATTCATGTACTCCTTGAGCGCCCTTTCTCTGACAATCTCGGAAACAATCACATCCACCCATTGCTAAGATCGCAGAAGGGAAGGTCATCTCTTGCAAAGACCTGTCCTTTGCTGTCCGATGTTGAGAGATATATATCCTACACTTGTAGTTTAATGGTGAATTTTGGATATAATGGAGATGTAAAAGATTTGGATTGTTACAAAAGATGCAGGAGGAAATGATTAACAATAGGACTCACAAGAGGGAGGAGAGAAGTCCAGGAGATTCTTTGGAATCTTGTTTTCATGTTGTATGTTGGATATGTGATTGTAAAACTTTAATTTGAAAAACCAAATAAATACATTTAGAGAGAGAGAGAGAGAGTTATCCTTTAGAACATCTAAATTTATTGTTAAGGCTTTACAGATTCATGTAACAAAACTTGAGGGGAGAATGGGAAATGATTCATCCACTAGGGCTCAGCAAGTAGAAATGTAAACCGTTACATTTGTACCTTGGTTTTCAAACACCTTGGGAGTTGAACGTTTTGGCTCCTGCACAATCGAACACCGGAAGTGAGCATTCCAGTTTTTGAACGTTCTTTGGAACCCAAACGTCCGACGTAAATTCTGTGGCTTCCGATTGGTTGCAGGAGCTTCCTGCAGCCAATCAAAAGCCGCACTTTGCATAGCTGTCAACTTTCGGATTTGAAAATAAGGGATTTTTAAAGAAATTCAGATTTGAAAATCAGGGATGCCGCGAGGGCAGTGCAATGGCACCAAGTAGCCTCGCCACCCTGCACTCCAGAGGCTGCGCACGAATGGGTGAGCAAAAGAGCGAGCGCATAGATGGCAGGCAGGCTGGCTTTCTGGTTGGGCATGAGGGTCTGGATGCACAAGGCATGCAAGCTCCGCCCCAGTCGGTCTCAGACTCCTTATTGGCAGCCGAGCAACGCAGCTGAGGAGCCTCCCTGGCCGGCAGGGAGGGAGAGGAGCTGCTTCCTTTGAAATCCGGGAAATTTAAGGGATATCAACAATCCGGGATAGCAGCGGGAAACGGCATTGGAATAAGGGAGTTTCCCGCCAAAAAAAGGGAGGGTTGACAGCTATGACTTTGGTTTCCGAACGTTTTGGAGGTCAAACGGACTTCCAAGGTACCACTGTATTAGTAGCCGTATTTCTGTAATAGTAGTAGTAGTAGTAGTAGTAGTTGTTGTTGTTGTTGTTTGTGTAAACACAATGCTTGCTAAACACGATAAACTGACTTTTGGAACTGACACATTCGCCAGCCGGAGGATGGCATTGCAAAATTGGGAGAAGTGCAAATTTGGAACGGTGGCTGTATTCCAGTTTGCATATTGTTTCGGAAAGAGCGAATTGGGTATTTTCATCTTTAAACGTGAACGGAATCCTTAGCTACAGATCATTGTTTGTTTGGAATGAAATAAGCCATGACGCTGGGTTTGGACCTAACGCTAAGCCAGGGATCATGGCCAAGACCAGCACATTAATGGTTAACTGCAGGCATGGCCAAACTCGTCCTCAATCTGTTTTGGGACTACAATTCCCATCATCCCTGACTACTGGTCCTGTTAGCTAGGGATGATGGGAGTTGTAGTCCCAAAACATCTGGAGGGTCAAGTTTGGGGATGCCTGGTTTACTGTGATATGTGGATGAGGCCACTATGGAGTGGGGAAACCGGGCCTCCGGATGTTGTCGAAATATGCACCTCCCATCACCCCTGACCATTGGCTGATGGGAGTCCAACACATCTGGGGGGCACAGGTTCCCCCTCCCTGCATTACATGGCTGATTAATAATACAATGCTTTAAAAAATAAGAACTGGTGGGAAATCTTGCAGAAGAGTATAGCAGTGGGGGCGAGGGGGGGAGGGAATCAATCACTGTTGCCAGCTGAAATGCATTAACAGGATCTTTTAAAAAAAACCTTAATATGTGAGCTAGGAGGATCAGAAGGACACTACAAGATATGATAACTAGAGTACAGTTGATTTATAGCATAGGAGATGCAGGTGACTTGACATTATAGTGGAACTTCTCCAAATGGTAAAAAAAAAAGGAGAGGAGGATTTTCCTACTCCCTTAGTGGGTAAAGAAAAACACAGACAATGCTATCAGCTACCCAGTCAAGGCCATCATCATAAAAGGATGGAAATATTTGAGAGCCTAAGTGGGAGTTTTCTTTCATACATGACTGTTCTGCTTATGAAAAGAAAACAGAACAGGCACTCTGAACTGGAAATTAAATGGTGGAGCTTAAAGAGCAAATCCATCAACAGATACGCCTCCGATCTAATATGAGGCCGGCCTCCAAATGGAGTCAGTGCCTTGGTTTCCACACTCGCTTCTCAGTTTGCTAACCTCAAGGCCAGCCAAAGACTTTTTGCTGCTTATGGCGGACGCTATTCTCGTTCCCTCCATTTCACATACATTATTCAGCTGGAGTGACAGTGGAAAATTATGTCAGTATATTGCCCAGTATGGCCATTAAGATCAACAAATGAAACCTGGTTAGTCTTGCCACAGCCTACTGAAAATAATAATAATAATAATTTATTATTTGTACCCCACCCATCTGGCTGGGTCCCCCCACCACTCTGGGCGGCCTCCAACAGATATTAAAATACATTAAAATATCACAGGTTAAAAACTTCCCTAAACAGGGCTGCCTTCAGATGTCTTCTAAAGGTCTGGTAATTGTTGTTCTCTTTGACATCTGAAGGGAGGGCGTTCCACAGGGCCACAACCGAGAAGGCCCTCTGCCTGGTTCCCTGTACCTTTGCTTCTCGCAGTGAGGGAACCGCCAGAAGGCCCTTGGCGCTGGATCTCAGCATCCGGGCTGAACGGTGGGGGTGGAGACGCTCCTTCAGGTATACAGGACCGAGGCGGTTTAGGGCTTTAAAGGTCAGCACCAACACTTTGAATTGTGCTCGGAAACGTACTGAGAGCCAATGTAGATCTCTCAGGACTGGTGTTATATGGTCTCGGCGGCCACTCCCAGTCACCAGTCTAGCTCCCGCATTCTGGATTAATTGCAGTTTCCGGGTCACCTTCAATGGTAGCCCCACGTAGAGCGCATTGCAGTAGTCCAAGCGGGAGATAACTAGAGCATGCACCACTCTTGCGAGACAGTCTGCGGGCAGGTAGGGTCTCGGCCTGCGTACCAGATGGAGCTGGTAAACAGCCGCCCTGGACACAGAATTCACCTGCGCCTCCATGGACAGCTGTGAGTCCAAAATGACTCCCAGGCTGCGCACCTGGTCCTTCAGGGGCACAGTTACCCCATTCAGGGAGTCCCCTACACCCACCCGCCCACTGTCCCCCCAAAGCAGTACTTCTGTCTTGTTAGGATTCAATCAGCTTGTGGTGATGCAGAGGTGAGCTTTTTCACTGATGGCACTGACATTACAAAATGGCCTCACTGCTGAAATACGAGAAGTCCCATCCGCAGTGGCATTCTGCCGGCTTTTGAGTATGCACCTGTTAACGTAGGTGTTCCCTTGACTGCCGAACCTGAGTCTACTGTTTTAAGTGCTGTGTTGTTTTAAATGGATTGTTTCATTATGCATTGTAATTGTGAATGTTTATATTTTAATGCTTGTGCAATCGGTTTTTATACCTGTAAACTGCTTAGAAGCCCATTTTGGCATGGTGCGGAATTATAAATTATTTAAATAATAACAGTATCCTCCATGACACTGGAGGGCAGCAGGCTAGTTATGGAGGCGCAGGACAGGCTATGTGGCTGGGGAAACTCAGCCAGATGGGCGCGGTACAAATAATAAATTATTATTATTATTATTATTATTATTATTATTATTATTATTATTATTATTATTTATCATCCTCAATGGGAATCTAAGGCCAGGGAACAACCTCCTTCTGCCTAATGGTAGGGCTGGCCCTGGCTAGAACATATTTTAGCAGCTGGGAACAAGCAATAAATTTAGAGAAAAGGCAAGTCAGAGGTGGAATGAATGCATAATTTTATACTTCTCTATAATGCCACCTCTGACTTGCCTTTTCTCTGTATTTATTCCTTGTTCCCAGCTGCTAAACTATGTTTTAGCCAGGGCCGGCCCTACCATTAGGCAGACAGCAGAGAGCGTGGAGAAAGCAGATAGAGAAAAACTGTTTTCCCACTGTCGTTACTCAGAGACATCCAGGGCAGACAAAAGAAAAGATTTATTCACACAGCAGAAGGTTAAATTGTGGGATTCACTCCCACAAGTGGTAGTGATGGAAGCCAACTCGGATGGTTTTAAAAGCAGGTCCGTCAGACAAATCTGTAGGTGATAAGGCTATCAAAGCCCATGATGTGGTTTTGTTCTCCCTCCACTGTTGGAGGCAGTCTGCCTCATAATACCAGATGCTGAAAATCACAGGCAAGGAGAGCTCTGTTGCGGGCTTCCTATAGGTAAAGGTCAAGGACCCCTGGACGGTTAAGTCCAGTCAAAGGCGACTATGGGGTTGCGGTGCTCATCTTGCTTTCAGGCTGAGGGAGCCAGTGTTTCTCTGCAGACAGCTTTCCGGGTCATGTGGCCAGCAGGACTAAACTTCTTCTGGCACAACGAAACACTGTGACGGAAACCAGAGTGCATGGAAGCACTGTTTACCTTCCCGCCGCAGTGGTACCTATTTATCTACTTGCACTGGCGAGCTTTCGAACTGCTAGGTTGACAGGAGCTGGAACAGAGCAACGGGAGCTCACTCCGTTGCGGGGATTCAAACCGCCAAACCTCCGATCGGCAAGCCAAAGAGGCCCAGTGAGAACTCCTCTGGCCTGATCCAACAAGGTTCTCCTTATCTCCACACTCCCTCCCCACTCCTCCCCATGCCTCCTACCTTTGTTAGCACTTAAGCATAGCTGTCAACCCTCCCTTTTTTTGCGGGAAACCCCCTTATTCCAATGCTGTTTCCCGCTGCTATCCCGGATTGTTGATATCCCTTAAATTTCCCGGATTTCAAAGGAAGCAGCTCCTCTCCCTCCCTGCTGGCCAGGGAGGCTCCTCAGCTGCGTTGCTCGGCTGCCAATAAGGAGTCTGAGACCGACTGGGGGCGGAGCTTGCATGCCTTGTGCAGCCTGACCCTCACGCCCAACCAGAAAGCCAGCCTGCCTGCCGTCTACGCGCTCGCTCTTTCGCTCACCCGTTCGAGCGCAGGGTGGCGAGGCTACTTGGTGCCATTGCACCGCCCTCGCGGCATCCCTTATTTTCAAATCCGAAAGTTTGAAAAAATCCCTTATTTTAAAATCCGAAAGTTGACAGCTATGCTTAAGGTCCTGGTTTAATGAAACCACGGTTTACGATTACATCAAGAAGTTGAATAAAGGCAGACTTCCAATCACCCCAAAGCTAGCAAGTCCAGCAGAGTCTGCCTCCTTTGGGGAGTATGATAGCTATCTCCAAAGGCACTGGTGGTGGTGCAGGCAAGCTCTCTAGAGCAGTGTTTCCCAACCTTGGGCCTCCAGCTGTTTTTGGACTACAGTTCCCATCATCCTTGACCACTGGTCTCGCTAGCTAGGGATGATGGGAGTTGTAGTCCAAAAACAGCTGGCGGCCCAAGGATGGGAAACACTGCTCTAGAGAGACATCAAGGATAGGGGACTTCCAGCTGTTGCAGGGCTACAGCTCTCATCATCCCTGCCCATTGGCTGTGCTAATGGAGATTGATGGCAGTTGGAGCCCAATAACATTTTGAGGACCACTCCTGCTACACATGCTTACCCAGAATTAAGCTTCATTGTTTCTAAGGATGCTAACTCCCGGGATAAAAGTATATTGAATTGCAACCTCAGGTTCCAAAAAGCAGGATCCGTATCAAAGAAGCATATATTTTCTCAGCACAGGCTGTTGCTGTCGTTATGTCGAAGTCTCGTTTTTTACTTAATGCCATTTAACGGTCTCATAAAATCTATACATGTGACTTGAGTAAGCATCATTAAGTTCTGCAACAAAACCCTCTGAGAATTTTTGCTAATGCTCCTGTACCTCTCGCCTATTTATTTGTTCCCGAAACAGTTCCCAACAGAAAAGACGAGAGTCCCTTTTCTTCGAGAACACCGGATGAGTGAGAAAGCTTCTCGAGGCTCAGAGAGTCGTTTGCGTGCCTAGAATCAAGGGAATGTATTTATTTTAGTGTATGTATACACAAGTGTCCTGTATACCCATCTCTGCCCCTAGTGAATCGCTGTGCCCTTGTGGGGGTGTCATTTTAAAGCAAGTGCAAGTTGCTTGACATCATTTTTCTGAGTTCAACTCCCTTCTCAGGCTCTCTAAAAGTTCAGTCTCAGAACAGAAAGCAGATGGCTCATCATGTACAATGATTAGATTCTGTATTCTGGATCTCCAGCGGATGGGCTGCAACCTTATCCAAGGATAGGGACAGGTGAATCTTTTCATTTTGGTTTTTCTCCATTTCTCATTTCTTCGTCACTTGTAAATTCAGTTGTACACATTTTCCTTACAGTTTAAGGAAGTCCCCATGATAATTCATCAGCTTTGAAGGGAAAATTTATCCCATTGTTGTAGCGTGGGTTAATGATTTCAGCAAGTGATTTCAGATCTCTGACATAGCAGGCAGGAGACAGCTTCTTCATGTAACAACTCTTTATTCATGCAAACAAGACTGAGGGAACTGAGGGTAGGGAAGCTACATTTATAGGGACAGAGGACTGGCTAGGAAAAGATACATTTTGGAGGGAACAATCTCAAGCAATCACACATCTGCTTTTTGGTGGGAACCAACTTGAATGCACCAATAGTAACTGTTCCTTCTAGGACAGGAAGGCAGTTACTTTACCCTAATGTGATTACAGACAATAGTAATACAGATATGAAAACACTCTGAATCAATACATAACACCCATTATACAACTAGTTTGTATTATTCAATCTTGCCTAGTATGCACATTTCTTACCCCAATGTACCGTTCTATGCTGTTTCCGTGTATTTTTTCCCGTTTGCCTTTAAGCTGGCAGTGTGTACGTAGCCTTAGTTCCCAAATTCTAACCATTGCAACACACTGCCTTTGATGAGGGTTCCCTGGATCTGAGCAATTGCCCCAACGCATCCAGATCTTGTTAACAACCATGAGAACTAGGAAACCGATTTCAATAGAGAATGAAAGAACGCTGGTGTTCTCAAGGTGACTAATTTGGCACCAGTTGCCAGATTTTGGTCCCGGTGCAGGTAACACAAAGCCTTCATAATTGCAGCCTGTTAAAATAGCTGCCAAAATATGATATAAGCACACAAATACTTTGGCCATTGGCCAATAAACAGTACTATTAAAATTTAGCCAAGATCAGCAAAATCTAAGCAAAATGTTCAGCAGTGTCTCTGAACTGAACTTAAACCTAGTATATCTCTCATTTTTAATCTTAAAATAAAGATTAACAGCTCCTAGTTACGTAGGTCTTTGTCGTAGGGAAAAGTAAATAATATGTGCTTCGTTTCTCTGTCTAGATATTGTTGATCGCTTTCCTTGCTGCTGATGGCTGGTAATAATGATTAAAAAAAGGAAAGTGCACTGCTGATTTTCGGTCTTAATTTTGTAGAGAGAACAAATGCTCTTAATGAAAGATGCACACACACACACACACACACACACACACACACCTCTTTGCCACCAGGCAGTGCAATCTCAGTGCAGCAATTATTGTATTAGTCAAGTTGTTGAGAAGTTCTGTAGAACCAAGGGCTGTTTTTGCCTCCCCTTCTCTCTCTCAATCTCTTAGAAAAAGCAACATTCTTTATTATTTGGCACGTTTTCTGATGTAACAATTAAAAACCTCCTTTGGGCTTCAAAACAGTTGCCAAAATCAGACACCCTTCCCCTGGGGGGGACACCTTTGATTTGCTAGAAAATAAAATCAAAGTGTTTACTTTCTAGTGTTCACCTATGTCTTGCATGGGTTTCATGCAAGCTAACAGAAGAGTTCTAAAACAGTGTGCTCCAACCTTGGGTCTCCAGGAATTGTTAGATTACAACACCCATCACCCTCAGATAGATAGTAACTATGGAGATACGCATGCTCAATTTCAGTTTCTCATTTTCCCAATTTTAAGCTCAGTTCTCTGCATATCCACATCAGTTTTCAATTATTTTTTAAAAAGTCCTCATGAAAAACGCAGCATTTTAGTTAGTCAGTGTGTTGTAGTGGTACTCTAACTTTTTCCTCACAGCCACGTGTTTAGAATCGGAATTTGCTCTCGCCACACTGAATTTTTTATGGAGAAGAAAATGCGTTGGAAAACAAAAAGGAATAATGCCTAGCGGTGCTTGATTTATAACACAGAACACAACCACTTTATAATATGATCGTGGAACACCCGGGAAGTATAAAACAGTGCAGCTGCATAAGAGCAGAAAATATAATTAATAAATGAGTCTTCCCTGGCCCTTCGTCCGAACGGCGATTCTGCATCACAACTAGGATTGACCTTGGTATCACTTGATGCACTTGCTCTCATTTGGGGGTTGGGGGTGGATCTATCCATATTCTGCAAATAATATAAATATATTGATACTATAGTATCAAAATATATATTGATACTATAGTATGCAACACAACACTGAAATGCTTAAATGTTTCTTTGATTTTCCTTGAATCTCCACGCCACACTTGCCATCCTTCCCTGCCATACCAATGCACACCCTTTGAGAACCAGATGTAGACCATGGGTGGCCTACATGGTCTCTCCAGATGTTGCTGAACTACAGGACCCATCAGCCCCATAGTCGGTGCTCAGGAATGATGGAATTGTAGTCCAGCGTCTGGAGGGTGCCATGTTTGCTACCCCTGGTGGCAACAACACCATTTGTCCATCTTCTTCTTTGGCAATCACTCATAGCCGAGTAAGATTGTCTTCCACAAACACGGTTTTAGCAGTGAGTCCGTAAGTGACTGTGGAGGCCAATTCTGGATCCACACATCCTTCCACAGTGGGGACATTGGTTTCCGGGTAGGAGTTGATCACAGTGTGGATTTGCCAAGTGTGCCTTCCTCTTAGCACGTTTCTCCCTTGCGTCCTGAGTTCGAGAGTCTTCAAAGCCCATGATACCTTTGGTAAAGGCTGTTCTCCAATTGGAGCGCTCGCAGGCCAGTGTTTCCCAGTGTTTTGTCCACACTGGCAGAGGCTCTCCAGGGTTTCAGGCAGGGATTGTCTGCTGGAGATGCCAGGGATCGAACCTGGGACCTTCTGCATGCAAAGCAGAAGCTGTACCATTGAGCCACAATCCTTCCGTGTGAGTAACAGCAGGTCTCAACCGTGTAAATATTGCCTTCCTACATTCCGCACAGGATAGCGTTCAGAAACCCTTGGTCTAGCTCTGGAGGGAGTTTGCTTTGAGTTGACCCTCTTGCCTTTTGAACAATGAAATGTCAGGGCCATGGAAATGTTTTCGTTTGTGTAGTCAGTTCCTTCATGCAAACAGCTGACAGGGGAAGAAAAAGATTCCTGAGAAGTGGCAGGGAAACAAAACTTGGATACCAAAATGGAACCAAACTCTCCTTATTTTTCTTCCTCTGCTAACAAAATGGGGGAAGGCTATCCCTGTCTGAGAGTGATTTATATATTTATTTACTTTTTTGCCATTAGAGAAGGAAGAGAATGTTTCTTGCACTTTTACCCTCCTGCACTTATTATCATTGCTCTGGAAACCATTTAGGCCAGAGGTGGGGGAAACCTTTTCAGCCCAAGGGCCACATTTCCTGCTTGGCAAGCTTTCAGGGGCCGCATATAAAAGCGACTGGGTCCCAGGACCCAAGGGGATGGAAGAATGAATGCAAAAAGACAGCTTCCAGTGTTGTTCACTTTGGTATCTATTTATTGATAGAATTTCTATCTCAAGCATCCTCTGTTCCCCCCCCCCCATCCTGAAACGCCACGCCAACCCACTATGCCTTAATTGCATTTATGCTGCTAATCTTAGGTTGAATTTGGCCTGGAATTCTGGAATTCTGTTAATCTTTAACATTCTTTAAAATAAAATAAAATAATAGGGTCAGATTGCAACCAAATGGTAACTGATTCCTATAAAGAACTTGAACGCTTTATAGAATTACAACCCTTCTCCTGCCCAAACAAATTTGGGGTATTGCTTTCGGATTCAACTTTTTTTACTGGAGGCATTAAATACTTACGTCAGTCACCAAACCAAATAAAACAAACATATTGAATGGGGTCTATTATACAGGTCGTGGGGGTTTGTTTTTTTTAAAAAAAATGAGAAACAAATATCCCACAGGTCTGTTCTTTATTTATAAGGGTTATTTTTTGCATTTCTCATCTAAGCTCATATTAAATGGGATTGTGGTTTCCACATCTGCGAGGCTGATGCCCGGCTTAAGCTGCAGCCCAAGATGAATTTGGGCACCCTCCAAAATGCTAAATGGGAAACACACAGCTTGACTGCGGCGATCTTAAAAGACCTCAGAAGCCAACTGGAAATCCAACCAGAGTATACAAAGGGCCGGCAACCTTTTTTTACATCTGGCAACACATTTTGAATGTTGAGAAAGGGCACCAGTCACAAAATGGCTGCCACAATGGGTGTGGCCTAACACAAAATGGCTGCCACCTCCGGAAGAACAGAAAAAGAAACTTTCCCCACTTGCCTCACATTGGTTCTGCCCACTGTCCGACCTATTGAAAGGGATGTACATCGCTAGGGTTGCATCTACACAAAAGTTTGAGGAGGAGGAGGTGTTCAGGGACATAGAAGCAATAATGAGGCAAAATGTCATCAGGTGTCCAGAGTTTCTTTGGGAGATAATACAGATCTGCACTCTAAATCCTGTTTTGAACTATTATTGTTAGCGGCAAGACTAGTGATAATTGGATGATGATGATGATGATGATAATTTTATTATTTATACCCCGCCCATCTGGCTGGGTTTCCCCAGCCACTCTGGGCGGCTTCCAACAAAATATTAAAATAGAATAATCTATTAAACATTAAAAACCTCCGTAAACAGGGCTGCCTTCAGATGTCTCCTAAAATACTGGAAGCTTTTGCAGAGTGCCACGCTGACTTCATGGTCCAAGAAATTTTAGCCACTAGCATTAACAGAAAAGCTAACCAATAAAAGAGAAATACCAAAGGGAATGAAAACAAAAGACACATTTTCAGTAGACCGGTACCCCTTTATTACATAAACAGCAACAGGGGAGAACGGTTGGTCCCGCTCACATTACATAATTTTTTAGCTGGTAGGATTGTATGCTGCAGCCAATGTTTTCACACAACAGGAAGCATGATGTTGTAAGATTTATCTCCTGAGAGTAATCCAGATTCATGTCTCCTGTGGTGGGGTAGGATGATTTAAAATAATAAATAAATACTATATGTGTCTCTCTGTGTGTCTGTCATTAACCATTGTAAGAAGCTGTGCCTTTCCCCCGCTTTCTACTGAATTTCAGTCATAAACAATTCCTTCCGCAAATGAATAACGGTAGGTGGATACAAACAGGTCTGAAAATGCTTCCGAGTCGATATTCAGCATCTCCTCTCAGACTGGATCCCAACCCGAAGAGTTGAAGATGTGATGGGAATATTTTTCACCTACGCTCTTGTCTCTTGGCAATTGCCAAGGAATAAGTTATGCCTCTGAGAGGTCGGGCTTGGCACAGGGCTGTGGAGGCTGTCAGGCAGAGTGTGAGCTACATTCAGTGCCGGATTCACATATAAGCTAAACAAGCTATAGCTTAGGGCCCCACTTTCTTGGGGACCCCCCAAAAAATTAAAGGAAAAAACTGGATGTACATTTCCAAAATATAAGATAAAAAACAAATAAAATAAAACCTGCATACAGCAACAGTGTTCTGTGTCGTGTAGGCTCCTATGATGTAAGTAATGGGCCCCGCCTGCTTGCCTGCTCCCTAAAATATCACCGGTTTGCTTATTTCTGTATATAGGGTGCCTACATTCTGCATGGACTGCTTGCATGGCAACGTGCAAATGGCTTTAGATACCTATTAGGTCCATAAATTACCATATGGCATATAATCAACACAAAAACCAGTGACAATTTGTTGTTGACAAATGACAGCTGGACATATAAAGGACGCCATTACCTTCAACATGGGTAGGCAAACTAAAGCCCGGGGGGCTGGATGCAGCCCAATCACCTTCTCAGTCCGGCCTGCGGACGGTCCGGGATCCAGCGTGTTTTTACATGAGTAGAATGGGTCCTTTTATTTAAAATGCATCTCTGGGTTATTTGTAAGGTCCCGCCTGGTGTTTTTACATGAGTAGAATGTGTGCTTTTATTTAAAATGCATCTCTGGGTTACTTGTGGGGCATAGGAATTTGTTCATCCCCCCCCCCCAAAAAAAATACAAGGTCTGAGGGACAGTGGACCAGACCCCTGCTGAAAAAGTTTGCTGACCCCTGCTTCAGTAGCTTAGGGCCTCATCCAACCAGGGGCGTAGCAATGGGGGGCGGGGGGGCGGGTCGCCCCGGGTTCCACTCTAGAGGGGGGTGACACTTAAAAAAAATTTTTTTTTTCAAAATTTTTTTTTTTAATTTTTAAAAAATTTTTTTAACTTCATTGAAAAAAAGAGATCACACACACACACACAACCCCCCACACCTCACAAAGTGGCGCCATCAGAGGGGGGTGACACTTTTTATTTTTTATATTTTTTTTAATTTTTTTAATTTTTATTATATTTTAATGTTTTTTTTTTATTTTAACTTTATTGAAAAAAAGAGATAATAGACACACACACACACACACCCCACACCTCACAAAGTGGCACCATCAGAGGGGGGTGACACTTTTTATTTTTTTTATTTTTATTTTTGTTTATTTTTATTTTTATTTTTTATTTTTTTTATTTTAACTTTATTGAAAAAAAAGAGATAATAGACACACACACACACACACACAACCCCCACACCTCAAAAAGTGGCACCATCAGAGGGGGGTGACACTTTTTTAAAAAAAATTAAAGTAGTGGGGGGGGGTGACAAAAAAAATTCCGCCCCGGGTACCACAGGGGCTTGCTACGCCTCTGCATCCAACTTAAATCTGGCGCTGGCTCCATTGGTGCCAACCCCCAACCTCAATTCAGGAGTCTGCAGCCAGAAAGATTGGCTCCCTTCATTGTACAGATCTGGCTGTGCTTTCCATGTGCTGAGGTTTAACACACCACCAGCCTCAGGTCTCCCTAGAACACAGCCTACAGAGTCCTTTCTTCATCAAATTAACTTAGGTGCAAGCGAGATGTGTTAAAGGAAACGACAACTCATGTCGCAGCAGAGACCTCCTGCTCCTCCCCGCCCAAGTCCCAACAATGATCTCTGAAGCCCAAGTCAACCCTTTTCTGCTCTGACTCCCCCCACCCCACGAAACAGTAATTATGATGTCTTCCTCTAGACCAAAAAAGAAAACAATGCCCGACCTGAAGAATATGGAGCAGATGATTCAGCAGGGGAAACACAGCCCAGAATAAGTAAGGAGGTAGTACAAGAACACTTGGCTAGTTTAGATGTATTCAAGTCTCCAGGGCCAGATGAACTACATCCCAGAGTATTAAAAGAACTGGCAGAGGTGATTTCAGAACCACTGGCAGTAATCTTTGAGAATTCCTGGAAAACAGGTGAAGTCCCAGCAGACTGGAGGAGGGCAAATGTTGTCCCTATTTTCAAAAAGGGGGAAAGAGAGGACCCAAACAATTACCGCCCAGTCAGCCTGACATCAATACCAGGAAAGATTCTAGAGCAGATCATTAAGCAAACGGTCTGTGAGCACCTAGAAAGGAACGCTGTGATCACTAAAAGTCAGCATGGGTTTCTGAAAAATAAGTCATGTCAGACTAATCTGATCTCATTTTTTGACAGAATTACAAGCCTGGTAGACGAAGGGAACACTGTGGATGTAGCCTATCTTGATTTCAGCAAGGCCTTTGACAAGGTGCCCCATGATATTCTTGTAAAGAAGCTGGTAAAATGCGGGCTAGACAATGCTACCATTCAGTGGATTTGTAACTGGCTGACTGACCGAACCCAAAGGGTGCTCATCAATGGCTCCTCTTCATCCTGGAGAGAAGTGACTAGTGGGGTGCCACAGGGTTCTGTCTTGGGCCCAGTCTTATTCAACATCTTTATCAATGACTTGGATGATGGGCTTGAGGGCATCCTGATCAAGTTTGCAGATGACACCAAATTGGGAGGGGTGGCTAATACCCCAGAGGACAGGATCACACTTCAAAATGACCTTAACAGATTAGAGAACTGGGCCAAGGCAAACAGGATGAATTTTAACAGGGAGAAATGTAAAGTACTACACTTGGGCAAAAAAAATGAAAGGCACAAATACAGGATGGGTGACACCTGGCTTGAGAGCAGTACAAGTGAAAAGGATCTAGGAGTCTTGGTAGACCACAGACTTGGCATGAGTCAACAGTGTGATGCAGCAGCTAAAAAAGCCAATGCAATTCTGGGCTGCATCAATAGGAGTATAGCATCTAGATCAAGGGAAGTAATAGTACCACTGTATTCCGCTCTGGTCAGACCTCACCTGGAATACTGTGTCCAGTTCTGGGCACCACAGTTCAAGAAGGATACGGACAAGCTGGAACGTGTCCAGAGGAGGGCAACCAAAATGGTCAAAGGCCTGGAAACGATGCCTTATGAGGAACGGCTTAGGGAGCTGGGTATGTTTAGCCTGGAGAAGAGAAGGTTAAGGGGTGATATGATAGCCATGTTCAAATATATAAAAGGATGTCATATAGAGGAGGGAGAAAGGTTGTTTTCTGCTGCTCCAGAGAAGCGGACACGGAGCAATGGATTCAAACTACAAGAAAGAAGATTCCACCTAAACATTAGGAAGAATTTCTTGACAGTAAGAGCTGTTCGACAGTGGAATTTGCTGCCAAGGAGTGTGGTGGAGTCTCCTTCTTTGGAGGTCTTTAAGCAGAGGCTTGACAGCCACCTGTCAGGAATGCTTTGATGGTGTTTCCTGCTTGGCAGGGGGTTGGACTGGATGGCCCTTGGGGTCTCTTCCAACTCTATGATTCTATGATTCTATGATTCTAGCAGGTTTGATCCTGACACTCGAATGACGCACCCTTGTGCCATAAAAACATGTTCTTTCAGATTACAGTGGCATCGTTTGAAAAGGGATGATTCAGGCAGTGTTAGAAAATCGCTCACGCACCGATGTGCAAAACACGGCCGATGCTGTGATGACAAGTAATTCTCTGGTTCTTTCAATCTCATTTGGCACTGCGAGAAGTTCAGAAGAATCTGAAGAAAGACAGTTTTGGAAGCTGCAGCGTCCGCCTGCAAAGCTGTAGGGCAGGGGCCCGGGGGGGGGGCCTGAGAACCATGTTCCCTTGGGGCCACATACAAGGGGCGGTGGGCTCAGATACAAAAAATGGGTGGGGCAGCTCATGCAAATTATATTTTTGCACAGTAGGCTGGTTTCTACACACAACTTATTCTTTTTTTCTTTTTTTTTCCCATATCATTTTTTATTAGTTTTATAACATTACAATAAAAAAATCCATCACAACTCTTAACATTTTGGCTTTTTACGGCCATGACTTCCATCAAACCCTCCTTATGATAACCCTTCCATCAAACCCTCCTAACATTCATCACTAACTCTATACTTCACAAATCAATCACTGCTTAAAATTATCACACTTAAAACTTATCACTAAAATTTCATCTTACAATGGCATTTCTTCTTTAAACTACAAAGCTTCTCACAGTCCTAGCAACGTATTCAATTCATTGCAATTGTCTTTCAGATAGTCTGCAGATTTAGTCCAATCTTTGATGAACTTCTGGTCCCGCTGTTCTTGGATCCTTCCCGTCATTTTGTCCATTTCCGCATACTCCATTAGTTTCACTGTCCACTCTTCCTTTGTCTGTGTTTCTTCTTGTTTCCATTTTTGTGCAATTAAAATTCTTGCCGCAGTTACAGCATATTGGAAAAGGTTAACATCTTGCTTTTTAATGTCTGTACCTATAATTCCCAATAGAAAAGCTGCTGGTTTTTTAGCAAATGTATATTTCACCTTTTTCTTAATTTCAATATATATCATGTCCCAGAAGCCTTTCACCTTCTTGCATTCCTACCACTTATGATAAAAGGTACCTTCCTTTTCCTTACATTTCCAACGTTTGTTCTCTGCTTTAAATAGTTTAGCTAATTTAATCGGTGTAACCACCTATAGGTGGTTCTACACACAACTCATTCATTCCCTCCTCTGTAGGCAAGAACAGCGTGATACATGGAGCATGAGGCTCTTAAGCTCAGGGTTCTGGGTTCAAGTCCCACGTTGGGCAAAAGATTCCTGCATGGCAGGGGGTTGGACTAGATGACCCTTGTGTACCTTCCAAAAATAAAAAAGAGATTCTAAACTTGTGTGAAGTGCTTCCTTTTAACTATCCCCAACCTCCCAAAATTCAGCTGCAGTGGAAGCCCCCAAATTCCAGTATTATGAGAGAAGGGAGGGGGAAAGTATTCCCCCCCCCTGACTTTTTATATACCTTGCATAATATTATACAGGTCCTCCCACTTACCTGCTTTTGTTTTTAAGAGTCTGTAACTCCCATCCCTAAAAGCTAACCTATACCTTGGGATCATAGAGTTGCACCTCCAGCATCCTGGAGAGGTCCAGCCTCTGCCTCAATACCTCCAGGGACAGTATGTTCCGCTGCTGAATTGTCAGTCACAGTTACAAAGGCCAATGTGGTGGCCTCCAGACGTTGGACTACAACTCCCAGCAGCCCCAGCAGAATGGCCAGTGGTCAGGAAGGATGGGAAGTGTAGTCTAGCAACATCTGGAAGGCACCATGTTGGCTACCCATGTGCAGAGGAGGGAGACCAAGATGATAAATTTTCCGGAAACCTAGATTTATGGGGAACAGTTAAGGAAGTTGGGTATACGTTTAGCCAGGAGAACAGGAGACCGAGAGGTGATACAGCAGCTTTCTTCAAATACCTAAAGGGCTGTCATATGGAAGATGGAGGAAGCTTGAACCCAAACCAATGGATTCAAAGGAGGTTCCGACCGAGTAACAGTAATGTGTTTGTGATGGTAAGAGCTGATCGACAGAGGAATGGACACCCTCAGAAGGTGGTAGACTCTGCTTCATTTGGAGGTCTTTAAACAGGACACAGGTGGCGCTGTGGGTTAAACCACAGAGCCTAGGGCTTGCTGATCAGAAGGTCGGCGGTTCGAATCCCTGCGATGGGGTGAGCTCCCGTTGCTCGGTCCCAGCTCCTGCCCACCTAGCAGTTCGAAAGCACGTCAAAGTGCAAGTAGATAAATAGGAACTGCTCTGGCGGGAAGGTAAACGGCATTTCCGTGCGCTGCTCTGGTTTGCCAGAAGCGGCTTAGTCATGCTGGCCACATGACCCGGAAGCTGTACGCTGGCTCCCTCGGCCAATAAAGCAAGATGAGTGCCGCAACCCCAGAGTCGGACACGACTGGACCTAATGGTCAGGGGTCCCTTTACCTTTACCTTTAAACAGAGGTTGGATGCCCATCTGTCATGGACGCTTTAGCTGAGAGTCCTGCATTGTAGGGGTTGGACTAGATGACTTTTGGGGTCCCTTCCAACTCCATAATTCTATTATTCTATACCCCTCTCCTAATATTTCTTTCCTCCTGCAATTTCCACCCATTGCTGTTAGTTCTGTCCCACGCATTTCCTTTGACCATGGTTACTTGCTTCAAAAGACCGCTAAATACTTCATTATTATTATTTTTAAAGTTTGTCCTTGCAAGGATTTATTACTGCCATGACACTTACGTTGCCTCTGATATTGTCTCTGCTGATCTGAGGTACCTTGTCCTCAGTTCACAATTTTTATTTTTAAAAAGGAGGGCTTGTTGTCAGTAGGGCGAGATAGCGGCAAATGTTTTCACAGGCACGGCGATGGGGGCATTTCCTTTATCACAAAAGGGAGACTTGCCATCTACTCTGTGGCGGAGGAGACCTAGAGGAGTGGGATGAGAGAAATGTTCAGATTTCAAGGCTACTTAAAAAGCATTATTCAGAATAACAGCTTGCAAGGCCTGCCAAAGGAGATAACCCAATAAAATTCTAAATAGTAACCATGAATTGCACATTTATCCAAAATCCAATTAAAACAATTGAGTCTAATGAATTAAACAAAGCTAATTATAATGGTCCCATCACCTCCTGGCAAATAGAAGGGGAAGAAATGGAGGCAGTGAGAGATTTTACTTTCTTGGGCTCCATGATCACTGCAGATGGTGACAGCAGTCACAAAATTAAAAGACGCCTGCTTCTTGGGAGAAAAGCAATGACAAACCTAGACAGCATCTTAAAAAGCAGAGACATCACCTTGCCAACAAAGGTCCGTATAGTTAAAGCTATGGTTTTCCCAGTAGTGATGTATGGAAGTGAGAGCTGGACCATAAAGAAGGCTGATCACCGAAGAATTGATGCTTTTGAATGATGGTGCTGGAGGAGACTCTTGAGAGTCCCATGGACTGCAAGAAGATCAAACCTATCCATTCTGAAGGAAATGGATTGGCTGCTCTGATAAGCATTGAAAGGTGCTATATCATCTATCTATCTATCATCTATCTATCTATCTATCTATCTATCTATCTATCTATCTATCTATCTATCTATCTATCTATCATCTATCTATATCTATCTATCTATCTATCTATCTATCTATCTATCTATCTATCTATCTATCTATCATCTCACCCACCATGAATGTAAAACAGCAGCCTCCCCCAACACAATGGGAGGAGTCAAAACAGGTGTCAATGGCATTGTAAGAAAATGAGAGATGGCCTTTGGTTGCCCCATTTGCTCAATGAATGGTTTCCTGCTGTTTGCTCAGTCAATTCCACCTCCCTGCCTTTCGCACACCATCCATCTGGTCCCTGAAAAACACAACAGTGATAGAAAGAATGAAGTAAGTCTGGTGAGATTCCCAAAACCGCTGCATTTAAAGAGCAATGCCTTCCGGATTATCTCGAAAGCTCCTCTGCCAACAGCATACGGGAATTATTACCAACCTCTCTAAGGAAAAGGCCTGGGTTTCCTGACATTCTCAGCTGTGGTTACGCCGTTTCCCTTAGCGTGAGGTTGGAAGGGGGGAAAGATACACTTCCTCTCTCCCTTTGGAGCAAATACATTCACAAGAGTCATTAGGAAGAGCTGCTTTCAAGGTTGAGGCTGGACTGCTTTACCCCTGTTTGGCAACACCTATTTTTCTTATTATATATATTTTTAAAAAATATCGCTTAAAGAGACCAATTCGAAAGTTAACAGAAAGCCAACTGAGGTTTCATCAGATGCAGCACTCTCCTGGATGTTTGCATGAGTCGAACTGTGTCAACAGGCGCTTCGTGAACCCCCTGAGGCGCTGGGGCAAAGTTCTGCCAGAGTAGATGTGCCCCTGGAACTCCTTGCCACTGGGGACCAGGCCACGATCTCACCAAAGCCATCAGACACGAGAAGCCGTAGCCAGGAATTCCCCTGGCCTGTTGCCTCTGCTCGTTTCAGCCCAAGGGCCAAATTCTCATATGGCCAGCCTTCTGAGGGCCACATGCCAACGGAGGACAGGGCCAGAGGCGAAAGTGAGCAGAAGAGCAAGCGTCAGTTTTATAGAGGGGGTGTGGGAGAAGTCCCAAGGGCCACATAGAGAGGTCTAGAGCAGCCTTTCTCAACCTTGGGTCCCCAGATGTTGTTGGACTACAACTCCCATCAACCCCAGCTAGCAAGACTAGTGGTCAGGGATGATGGGAGTTGTAGTCCAACAACATCTGGGGACCCAAGGTTGAGAAAGGCTGGTCTAGAGGACCACATTTGGCCCTCTGGTCTGAGGTTCCTCACCCCTGCTTTGACGGAAGAGCTTTTCTGGCAGGGGAGAGAGGAATGTTGCTCATCCCAGAATGTTGCACATTGGGCTCACAGAAGGAATTGCCGAGAGACCTTTCCTTGGAACAGGCGTTTTCCTCCTGGATGCTGGTTCTGGCAAGCTGCAATCTACCTGTATCTACCCAGTTAACAATGCGGAGCGCCCTGTTTGAACAAGACGAGTCTCCCTTTCCACTCCTCCCCGAGGGAAGATCTCCCCCACCCTCTCTAGGTTCCGACTGATGCAATCAAATTCTGGAAAGCTGCCTCCTGCAACCTCCGTCCCAGCCAGCCTCTCGGGAATGAGGTTTAATTTTCCACACGGAGGCCGACAGATGCTGGCATGTGCTGGATCTTGTCTATCGGAAGCAGGCCTGGCAGCGCCCGTGGGATTCCGCCGGCCCTCTTTGCATGCTCAAAACAACAACACCCCCACAGCGAGGATCCTGATTGACAACGAAGGCAGGGAAAGGAAGGAGGAAACCTGGCCAACAATTCTGGCTCGGGCCAAGAAAACGTTTTACGCATCAGCCAAGGATCTTAAAACCATGGATAGGGGATACGTTTGCTTGGGACAGGACTGGGGAAGCCCTAGCTCTTTCGCTGCTGCTGCTGGGCTGCAGCTTCCATCATCCCTGGCCATTCGCCACGCCGGCTGGGGGATGAGGGGAGCTGTAGTTCAACAGTGTCTGGAGAAAATAAAATAAAATAAAATAAAATCTTCCAGTAGCACCTTAGAGACCAACTAAGTTGTTCTTGGTATGAGCTTTCGTGTGCATGCACACTTCTTCAGATACACTGAAACAGAAGTCACCAGACCCTTATATATAGTGTTTACTATGCACTATATATAAGGGTCTCACTATATATAAGGGTCTGGTGACTTCTGTTTCAGTGTATCTGAAGACGTGTGCATGCACATGAAAGCTCATACCAAGAACAAACTTAGTTGGTCTCTAAGGTGCTATTGGAAGATTTTATTTTATTTTATTTTTTGCTTTGACTATGACAGACCAACACGGCTATCTACCTTTAACAGTGTCTGGAGAGCCACAGATTCCCCATTCATGGTCTGGAGCAGGGGTAGGCAACCTAAGGCCCATGGGCCAGGTGCGGCCCAATCTCCTTCTCAATCCGGCCCGCAGACGGTCCGGGAATCAGTGTGGTTTTTACACGAATAGCATGTGTCCTTTTATGTAAAACTAGTTGAAGGTAGCCCGTTACATTAACGGGCGCTAGAGGAGGAGGAGGAGGCGGCAGAGGCTGGCGGCTGACTGCAGCTGACAGGCTGGAGAGACGGGGCGGCGAGGGAGACATCCGTGCGAGGCGGTGGCACTGTCGCAACTGACAACGCGCGTGCGCCGCCGATGCCTCCCGGACACCCCCCCCTCTCCGGCCGCTCCAATGCCTGCGTCCCTGTTGGGGGGGGAAGTAGAGCTCTCCAATCCGTGCGTCCCTGTGGGACATGCGCACTCGCGCAGTTCCACTGACACACAGTGGACGCAGGGACACTTGAACATTATTATATGTGATGCATCTCTGGGTTATTTGTGGGGCCTGCCTGGTGTTTTTACACACGTTTTTATTTTGGAAATTGAATTGTTTGGAATTAATATTTACACTATCTTGTATACTTATTAAGTCTTGATTACCACTAATTTTATTGCCAATAATTTTAAATTCAACTGTGTGAGTGTAACTGCTGTTCTTGTGTTGTCTTGTGTTAGGAGCTTAAAGCTGAAATAAAGTTGATTGATTGTGTTTTTATTTAAAATGAATCTCTGGGTTATTTGTGGGGCATAGGGATTCATTCATTATTTTTTTCAAAATATAGGTCTGAGGGACAGTGGAGCGGCCCCCTGCTGAAAAAGTTTGCTGACTCCTGGCCTATGCTAACTCCTGACAGGTCTCTCCAGTGTCTGACTATGATGTTTCTGGCTGCTGAGAGTAGGTGGGTGATGAGCTCTTTGCGTATTTGGCAAGTGATATGCCGCTTCAAGGTTGCCAGTCAAAAGACAGGATATAAATCGAGCGCATATAAATATAAAAAAAAATAGTCCGGCCCACCACATGGTCTGAGGGACGGTGGAGCGGCCCACGGCTGAAAAAGGTTGCTGACCCCTGGTCTGGAGCTTGTGCCAAATATTCGAATGGGCAGTGAAGTGTTTACTATGCATCTTGGTTTGGCCAACACAGATGGAGAGCCTCAGGCAAATGTGGCCTTGACAGGGACTGGGCAGAGGAGGAACAGGTGGAGACCGCCTCCCCAGCCTGACCCTTCCAGAGAAGAAGAAGGAGACAGTTCAGAATTACAACAGGGGGTTGAGGGAGGTCACATCTGAAAGGCAGATGAGGGGAATAATGGGAGAGGAGGAAGAAGCCGCACCGGGGGGGGGGGGGGACAGCTGACGGACAGACCCTTGGACCCCAGGGCTGCAGTACTGCTGTGAGGGACAAACCCCTCTTGAAATAGACCTGCTGTCAGAAGGGACTCCCTCCATGCAGACTGACGGTGTAAATAGGCGAATAACCCATTATTTCTTAAAGCTACGACAGTCTCTGCTGTGTCTCAATTCTCCAGAGGAACACAGGCCCTGGGTGAGTGACTGGAACCCCATGGACTCTTGCTGTCGCCTGGCATATCGTGAGGGTGACACACGGCATTTGGAACAATACCATCATGAGGCAGACAGAAGAAGAAGAAGAAAAAGAAGAAGAGGAGGAGGAGGAGGAGTTTGGCTTTGATATCCCGCTTTATCACTACCTGAAGGAGTCTCAAAGCGGCTCACATTCTCCTTTCCCTTCCTCCCCCACAACAAACACTCTGTGAGGTGAGTGGGGCTGAGAGACTTCAGAGGAGTGTGACTAGCCCAAGGTCACCCAGCAGCTGCATGTGGAGGAGCGGAGACGCAAACCCGGTTCACCAGATTACGAGTCCACCGCTCTTAACCACTACACCACATTGGCTCTCACAATGCATTTTTATGTCTTTATCAAACCGATACATGCGTGTTCATGCATCCTTTATATGCCTTTCTGCAGATATTACTTGGCTGGAGAGGTGCACTGCAATATCCACAGCAGTGTGGATTTCGGCGGACACCTACATTTCGAGCACAATTCAAAGTGTTGGTGCTGACCTTTAAAGCCCTAAACGGCCTCGGCCCTGTATACCTGAAGGAGCATCTCCACCCCCATCGTTCAGCCTGGACACTGAGGTCCAGCTCTGAGGGCCTTCTGGCAGTTCCCTCACTGCGAGAACTGAGGTTACAGGGAACCAGGCAGAGGGCCTTCTCGGTGGTGGCACCCACCCTGTGGAATGCCCTCCCATCAGATGTCAAGGAAATAAACAACTATCTGACTTTTAGAAGACATCTGAAGGCAGCCATGTATCGGGAATTTTTTAATGTCTCATGTTTTACAATTTTTAAATGTGCTATAAGCCGCCCAGAGTGGCTGGGGAAACTGAGCCGAATATGCGGGGTAGAAATAATAATAATAATAATAATAATAATAATAATAATAATACAGTTGTACCTTGGATCCCAAACGCCTTGCGAGTCGAATCTTTTGGCTCCTGAACGCCGCAAACCCGGAAGTGAGTGTTCCGGTTTGCGAACGTTCTTTTGGAACTCGGAACGTCCGACGCGGGTTCCTGCAGCCAATCGGAAGCTGCGCCTTGGTTTCCAAACGTTTTGGAAGTCGAACGGACTTCTGGAACGGACTCCGTTCGACTTCTGAGGTGCCGCTGTAATAAAAATAACAATACAGTGGTACCTCGGGTTAAGAACTTACGGTAATTCGTTCCGGTGGTCTGTTCTTAACCTGAAACTGTTCTTAACCTGAGTTGCCACTTTAGCTAATGGGGCCTCCTGCTGCCGCTGCACCACCGCCACGCGATTTCTGTTCTCACCCTGAAGCAAAATTCTTAACCCGAGGTACTATTTCTGGGTTAGCAGAGTCTGTAACCTGAAGCGTCGGTAACCTGAGGTAACCTGAGGTAAATTTGTGCATTGTTTTTGGAAAGGATGAACTGAATTGATTTCCTTCCCCATCCCGGGTATGGAAGAGCCCTTTACAGCACCTGCTGACCGGAGGGAGCCGAACGATATGCATTTATGCCAACTCCTCATTGCTGAGTGTGTGTGTGTGTGTGTGTGTGTGTGTGTGTGTGTGTGTGTGTGTATCATAGCTGCCTCTTCCCTAATGTAGCTCTGCGCTGCCGTCTCCCTGACATGTCTTAAGGGTTCCCTGTCAGACTCATCAGAGAGGAGCTCATGTTCTTTTGTTCCCCCAACATGCAGGGTCCCATCCGCGTCTAGCAGAGCACCGGTAGGCTGAGCCGATGTTTTCTTAAGGTGCACACGAGATTAAAAGCTGTTCAGTTGGATGCCTAATACCACAACATGGCCCGGCCCTTTGTAGTTTGCGTGTTCTCCGCGGCAAACCCGAGCGACACGAGTTTCGAGAAAGGCGCTGAAGGGGATGTCTCACGCGCCCCATCAAACCTCGATGTTAGGGGATTAGACCTAAGAATAGCTGACAATATTGACTCAGAGTGGCACAATGGAGACATAATTAGCAGCTTGACGTTTGGCGGACAGAAAGACTCAAGGTTTCTATGCCTGCTCAAGTAATTACATCAACATCTTCCCTGGCTGGCTCCCCACCTCCCCACCTCTAATTGTCGATATCTCAAGACGAACGGGTTGGATTCTGCTGAGTTCAGAGTAGACCCATTGGGATTTAATGGATCCAAGTTAGGCATGTCTATTATGGTCAATAGGTCTACTCTGAGTAGGACCAGCATTGGAGACAAGCTCCTTCCCTCCCTTTCCTTGAGTTCTTATTTTTTTAAAAATTTAATTTGGAAAATCTAACTTTCAAAAAGACAATAAACATCTGGATAAAGGTAAAGGTGAAGGGACCCTTGACCATTAGGTCCAGTCGTGTCCGACTCTGGGGTTGCAGCGCTCATCTCGCTTTACTGGCCGAGGGAGCCGGCGTACAGCTTCCAGGACATGTGGCCAGCATGACAAAGCTGCTTCTGGTGAACCAGAGCAGCGCACGGAAACGCCATTTACCTTCCCGCTGTAGCGGTACCTATTTATCTACTTGCACTTTGATGTGCTTTCGAACTGCTAGGTTGGCAGGAGCAGGGACCGAGCAACGGGAGCTCACCCCGTCGCGGGGATTCGAACCGCTGACCTTCTGATCGGCAAGCCCGTGTCCCTTAAAAAAACACCTGGGTAGGCTTGTCTAAATAAGAATGTGTTCCGCAGGTGCCAAAAGGAATATAGTGAAGGAGCCTGGCTGGTATCAATAGGCAGGGAGTTCCATAGTGCCAGTGCTGCCACATTAAACAATAGAGTTCTTACAGATGCAATTGTGGGTATTATGTGGTACTCGTAAAACTGTTCAGCCCCCCCCCCCCCGTTCAGCCCGGACACTGAGATCCAGCGCCGAGGGCCTTCTGGCGGTTCCCCCACTGCGAGAAGCAAAGCTACAGGGAACCAGGCAGAGGGCCTTCTCGGTAGTGGCACCCGCCCTGTGGAACGCCCTCCCATCAGAGGTCAAAGCGATAAACAACTACATGACATTTAGAAAATACCTGAAGGCATTTAGGTTTAGGGAGGTTTTTAATCTGTGATATTTTAATGTATTTTGATATTTGTTGGAAGCCGCCCAGAGTGGCTGGGGAGACCCGGTCAGATGGGCGGGGTACAAATAATAAATTGTTGTTGTTGTTGTTGTTGTTGTTGTTGTTGTTGTTGTTGTATTAGCTGGATTGGTTTCTGTTTCAGACATGGGGTGAATCAGCAAATATCAGCAAATTTCACTTCTGTTAGAATTCTCCGGCATTTCTACTGCTGATTGCCACCCTCAAGAATCTGCCACCTGAAGCAGGTGCCTTACTGTGTCTAATAGTAGGGCTGGCCTTGCCAAAAAGGGTTTTTTTGGGGTGGGGGGTGGGGGCTTTGTTTCTAGGCTAAAAAGCTGTACTCAATCAAGAGAAACCTTGGCTAATTTGACTGATGTGGTCTCACTCTTGGGTTTTTTGGGTTTTTTTAAAAGAGCTTTATATTTGATAGGATTCGAGACTTTCTCCATTGCGCAGACTTTCTCCCGCCTCCGCGTTTTCACGCTTGAGGAGAAACCAGGCCCGGCCTTGACAGGTGGCAAGTCTGCATGCGAAGAAGCCGAGAGCCCAGCTTGGGTGCCTTTCCGTGGCAGGGTTTTGAAAAGAAGATCAAAGCCAGGGAAAGTGTTTCTGTACAAATAACGTGGGTAACTGTAAAGTAAGCACTGGAGAGAAAGCGTCGCATTTCAAACGCGGCAACTGCCTCAATTAAGCCGAGGTGGGTGGATCTGGTTGCCAGCCTCTTTGCTGTCTCCTCTCCTCTCCCCGCATTTTTGAATGACGGTACAAGTCTCCGTTCAGCAGAGCGTGAACCTCCATCCATCCATGTTCGTCAAATGCGGGGTTTAGCCCCACGGAGGTATGCAAGTCATGCCAAGGGCAGGGAGACTTCCAGAAGTTTCCGCCTCTCTGAATTTCACCCTGGATTTAGAGTTCCAAATTATCTGGCCTTGTTTTTTGAGGATCGCAGAGCTGCAGACAAAAACAAAACCTTCTTTCTCAATGTAGAAGCTTTCAGCCATGAGGGCTGGGTGACCCTGGCAATTTTGGCTTCTTTTCAGTTTCTCATTTCCTCACATTTCCACATCAGACTGCGGATTATTCCTCTCTTTTGAACACTCTCATAAAATTCACCGCCATTTTAGTGTGCGTTTCTCAAAATGTACACATTTTTTGGCTGTGCAATCTTTGTAAACGGCTACCATGATAGAACACATTTTTGTACGCTGCCTTTGCTAATGTAGGTGGTCCCCCCCCTTTTTTAATGCATACTTCCCCTTAACACATTTCTGCACATAGGTCTTGGTTGGACGGCTGCATTGCAATGCTGCAAACTTGGAAGGATATACGCACAGAAAATATACATGTCTTTGGCCTAATATAAAGGTAAAGGTAAAGGGACCGCTGACCATTAGGTCCAGATGTGTCCGACTCTGGGGTTGTGGCGCTCATCTCGCATTATTGGCCGAGAGCCGGTGTACAGCTTCCGGGTCATGTGGCCAGCATGACAAAGCAGCTTCTGGCGAACCAGAGCAGCGCACGGAAACGCCGTTTACCTTCCCGCTGGAGCGGTACCTATTTATCTACTTGCACTTTGACGTGCTTTTGAACTGCTAGGTGGGCAGGAGCTGGGACCGAGCAACGGGAGCTCACCCCATCGCAGGGATTCGAACCGCCAACCGTCTGATCAGCAAGCCCTAGGCTCTGTGGTTTAACCCACAGCGCCACCTAGGTCCTTGGCCTAATATACACTCTTGGCGAAACAAGTTTGCTTAATGTAATGCATGCAATGTAATGGGAGCGGCCGCCGAGACCACATAACACCAGTCTTGAAAGACCTACACTGGCTCCCAGTACGTTTCCAAGCACAATTCAAAGTGTTGGTGCTGACCTTTAAAGCCCTAAATGGCTTTGGTCCAGTATACCTGAAGGAGCGTCTCCACCCCCATCATTCTGCCCGGACACTGTGGTCCAGCGCCAAGGGCCTTCTGGCGGTTCCCTCACTACGAGAAGCCAAGTTACAGGGAACCAGGCAGAGGGCCTTCTCGGTAGTGGCGCCCGCCCTGTGGAACGCCCTCCCTTCAGATGTCAAAGAGAACAACAACTACCAGACCTTTAGAAGACATCTGAAGGCAGCCCTTGTTTAGGGAGGCTTTTAATGTTTAATAGATTATTGTATTTTAATGTCCTGTTGGAAGCCGCCCAGAGTGGCTGGGGAAACCCAGCCAGATGGGCGAGGTATAAATAATAAATTATGATGATGATGATGATGTTATATTCAGTAACATACACAATTTTAAGTCACACTTTACCCTAGTAGGTGCATTTTCCTACATATTGCTTATTCTGCAATAGCACCAGGACCGGCATGTCGTCGCGAATAATTTCAATGTGCTCTGCCTCCAGTCATAGGCAGCCATGCCCCCAAATGCTGGAAAGTGCAGGGAGAGTGCTCTAGTGTTTGGGTCCTGCTTGCAGGTTTCCTACTGGCATCTGAACGGCTGTTGTGGGAATAGGATGCTGGACCAGGTGGGCCATTGACCGGACTCGTCTCATATTCTTACCGGGCTGCAGAACCGCATTGCAAAATTCGAAGTAGCACGAATCTCAAAGGAGGGCTCCGCTTTGGGTGGTGTGTTGTTTTTCGAATTAGGTAAGTTCCCCTTTAAACGCAGACCGGATCCCATCTGTCTCAATCATACCTGATACTCATCCGGTAGCTGGATTTTTGTTTGGCAAGGGGAGGAGCCGAGCGCTATCTCGGTAATCAGTTTCATTTCTGCGTTGCAGCCTGGCACTGGAAACAAACGTTCTCCTGTTAATCCTCCTCGGCTGCCACTGTGTTTTTTTAAGGGAGTTCCCTCCTTGGCATGCCTCTTCCAGGAAGTGTTGCCAACGTGCATTTATCATAAGTGGATCTGATAGTCCTCATTAGTTGGGATAAACAGGCAAGCGTTTTGAATCATTGCCTAAGCTAAAGGGCCAGAGGAGGTTCTGCTTTGCTTAACATGTACAAATTCACACTATCGCCTTGTAGCGCAGGGGTGGGGCATCTCAGGCCTGGGGGGGTTCAAATGTGGCCCTCCGGGCCTTTCCTTTCGGCCCCCAAAATGCTCTGAAGGCCAGGCCCCTTCTCCTGAGGCCACCTCTCCCTTCACTGGCTGTCACACCCTCCTTGAGGGTCTTTGCCCAGCTGAAATGTATCCGTGAACTCGGATCATGTCTCTTACTTGTCCAAAGGAAGGATGAAGAAGTATTTGTGCATGTACTGTATGCATGGGACCCAGGTGATGCTGTGGGTTAAACCACAGAGCCTAGGGCTTGCCGATCAAAAGGTCGACGGTTCGAATCCCTGCGACGGGGTGAGCTCCCGTTGCTCGGCCCCAGCTCCTGCCCACCTAGCAGTTCGAAAGCACGTCAAAGTGCAAGTAGATAAATACGTACCACTCCAGCGGGAAGGTAAACGGTGTTTCCGTGCGCTGCTCTGGTTTGCCATAAGCGGCTTAGTCATGCTGGCCACATGACCCGGAAGCTGTACGCCGGCTCTCAGCCAATAAAGCGAGATGAGCGCCGCAACCCCAGAGTCGGTCACGACTGGGCCTAATGGTCAGGGGTCCCTTTACCTTTTTACTGTATGCGTAGAAACTATTTTTGGTTGCTGCTCTTGCCCTTTTCACCACTGGCCAGAGTGTAGTTAATTTGGGTGTCCTTTAATGCCGGGGTGGAGAAGCTTCGGTTGAAAGGTGGTCTTCTGCTTAACTTCATGTGGTTCGCAGAGATGGGCTGCACAGGGGGAATGGAGGAAGAATGCAGGAGAGGGAGATGGGATGGAGCAAAGAATTACTCTCCGATTTTCATTGTTTTAATATTGAACACTAGGGATTTCATGTGCCGTTTAGACATCTCCTGAATAAAATACTTGAAACAACGGGAGTTCTACATTCTTGCAGTGCTGTGGCAGAGCATCTGTTTTGCATGTAGAAGGTCCCAGGTCACGGCAGCCAAGTGGTAAACCATACGGACATTAAACCCAACAGGGTGGAATTTTTCAGACCTGACAGGGTGCACCTGACTACTTTAGGGAATGAACACTGGTCGGACGATGTCAGGCGTTGCCTGGAGGAATGGCGAGTTGCTGGTTGTTGTTTTTCAGTTGTAGGTAGCCTTGGTGGCGAGAACGCGGTTTCGTGGTCTCGGGTGGCGGTTTTAGGCCTTGGGCAGAATCCGTTAGTCTATCATTCAAATAAGGGGGGCGTGAAGTGGTAACTCACCTCCCCCCCCCCGCAGCAGCATTTTCAGGGTTCCCCGTTCAAGGAGGTTGTGCGAGGTGAGTCACTGGCCAAACGCTGAAACTCCCCTAAATTGTGCTGAGGTGGTGGGGCTGGCTGTGTAAACACACGTTTTGCAGTGCCCCCTCTGATCTGATTAATCCTGCTGTGCCTCAGTGCCAGGACTGGGGGACTGAGAGGGATACACGGCCAATGCCTAAGCCAAGGTTTCCTACATCTGAAATTGTTAAAAAAGCTGTGGCCATTTTAAATCCCAAAGTACGATGTTGAGTGAATTCATTGCTCTTAGACTGTCTCCTGGAGGGGTGGGGATCTGCGCTTGGGTATGCAAATATCTGAAACTACGGGAGTTCTACATTCTTGCAGTGCTGTGGCAGAGGACCTGCTTGGCATGCAGAAGGTCCCAGGTTCAATAGTAACACTGTGGTCGATGTTAGTATCATAACTTTTGTTAGATTATATTATCTATTTTGGTTTAATGGAGAGAAGGATCAGGGAAGCCTAAAGCTTATATATAATGTAACTTTCTATCTGAATAGAAAGGCCAAAACATAATTATATATATATAATCATTAGTTGGTATTGTAACAAGGTAAAATTGTAAGAAGATTTGAAGGATATAGGTATATTTTTGTTTGTTCAAATTGTTTGTAATTTGTATTTAACACTGTGTGAATGTTGGTTGATTGTTGTGGAAATCTCAATTAAAAAAAATACTTGCTAGGACCAACTGTTTTCATGTTTGTTCTTATACAAAGGAAAATAGGCCAGACTGCCCCCTGGCCAAAGGCCTGGCGTAACAGCTCCGTCTTGCAGGACCTGCGGAAAGATGTCAAATCCCACAGGGCCCTAGTCTCTTGTGGGAGAGCTTTCCACCAGGCTAGGGTCACGGCCGAAAAGGCCCTGGCTCTGGTTGAGGCCAGTCTAATTTCCCTGGGGCCCGGGATCTTCAGAGTGTTGTTGTTTTGCAGACCGTATTCTTAAGGCTACAAACGCCTTTTGTTTCTGCCTACTCATCACCTGCAGTTCTGGATTGACTTTTCCCATGAGGCAAAGCCCTTCACATAGCTGTCAACTTTCAGATTTGAAAATGAGGGATTTTTTCAAACTTTCGGATTTGAAAATAAGGGATGCCGCGAGGGCGGTGCAATGGCACCAAGTAGCCTCGCCACCCTGCGCTCCAGAGGCTGCGCGCGAACGGGTGAGCGAAAGAGCGAGCGCATAGACGGCAGGCAGGCTGGCTGTCTGGTTGGGCGTGAGGGTCTGGCTGCACAAGGCATGCAAGCTCCGCCCCCAGTCGGTCTCAGACTCCTTATTGGCAGCCGAGCAACGCAGCTGAGGAGCCTCCCTGGCCGGCAGGGAGGGAGAGGAGCTGCTTCCTTTGAAATCCGGGAAATTTAAGGGATATCAACAATCCGGGATAGCAGCGGGAAACGGTATTGGAATAAGGGAGTTTCCCGCAAAAAAAGGGAGGGTTGACAGCTATGACCCTTCATTGGAAAAGCAGTTGTTGTTCCTACTCCCCTCCCCATCTTAAACCAGGCGTGGGGAAACGTTGTCCCTCCAGATGTGGCAGGACTTCAAGTCCCATCACCCTTAGCCATGCTGGCTGAGGCTGATGGGACTTGCTTTGCAGCAACTTCTGCAGGGCCACAGCTTTCGCAGATCTGTCTTAAAGGTTTTCAAGGCACAAGCCCGTCACTGACCTCTTCTGAATGGAGGACACACATTTTGACTTTCCATTTCTGGGATCAGCCAGCAGAAAAATCATTCCCGATATGACGGATTAAGTCCAACCGTTTCAAGATCGTAAGAAGAAGGGCAGATCTGAAGGCAGGAGTTGAATCAGGATAGAACCTTTTGTGTTCTGGAAAGACTTGGGCTGCATTCAGGCAGCACTTTATTCCATTTTCCTGGTTCCAGTTTCCTTACCTGGCAATTTCCACGTGTGATTTCATGTGGGAAAATCTGGGGAGGAATTCTGGCGTGGAGTTCTTTCCCGCCATTCGAAACGTAGTGTGACAAAGTGGTATATTGACCAGAAGGCAACAGTTCCGTAATGCAACAGGTAATGAATGATCTTGGACGAAGGAATTTGGGTCACCCAGCTGATATTAAAAGACAAACATCAATCCTCTTGGAGCAAGGTCATAGTAAATAAGCTGCTAAGTATAGGCCTTCATCCATCCATCCTTATGTCGCGTGGTTATAACTCAGCAAAGATCACTGTCAGAGGATAACAGATATAGAAAGACAGAAGGATTTGAGCAATGTCCCTCACTTTCTTATCCAGGAGGAACGGAGATACCTGTCCCTCCCAGCTAGATATCTATTCCATCTCGAAACACCCTCGCATAGAAGAGCATTCACCCTAGCCCGAAACCGCATTATGCCATCAGCTGTTTTGCAAGGGAAGTTCAATCGGGTCCCATTGGGCGAGAGACGTTGCTCATGTGGATCCGGAGAGGTGGAGACTATTGACCACAAGGGCGTGCGAGGCGGTCTCATCCACACAACGCTGGCCGATCTTCCAGGACGTTCGGACAGTTTTTATATAGAATGGCTTCTTTCAGATGTTAACTCTAATGTGACAGCTAAGGTAGCTAAATTCTGCGCTAGAGCCATAAAAATTCGGTCCGTTTTAATTAGCAGTATCCATATAACTCCACGATAGAGCTAAAGAAGAATCAGTGCCACTATTAGCGGTAGCCCATCCTCTAAAGTAGTGATATCCTTTTATCTAATAATTTCATATAATGGTTAAAGTTTATATTTCTAGTATATATTTTAGATTGTATTTTGGATTGTTTTTATGTATAACTGTGTGTGCTGGTCAAGGACCGTAACAATAAATCTGAATCTGAATCTGGGTCATCCAATTTGCAGATGACCCCAAACCCTGCTAATCCCGCAGAAGACAGAACTGGGATTCAACAGACTGGAGAACTGGGCCAAAACTAACAAAATGAATTTCAGGAGGGACAAAGGTAAGGTTCTGCACTTGGGCAGGAATAACCAGCTGCACAAATATAAGATGGAACACATGAAAAGGATCAAGGGGTCTTGGTGGACCACAAGCTTAATGTGAGTCAGCAGTGTGATGCAGCAGCAAAAAAAGCAAATGCTATCCTAGGCTGCATCAACTGGTATTCAGAAGCATGATGCTGCTGTGGGTAGCAGTCACTGATAGCCTTATCTTCAATGGAGTTGCCTAATTTTCTTCTAAAGCCACCCAACGTATTTCTGCCCATTTCCTCAACTTTAGGGTCAAATGCCAGGCCATACCCTTCGTCTTATCACCCCCCTGAAAAAAACAAAACTAAGGCAGAATGATGGAAGCAACATCTACTTAGAGCAGGCACCCCCAAACTCGGCCCTCCAGATGTCTTGGGACTACAATTCCCATCATCCCTGACCACTGGTCCTGTTAGCTAGGGATGATGGGAGTTGTAGTCCAAAAACAGCTGGAGGGCAGAGTTTGGGGGGTGCCTGACTGAAGAGGAAAAACTTAAGATTACATCCAAGATAGTAGAGTAGAAAATGGCACTGCACTGTTGACATATTTGGGGCGGGGGAGGGGGGAGTTACTAAAGATATTAACCACATTCGCTTGGCGGGTAGGTCATTATGTTTATTTTTCCATAAGGATATGCACCGTAAATATAACGGGGTCTGTTGTGTTGAAGAGGGTCCCAGCAGATCATCAAGACTTGTGTAGTCCAATGTGTGGTTTAATACACAAGCTGTCATTAGCTGGCATCCGGGAAAAGGGGTGGGGGGGCAGCTGGCCAGACTGAATTTATTTGTTTGGTGAACACACACACACACACACACACACACACACACACACACACACACACACACACTTTTCAGCTCCACGCACACACACAGGAAATAATCCGAATCATCCATCAGGCCATTCAAGTCAACGTTAGCCTGGCCGATATTGTTACAACGAGGCCATCCCTGGAGAGCACGGGGCAGAATCCATCAGGAAAGGAGCAAATCCCTTTTCGTTTCCATCCGTCCTGCTTTGCCGTCAGTTCCATCCCGTCAGCATAAATCCAGATTGACGTCTATGGAAAGAAAAGGAAAAAAAGAAGAAGGGGGAAATGGCTGACGAACAACAACATCGAAGATTCGAGCTGCGTTGCAGGTTCGGTTTCTGAGAAGCCCTCTAGGAGGCCGCAGTATCATGATGCTAAAACAACAGAAATAAAAGACTTGCAACATAAAGGGGTCAATTAAAGGAAGGAGCTTTGGATGGAAATCGTGAGGATTAGTTTTGTACCCTGCGTGTAACTGTGTATGGTTCCCCGCCCCCCTCCCCGGTTTGGCTGCAGCAAAGCGTCATCAGGTTCCTTTGGTGGTCTCACGACAGGAGGGGGAAATCGATTTATCTCCCAGGCCCACAAGTACACAAACAACTGGACAGGCCTGGCCCACCCATGAGGCAAGGTGAGGTGACTGCCTCAGGCGGCAGGATCGACAGGAGCAGCAGATCCCAGTGTAGATCTTTATTCCCTCTTGTTTCTGACGCTGAGCTTCACTCGCCCCTTTCTCCCCGGGCGAGAAGGGGGGGAAAAACAATTTTGTGATGCGCCTCTGGTGCCAAAATGTCTTGGAACAGGATGGAATCTTTAGCTGAAATAATGCAAAAGGGCTCTTCACCGCAGGCTGAAATACAGGGCAGGGCAGGAGGAACCAGGAGTGCCGAGGCCACGCTGCGGCAACGAGGCGTTCTGTGCCATTCTCCCAAAACCAAACCAAACCAAACAAAAAAATTCCTTCCAGTAGCACCTTAGAGACCAACTAAGTTTGCTAAGGGACCCAGGTGGCGCTGTGGGTTAAACCACAGAGCCTAGGGCTTGCTGATCAGAAGGTCGGCGGTTCGAATCTCTGTGACGGGGTGAGCTCCCGTTGCTCTGTCCCAGCTCCTGCCCACCTAGTAGTTCGAAAGCACGTCAAAGTGCAAGTAGATAAATAGCTACAGCTCCGGTGGGAAGGTAAATGGTGTTTCTGTGCGCTGCTCTGGTTTGCCAGAAGCAGCTTAGTCATGCTGGCCACATGACCCGGAAGCTGTACGCCGGCTCTCGGCCAATAAAGCAAGATGAGCGTAGCAACCCCATAGTCGGACACGACTGGACCTAATGGTCAGGGGTCCCTTTACCTTTAAGTTTGCTATTGGTATGAGCTTTCGTGTGCATGCACACTTCTTCAGATACACCGAAACAGAAGTCACCAGACCCTTATATATAGTGAGAGGGTGGGGAGGGGTATTACTCAGATGGGTGATAGGCTGATAGGTGTGGTAAACCTGTTGACGACTGTTAACGACTGCAATTGGTCTTACAGGAAAAAGCAAGGGGTGAGATGGCTAAAAAAAGCTATATCATGTATCATGAGATAAGAATCCAATGTCTCTATTCAGACCAGGTCTCTCCATGGTTTTAAGTTTGGTAATAAGTTGCCTGTAACCAAACCAAACCAGAAGAGGTAAAGCTTCAGACTGGTGCTACTGGGAAACAGATGGCTGACTTATCATTTTAATATCGCATTTAGGAGCTTCCAGATTACCTGTTTATTGAGCCTTTGTCCTGATTTGCTTGCCAGGAAATTAAGATGGTGTTGCGTCAAATCAAGTCTCACCCCACTCTTTTCCAGGGCATCTTCCCATCTTTTTCCTTATGGCAAGAAAGTCTCGTCTTTTTTTTTTATTGGAAGCAGGCTTGTTGTGCAAGGCTGTTAACTGCACCTGAATTTGCTGGGATGTGACTGAACCTCAGAGCCTGGGAGCACCCTCTTTTTCCATGGATAAAACCTACCAGGCAATGGAGGTCTTGTACTCCAATGGAGTACAAATGAATTTGCATTGTACTGAGTCAGACCATTGGTCCATCTGGCTCAGTATTGATGACACTGACTGGCAGCGGCCCTCCAGGGTCTTTCCCCTGCCTGGGACCTTCTGCAAGCAAAGCAGGGGCTCTGCCACAGAGCTACAGCCCTCATGGGGGAATCCTGTGTTGCCGTGTAACTGGGAGTAAGCCCCATTGAGTTCAACAGGACTGACTTCCGAGTAGGCAGGGTTAGGCTCCTGCTGGAAGTTGGCAGCCTGATCTGCAGATCAAATCGCTGGCAAGGGTTGCATTTGCAGAAAGCCAAGCAAGGGGAGCTTTTCCCCCCATTTAGATTTGGATTTTGCCATCACGACCCAGTTAATTATTTTCTGCTAAGCAGACAAACCGACCAACTAGGCATCTGCCTTGATTCACGTTAGGGAGCATCTCCCCCTTCTGGCCAAGACGGAAATAAGAAAGGAATTAGGAAAAGAATGAGGCAAAAACTTAGAAGGGCCATTTTGCTGAAGGAATACCGGTAAGTAGGAGCTGCAACAATTCTTGTTGTTTTTGTTCCGCCCATCTGACTGGCCTGCCCCAGCCACTCTGGGCAGCTTCCAACAAATTAAAACATTAAGCACAGTAAAACATCAAACACTAAAAACTTCCCCGAACAGGGCTGCCTTCAGGTGTCTTCTAAAATCCAGTTACAGGTAGGTAGCCGTGTTGGTCTGCCATAGTCAAAACAAAATAAAAAATAAATAAATTCCTTCCAGTAGCACCTTAGAGACCAACTGAGTTTGTTCTTGGTATGAGCTTTCGTGTGCATGCACACTTCTTCAGATACACTGAAACAGAAGTCACCAGACCCTTATATATAGTGAGAGGGTGGGAGGGGTATTACTCAGAAGGCTGGTGGGAATGGGTGATAGGTGTGGTAAACCTGTTGATGACTGTTAACGACTGCAATTAGTCTTACAGGAAAAAGCAAGGGGTGAGAAGGTTAAAAATAGCTTTGTCATGTATAATAAGAGCCCAATGAATTGCAACTCATTACCAAACTTAAAACCATGGAGAGACCTGGTCTGAATAAAGACATTGGATTCTAATCTTCTTTTAAAATCCATCTAAATTGGTGGCCATCCCTGCCTCCGGTGGGAGTGAGTTCCACAGTCTACCTACGCACTGCACGAAGAAGTACTTTCTGTTATCTATCCTGGATCTTCCAACATTTGCCTTCGTCGGATGTTCGCGAGCTCCAGTGTTATGTGAGAAGGAGAGAAACCATTCTCTAGCCACTTGCTTCCACAACATGCACAGCTGTATAAATGCCTATCCAGCCACCTTCGACTCGCAGAATTAAAAAGTCCTGAATGCAGGGACTGCTCCATCTGCTAACTTTGTGGCTCCCCCAAACCTGGAGAGCCAGTGTGGTGTAGTGGTTAAGAGCGGTAGACTCGTAATCTGGGGAACCGGGTTCGCGTCTCCGCTCCTCCGCATGCAGCTGCTGGGTGACCTTGGGCTAGTCACACTTCTTTGAAGTCTCTCAGCCCCACTCACCTCACAGAGTGTTTGTTGTGGGGAGGAAGGGAAAGGAGAATGTCAGCCGCTCTGAGACTCCTTCGGGTAGTGATAAAGCGGGATATCAAAGCCAAACTCTTCTTTTTCTTCCCTGTTTGTGCATGGATGGTGTTGTTCTGGATCCAAACTAGAGAACGCATTTGCTCTGGGCACACAGGATGCGATATTCAGCTTGATGAGACGCAGCCCACACGCAGAAACCAGGATGCGGCAAGCGAAAAAGCCACGGAGCCGGCTGAAGTTTCATTTCCTGATTCTACGGCTTGCCTCTTCCGCAGTGGGAACTCGCGGAGCAAAATCAGGATGTTTACTTTACCCTATCTGCTCTTTAGATCCTAGCCACGAAGGCTTGATTTTAGCAGAATGCTGCTCCGCCCTCCCTTTCATAACCCCTCTGAGTGAACAAAGGCTTCCTTATCAATGGAATTAAAATTATGCCATGCTAAAAAATGAAAAAAAAAAGAAAGAAAAAGGGTCGCGTTTCACAAAAGGCAGCCGGTGCTCCACCAGCAGTAACCTTGAGCTGCCGAGTTCATTTAAGATTTTTCAGGCCTAGAAAAAGGGACGTGGAAGCTGTCTGGCGCAGAATCAGGCCACTGAGCCATCTAAGCTCAGTCATATTTACAACAGGAACGGGGAAGATGTGACCCTCCAGATGTTCTCGGATTCCAACTCCCCGCAGCAAGCATGGCCAAAAATTGTTGGCATAGAGTTGTAAAGGGTCCCAAGGGTCATCTAGTCCAACCCCCTGCAATGCCTCGCCCAACGGCAGGCATGTCACTTGCTCAGAAGGGAATTTGGCCTTTGGGCTGAGAAAGGTCACCCCCACCCGGTTTTACTGCTGTCTAAGCTAGTGGCCGTCACCATTCCATGAGGCAGGGAGTTCCACAGTTTAAACATCCCGAAACACGTTCTCCTTGGACCCAAAAGGCTTGCAAGTGAGACTGGCAAAAGAAGGCTAAAGCAACACACCTGCCATTTCTCAACCTTCCAGCTGTTCTCTCCTTTTCTTCAGATTCCTTACGCCGGGTGCTCTTTCAGTTGCTACCCAGGGATGGCAGCTAACCTCAGCAGCCAGTGACGGTAGGATCGGCCCCTGACCGCTTGGTGATGTGCAGTTTGGCAACTTCCTCTGCAGAGGTAGGGTGGATCCCAACCGTCTTCGCCATTTGGGAATAGGTGGCGCCACATCTGCAGAGAAGGGAAAGGGATAAAACTGCGTGGACAGTGATTTACCCCTGCTTTAATGACACGTTTCCTCCTAGGAGCCAGAGCAATCGCTCGCTCGTGTTTTATTTCTTCTTTTACTGCAGTTGCAAGAACAAAACAAGCAAGTATGCAAGGAACTTTTTGGGCTGCAAAGGGGCGAAAAAAAGTTTTAAAGGTTCCACAGGCAAGGAAATGACCCAGTAAAGGGAGGATGCAGTAATGTCAAAGGCTGAGTGAACAAGAAGAATTAATGTATTTTAATATCTGTTGGAGGCCGCCCAGAGTGGCTGGGGGGGGGGGGAACCAGCCAGATGGGCGGGGTACAAATAATAATAAATTATTATTATTATTATTTTTAAAGGGTCAGCTGAAAAGGATCAACTTTAAGTTGTTATTATTATTAAGTGGCACCAAAATCCATTTCAAGGTCGCAATCTTATGCACGCTTTCTAGGAATCAAGTCCCATTGAACTGAATGGGACTGTGCCGGTTGTGGGATTGTTATGGGGAAACATAGTGGTTTACTGACATATGTAGGTCACATCCATACAATACATTTTGAAGCACTGCTCTTTCACTTCCCCCGGAGAATGCTGGGAACCGTGTCTCCTAAGATCTCTTGCCACATTGAACCAACGGCAGCTCCCAGAATGCTTTGGGGGAAGCCACGGGTGTTCACAGTGGTATATCTGTGGTATGAATGTATGGGGCGACTGTGACCCAGAAATGGAGATTTTAAATTCCACGTCCAGTTGACTGCGGAAGAGAAAGGCCTCGCGAAAGGGCCCTAACTTGGGAAGATCTGTACCTGTGTCAGCATGATATATTTCCCAATGATGCTGGCTCACAGGTTATAAGCCAGCCTGAGGCAGCGGTTAAACTGAGTGGGTCTGGACAGCTCGGTTGGTTAGAGCATGGTGTTGATAATGCCAGGGTTGCAGGTTCGATCCCCGTATGGGACAGCTGCATATTCCAGCATTGCAGGGGGTTGGACTGGATGACCCTCAGGGTCCCTTACAACGCTGCGATTCCATGATTCAGACCATTTTTAGACCCGAGTCCAGCCCTCACTCATCCTCACTGGGTCTTAGGTTAGTTTAGGTAAAGGTAAAGGGACCCCTGACCATTAGGTCCAGTCGTGTCCGACTCTGGGGTTGCGGCGCTCATCTCGCTTTACTGGCCGAGGAAGCCGACGTACAGCTTCCGGGTCATGTGGCCAGCATGACTAAGCCGCTTCTGGCGAACCAGAGCAGCGCACAGAAACGCCGTTTACCTTCCCGCCGGAGCGGTACCTATTGATCTACTTGCACTTTGACGTGCTTTCGAACTGCTAGGTTGGCAGGAGCAGGGACCAAGCAACGGGAGCTCACCCCGTCGCGGGGATTCGAACCGCTGACCTTCTGATCAGCAAGCCCTAGGCTCTGTGATTTAACCCACAGCACCACCTGGGTCTTAGGCTAATTCCCCTCAAAGCAAAGTGTAACAACTCTTCACAATACAGTAATAGCATCTGCAATAACTTGTCTTGTTGAAGCAGCTCCTCTGTAAAACAACAGAAACAATCTTCATTTCCTATCATCCCATGAAGAAACTCCGGCTTCCTTTCTTAGACCTTACTCCTATCAGCCGCTAGAGAGCAGCAGCGACAAGGAAAAGGAACCTGGCTCCAGGCACAGGGAGATTTCCCAAATATTGCAAAAGCACCCAACCAGCCCTGGGATTTTTTGAAGTTTCTCTGGAATGGAAATTTACCAAATTGCTTATCTGCAGCCGCGCCTTCCCCCCACTGCCCGCAAAGAGCACCACGGTCCTCTTTTAGCAACAGTTAGAAGTAATCAGATCAGTCTCCCCTAACTTGTAGTTCACTCCGGGTGTGCTGAACTACAACTCCCTGATGATTGGCCATGCTGGCACTGGTGCTTATGGGAGATGGAGTCTCCAGCGACATCTGGTAGGGGGAGGCTGAATTTGAGAAACTCAGAGGGTGGGAAGAGCAAGTCTGCAAAGTTTAAAAGTTACTTTTTTTATTTTAAAGCCACTTCTTACAATGCTACGTCTACTCAGTGGGACTGACTCCCAGGAAAGTATGCACAGGATTGAACTTCAATGAAATTAAAAGCTGCCACAATTCAGTTTTTATTTTATTTTAAGGAATTGTTATTTTTAACATAAGTTTTTTGGGGGTATATTTTCCCCAAATATATATTCCTTTCATACGTTATTTTGGACAGAGAACTGCAACACGACATTTGGAGACGTGTGGATTTTGAAGGCACGTGTTTCAGTCTGAGTACTTGTTTTCGAGAAGCGCCAACCAAACTCCTCCACCATCCCAGCCTGTGATGAGTGGCTCCCCAACTATTTTGGGCTACAGCACGCTTGGTTCCATAAACTCACCTCCTGCAACCCCTAATGTAAAAGGTAAAGGACCCCTGGAGAGTTAAGTCCAGTCAAAGGCTACTATGAGGTTGCAGAGCTCATCTCGCTTTCAGGCCGAGGGAGCCGGCATTTGTCCACAGACAGCTTTCCTGTGGCCAGCAGGACTAAACCGCTTCTGGCGCAATGGGATACCGCGATGGAAACCAGAGTGCACGGAAACACCGCTTGCCTTCCCGCCGCAGTGGTACCTATTTATCTACTTGCACTGGTATGCTTTTGAACTGCTAGGTTGGCAGGAACTGGGACAAAACAAAAGCTCACTCCAACACGGGGATTCGAACTGCCGACCTTCTGATCGGCAAGCCCAAGAGATTCAGTTGGTTTAGACCACAGCACCACCTTCATCCCCTGTGCCCCCTAACCCTATAAAAAGCATTATTCAGAATAGGGGTTGCATGAACCACTAACATGATAAAATTCAAAACAGTAACAATTAATTGTACGCTTATTTAAAATCCAAAACTATTTAGTTTAATTAATGCAACAAAACTGATGAATCTGATCCAATCTGATCCAGTGGTACCTCTGGTTACGAACAGGATCCGTTCCGGAGCCCCGTTCGTAACCTGAAAGGTATGTAACCCACGTCGCCGCGTCTGCGCATGTGCACGACGCAATTAGGTGCTTCTGCACATGACTTCACTGCGCGCGTCTGCGCATGCGCGAACCGCCGAACCCAGAAGTAACCCGTTCGGGTACTTCCGGATTCAGCGCGCTTGTATCCCGTGACGAATGCAACATGAAGCATTCATAACATGAGGTACGACTGTAATCGTTTATACTGCCAGTGCCCTACTGCCACATCCTTGTCTCTTAGCACCCTGCTAGGTAACCCCACACTTTCCAGGAGGTGGGACCCCTCACTTCTGATGTTGCCAAACTGCAATCCTCACCAACTCTGCCTATTGGACCTGCTGGAAGTTGAACAACATCTGGAGGGCTGCAGGTTCCACACCTCTGGATTAGTGAAACCTACCCCCTTGCCCCCCCACCCATGGTGCAGATTTAAAAAGAAAATATGACCACCCCCTCCAAAGCTTTGATGATTCCTCCTGCAAGCCTCCCCACGAAACATAATCAAAAAAAGTTTTTAGATTCCCCCTCTCAATCTCTTTTAAAAGAAAGGTTTCCGCATATTTCAGTGATCATTTATTATCCTGAAAACATAAAGCTTTCCCCTTTGCTGCACTTTGAAGAGTTAACAGCTGGTTGGTGAATTGGAATTTTTATTTTTTTGGGGAGGAGGGCTATACGGTTTGCCAAGAAACATATTTCATAAACATAAATGCAAAAAACCTGGTACGTCCGTCACTAAGCCCAACATTTTATTAATAAAGGAAGGCCATATTTTCTAAAACGAAAATCTAGGAAATGAGACATAAAAGTAAATGGAAACATGGGCTCTTTTTTTAGCACTGCCAAAAGCTAAACCGCTATCTTTCATAATCTTACGGTGACTTAAAAGAGAAGGCTTTTGGAAAACTCCAGGAGGGGAGAGGGGTGGGGGCAGAATTCTTTACCACTTACTTGATTCCAAGGGCAAATCCTTGAATGACTTCGCCGGCGTTTGGACCGATGAAGTGAAGGCCGAGGATTCGCTGTTCTTGCCGGCGTAAGCACACCATCTGAAAGCAAAACGGGGAGCAGCAGGAGACGGTCAGAAGAGGACACAGGAAGCTGCCTTCTGCTGAGCCAGAGCACTGCTCCATTGAGCTCAGTTCTGTCTGCACTGGCTGGCAGTGCCTTCACCAGGGTTTCAGACATGGGACCTTCCCAGCCTGACCGGGAGACGCCAGGGACTGAACCTGGGGCCTTCTGCAAGGTGGATGCTATGTCACTATCAGAGGAGGCGCGTCAGACCATCGCTCCATCTAGCTCAGTGTTGCACGCACTGACTGGCAGCAACTTCTCCGTGGTTTCAGGCAGGGGACACCCGCAGGCCTGTCTGGAGATGCCAGGAACTGAGACTGGGACTGGCGAGACTGTTTGTCCACATAGCTCTATGGTGCCTGCTCTGACTGGCAGTGGGTCTCCAGGGTTTTCAGGGCAGAGAAAGTCCTTTCCAATCTGGGGCGCTCTGCATGCAAAGCATCTCCTCTACCACCAAACTACACCTTTTGCTTAAAATATAGGAAGCTGCCTTATTTGGAGGAGGACTATTTGTCCGTCTAACTCAGTACTGTCTACACTGACAGGCAGCAGTTATAATAATAATAATAATAATAATAATAATAATAATAATAATAATAATTTATTATTTATACCCCGCCCATCTGGCTGGGTTTCCCCAGCCACTCTGGGCGGCTTTCAACAGAACATTAAAATACAGTAATATATTAAACATTAAAAGCCTCCCTAAACAGGGCTGCCTTCAGATGTCTTCTAAAGGTCTGGTAGTTGTTGTTCTCTTTGACATCTGAAGGGAGGGCGTTCCACAGGGCGGGCGCCACTACCGAGAAGGCCCTCTGCCTGGTTCCCTGTAACTTGGCTTCTCGTAGTGAGGGAACCGCCAGAAGGCCCTCGGCACTGGACCTCAGTGTCCGGGCAGAACGGTGGGGGTGGAGACGCTCCTTCAGGTATACTGGACCGAAGCCATTTAGGGCTTTAAAGGTCAGCACCAACACTTTGAATTGTGCTCGGAAACGTACTGGGAGCCAGTGTAGGTCTTTCAAGACCGGTGTTATGTGGTCTCGGCGGCCGCTCCCAGTCACCAGTCTAGCTGCCGCATTCTGGATTAGTTGTAGTTTCCGGGTCACCTTCAAAGGTAGCCCCACGTAGAGCGCATTGCAGTAGTCCAAGCGAGAGATAACTAGAGCATGCACCACTCTGGCGAGACAGTCCGCGGGCAGGTAGGGTCTCAGCCTGCGTACCAGATGGAGCTGGTAGACTGCTGCCCTGGATACAGAATTAACCTGCGCCTCCATGGACAGCTGTGAGTCCAGAATGACTCCCAGGCTGCGCACCTGGTCCTTCAGGGGCACAGTTACCCCATTCAGGACCAGGGAGTCCTCCACACCTGCCCGCCTCCTGTCCCCCAAAAACAGTACTTCTGTCTTGTCAGGATTCAACCTCAATCTGTTAGCCGCCATCCAGTTCTCCAGGATTTCAGACATTTTAGTTTCATTTCTCTTTTAATTTGTATACCGCCTCTCTACACTACGATACACAAGGCGGTTTGCAAGCTGAAGGGCACAACGCCCAATAACAATCTGATTCAATACAAAAAAAGTCTTAATAAAAACATAACTTTAAAATAAACAACTTATAGCAATATAGTGGTACCTTGGTTCTCAAACAACTTAATACTCAAACACCTTGGTTCCCAAACACCGAAAACCCAGAAGTAAGTGTTCCGGTTTTCGAACGTTTTTCAGAAGCCAAACGTCTGATGTGGTTGCCGGCTATTGTTTTTGGGGTGCCTGCACTAATCAGAAGCTGCGCCTTGGTTTTCGAACATTTCGGAAGTCAAACGGACTTCTGGAACAGATTAAGTTTGGTGCTTTTGTTTTTGCTATTTATTTTGCGTTTTTTGTTTTTGAGGCTTTTCTGGTTAACTTGTTTTTGTGATTGTGTGGAACCCAGTTTAGCTACTGATTGATTGATTGATTGTGTGACTGCGGAAATGGATAAAAGCCCCCCACCCAAACAATGACTATCATCAGTGCAGGTAAGAAAAAAATTTAATTTTTATCATCTACAATACTGTCTTATCTATTTTATAGTACAGTACATTGATTATGGCTTTTATTTTATGGATCAATGGTCTCGTTAGATAGTAAAATTCATGTTAAATTGCTGTTTTAGGAGTTGTTTCTAAAAGTCTGGAACGGATGAATCCGTTTTGCATTACTTTCCATGGGAAAGTGCGCCTTGGTGTTGGAACGGACTTCCAGAACGGATTAAGTTTGAGAACCAAGGTACCACTGTATTCAACAATCCATTGGAATGTAATAGTAAACAGTAAAATTAAAGATCAGCCAATAATAATTAAGCAGTTCACACTTAACAATTGCAATGAAGAACTATAATAAATAAAAATAACGTTAAGTCACAATGCATAAAATACCACAAAACATACACAACCTGGGTGGGGTGGGGTGGGGGGCTGCCAACAGCAGAGGCAAATCATAGAATCATAGAGTTGGAAGAGACCACAAGGGCCATCCAGTCCAACCCGCTGCCAAGCAGGAAACACCATCAAAGCATTCCTGACAGGTGGCTGTCAAGCCTCTGCTTAAAGACCTCCAAAGAAGGAGACTCCACCACACTCCTTGGCAGCAAATTCCACTGTCAAACAGCTCTTACTGTCAGGAAGTTCTTCCTAATGTTTAGGTGGAATCTTCTTTCTTGTAGTTTGAATCCATTGCTCGTTGTCCGCTTCTCTGGAGCAGCAGAAAACAACCTTTCTCCCTCCTCTATATGACATCCTTTTATATATTTGAACATGGCTATCATATCACCCCTTAACCTTCTCTTCTCCAGGCTAAACATACCCAGCTCCCTAAGCCGTTCCTCATAAGGCATCGTTTCCAGGCCTTTGACCATTTTGGTTGCCCTCCTCTGGACATGTTCCAGCTTGTCAGTATCCTTCTTGAACTGTGGTGCCCAGAACTGGACACAGTATTCCAGGTGAGGTCTGACCAGAGCGGAATACAGTGGTACTATTACTTCCCTTGATCTAGATGCTATACTCCTATTGATGCAGCCCAGAATTGCATTGGCTTTTTTAGGCAAATGTGAGCCTGGACAAGAGCAGGGCACCCTGGCACTAGGAAGACTGGGGTGGCAGTTTTTTGGCACCCTACCCACCCTACCGCTATGCAGAAGCGAATCCCCAGGAAGGGCAGAATTGCTATGGCAGCTTCCCGGCAGACGGGGAGGTTGGTGCAGTGCAAACGCAGCAGCAAGGAGGCTGGATAGGCTCTGACAGTGCATTTGCCCCATGCCAGCCTCCCCAGGTAAGTGATTATAGCAAGGGGCTACACATACTACAGAAGGGACCCGGGTGGCGCTGTGGTCTAAACCACAGAGCCTAGGGCTTGCCGATCAGAAGGTCGGCGGTTCAAATCCCCGCGACGGTGTGAGCTCCCGTTGTTCGGTCCCTGCTCCTGCCCACCTAGCAGTTCGAAAGCACGTCAAAGTGCAAGTAGATAAATAGGAACTGCTCCGGCGGGAAGGTAAACGGCGTTTCTGTGCGCTGCTCTGGTTCACCAGAAGCGGCTTAGTCGTGCTGGCCACATGTCCGGAAGCTGTATGCTGGATCCCTCGGCCAATAAAGCGAGATGAGCGCCGCAACCCCAGAGTCGTCCGTGACTGGACCTAATAGTCAGGGGTCCCTTTAACTTTTTACACATACTACAAGCCACCTTCCCAGTAGTAATGTATGGAAGTGAGAGCTGGACCATAAAGAAGGCTGATCGCCGAAGAATTGATGCTTTTGAATTATGGTGCTGGAGGAGACTCTTGAGAGTCCCATGGACTGCAAGAAGATCAAACCTATCCATTCTGAATGAAATCAGCCCGGAGTGCTCACTGGAAGGACAGATCCTGAAGCTGAGGCTCCAATACTTTGGCCACCTCATGAGAAGAGAAGACTCCCTGGAAAAGACCCTGATGTTGGGAAAGATTGAGGGCACAAGGAGAAGGGGACGACAGAGGACGAGATGGTTGGACAGTGTTCTCGAAGCTACTAACATGAGTCTGACCAAGCTGCAGGAGGCAGTGGAAGACAGGAGTGCCTGGCGTGCTCTGGTCCATGGGGTCACGAAGAGTCGGACACGACTGAACGACTGAATGACTGAACAACAACAACAACAAGCCACCTTTGTCCCCACCATCTTTCCAGCAAAGCCAAGGATGCAGAGCCTCCGTGCTGGAAGTGGAGGTTAAACGCCAGGAGCACGGACTTACTTTTATGTAACATTGAGCTGCATCTCTTTCGGCCACGGTAAATTCCAAGGGCTTATAGAACGCATGGTACACCTAACAGAAAGGAATATCGGAAGATGCAATCAGAGCCAGCGCCTGCCTTACAACATTGCATCATTTTACATTTTTATCATTTCTGATAAGAGAAATCTGTACATAACCTTTGTTAAGTAGTGCCTGTCTGACGGAGGAATACAGACTCTTTGCACAGGTTTCCTGCAGAGGAGTAGGAAGGTCAGGTGGTACCCGATGCAGAAAAGTTCTTGTCACCCCCCCCCCATATTGATTATTTATTATTATTATTATTATTTGCCTGCAAGAATGGTTTTACATTATTTCATATTTTCTTACAAAGGAATAATAATAATAATAATAATAATAATAATAATAATAATAAACTTTGATTTATATCCTGCCCTCCCCGGCCAAAGTAGCGCTCAGGGCGGCTATCATCAGATACATAACATTGGTATCAAATCAAACAATAATTAAATTACCTTCTAAAAACATGTCAAAATCAAATTAAAGTCTAATTAGATGGCTTTCCGCAGGGTTAGGGTTGGGAACAGTAAGTGCTCCACTGAATTGAAATTTTAGCCTTCACGACAAAGGAAAACAGCTAGTTTCGTGGAGGAGGGTCAAGATATTAACTGATATGCATGAAATTTCATATATAGCTATATAATCCCTAGTGTAGTAAGATAAGACCTTTGGAGCAGGCATTAAAAAAACAACAACACGTTTTTTATGAACCGCCCTAGTAGGGAAGTAATTGTTTCTTGATAATTTGTCACCCCCTCCATGATGGAACCTGGGGCGGCCCGCCCCCCGTCCCCCACTTTCTACGCCCCTGGTTTCCTGCTTCCTGCGGCCAGAGAGATAACGCCCACCCTTCCCATTTCTCTTTCGATGCCCTGAGTTTGGGGACAAGCAGAAGCCAGGATGGGATCTACTGGTGGGCCTCTTGCAGCGGATTCTCAAGGGGCGGTCCTGATTCCCAACTGCTCAACAATATAAGGTGGTGGGAAACCTGCCATGGCTCGCTTTGTGCTGCTATATTATCTACCAGCCTCAGTGGTCCTCATTTGTAAAATGGGAGGATCAATTAGTTGCATTCGATCAGACCTTTGTGCAGCCCTGTGGGCCTGTTATGTGATGGGATCTCTGGAATGTGTAATAAACTTGGATGTGGATTTCTATTGGTATATTGAGGCTAGGGCAGTGTATAGCATTGCAGGGCACAATTGATAAGTATCTCATCAGCCAGGATTCCCAGCCGCCCCGGCCTGGAGCCACCATGTGCATCTGGCTCATTAGCGGACGCATCAGAAGAGAAGCTGGATTTCACAAGTCTGCCCTAACTGATTTCATCTAGTGGCATCCCACTCATGCAAAAAACGGCAGGGCATTCCTCCCTGGACCGAGAAGGTCCAAAGGAGCTTTGGGGAATCGACTTCCTCCCCTCCACCCCGTGGCAGTAGATAAGAAGATAAAACAAAAGGAACGCCTTACCAGTTAGAATCTTTAATAATCACAGCGAGAGAACAAAGAACACATCTAGAAATGGTGGTGCTCCCAATTAAGGGTTACCCCCTATTAATCTATGCCACTCCTACGTCTTGCAATCTGACATTGTAGCCTCTGCACTTTCTGTTCTAGCGCTTTCTGTTCTAACACTTTCTGAGCTCTCTGTGACTTTGGAGACGGGTGTGTGTGTGTGTGTGTGTGTATGAATGCTGTCCAGAGACTAACTCTCTCTCTCTCTTCTAGTGTTTTTTCTGCTAGCTGCTCCCCATCCAGTATTTCCCAGCTTCTGCCTTCTGAACTATGCCCCTCTGCAAACCACTGTTCCAAATCTATACTGTCCTCCTGCTCCTGGGAAGATTCAGGATTCGGAGCAGGAGCAGGGGGAGGGAGTGGCTCCCACCACTCTTCCTCACTGCATCCCTCTTCAGCACGGTCCCTGACACATAGTGGCAGAGCAAGCTGGCTACTCAGCACTGGTGGCCAGCAGCCATGCCTGTCAGGAGCCCAGCATACCTCTATATGATCAGCTCCGAACTGCCCTGCAGCTTCTTCTTCCGAGAGTCCTACACAGCCATACTCCAGGGGAGTGAAGACAGTGGTAGGCACCTAGGCGATAGAAGGCCATCCTGTTACTCTCCAGCCAATAGATCAAGAGCCCCATGCTTCTCCCTATCCCCCAAAACTTAGCGACACACAGTAGTAGTTTAGTGGCAAAAGCCATCTAGGCCAACCCCCAACAAGGCAGGAATCTCAACATGCGGTTCCCCATCCAATTTCAAACCATACCGAACCCTGCTTAGCTTCACAAATGTGCTAGCGGTTTCATTGCCGCACCGCTAGGAGGGGTTGATGCAGGGCCCCTTCATAATAGTGACAGCCAGGGCGACTCACAGCCATGCCACCCCCCTAGATTATACAATAACTTTACAATTATACAAGTTATAATTAGGGATATATTACAATGATCAGTGCAGATTATGTATTGCCTTTCCTCTAGATCAGGCACGTCCAACAGGTAGATCGTGATCTACCGGTAGATCACTGGATGTCTGTGGTAGATCACTAGTAGATCACTGGCTCCCCCCAAAGAAGCCTAACAAGTTTGGCTCCCCTAAAAAAAGCTCAAAACTTTTGCCCTGCACCCCCCCCCAAAAAACAGGGCTTTTCTCCTCCCTAAAAAAAGCTCAGCAACTTTGACCTGAACCCCAAAGAAACGGGCCTTTCTCCTTCCTCAAAAACGCTCAACAACTTTGATCTGAACCCCCAAAAAGGGGGTAGGTCACTGCCAGTCTTTAACTCTGTGAGTAGATCGCAGTCTCTTGGAAGTTGGCCACCACTGCCCTAGATCAACTCTTTCTTGGTGTTCTTCCCTCACCCCTTCTCCAGAGTGACCCTGGGAGCCAATCCTCAGTGGCTGACTTGCCTCTTTGCACTCTGATTGGCTCCAATCAACACACAGAGCAAGAAGGCTTGTTCTCATTGGCCAAAAAGCTCCCCTTTCATGCTGATTGTGTGGTTCTAGGAGGCTATAGATAATGACTCTGCTACAGAAATAATACTAACAAGTCGTTGACCCCCCACGACCCTAGCATTGTTTTGTTGTTTACTTGAATTATCCATGTTTTGCAATCTGTAAACTGCTTTGAAGCCATGTTGGCAACTAAGGGGTATATCGATTTAATGAGCACTAATACAGTGGCACCTCGGTTTTCGAACGTAATCCATTCCGGAAGACCGTCTGACTTCCGAAAGGTTCGAAAACCGAGGTGCAAAGGGCAGTCTGCAAATTCAATAGAGAAAATTGTGAAAAACAACAGATCCACGCAGAAGAAGCCGTTTGACTTCTGAGGCGCATTCGAAAATGGAAGCATTTACTTCTGAGTTTTCAGCGTTCAAAAACTGAAACGTTCGGCTTCCGAGACGTCCAAACACCGAGGTACCACTGTACTACAGATGTTAAATAACAACCACAACGAAACATTTATTCATGCCCATGGAGATGTGCGGCAGTGGTATGTGATTGCTTTGCAACAAATCGTTCATTTTCGAACCCCCAGGGAAGAAAAAAACTTACAAACTACTCACGTTGTCGTAATCCATGAGTTCTGCCGACTGGCCAAATAGCCTTTGAGCAACCAGCTTCCCTGCAGCAATGGCCGTAGGCGTTAGCTCGGGACGACCCTAAGACAAGACAACGGAATTAGGAGAGGTCCAAAATATCAATGCTAGACTTGAACCCATGACCCAGATTAAGTTATGTTATCTATCTATCTATTCAGTCAGAGGACGCGGGTGGCGCTGTGGGTTAAACCACAGAGCCTAGGGCTTGCCGATCAGAAGGTCGGGGGTTCAAATCCCCGCGATGGGGTGAGCTCCCGTTGCTCGGTCCCTGCTCCTGCCAACCTAGCAGTTCGAAAGCATGTTAAAAGTGCAAGTAGATAAATAGGTACCGCTCTGGCGGGAAGGTAAACGGCTTTTCCGTGCGCTGCTCTGGTTCGCTAGAAGCGGCTTAGTCATGCTGGCCACATGACCCGGAAGCTGTGCGCTGGATCCCTCGGCCAGTAAAGAGAGATGAGTGCCGCAACCCCAGAGTTGTCTGCGACTGGACCTAATGGTCAGGGGTTCCTTTACCTTTATTCAGTCAGAACTCACCAGAACTCAATTCTGGCAGCTCTTAGCTGGGCTCCATTGCCATTATAAGAGAACAAGGGGGGTGTTCATGGTGAGTTCTGGAACCCCTCTCTCTCTTTGTGTGTGTGTGTGTGTGTGTGTGTGTGAGAGAGAGAGAGAGAGAGAGAGAGAGAGAGAGAGAGAGAGAGAGAGAGAGAGGGAGGGAGGGAGAGAGAGAGGGAGAGAGAGAGAGAACAAACAAGACTAACAGAGTATTTCCAAAAATCAAAAAAGGGTGGTGGGATACAATTGAGAACGGTCAGGTATAAGGTAAGGAGACCAAAGATATAAAGAAAAACATTGGAAGAAATTTTGTACAAAAGAGGCAATACGGCAACACCTCAAGTCATAAACAGCAGATCAAAAACTCATATAATCTGTTCGCCTTGTTTGTTATACGCTTAATGGTAATTAAAAAGAACGGAAGCAAGTCCCAAGTTGCAGTTCGGGATTAATCACAAGGTTTAGGCAAATGTACGTGCTATCTCTTTTTCCGAACTAACGTTTTGGCTTTCAAGATCGTCTGTCAATGTGATTTGTCAACGTTGCTGTCCCCCCCCCCCACTGCAAACCGCCTTAAATGCAGCTGCCAATCATTTCTGTGGCAGGAAATACAGATGTTATTTTGGCGTTCCAGAGATCAGAGAAAGAGATAAAACTTGGAGGGTGGGGGAGGAAAGCCTCTGGCATGCATTCCTTTTTTAAAAAGCACAAGGAACACCCAAGCTAATTACTAAAACATCCCTGCAGACATAGGCACAGGGTATTCCCCCCCCTCTGTGCGCGTGAAAAAACAATGGCTTAAGACTTCCCTGAGTAAACAAGTCGACGGCAAACGCTCGCTTTGCACCCATGCATGGGACTATGTTAGATTATCGGCAATAAAAATTCTAGGACCCGTAAAGGCTTTCTGGGAAATGGTACATAATGAGTTAAAGAAGGTGTTTAAAAATACCTTTCCAAAAAAATACCAGAGTCCTTTTTGTTGGGAATAATTCAGAGGGAAATTCCCAGGTGTCAAAAAAGGGTATTTATGTATGCTACTACTGCAGCCCGTGTTTTGCTAGCCCCAAAATGGAAAACAAGTGAAGAATGGCAACCAAAGAAGAATGGCAACTTAAACTGATGGAATACGCGCAGCTTGCAGACTTAACTTTTAGAATGAGAGAACAAGAAAAATGTCCGTTTAAAGAAGACTGGAAAATGTTTACTGAATATATGGGGGGAAATTGTGTTTATTAAAAAACGCTGGTAGCACTAAGATAAATTCAATAGCGTAAACAAGTTTTGATGGATGTACCGGTAACAATGGATTACTGGATGGTTTAGTTCATGTAAAATATGCAGGGATGACTGGTATGCAAAATGAACCCCGGAAAAGATCTATTAATGTAAAATTTTAAGTTTTAAATTTTAATTTTAAATGTAAGTATCATTTTTATGAGATAGGTTCCAATTCTGTAATATAACTCAATCTCCAATACTATATCTGGTTATGGATTGTCATTAACTGTTCTCTGGTCTTTGACCGTAATAAAGATATTTGTATTTGTAACCACGGAAAAAGAAGACGGGAAGTCTTTGATTTAAGGTCGTGTAAATGAATATTTTGAAATGTAAATTAGAAAATTTAATTATATATATATGTCATTCCCGTTGGTGGCCATCATTACATTTTGTGGGAGCAAATTCTACAGTTTAACTAGGGGCTGTGTGGAAAAGCTACTTCCATTTTTGTCCGTCCTGAATCTTCCGGCATTCGGCTTTGCTGGGTGTCCACAAGTTCTAGTGGTATTAGAGATGGAGGGGAAACTTTCTCTGCCCCAAAACATTTCGCCTCTCTTGCAAGAATGGTTAGAAGTTGTGAGTTGCTGCCAGCATGATGGCACACTGCACATGATGCATTTCTTTCAGAGAGCGAGCGAGCAAGTAAGAAGTGTTTTTGCAAAAACCGTGTGAACTTAATTGTCAATCAGTTTGATTTCGCAATCAAATGACTAACACCTTCAGCCTTTTTTTTAAAAAAAAGCTGTACTCCCCTTTTTTTTTTTTTTTGCCTTCCACGGGCAGCAAAACCTATTTATTTCAGAGGCAGAATTTATTTAGGAGAGATAACAAAGCCTTCTTGCCAGCTGTTGCCACATAATGCTTTTCACCTGATAAGCATCAGTAATAATCTCTAAGGCAGAGGTGTTCTGTGTGGAGGAAATTACTGTTCTGTGTTGCTGGCATAAACACTCCAAATGAAAATGGAAAGCGGGGCTTTAACACGCTGATATAGGCTTGACGACAAATGGGCAGCGGTTATTAATCAAGAACAAAGTAAGTTTTCCTGTCATTGTTAAGGAGTTTATGTAGACGTCTACCTCTGTTATGTCTCCAATTGCATAAATGTGAGGAACAGAAGTGGTTTCTCTTGCATCAACAATGATTTTCCCCGTCGCGGGATTTGTTTTCACTCCAGCCATCTCCAAGTTGAGAGTTTGGGTGTCAGGGGCTCGGCCTGGGAAAGAAAGAGTATGGTGTTTTGTTTTTTAAAAATAAAAATTTATAGAATATTGTAATAAAACATGTAGGATTGTACATAAAATAATAATAATAATAATAATAATAATAATAATAATAATTTTTTATTTATACCCCGCCCTTCCCAGCCAAGACCGGGCTCAGAGCGGCTAACACCCATAAAATCACAACAAATACAAAACAATCAATTAAAATGCAAGTTAAAATACGATTTAAAATTTAAAATGCAGCCTCATCTTTAAGTAGCCCACCAATCAAACAGGGTTAAACTAAAACCAACCCAAAGGCCAGGCGGAACAGCTCTGTCTTGCAGGCCCTGCGGAAAGATGCCAGATCCCGCAGGGCCCTCGTCTCTTCTGACAGACCGTTCCACCAGGTCGGGGCCAGTGCTGAGAAGGCCCTGGCCCGAGTTGCGACCAGCCTAGCATCCTTATGGCTCGGGACCTCCAACATGTTATTCTTTGAGGACCTTAAGGTCCTACACGGGGCATACCAGGAGAGGCGGTCCCTTAGGTACGAGGGTCCTAGGCCGCATAGGGCTATAAAGGTCAAAACAGTGCTTTGCAATAAAATGGATCAGGGTACAAGCTTAGTGGGGAAAACAGCATTTTTTTCTTTTTAAAGGAGACCCGTCTATCCCTTTCCAGAACATGTCTCTTGCATCATCCAGCATAGAATCAATTTGGATTCAACAAAAGTCAGAATGACACACATACATATCAGTTTATTGTGAGGACCATGCCTTTACACAAATATCGACACAACAGTGTTAAAATTCATTGCATACTGTCCCAGCAAAACCCTCATCCCACAAACAGAAAGAAAAGTACAACAAGAAAGTGTTAAGAAGACGATGAAGGGGTCTTTTCTTTGTCATCCAGAAATCTTTCCCTAGCTTTCATGGCCTTCATCACAAAGACCGCTACCATGTGGGAAATCTGTGGGTTAGCATCAACTAACAAAAATTTTACTCGATCTTCAGGGTTATTTATTGAATTGGGTATGATTTGCAAAATCGCACCTCTAAAGCCCAAGTAAATAGGACAATGAAAAGAAGAAGAAGAAGAGTTTGGATTTGATATCCCGCTTTATCACTACCCGAAGGAGTCTCAAAGCGGCTCACATTCTCCTTTCCCTTCCTCCCCCCACAACAAACACTCTGTGAGGTGAGTGGGGCTGAGAGACTTCAGAGAAGTGTGACTAGCCCAAGGTCACCCAGCAGCTGCATGTGGAGGAGCGGGGAAGCGAACCCGGTTCACCAGATTATGAGTCTACCGCTCTTAACCACTACACCACACTGGCTCTCAGATAATGTATGAGCTCCTCTTTAGTTCTCATGGGGCAAGGGCACAAGCGGTGCTCTACTGGGATTCTTGCAAATCTGCCAGTCAGGTATGTAGTAGGTAATGTTTGAAGAAACACGCAGTCTGCAGTTCGCTGGCAGTAGGAGTACAATATGGGCATGCCTTTAAGTTAACATATTATATTAAAAATCTGACAGTTCCAAATTTCCGAAGGCTATCTACAAAAGCCAGACTTAACGTCTTTCCTTCTGCAGTGTTGGATGGCAGATTGAGAGGAGTTCCATACCAGGACAGACTATGCTCATGTGCCCAAGACATTGACTCTATAAAACATATCTTGCTGCACTGTGTGAAATTCGAGCAAGCCAGGGCTGAACTGATATTACCCTTGCTAGTACCTTTCCCGGGAAAATGAGAGGCTTACTATGTCAGGTTCCTACTGGAAGACCGGACAAATGACAGAACATTAGCAGTGGCGAAGTTTCTATCGGTGGTTGCAAGAACCAATGATCCGTATTCCTAAGTCTGAACAAAATGCGTGTGTAAGCTGAAGGCAGGCTGTCGAAATTGTGTAATAATAATAATAATAATATTATTGGCGGCTTCCAACAGAACATTAAAATACAATACTCTATTAAACATTAAAAGCCTCCCTAAACAGGACTGCCTTCAGATGTCTTCTAAAGGTCTGGTAGTTGTTTTTCTTTTTGTCATCTGGTGGGAGGGCGTTCCACAGGGCGGGTGCCACAACCGAGAAGGCCCTCTGCCTGGTTCCCTGTAACTTGGCTTCTTGTAGTGAGGGAACCGCCAGAAGGCCCTCGGCACTGGACCTCAGTGTCCGGGAAGAATGATGGGGGTGTATTGTTTTGTAATGCATTGTTGGGTCTCTGGACCGTAATAAGGATTTGATTTGATTTGAAGAAACATTTTTAAAGATTTTAGCAGTTTTAATTCTTACATTTTTTTAAAAAAAAAATCCCCAAGAACGTAAGGACATAGGAAGAGCCTGCTAGATCAGGCCAGTGTCCCATCTAGTCCAGCATCCTGTTTCAATTATAGGCCCGTGGGAAACCTGTAAGCAGGACCTGAGTGCAATAGTACCCTCCCCTCCTGTGGTTCACACCAACTGGTACTAAGAAGCAGGGGCGCGGCTGGCGCTGTGGTCTAAACCACAGAGCCTTTTGGGCTTGCCAATCGGAAGGTTGGCGGTTCGAATCCCCACGACGGAGTGAGCTCCCGTTGCTCTGTCCCAGCTCCTGCCAACCTAGCAGTTCGAAAGCACGCTAGTGCAAGTAGATAAATAGGTACCGTTGCGGCGGGAAGGTAAACGGCGTTTCTGTGCGCTCTGGTTTCCGTCACGGTGTGCCGTTGTGCCAGAAGTGGTTTAGTCCTGCTGGCCACATGACCCGGAAAGCTGTCTGCGGACAAACGCCGGCTCCCTCGGCCTGAAAGCGAGATGAGCGCCGCAGCCCCATAGTCGCCTTTGACTGGACTTAACCGTCCAGGGGTCCTTGACCTTTTTAAATCAGAAGCATTGCTGCCTCCAACGGTGAAGGCAGAGCATAGCCATCCTGCCTAGCAGTCATCATGCCATGAATTTGCCCAGTCCTCTTTCAAAGCCATCTAGCTTGGAGGCAATCACTGCCTCCTGCAAGAGTGAGTTCCGCAGATTAATTCCATCAGGCATTAACCTTTCCGTTTAAAAATGCTGGATGCGGGAGCAGACGGGCCATTGGCCTGATCCAGCAACCTCTTTTCATGACCCCCATTATCAACCACAAGTTAACCTTGCAAAGTGAGGAAGAGGAACCATTCCAAGCAACGGTCAGCTCGGTCACAAGATCGCCATGCCAGGCCGAAGTGCGGTCAAGATCCAGAAACAGAAATCTAAATCAGAAATTTTCCGTATGACTTTTTTTAAAGGCCTTTTCCGAGGCTTATATTAGGAAAACAGAATAAAACCGCTCTCTCTCTCCTTCCCTCTCTTCGCTGGGAGAGGGAACACCGTTCCAACGTTTGATGTGAACTTGAGAGTCTCATCCGAAGCCAGGGATGGGAAATGTGTTTGCGTTCTGAAAACAAGGGCTGAGCGGAGGAAAACACTTAAGGGCCTTTGAAGTGGAGGTAGGGAAATTATTAAACAAAAGGCATTGGAGATCTGATTATAAATAAACATATGATTCACTGTATTATCCGCCTGCCTTAAAAGCCAGGGCCCTCCCCGCTCTTCCAATCCAAACAAAGCTGTATCTAAACGGCTCTGAGCGGGGGTGGCTTGAGGGAGGCCCCCCCAGATTCATTTCAGCTGGCGAAACGGACACTTCCTCTGGGACCGGCGAGTGGAGCTGTCGGCACTCAAGCTATCTGTCTGCCTTCCTTCAGCCCTCCCTGTGGGATGCCGGATCCGTGCCGTCCCTCTCTTTGCCCTCTGGTCCCCAAGCTCCGATGCTATCAGGCCCCCAAAAATAATAATAACGACAATACTTTTAAAGAAAACACAACCGAGACCTTATCTTGGGCTCGGATGTGAAACAACTTCCTACTGTTGTATTTCTTTTGTGCGCCGAGAATAAGAAGTCGGGGGGGGGGGGCTTGAAAGCGGGCAGCTTAATGGGGGCTTTTCCAGTTTCCCCGTTTTCCGGCTCAGGCAGAGCTTAGAGGAACAAGTTAGCACGCGATATGCTAACTTTTGAGAGAGAGAGAGAGAGAGAGAAGAAATAAACAGAGAGAAGGGGGAGGACAGAGAGAGAAACAGCCACACAAATTTCTCATCCCAGCAACCTGCCAAGACATTAAAGGTAAAGGGACCCCTGACCATTAGGTCCAGTCGTGACCGACTCTGGGGTTGCGGTGCTCATCTCGCATTATTGGCCGAGGGAGCCAGCGTACAGCTTCCAGGTCATGTGGCCAGCATGACTAAGCTGCTTCTGGCGAACCAGAGCAGCGCATGGAAACGCCATTTACCTTCCCGCCAGAGCAGTTCCTATTTATCTACTTGTACTTTGACGTGCTTTTGAACTGCTAGGTTTGCAGGAGCTGGGACCGAGCAACGGGAGCTCACCCCGTCGCGGGGATTCGAACCGCCAACCTTCTGATCGGCAAGCTCTAGGCTCTGTGGTTTAACCCACAGCGCCACCCGCTGAGACATTAGGAGGGGGCGAATCTGCCCATTTTGATTTCCACCATTTTCTGTCAGACCCGGGAAGTCCGCGAATTAAAGCTTTCGTCTTAATGCAGGACCTTGCAACCACAACTAGAGGTGGGAGATACAGTCAGTTTAGGTTTCTCTCAGTTTCTCATTTTTCCAATCTTGAGTTGAGTTCTCCACATCAGTCTGCATTTTTTTTTAAGTCGTCATGAAAATTCACCAGCATTTTAGTGTGAATTTCTCCGGCTTTGCACATTTTTGTATCCTATTTTTCCAAATTCACATATTTTTTTTTGCAAAGCAGTTCCTCCACATACAATGCTACTTTCACAAATATATACCCACTTTCATGCACACTTTCCTCTAATGTTTGCGTATTTTTTACAGGTTAGCCGAAGGGAGGATTGCGTTGCAAAATTCAGGGAGGTGCAAAATTTCAAAGGATCGCTGTGTTCCAGTGTGCAAATTGTTACAGAAAGTGCAGATTAGATAAGTGTGCGTTTAAAGGGGAACTGAATATCTCCTCCCTCCCTAAAACTGACTTTTTTTTTTAATGCTGTAACAAAAACAACAGCTGAGATGATCAAATCTGCAGGGCAATGTTTAATTTCTCTCGGTTCCCATCTCCCGGCATCTGAATAGCTCAGCATTAAGAACGAAAAGGAAGAAAGTGAAACGCATTTGGCCGACCCAAAGCGAAACCCCATCCTCTTTCCCACGTGTGTCCCAAGCGGAATCCTGAAAGCAGCGACGAAAATGTTGAAACTTAACGTTGAAATTTTATTGGCTGGAAGCCATGCCCAGCTCTGGTTTCCAAGCCGAAGAATCTATTCAATACCCTCCATTAAGATCAAATGGACGAAAGTATTTTGGTTTGGGGAAATGCTTTAGTTGCGTCTAGAGACTTAGCTAGCTCCACTTCCAAATTTTGAAGCCCCCCCCCAACGCGTTCTTAATCTCCAACTGTTTTTGGACTACCATTCCCATCATCCCTGACCACTGGCCATGCTAGCTAGGGATGATGGGAGTTGTAGTCCAAAAACAGCTGGAGACTCAAGTTTGGGAAAGACTGATGTAAAAAGAGGTCCTACTGGAACTGGCCATTGGCCCCTGTATCCCAGCACCCTGTTCTCATAGTAGTAGTAGTAGCAGTAATAATAATTATTATAATTTATTTATACCCCGCCCATCTGGCTGGGTTTCCCCAGCCACTCTGGGCGGCTTCCAGCAAAATATTAAAATACAATAAATCATCAAATATTAAAAGCTTCCCTAAAGAGGGCTGCCTTCAGATGTCTTCTAAAAGTCATAGTGGCCAACCAGATTCCCCAAAATAGGAAGAGAAGACCTGAGCACAACAGCCGTGCTTTTCCTCCTTGCAATTCCAGACACTGGCATCCAGAGGCTAATGTTGGCTTTCTTCAGATGCTTAGACCCTTGAGAGCAGGAGATGAAGGTGGCACACTGAACGCACAAAGTGGCAAGGGGTACTTAGGAATGCGAGAATCTGCCTGACAAAAGTCAAGAGGGTTGATCCACCACCAAGTCCAGTGTGGCCTACCCCATCCGAGATCCTAGACCAGGGCCTGTCCCTCCAGATGCTGAAGAACTACAGTTCCCACCAGTCCCTCAGCAAACAGGGCCAAACTGTAGGTGGGAGGCTGCTCCTCACAGAGCTACGATTCCCAGAGTTCCCTGTGAAGAGGGTTGGCTGTGAGTCCATTCTCGGAACTGTAGCTCTGTGAGGGGAACAACAACTCTCAGCATCCTTGACACACCATAGCTCCCAGAATTCTTTGGGGGAAGCCACGACTGTTTAAAGCAAGATCACAGCGCTCTAAACACATGATGTGACTGTGGACAGTTGGTTGATGCAATAATAGTGCAACAGTGGTGGATTTATACTGGACTGTGCACGCATTGTTCTGTTACATTATTTGCTCTTTGGTCGCACTATTGCTGCCTGGAGGAACACTCTTCCACTATATATGCGGGTCCCGCTATCCAAATATAAGAATTCACTTATCCAAACATGAGGAATTAGGACCCAAATCTTGCTACACACACACAAACACACACACTCTGCAGATTCAGATATCCAAACAGCTGGACCTGCTTGTAGTATACTGTAAACAAACAAGCAGCCTTAAACAAGCCTTACTTTTTTGTGTTTTGCTGGTCTTTGGCAGACATTTCACCAGAAACCATGGTGGGAAGGATGGAGGGGTTCGGACAACTAAGGGAGCATTTTTTTCCTTCCTTGTTTGCCTTTTGCAAGGTTTCAGAAGGTTTTTCTGGGTTGTTGTTTTTTTTTGTCATTTTGAAGGTCAAAATTCTACGGTTGGGAACGCATTAGAAATTTCCCCATAGGAATCAATGGAAATTGTTGGCTCATTTTGTGAACACTGGCAAGCTATTTCCTGAGAATGCCTTGTGTTTGAATAGCGAGACTTGCACGTATAATGCCCAAAGTGGGGGGAAACAAAGGAACCTGGAACACAGAATCATAGGGTTGGAAGGTAAAGGTAAAGGTAAAGGTAAAGGGACCCCTGACCATTAGGTCCAGTCGTGTCCGACTCTGGGGTTGCGGCGCTCATCTCGCTTATATTGGCCAAGAGCCGGCGTATAGCTTCCAGGTCATGTGGCCAGCATGACTAAGCCGCTTCTGGCGAACCAGAGCAGCACACGGAAACGCCGTTTACCTTCCCGCGAGAGCGGTACCTATTTATCTACTTGCACTTTGACGTGCTTTCGAACTGCTAGGTGGGCAGGATGTGGGACCGAGCAATGGGAGCTCACCCCGTCGCAGGGATTCAAACCGCCGACCTTCCGATCAGCAAGCTCTAGGCTCTGTGGTTTAACCCACAGCGCCACCTGGGTCCGGGTTGGAAGGTACCCTAAAGTAAAGGTAAAGGTACCCCTGACCGTTAGGTCCAGTCGTGGACGACTCTGGGGTTGCGCGCTCATCTCGCTCTATAGGCCGAGGGAGCCGGCGTTTGTCCGCAGACAGTTTTTCCGGGTCATGTGGCCAGCATGACTAAGCCGCTTCTGGTGAAACCAGAGCAGCGCACGGAAACGCCGTTTACTTTCCCACTGGAATGATACCTACCGGTATTTATCTACTTGCACTTTAACATACTTTCGAACTGCTAGGTTGGCAGGAGCTGGGACAGAGCAACGGGAGCTCACACCTTCGCAGGGATTCGAAATGCTGACCTTCTGATCGACAAGCTGTGGTTTAGACCACAGCGCCACCCGCGTTCCTAGGTAAGGTACCCTAAGGGTCAGCATTTCCAATCCCCGGAAATGCGGGAATCACAGCTAAAGGATCAGTAACAGAGGGTCATCCAACCTCTGTTTAAAAAACTCAAATGAGGCAATATAAAAAATTTACAGGATCTCAACAGGAAGCTACGGGACATGCATATATTAGAAACAAAGCGGCTTGTGTTCCCCAAAATTTTGCAGGCACAAACAGTATTTAAAGTGGGATCATAATAAACCTCCCCCCCCCCAAAAAAAATCATGAATGCATAATAAAAAGAAAATCTGGACAGGCCCATAGAACCAAAATATCAATGGATCTTAGTTTAGGGTTCAAGGCAGTTCCCACTTAAGGTTCAGCCAAAATCTGCCCCCCTGTAACTTAAGAGGTTTCTGAGTTAACAATGGCCTAATGGAGGGGGGGGGGGGAACCAATCTCTGTCACATGATAAGAGGAAAAGCCTCTCGAGTGTCCAAGGAGGAGATGTTTGGACGTCATTAAAAATCCCCGACAAGAGAACCGGCTGGCGAATTCCAAGCTGTTCCCTCCAGCCTACCCCCAGCATGCCCTCTTGGGAAGGATTGAATCCGCAAAGCTGGAGGGAAAATGAACAGCTGGGATCCGTCCTTGTAGAAATCAGTCAAGGCCTTTGCTTTTCACATTAATGAGTTGGCTAAATTGGTCTGTGTCTGCCCCAAAACTGCACGGATCTTTCTCAAAACAATCTGGAGAGCTTTCTGCAGAAGGCAACCTTTGTGTGTGGGCAGGGGGAGTTGATTCATAAGTTGGCAACAGTTGATGAAAGCATCCTCTACGGGTGTGTGCAGAATCCCAACGGAGTCTTGGAAATCTCCCATTTCTTACAAGGCTCTAGCCCTCATGGTTGTTAACATTATTCTGAAACCTCTGCTAAAATAAAAAAAAAACACTTTAATCGCGCTTGACCTCGACATTTTTCACAGCAAATCAATAACCATGCAGTTAATTGATGACATGTCTTCTCGGAGATCCCCACTGGTTGCTCATTCAAGGTGTTACTATATCGCACCCTTAAAAAGCTTGGGATCAGTTTACCTGTGGGATCACTTTACCCCATAATATGCCCACTTGACTGCTTTCATCTGTTATACACGCCACGTAATAATCATTCTGCACTTGTGAGCAATCAGTGTTTTAGTGGAGCAGTACCTACATACACTTTGGAACTCCTTGCCTCTTGACACCAAACAGGCTGCTTCACTGTATTCTTTTACTTCTTTCCCCACCCAATAGGCAACCTGGCTTCCAGTCCTCACTTCGCTATCAGCCCCGCAAACATGAAAATAAGAAGGATGGATGTGTGACTTACATACTTAAGACAACTCACACAGGCCTGGTTCACAGGCGACCATGGGTTGGATATTACATTGAGAAGGATTGGCTCGTGTGCTCAGTTCCCTCCCCGATTTCGTGGTTGGTGGCAAGCCACAGTTTGCCATGAGATCCTGAGCTGACAAACTATGGCTCGCACTTGTCAACTGCGCCTGTATAGTAAATTACAGTCTGTAGCTAATTTAAAGTCCCTTTGGAGGGCAGGTGTAACTCACAGGCTGAAATCAAAATAGGTATTTTGGTTTAGGTAAAAAAAAAAAGGTAAAGGGCCCCTGGATGGTTATGTCCAGTAAAAGGCCACTATGGGTTTGTGGTGCTCATCTCGCTTTTAGGCCAGCGTTTGTCCACAGACAGCTTTCCGGGTCATGTGGCCAGCAGGACTAAAGCGCTTCTGGCACAACGGGACACCGTGACGGAAACCAGAGTGCACGGAAGCACTGTTTACCTTCCCGCCGCAATGGTACCCATTTATCTACTTGCACTGGCGTGCTTTCGAACTTCTAGGTTGGCAGGAGCTGGGACCGAGCAACGGGAGCTCACCCTGTTGCAGGGATTCGAACCGCCGACCTTCTGATCAGCAAACCCAAGAGGCTCAGTGGTTAGGCCCCAGCGCCACCCGCACCTTGCTTTAATAAGCCATGATATCAACAAACCTGGAAGCCGAAGTGCGGCGATATGGAAATGCAAAAGAGAACCAGGACGAAAATAGCCGCCTCCTTACATCCCAACCTATGTTACCCCATAGGAGCTCAATGCACTTCTTGCCGGCAACCTAGGTGTTGTTTTTCCATAGGCACAGGACCAAATATGCATAGATTGGCTCCTGCCCCTGTGGCTACACCTTTTCCAAGCAAGTATGCTAAACATCCCGACAATGGTGCTCCGTGGCCACTTTCCCTTCCGTAGGGCTGAACGTTACGCCAAGTACACCTGGAGTCTTCTTCGACATATGGCTCCTAAATCAAGGGTTGGGCTTGGAGCCGTTCCAGGCGTTTGAGGCAAATCAGATAAGCCGTTCGGGGAAGAGCGCAGAGCCTGACGCGGGAAACACCCTCAGATATGCAGAAGGAACCTTTCCTTAACTTTCTTTGATATGCATCACAACTGTCAGGCGACACCCCTTGACAAGGCAGATGGAAAGATATCTTTCGATCTGGCTTTGTTATTCCCCCCCCCTTCCCGGAATCTCCTCCCCACTCTCACCTACAAGCAGGTAGCAATAGCTTAGCTGGTTAAGAGCATGGCACTGGTAATGCCAGGAGTGGCAAATCTGATCCCCAGATGGGAGTGTTGCATTTTCCTGCATTGCAGGGGGTTGGACTAGATGACCCTTGGGGTCCCTTCCGACTCTACAATTCTATGATTCTGTATCAGGAAAAAGGCAAGCCTACAACAGTTCTCCCTGACATCTACGCAGGAAGATTTATTTGTAATAGTGTATTTAGTCATGTAAGCGAACACCTGCAGTTTGAAGAGCTACAAGTCAGACACAAGCTGATCCCTACAGTAAGAACTAGGCATTGCCACCCGGATGAAGTAAACAGTAAGCTTGTACGGAAGTGAGAGCTGGATCATAAAGGAGGCTGATCGCCGAAGAATTGATGCTTTTGAATTATGGTGCTGGAGGAGACTCTTGAGAGTCCCATGGACTGCAAGAAGATCAAACCTATCAATTCTTAAGGAAATCAGCCCGCAGTGCTCACTGGAAGGACAGATCCTGAAGCTGAGGCTCCAATACTTTGGCCACCTCATGAGAAGAGAAGACTCCCTGGGAAAGGGGACGACAGAGGACGAGATGGTTGGACAGTGTTCTCAAAGCTACCAACATGAGTTTGACCAAACTGCGGGAGGCAGTGGAAGACAGGAGTGCCTGGCGTGCTCTGGTCCATGGGGTCACGAAGAGTCGGCCACGACTAAACGACTAAACAACAACAACGGTAGATAGAAAAAAGAGCCACATATCTCAGTGGTAGAGCATGCATTCTGCAGGTGAACAATCCCAGCTTCAGTTTCCAGAATCACCAGGGAAGGCTTGGGAATGGGTCCCTGCCTGAAATCTCAGAGAGCTACTGCTGGTCGGGGTTAACAATTGGGTGGTCCAATCATCTAATTCAAAAGGAGGCAGCTTCTTAGTAGAGGAAGGGCTGTAGCTCAGTGTCAGAGCATGTAGAAGGTTTCCCTTGTGGCATGGCAGATAGCACAATTTCTGTTGTATTGGGTTCCATTGCAACGCAATATTACCATATTTTTCGCTCCATAAGACACACGTTTTTCCTCCTAAAAAGTAAGGGGAAATGTCTGTGCGTTTTATGGAGCGAATGTGTGGTCCCTGGAGCTGTACTGCCCAGGGGCAAAAGCAGATTGTGCTCTTTTTAAAAAAAGAGAGAGAGAAGGGGGTGTTGAAAGGAAGCCTGCTGAGAAGCTGCTCAGCAAACCATCGGGGAGAGAGATAAGGGAGAGAGATTCCAGCCCTGCCCCCTTGCAGAGGGAGGCTGTTTCCCCAGCGACATGTGACTGGCTGATTAGATTATCTGTCTGGAAACTGTAGAAATGGCTTCCTCAAGCTGCAGAACTGTGAATTAAACCCCATAAAACAGGGGTTTTTTCCCTTTGCGAAGTAAGCTCAACAACTTTGAGCTGATCCTCAAAAAATGGGGCTTTCTCCCTCTAAAAACTAGGTGCGTCCTATGGTCAGGTGCACCTTATAGAGTGAAAAATACGGTAAATCTTACACTCATGCTTGCAGACAGAGAAGATTGGATGCAACCCTCCGTATATAGAACATTGTTGGGAACAGAGAGGTGTTTGCGATCACTCTTGCATGCCTATCTCTTCCCATGCACTTTCTTTCCCCCAACATTCCCTGTGCTGCATTTTTTTAAAAAAAAAACCACAAGTGGGAACAAAAGGAAAAGGAGCTGCCAGAGGTATTTCAAAACGCCGTTTCTTTTTACCTACTGCCCACATCACCGTGTCAAATTCGTCCGACTTTTCTTTGCCAGAATCGAGGTATTTCCACGTCACACGTAGCCGGCCGTTCTCCGCCTTCTTCACTTTTGTTGGGCTACATTTCTTCAGGAATCTCGTCCCGTGGCCTTCCATGTGATCTGCTACAAGAGTAGCCATTTGCTACAAAGGTGATGAGAGAAACGAACAAGCAGAATGCATTTATTTTTTATTTTTATATATCATTTACTTACTACAGGTCATGTGGCCTGAAGGACATTGCTAGAAGGCAATGTGGTCCTCAGTCTGAAAAAGGGTTTCCATTCCTGTGGCATATGATAAGTAACTACCGCCTCACAACAGAAATTTATAGTGCTATTGGCTGGCAGTGGGAATGGCTAAATCTATCAATTTTGGTTTCTCTCAGTTTCTCATTTCCCCAATCTTAAGTTTAGTTATCGGTTTGCTTTTTCTAAAGCCCTCATGAAAATTCATCGGCATATTATTATTATTATTATAAAAATTTGCATACCATCCTTAATCTGAAGATCACAGGGCGGTTCACAAAATAAAAATACAAAACATACATACATACATATCCTTTATTCGACTGATAGTCAGAAAGAAAAACATTTCTCAATACAAAATTATAAAATTATAAAAACTAAAAACATCAGGGGGGTACACAAATAAAAAAGGACAGCACTACTGGACCTCATACAGATAAACCCACATCGAGGCATTCGATTTTACGCTTCCGACACTTGAGCGCCAGGAAGAGGAATTTAGCCACCGATAAGGTTGTTTTCCCAGTGGGCTTATTTAGCAGATATGCTACCTGCCTTTCTCTTAATACAAAACAAGAACACAAAATACACAATAAAAACAAGAACAAAAAATAATAACAAACCAATAACCCCCTTCCCACGAGCATATTTTAAAGGACATAGAATGCTAATCAGCCAAAGGCCTGGTCATAAAGAAACATTTTTGGCTAGTGCCTAAAGATATATAACAAAGACACCAGGCGAGTCTTCCTGGGGGAAAGCGTTCCACAAATGCAATTCCAGTGCGATTTTCTCCCAATATTCATTTTCGCAAAGCAAATTCTCCCGACGTAGTGCATTTTTGCACGTTACTTTCATAAACATATGCATATCTATGCACAAGTTATCCCAGTATGATGCACACATTGCTTGGCTGGAGAACTGCATTGCAAAATTCAGGGAAGTGTGAATTTCAAAAGATGGAAGCGTTTCAATTCGCAAATTGTTTTGGAGTCTGCAAATCTGGAAGCTTCACTTTTAAATAGGAAGTGAATTGAGTTCTGTCCCCACAACCCAAGCCTGCAGTGTAGATGAGGGATTAGCAAAAAGCTGATTCCCGGTGCCCAAACTGTGCCTGGGCACCCAAAAGAACCAGGTTGTTTGAACCCCGTACTTCAGTGGTGGCCAAACTTGGCCCTCTAGCTGTTTTGGGACTACAATTCCCCCCATCCCTGGGCACTGGTCCTGTTAGCTAGGGATGATGGGAGTTGTAGTCCAAAAACAGCTGGAGGGCCAACACTGCCATACTTCATAAGGTAAAGGTAAAGGGACCCCTGACCATTAGGTCCAGTCGTGTCCGACTCTGGGGTTGCGGCGCTCATCTCGCTTTATTGGCCGAGGGAGCCGGCGTACAGCTTCCGGGTCATGTGGCCAGCATGACTAAGCCGCTTCTGGCGAACCAGAGCAGCGCACGGAAACACCGTTTACCTTCCCGCCAGAGCGGTACCTATTTATCTACTTACACTTTGACGTGCTTTCGAACTGCTAGGTGGGCAGGAGCTGGGACTGAGCAATGGGAGCTCATCCCATCGTGGGGATTCAAACCTTCTGACCTTCTGATCCGCAAGCACCACCTGCGTCCCTCTGCCATAAAGGTAAAGGGACCCCTGACCATTAGGTCCAGTCGTGACCGACTCTGGGGTTGCCGTGCTCATCTCGCTTTATTGGCCGAGAGCCGGCGTACAGCTTCTGGGTCATGTGGCCAGCATAAGAAAGCCGCTTCTGGCGAACCAGAGCAGCGCACGGAAATGCCGTTTACCTTCCCACCGCAGCGATACCTATCTACTTGCACTTTGGCGTGCTTTCAAACTGCTAGGTGGGCAGGAGATGGGACCGAGCAACGGGAGCTCGCCCCATCGCAGGGATTTGAACCTCCGACCTTCTGATCAGCAAGCCCTAGGCTCTGTGGTTTAACCCACAGCGCCACCTGGGTACCTCCCTCTGCCATACCTAGCCCCCAATAACAAAGGGGCACCTGTCAGATGCCTCGTCAATATAGGCGACTCGTTAAGGTATCCTGGAGGGCTCGTTTTACAGATGGAAACGATTCCTTTGCAGAAGACATCTCCAAATGTTTGAACCAATGCCATGCTGCTGTCAGGCTCTAAACGCTCCTACTGACAACTTTGTTCAAAAAAGATGCCACAGCTGTTGATGGCAATAAGTCAAAACTGTCACCCGTCAAAGGATGAGTCTGGTAGTCGTGTAAAGGAAAGATCACAAAACGCCCACACAGGAGAATTTAAGTGCTGGTGTTTGGTTTTGGGCTTTTTATAAATAAATAAATAAATAAATTTTACACTCATGCTCTCAGTTGCAACTGGGGGGGGGGAAAGGGGGGTGTAAGATGTTTGTTCTCTTCTGAAACTTGACACTCCTGTGTTTCCCTGTCAGCCTGTGCCGACTTGAGCCCCCGCGCCTATTTCGTCTCAGCAGGGACATAGCACCTCACCTCAATCTGAAATGCAGCCTGGTTCCAGCAGCCCTACCTTTTTTCCTTTCCAAGGAGGGATCTAATCCTGATCAATTAATTAATGAGGAGGCATGAGTTAACTCAACACTACTTCCCTAAAGCAGAAAAGACCGAACAAATCCAGAATTAAAGCCCGAGCTTTTTACAGTGGGCTGGGCAATACCAGATTCCCAACATCGTGATGTATCACCAGCTAAACATCGCAATATAGCGATACATTGCCATGTTGAAAAGGAAGGCCATTGGCCCTTGACCCACAGAGGCGCCAGGGTGAAACCGCAGCAGCTCCCTCCACTGCCAGCACTCGGCGGCAGGAGGTAGCCGGAGGAAGGTAAGGTATCCTGGAGGGCTTGTTTTACAGATGGAATCGATTCCTTTGCAGAAGACATCTCCAAATGTTGGAGTCTCACCTGAAAGTCTCACCTGCAATATAGTTCTGGGCGCCATCACTCTCTGGCCCTCAAAGCAGTCCTGGGTGATGTATTGACACATCGCCCAGACCTAGTGGGGAAAACTGTGGACCGTGGGTTGCATGTGGCCCGTTGCCCAACTTTTGGGATGGCACAGAGGGAGAAGGGGGTGGGGAGAGAGAGAGAAATATGGGTTGGGGTTGCACAGGAAAGGAAGGATGAGATGGGAAATGAGAAGGGGAAGAGCTATACAATTCTGAAATGTTGTAAACTCTGCCCAGTTTAGATTTTGGCTCTGCTGGTTGCAATCCTGCATTGATTTTTATTCCATGGTTCATCACCCTTATTTTCAGGCAAAAAGGTCTCAGGTCTAATGTCTGGAATAGCCAGTTTCTTTTTTTAAAAAAAGCTCCTGCAGCTATTTTTTTATCTCCATCGGAAATAGGATGCCTCTGAATGCCAGTTGGTGAGAATCACAACTGGGGAGAGCCCTCTTGTGTTCAGGGCCGCCTTGCAGGCTCTCTGTGGACATCTGGTTGGCCACTGTGAGAACATAATGCTGGACTAGGTGGGTATTGGTTTCACCCAGCAAGGCTCACCTAACGCTCTTAAGAGTTCGGGGGGGGGGGCGAGTCTGCTGGGGGCCCTTGGGAAAGATCGCTGCCTAAAGATGATCTGTCCGGAGTGACAGCACTGGGCTTGATGAACTGTGAATAAGGACGCGGGTGGTGCTGTGGTCTAAACCACTGAGCCTCTTGGGTTTGCCGATTGGAAGGTCGGCGGTTCGAATCCCCGCGATGGAGTGAGCTGCCGTTGCTCTGTCCCAGCTCCTGCCAACCTAACAGTTCGAAAGCATACCAGTGCAAGTAGATAAATAGGTACCGCTGCGGCGGGAAGGTAAACGGCGTTTCCGTGCGCTCTGGTTTCCGTCACGGTGTCCCGTTGCGCCAGAAGCAGTTTAATCATGCTGGCCACATGACCCGGAAAGCTGTCTGTGGACAAACACGGCCTGAAAGCGAGATGAGCGCCGCAACCCCATAGTCGCCTTTGACTGGACTTAACCGTCCAGGGGTCCTAGACCTTTTTACCTTTACCTGATGAACCGTGAGCAGGAGACCTCTTCTGATATCTGACAGCCAAGCCCCACACCGTGTAGACTCAAGCAGAAAGCAGTGAAGGAGCTTGGAAACCACCTGCCAGTAAAACCTAGAAGCCAGAGCCGGGCGCCCGAAAAACAGCAAACAACTACCTGGTCAAATCCTCGGAGTGGGATGCTCCTCATCATAACTGTGGCGTTCAGTCCGAGGCCAGTGAGAAAGCCAGCACATTCGAGGGAAACATCTGGAGGGTTGCGGCTTAAGGAAAACAGCTCGAGTATTTTGAGAGGGCAAACGGACAAGAACTGCAACAGCAAGACGTAAGGCAGCCATGTTTTGTCTTTTGGTCCAACCCAGTGCGATGCTTCTCAAGCACCTATCATCCAGCTGGTTGTTGGGTGTCTGAGAACCGCAGGGCAAAGGACCAGGCAAAGCACCAAGCACAGGGCTGGCGAAGCTTCTTTCTGTGGAGCAGAGGTCACCGTGGTGTATGTACTCATAATAATAATTTTATTATTTATACCTTGCCCATCCGGCTGGGTTTCCCCAGGCACTCTGGGCCTCTGGAACATATATAAAAACATAATAAAACATCAAACATTAAAAACTTCCCTAAACAGGGCTGCCTTCAAATGTCTTCTAGAAGTCAGATAGTTGTTTATTTCCTTGACATCTGAAGGGCGGGCGCCACTACCGAGAAGGCCCTCTGCCTGGTTCCCTGTAACTTCACTTCTTGCAGTGAGGGAACCACCAGAAGACCCTTGGAGGAGGACCACAGTGTCCGGGCTGAACGATGGGGGTGGAGACACTCTTTCAGGTATACTGGGCCGAGGCCATTTAGGGCTTTAAAAGTCAGCACCAACACTTTGAATTGTGCTTGAAAACATACTGGAAGCCAGTGTAGATCCTTTAGGACCGGGGTTATATGGTCCCAGTGGCCACTCCCAGTCACCAGTCTCAGTTGCACAGTTAACCCATCAGGGTTGAACTCACCACCCGATGGGCACTGAGGCTATGAAAGTAATGAGCCTTAAGTTTCAGGGTCCCTAATCCTGGAGGAGCCCCAGAAGCAACTTTAGCCCACATGGCTTTAAAATGTTGGGTCTAGTAGACCCGATTTGTTGTCTATAGTTCAACAACCCCAAAGTTTGAGAGTCAGTAGCACAGATGTTGTAAAGGTGTGGTGATCTGTCGTGGAACAAACTCAATGAATAAGATAAAAGTGGTTAAGCAGACTATGGTTGCTGGCTGCTAAGGGCCCCCTGTGACAATTTAAACCAATTATTTAAACCATGGATTTCAACACTTTGAGACTATTGAACCTTCACAGGAAATGCAAATCTGTCATGTGATAGAATAAATCATTACAGCATTTACAAAAGATACAGCTGGCTCCGACAACCAACCTGTTCAATGCGAAGCAGGGGAAGAAAAGAGAAGTGGACTGAGATGGGGCATATTGCTGTAACCAAAACGAATTATTTTCTGGTGTGGCACAATTACAGGTAAATTGCACAGAAAGACGTGGTCCTTGACATGTGTCAGGTTTCACGGGCGGGCAGGGATAGAGAACAAAACAGCTTTTCAAAAACAAAACATACACAGAGCTTAACAACCGGAGTGCCCGTTTTGAAAAGTTAAAACAGCTAGAAATACATGACGCTCCCAAAGTACCGTATTTTTCGCTCCTGACCATAGGACGCACCTAGTTTTTAGAGGAGAAAAGCCCCATTTTTTGTTGATCAGCTCAAATTTCTGCAGCTTCTTCTTGCAAAGGAGAAAAGCCCATTTTTGTGGATCAGCTCAAATTTCTGCAGCTTCTTTTGCAAAGGAGAAAAGCCCCATTTTTTGAGGATCAGCTCAAAGTTGTTGAGCTTACTTTGCAAAAGGAAAAAATCCTGTTTTACGGGGTTTAACTCACAGTTCTGCAGCCATTTCTACAGTTTCCAGACAGATAATCTAATCAGCCAGTCACATGTCGCTGGGGAAACAGCCTCCCTCTGCAAGGGGGCGGGGCTGGAATCTCTCTCCCTTATCTCTCTCCCCAATCGTTTGCTGAGCAGCTGCTCAGCGGGCTTCCTTTCAACACCCCCTTCTCTCTCTCTCTTTTTTTAAAAAAGCACGATCTGCTTTTGCCCCGGGCAGTTCAGCTCCAGGGACCACACATTCGCTCCCATAAGACGCACAGGACATTTCCCCTTACTTTTTAGGAGGAAAAAAAGTGCGTCTTATGGAGCGAAAAATACAGTACCCTCCAGTGATCGAAAAACGTTTAGGCTGCAAACCCCAAAAAGCACTTCGTGGAAAGTAAGCAAGCATCGAACACAGTGGGACTAGCTTCTGAGTAAATATGCACAGAATGGCACAGCCAGCTGCAATCCTAAGCACGTCTACAGCCCCTTCAGACTGGCAATGATTTCTGTTGTTATAGTTCAGGCACGTCCAACAGGTAGATCGTGATCTACTGGTAGATCACTGGCTGCCTGTGGTAGATCACTGGCTCCCCCCAATGAAGCTCAACCACTTTGGCTCCCCTAGAAAAGCTCAACATTTTTGCCCTGCATCCCCCCAAAAGGGGCCTTCCTCCCTAAAGAAAGCTCAACAACATTGACCTGACCCCCCCAAACATAGGCTTTCCTCTTTCCTAAAAAAAAAAAGCTCAGAAACTTTGACCTGAACCCCCAAAAAAGGGGGTAGATCACTGTCAGTTTCCAACTCTGTGAGTAGATCACAGTCTCTTGGGAGTTGGCCACTCCTATTGTAGTTGTATTTTGCAATAGGCCATCAACAGCACTGACGTTCTATGTGAGAAAGTGATTCAGACGAGATTTCTCAGCAACGTGGGTTCAAAAAGAAATCCCAGAAAGCAAACGCCCAGGTGAGCATTGGGAGGTTCCACTCCCTTCTCTGTGAGACAAGGGTTAAGATCTACCTCCACCTTAACCCTTGTTAAGATGTCACCCGATCCAGGGTCGGATTAAGGTATGATGAGGCCCTAAGCTACTGAAGGTAATGGGGCCCTTTATATGTCCAGCTGTCCTTTGTCAACAACACCTTGCCGCTGTTTTTTGTGTTGAACATATGCTATATGGTAATTTATGGACCTAATAGGAATCTAAAGCCATTTGCACATAACAAAAATATGTATGTTATCAAATTAATTGTTGAACTGAAATACCATTAAGAAGAAATATAATTATAATATTTATATATAGTATTATAGTAGCAAGTGGGGGTAATAGGGAACTGTACTAGTAAATAATAACATAGGCCTAAAGGTAAAGGTAAAGGGACCCCTGACCATTAGGTCCAGTCGCGGATGACTCTGGGGTTCCGGCGCTCATCTCTCTTTACTGGCTGAGGGAGCCAGCATACAGCTTCCGGGTCATGTGGTCAGCATGACAAAGCCGCTTCTGGCAAACCAGAGCAGCGCACGGAAACGCCGTTTACCTTCCCACCGGAGCGGTACCTATTTATCTACTGCACTTTGACGTGCTTTTGAACTGCTAGGTTGGCAGGAGCTGGGACGGAGCAACGGGAGCTCACCCCGTCACGGGATTCGAACCGCCGACCTTCTGATCGGCAAGCCCAAGGCTCTGTGGTTTAACCTACAGCGTCACCCCGTGTCCCTAAATACGAAATAATAAAGATGAATATTTTTCTAAAGTATTTTATAATGGATCAAAATAAATAAATTATGTATTACATTAAATCAATCAGTAGGCATAAGGACTCATACCCTTAGTCTGTGCTGCCTGATCAATCAGTCTACGAGCACTCTTTAATATTAGATAACAGGTACAACAGCTTGACCTCCATTCAACTGTGCTGCACTCGTCTGCAGCTGCATGCTACATGTTGTCATGCAACCAGACCATGCGGAATGTAGGCACCCTATATATAGAAATGAGCAAACCTGTGATATTTTAGGGAGCTGCGGGGCCCATTACTTACATCATAGGAGCCTACACAACACAAAACACTGTTGCTGTAGGTAGGTTTTATTTTGTTTGTTTTTTATCTTATATTTTGGAAATGTACATCCAAGTTTTTTTCCTTTAATTTTTTTCTTGGGGGGGGGCCCAAGAGAGTGGGTCCCTAAGCTATATAATAATAATTATTATTATTTATTATTTATACCCCGCCCATCTGGCCGGGTTTCCCCCAGCCACTCTGGGAGGCTATAGCTTGTTTAGCTTATACGTAAATCTGACACTGCACCCGATTAAAGGAATCCTAAGTTGATTATTAAAACCATTAGACAATCATGGCTGCAACATTGCAGACACTGAGCTAGGATGAAAGGGTGACTGAACTTAATGGGACTTGGTCCAAGGACAGAGATATAGAGCTACACTGTTAAACTGTGTAAGATTTGCAGAAGGAGGGCAGAGCAATTCTGGGCAGGAGCGGATTGGCAGATGTACACATTCCAAGCCATGTCAGTTTGGACTGGCCAGGGCAGAAAGTAGGGTGGGGTGGGGGAAGTTTTTTGTTCCTTTCAATAGTAAGGTAAAGGGACCCCTGACCATTAGGTCCAGTTGTGACCGACTCTGGGGTTGCGGCACTCATCTCTCTTTATTGGCCGAGAGCCGGCGTACAGCTTCCAGGTCATGTGGCCAGCATGACTAAGCCGCTTCTGGCGAACCAGAGCAGCGCACGGAAATGCCGTTTACCTTCCCGCTGCTGCTGTATTTTTCTACTTGCACTTTGACGTGCTTTCGAACTGCTAGGTTGGCAGGAGCAGGGACCGAGCAACGGGAGCTCACCCCGTCGCGGGATTCGAACTGCCGACCTTCTGATCGGCAAGCCCTAGGGCTCTGTTGTTTAACGCACAACGCCGCCCGCGTCCCTTTTCCTTTTCAATATGTGTGTGCATAATGTGATACCAGGCACATTTGGTCTCTTACAATGGTCTGACTCGGTGTAACGAAGCTTCCTATCTTCTTCTACGTTCCGAATCCACTGGGCACGTTCTGTTATACTGCCCACTGTATCGGGACTCAAGAAAAGAACTGATCAAACCGCTTTTGGTGAAACTGCCCGGTCGATCAGAGGAAGTTTACACTAGATACCTTCTAGCTGATAAAGATACAGAGACCACCAGGATTGTTGCAAAAATTTTGCTATATAGCGACAAGAGTAAGACGAACAGTGACGGCAGCAAATACCAGTGACTGATATCCTAGTTGAACTACTGTAGGAATGTTGATAGGTGGTTAAGACCCATCTATAAAAAAAAATTTAAAATCTGCAAATTTTAAATTGTAAATTCATTAAGTAAATACCAATTCCATGAATTGGATTGTATAATTTTATTGCTGGTCTTTGACCATATTAAAGATTATTATTATACTTTCTTCTACGTTCCTTCTTAACCAACTCATCCAACTGGCCAATCCGACGAAGGTTGCTGCTATACCCAATAATCCTTTCTGCCCCCTCAATCGAAGTGGAAATAAAACAGTTTGCCAGCCAGGTTTCCCAACGTTCTTAACAGAAAAAAAATCCAAACCCTTCCACTACAAAACCATTTTTAAAAAAACATAATAAAAATGATGGAGGGGAAGACAGTGGTTTTTGGGTTGTGATGTGGGAGGGGCTCCTTATGAAAAACTGAGCTGTTTGCGAAAAGACTGCCCTGATGGCAGGGAAGAGGAAAACTCAAAGAAAGGAGGAGAGGGAAATTAATGGGATAATCTGCGGGCAGATTTTAACTCGGGGAGAGAGGTAGAGATGGAAAGAATGTGCAAATATTGTACATTAAGACAGCAACTCCTCAGCAAGGCAAACTAACCTGTGGGTGGCCCTGCGCATTGGCCCTTTCAAAGGATAAGGCAATGCTAGAGCAGATAATAGCCATGTCAGAGCTAATCCCCAAGAGGTACTAATAATATAATTCCACCTCAGAAAAAAGCAGGCTCTCCAAATAATGCCGTGGGTGCCCCGCCGAGAGTCACCCACCCTCCGCCCCGCCACGAGGGGTGGAGTGACAGGAATGTGCCTAGAGATATTATCTTACGGCTCCCGCACAGACAGGGCGGGCTTGCAACTGTCCGGCTCTCGTAAACCACGATTCGGCTTCTGAGAATAGATGGGGATCAGGAGGATCAGACCTGAGATTTGGCTTCCACAATGGAGACAGACAAGAGCGTGACACTTTGCGGATGTTCAGGCGCTCTTAAAAGGGTATTCCTGGGGGTGGGGTGGGGGACTAACAGATGAGCAAGGAAAAGTGGGACCGTGCGAGCCCTTGTGGTTGCAAAAGGTCCAGGAAGGGTGAGAGGAGAAACACACACCATCTGTGATTCATTGAGTGGAAGTTCTTACTGCCCCTCTTACATCTGAACGCATAGCTAAATCCAATCTCATTTGGACACCTAAAGGGACATATGGATTGCCTACGTTAATTTGTATTCTTAAATCGGAGGATTGACAGAATGTTTTTACTGTTAACATCTGCTGATGATGTTTCTTCCCCCGTTATAAGAGCATATCTTCCTATATACATAAAAACGTAAGGCTGTCGTCATGCTTCAGCTTGCGTGACTGCCAACAGGCATGCGAGGGGCGGGTCTGTGAGGTGTAAAAGGAAGGGGGTTGGTTAGCTGTGCAGGAAGGGCGGTTGGCAAAGGGACAGGTGGTGTTGGCGAGTGGAGCATCCCTGCGACGGGATGAGCTCCCGTTGCTCGGTCCCTGCTCCTGCCCACCTAGCAGTTCGAAAGCACATCAAAGTGCAGGTAGATAAATAGGAACCCGCTCTGGCGGGAAGGTAAACGGCGTTTCCATGCGCTGCTCTGGTTCGCCAGAAGCGGCTTAGTCATGCTGGCCACATGACCCAGAAGCTGTACGCCGGCTCCCTTGGGCCAATAATGCGAGATGAGCGCCGTAACCCCAGAGTCGGACACGACTGGACCTAATAGTCAGGGGTCCCTTTACCTTTACCTTTAATTTTACTGTTTTACTATGGGATTCTAATGGATTATTGAATGTTGCTTTATTTGAAAGAAGCTGTTTATTTTAAAGTTCTTGTGACATTTTATATACAGGATCTGATGGTTATATTGATGTTTGATGTTTTATTATTTGTGTGTGTGTTGGAAGCCGCCCAGAGTGGCTGGGGCAACCCAGGCAGATGGGTGGGATATAAATTATTATTATTATTATTATTATTATATGCAGGAAACCTTTTGCCCAACATGGGGCTTGAACCCACAACTTTGGGATTAAGAGTCTCATGCTCTACCAGCTATCCTACAGGCTCTAAACTAACTTGTTTGTTTTTTATTACTCTGTATTTTACAATGTTGTTTTTAAATGTTGTAAGCTGCCTTGAGCCCCAACTTGGGAGAAAGGCAGTATATAAATATATTAAATAACAACAAAAACAACTTGGAAGGCGGCAGCTTGGCAAAGGCTCCCCTGTGCTGCCGACTGTATAGCTCATATATAGTTTTTTATATATACTAGCTGACCCGGCCACGCCTTGCTGGGGCTGATTTGGTGAAATGCAAAAGTAAGATACAGTATGAAAGAGAAAGCGTATGTTTACTTACACCTTATCTCGTTGAAGTTCAGTCTATGTGTTCTCTGTTTGCCCCTCCCGTTTTTGTCTTCGTTTCTACAACTGTTTATTACTACTATTTTAGTCTATGAGGTTCTTTGTCCCAGTAGTGTTTGTGGGCGGTCTGTCTGTCGATTGGATGGTGGTAGTGACGTCGGGAAAGGAGGAGGAGGGGTCAGAAAGAGGTGTGTTGTGTTGTGCTGTTTAACGTCCACTGGAGGGCGCTATATTTTTTTTTGCAGAAAATCACATTTTTATCTGGGAAAGGTGTGGTATTTGTGCAATGTAAGTACATATGATCACTCCCATATGGGAATGGAACGTTGTGTCCAAATTTGAACGGAATCGGTCAAGGGGTTACGGAGAAAGGCGATCGTTAACAAACATCCAACTTGAACGATTTTATATATATAGATATACAGAGGTAAAACAGAGGCAGAGCACATAGATGCAAGGCAAAGTAAAGTTGGGAGATTATTATTGTTTTCAAATGTCAAGGCATTAAACTGAATCATGGGAACATTTCTACGGGAAATTCGTTTGACAGAAACAAATTGTTGCTGAATTCACCGGCTCTCCTCTCTGTCTGCCGAACACAGTCTGATAAAGTACAGAAATGCTACTGTAGGCCTCAAGGCTTATTTTGACTAAAGCTTAGGAATGCAACGTATAAACACAAGACTCCCGCATTACACTGTTACAACTTGCACTGGACAAAAGCCACATTTACAGAGAAATATCTCACAGGGATAAATCTCGTGTTTAGTTTTTTTTTGGCTTCTTTTTTTAAAACACACACACACACACACACACACACACACACACACACACACACACACAATTTCCTCACATAAATCACGCTCCCAAAAACCAAGAGGTGACTGATATACTGCAAGCAACTGCAGATTCAGTTTATCTCGCTTTCAGCACTATCAAAGGCCGCCACCCCCCGTTTACCTGGGCGAGGGGTGAACGGAACCAATGCAAAAAGTGGCATCCGATTACGTTCAACTTTAAGTAGACCCATTGAAATCAATGGATCTCAGCTAGCCCATGTCCCTTCTTTTCAATTTGTTCTCCCCCCCCCCCACCCGTGAAATTTACATGCTCAGATTCTAAAAACAGCAACCCCAAAAAACCTAAAAGGGGTTTACAAGGAAAGATAAAATTATCAAGAAAAACAGTTAAAAACAACTATTTTTTTTTTAAATCAAAATCAGTGATCAACAAAAAACGTAAAGATAATGGGACTCCTGACCATTAGGTCCAGTCGCAGACGACTCTGGGGTTGCAGCGCTCATCTCGCTTTATTGGCTGAGGGAGCCGGCGTACAGCTTCCGGGTCATGTGGCCAGCATGACTAAGCCCGCTTCTGGTGAACCAGAGCAGCACATGGAGACGCCGTTTACCTTCCTGCCGGAGCAGTACCTATTTATCTACTTGCACTTTGACGTGCTTTCAAACTACTAGGTTGGCAGGAGCTGGGACTGAGCAATGGGAGCTCACCCCCGTCGCAGGGATTCGAACTGCTGACCTTCTGATCGGCAAGCCCTAGGCTCTGTGGTTTAACCCACAGCACCACCCGTGTCTTACAAATATGGAACAGGTTTATTAGCGTGGCACTTGTAACAGTGCCAATTCCACAGATCGAAGCGGTCAAGTTGAGATATACGGGGTTAGGACAATCTCGCAAGTAAATGAATCCCAAGTCATTCAGGTCTTTGTATACTAATAGTACAGGTCTCTGAGCACAGCAGGGCTGTTGTTGGAATAAGTAAGGAGAAAGAGAACCATGTTTACCACCTTGAGCTCATGGAAGAAAAGGCAGGATAAAAATGGAATAGATAAAGAATAAGGTCTGATCAGCTGCTGGTGAAATCAACTGAAGCCAACCAACTGGATAGCTCAGTTGGTTAGAGCATGGTAATGATCATGCCAAGGTTGCAAGTTTGATCCCCGCATGGAACAGCTGCCTGTTCCTGCACTGCACAGGGTTGAACTAGATCAGGCACCCCCAAATTCAGCCCTCCAGCTGTTTTGGGACTACAATTCCCATCATCCGTGACCACTGGTCCTGTTAGCTAGGGGTCATGGTAGTTGTAGTCCCAAAACAGCTGGAGGGCCGAGTTTGCAGATGTCTGAACTCGATGGTCCTCAGGATCCCTTTCCAACTCTATGATTCTATGATAACAATCAGTGCTTTTTTTCTTTTCTTTCCCAAAAAGATGTTTAGGGGTACTCTCATTTTGACTCAAGAAAATCACCATTTTATAGTTCAATCGGGGGAAATAAAGACAGCAAATGGAAAACAAGTGCAGTCGTACCTCAGAAGTTGAATGGAATCCATTCTGGAATTCCGTTTGACTTCCAAAACGCTCAGAAACCAAAGCGCGGCTTACGATTGGCTGCAGGAACTCTGCCAGGTAATCAATGTTAGCAACAAAGCAAATTGTATTCTTCCCCTCCTCCTCTGCCGCCAACTCCAATGGAAGACACAACAGATGTATGGAGAATAGACTCCAGGATTACATAAATCAAAATAGGTGTTCAAGTCTGCATCTTAAAGCACTTGCTGCCCTCTTGTGGCAAGCGACCAGCAAAAGAGAAATCAACAAAACAGGGAATGTATGGCTCGCTTAAGAAATTTATTGCCGTTACTTCTGCTTATTGCACACCATCAACACTGATTGAAATCTACAGTGGGGCTTTACAATCTAGAAGTCACCATTCTTACATGGCCTCTGTTAACTCACACTGTGAGTTAATTACTGCATCGATATCCCACCTTCCCGCCCCCCTCCCAGGAGCTCAAGGTCGTGTAAGCGGTTCTCCCCATTTTATCCTCATAACAGCCCTCATAACATCCCTGTGAGGTAGGTTAGGCTGAGAGCTGTGACTGGCCCAAGGTGAGCTTCATGTCAGAACTGGGAGGATTTGAACTCTGGTCTCCCAAGTCCTAGCCTGACACCCTTAACTGTTGTACCAATCGTGCCATTTGACCAAAACGTATTTAATAAAACGTATTTAATATATATAAGGGACCCAGGTGGCGCTGTGGGTTAAACCACAGAGCCTAGGGCTTGCTGATCAGAAGGTCAGTGGTTCGGATCCCTGCGACGGGTGAGCTCCTGTTGCTCGGTCCCAGCTCCTGCCCACCTAGCAGTTCGAAAGCATGTCAAAGTGCAAGTAGATAAATAGGAACCGCTCTCGCGGGAAGGTGAAACGGCGTTTCCGTGCGCTGCCTCTGGTTCACCAGAAGCGGCATTGTCATGCTGGCCACATGACCCAGAAGCTGTACACCGGCTCTCGGCCAATAAAGCGAGATAAGCACCGCAACCCCAGAGTCGGACACGACTGGACCTAATGGTCAGGGGTCCCTTTACCTTTACCTTTTAATATATATATTCTCCTTGGATTCTGACTTTCTCTCAACTGACAAGTTTTCCCCATTAATATCTACCACCCTGAAAATACCGCTCCTCCGTCAAATTAGCTGTTATTGGTTTCCAATTCTGGGCTACCGCCATAACAGAAAAGGAAATCGATAAACTCTTATAAAGCATCTTTATTGGAGCTTCTTCTAAAACTGTTCAATCACATGGGACACAATATAATGCTAGAAGATTGGAAAAGGTTCTGAAAAAGGAGTTAAGTTTACCGTATGTAATATGTTGAAAGAAAACATGATGAAAATGATGTATAGATGGGTACTTAACACAGTGAAACTAGCAAAAATGTATCAAACGCAGGATAACAAATGTTGGAAATGTAAAGAATGTGTAGGAACTTTTTATCATTTGTGGTGGATGTGTCCCATGGTAAAAGACTTCTGGGAGAAGATTTATAATGAGTTGAAAAAAGTGTTGAAAAACACCTTTATTAAGAAACCAGAAGCATTTTACTTGGAATAATAGGGGAAGAAATTCCAAAAAAGATGTAAGATTCTTTCTGTATGCCACGACAGCAGCAAGAATATTATTGGCCAAAAACTAGAAAACCCAGGAGATACCGACAATAGCAGAATGGCAAATGAAGATGATGGACTTTATGGAACTAGCCGAGCTGATGGGACGAATCCGCGACCAGAAAGAAGAGACGGTGGAAGATTGGCAGAATTTTAGAATTTATTTAAAAAAGCATTGTAATATTGATAATTAAGAATTTATTTTGGAAATAAAATAGGCTTGGAATAGAATTAGATTATATGTATGTTTAAATAAATGAAATAATGAGAGAAATTAAAATGACGAGAAGTATGGATCTGAAGATAGACTTATGATTTGTGTTTTTTGTGGTTTTATTGTTGTGATTGTTTTTCATTGGATGGTATATTTGATGTTTTTGTGTATCTATGTTGGAAAATAAATAAAAAAAATTGGATGGAAAAAAAAACCTCTTCAATCACTGTCTACCACATATGGTCCATCACAAGTCCACTGCATATGGCAAAACAGACCTAGCCTCCCACCCTCCCAAAATTTGGCACTGAAATATCCATCTCAGAGCCAGATATCACCCATGAACCAATCTAAAAGAATTCTCTTTAAACCTTGCTGATGAGGAAGGAAATGGAGTTTTCTCCCACACTTTTTCTGACCTGTTTTTTTCTGAATCTATCCCCTTACTAATATCCTGTTCCCATGCTTGACATAGACAAGCAAGTGCCCCAGCAGATTCAGCCAACAAAATGTTATACAGTGGATTCTCCGGATACGAATTAAATTCGTTCTGGTGGTTTGTCCACAACCCGAAAAGTCCGTAGGCAGAGGTGCTGCTTCTGCGCACATGCGCGAAGCGCACAGAGTGCTTCTGCACATAGTACACACTTCTGGGTTTGCCGCGTTCGTAACCCAAAAGCATGGGCGTAGCCAGGGGGGCAGAGGGGGGCAAGTGCCCCCCCTAGAAGCGAGAGAGCTTGACGAGCGAGCAAGCCGAGGTGAAGCTTTTTACCGTGAGGCTGGAGGCTGACGGGGAAAAGCGTCCCCTCCCGCACAGCTTGCCCCTCTTCATCCCCCTCCCTCCTTCCCTCCTTGCCTCCTCCCGATCTCCCCTTTCAAGTTCCACCTTGAGACTGCTTGATAAGAACTATTAACGCCTAATCCCAGTTGCTAAAACTGCCTCCTGCCCCCCCCTCGTCCCACCCTTTGTTGTATGATCTCTGGAATCTGGAAGGGAAGAAGGAGCTTTCTCCACAGCGATCTTTTTGTGAGTGACTTTACTTTTGTGAGTGATTGGTTTAATTATCCTAACAGGAGTTATAATTTTTTTACTGTTTGATATTTTGTTTTGAGGTGGAATGTGCTGCTGCTTTTGAGACCAAAAATATTTTTTTGGGTGGGTGGGGGCCTGCTTTAAATAAGAGTTACCTTAAAAGGCTAACAAATTTAGTATGGTGTAAGCCAGTGGTGTCCAAACTTTTCAAAGAGGGCCAGATTTGATGAAGCGAAGGGCAGTGAGGGCTGACCAAAGTTGTTAACCTTTTTTTTTAGGGTTGAAGTTGTTGAGGTTTTTTTAAGGATTTTACCCCAGGAAATAACTGCCACAGGGGCTGGATTAAACCAACTGGTGGGCCGAATTAGGCCCCCGAAATGGATTTTGGACATGCCTGGCTGAAATATCAATTCAATGGAGCTGAATAAATAAATAGCTGCTGTGGTGTTTTTTGTTTTGTTTTTTATTTTGGTAAACCACTTTGCAGGTTTTTAAAAATAATTTTATTAAATAAATAATACAGTGGTACCTCTGGTTACGTACTTAATCCATTCCGGAGGTCCGTTCTTAATCTGAAAACGTTCTTAACCTGAGGTACCACTTTAGCTAATGGGGCCTCCCCCTGCCGCTGTGCCGCCAGAGCACAATTTCTGTTCTTATCCTGAAGCAAAGTTCTTAACCGGAAGCGTTAATTTCTGGGTTAGCGGAGTATGTAACCTGAAGCGTATGTAACCCGAGGTACCACTGTAAATATAAATAAAATAACACAAGCCAAAACAGTCCATCCTGTAGATTTAAGTATCTGTCCATAGTCACCTACTTGTTATCAGAGGCCCAGAATCCACATTCGTTTGTAAGAAAATATGAAATAATGTAAAACCTTTTTTGCAGGCAAAAAACAACAACACACAATGTTGGGGGGGGGGATGACAAGAAATTTTCCGCACCGGGTACCACCTGACCTTCCTACGCCTCTGTGCTGAGCGGAGCGCGGCGCCCGGGGGAGCTTTGCGCACCGCTTGGAGTGAAAGCCGCCGCCGCGCATAAAGTCGCCCTTGCGCCCGCCCAGGCTTGCCCGGGGAAAAGGCTTCCCAGGGATCGGGAGAGAGATGCCTGCCTGCCTCCAGTCTGGTGCCTCCGCCTCTGGCTCCCTCACTTACGCTCTCCCTGCGTGGTGGCTCTGTGGGGCAGCCCAGTGCTCCCTCTGCACGGCACTGCTCAGGGAGAACCCGCAAGCCAGCCAAGGTGGTGTAAGATTCCCCTCTTCCTCTGCTCCCCAACCTGCTGCCCAAAGGGAAAGGGGTGAGCAGGAAGATGGCAGGTTATTTTATTTTGATTTTGTTACAGGAATTTCTATACTAACCTTCATTGGAAACCCCAGGATCATTTGTGTGTCCGTGCGCATGGATTAAAATGCAGGCAATATACAGCAGAACAGTAATAAAACCCAGCGAATTTATGCAAGCAAGCAAAGAATCCACAGGGATAAAATCAGCTCTAAAAGGGCTGGGGAAATGGAAAAGTCTGCCTGGTACTGGAAGGATGACAAAATAGGTACCAAGTGGACCCCTCTACAGATAACACACACTTCACAACTGAGGCATTACCACTGAGAAGGCCCTTTCTTTGTGGAGCAGCTGCCTTGTCTCAGTTTGTGGGGCCACCCCCAGAAGACGTTCTGTTGAAGTTCTGAATGTTTGGGCCGACACATAAAGTATTCTGAGTCCTAAGCTAGAAAAGGCTTTAAAAGTCAAAGCAAGCACTTGGGCTCAGAAATTGGGAGCCAATGCAACTGGCATAGCATCACTGTTACATTATCCTAATAAGCCTATCCCAGTTGGTGATCCAGCATTCTGAACTAGCAGCAATTTCCAAGCCATATTTCAGAGGCAACCCCACAGAGAGTGTATCACAGTAGTCTAACCTGGTACAGCATAATCAATCACAAGACACGGCACACACACACAATTTCAATGGCAATGCCTATGAACTTTGGGGGCCCCCAGTCCCCTCAAATATTTTAGGGGAGCCTAAGGGACCTCAGTCCCTAGGAGTTGGTCCCTATGAACTTGGAAGTTATTAGAGTACGGATCACTGATGCTAAGCTCAATGTACAATTGCTGCTTGCTTTCAATTTCCTGCTACACTGCCCAGAGACAGAAGATGAGGGGACCTGGGGAGCTAGTATCTGCTCCTCTCACTTGCCTTTGAACTCACCGTAGGCGGTGGGGTTTGGCTCCACAGGGAGAGCACAGGCAAAGTGCAGAAGTCATGGCTTCCAAGGAGCGCCTCTACCAGCTCTGGATGCTCTATTTAGCCAAAGTAGGCGCTTCTCCTTTGCGCTTCCAGACTGGGTGCGCCCCTATTTTGGGGGGGTGAGGCTGCACCCCTATTTATTTTTTTTGAGGGGGTCCGTTTCCTTCGCCTTTGGAAACACCTGCACCGACTCCTCGGGGATTGAAACGAAAGTTTTGAACAAGTTTTCTTCAAACCCAATAAAAATGATATTAGCATAAGACATGTAACTAGAATAAAAATTCAAAAAAAATTTCAAGCAAATAATTGTAATAACTACTGTAATAAAGCGCTGCTATAATTATATATAATTTTCTTAAAATTTTGGTTTCATTCGCCTTTTCCATGCTGAAATGTCACATGAACGACCATGGCTTGCCCCCCCCCCTAGTTTTGATCCTGGCTACGCCCCTGCCCAAAAGTTACGTATCCAGAGCGGTACGTAACTAGAGGGTCCACTGTACAGTGGTACCTTGGTTCTCGAACGGCCAATCAGAAGCCGTGCCTTGGTTTTCGAACTGTTTCAGGAGTCGACCGGACTCCCGGAACGGATTAAGTTCAAGAACCAAGGTACCACTGTACATTCCTTCTTGTCCCTGGGATATTCAAGGCAAGGAACACTGCAAACGTCCCAAGCTCTGGGGAAGAAATGTGGGAGACCGCGATCTGCGACACTTACGTTTTCCCAGGAGACCTTTTCAGCCAAAAGAGATCGTCACTCGTAATCCCATACTCCCGTGCTCTTGCGATCTAAGAGAAAGAACAAAGAAAACGATGCAACCATCATAAGCAGACAAGAGCAGGCCTGCTGGATCAGGCCAAAGGCCCATCTAGCCCAATGCCCTGCTCTTACAGTGGCCAACCAAATGCCTATAGGAAGCTCTTTCCACCTCCCATTCCTAGAAACTGGTGCCATAATTTGCCCCTGCCTACCACCAGAATGTGGCCCTCACAATTTTGCTCAGAAGACAACGTGGCCCTTGGGCTGAGAGTGTTTACCACCACTGCCGCAGCATGCCTGGGTATAGGTGTGATTGCTTTCTCTCCCCTCCACGTTGCAAATCTCCCGCTCCCTTCACTGTGGTTTGACAGCTGTACCGCCGCTAACCACGGTTGACACCAGCCAGTTTTAGATTAATGCAAAAAAACTTACGTTTGTGGGATATTTAGGCCTTCCCCCCGTGGCAAGGACTATGTTTTCTGCTGTGAGCAATGTCTGAGGATAAAAAATGAAAATAAATCAGGAAGAGAGTTTAAAGGAAAGAGCTGCCATCGACCCCGAACATGTGTACACTATTCAAAAGGATCCTTTACTGTATTTGCAAAACTATTAAAACTACATTATATTGCATTTTATTTTATTTGAAAACAAAGGAAATATAGCCAAGCAACTTACTTCTTTGCCTCCTTTCATCAGCCCACGAATTGTGTGTGGATCCACAAAACTGCCTTTCAAGTTTAAGTATTTCACTTTCCTATTATAATGAAAAAAGAAAACAGTAGCCTCAACGCTGCTCTATTTGCAGCACGATCCTCAACCTGATCCAGCCGATTCCTGGGTAGATCCAAATCGCCTTGATCTGGGATTCAGTTGGATCTACTGCACGTCCTTACCTAATTATGTCTATTAGTAGTAACACAATGGTTGATACTTATTAAGTAAAAACAGTTTGACCGCGTGAGAAAGAAGAATCGCACTTACTTATCCTGCAGCTGTACCCTGTGGCCCCAGTTCAAGGATTTGACGTGGTTTTGAACAGCTTTTGACATTGCAGACCTGGGAAGAAAGAAGAATAGGAGTGTTATATTTGCTTTCAAACAAAATAGCAAAAAACGCACAGAAAAACTCAGATACATACTGATCTCTTCATTCTCAGACACTACATTTGAAAAACAGAGTCACATGATACTTCCAAATGCACTCTACAAATCAACATGAACTCAAAAACTAGCTGACGAAGACATCCATATCGAAACAGGGCCCTGTCCTGGTTGCTTTTCCTGAATCGACTTTACTTATAAAACGAACCTTTTGAATTTGAAGTTGTATTTTTGAATTTGAAGTTGTATTTTTCATTTGAAGCTACACATATTATTGTGAACTTGAAACTGTTTGTCTTATTTGAATTGACATTCTCTGCTTAAGACTGTAATTCTTAACAGAATACATACTTTTATTTATTTAACTACAACTCACGAGTAGGATTTATTCCTAGTATTGAAATTTCTGGCCAGAGCTCTTGGTGTATATTTCCTTTCATTAAAACAAAATAGGCCACGAAGAATCACAGAATACTAGAGCTGGAACATGAGGATCATCTAGCCCTGGAATGCAGGAATGTTTCACTCAACGCGGGGCTCGAACCCACGACCCTGAGATTAAGAGTTTCAGGCTCTGCCCACTGAGCTATCCCTTGTTTTAAGAGAATAATGAGAGAAAAGGCACATCTGCTAGATGTTTTGTAGAAGACATTAGTCTGTCTGTTCCCTATGTGTCCGAACATCTCTTAAGCAAATCATAAGCAAATTTTGCATGGTGGTTTTTGCCCTATGTTTGGATGCCATTTTGAATGAAGATGGCGGGCAAAGCCTTTCAAAGCTGCACTGCTTTTGATTTCAAAACGGCACAGATTTTTGTTTGTTTCTTAGGATTTCCAAGCAACGCCAGGTATGAAGCTGCAGTTTCCCATAACCGCATGTGGAAAAGGCAGTGTGGCCACAATATGTTGCAAAAGCACCACTCGCAGTCATGGTCACATTACATGATGCCACGCGTGTAAGAACCAGACCACAGTCACTTCCTGGACCACCCAGCAGAGTGTTCAGCTGGACGAGGAATATATGCTGCTTATTTATTTTTTATTTGAATAGATTCATCTATCGCTTAATTGGTTTTTTTTTTTAAACCCAACAACCATGCACTTTCCATAAAACAATATAAAATATTCATTTAAAAACTCTCATAAAATTAATACATTAAAAACAAATTGGCATACAAATCTTATCAGAGTACAAATAAAACCAGCAGTTTTAAAAACAAATACACATAATAAACCTACTTGTTAAAATTGCATGTCATAACTGCACGGCTGGGTAAAGGTAAAGGTAAAGGGACCCCTGACCATTAGGTCCAGTAGCGGATGACTCTGGGGTTGCGGTGCTCATCTCGCTTTATTGGCCAAGGGAGCCGGCGTACAGCTTCTGGGTCATGTGACCAGCATGACTAAGCTGCTTCTGGCGAACCAGAGTAGCGCACGGAAACGCCGTTTACCTTCCCGCCAGAGTGGTACCTATTTATCTACTTGCACTTTGACGTGCTTTCGAACTGCTAGGTTGGCAGGAGCTGGGACTGAGCAACGGAAGCTCACCCCGTCACGGGGATTCGAACCGCCAACCTTCTGATCAGCAAGCCCTAGGCTCTGTGGTTTAACCCACAGCCCCTTGCCTAAACAAAAAAGCTTTTCAGCCAGTGCCGAAAAATCATTCCACCAAGACGCTTTCCTTAATATCAATGGGCAGGGAGTTTCAGAGAGCAGGTGCTTGCAAGTGCGCACTAATATCACACGGCACTTGCACAAGGGCCAGTTCCCATGTTTCCGTATGAGGTTGCGTTATACTTTTGGTCCATCTCGGCTAGCATCATCTTACTGGCAGCAGATCACCAGGGCCTTAGCCAGAAGGGTCTTTTCCATCCTTTGCCACCTGATCCATCTCAACTGCAGATGCTAGATAATAGACATGAGACCTTCTCCACCCAAAAGCCTGGTCCCTCCCTAACAATGTCAGAAGCAGTAGGGCCTCCTGACTTACAAGCAGTCCAGCGAGTGGCACCGGCTACTCTTCCTCCTCCTAAGTCTCAGTACTGCCTTTGTAGAACTCAACAGGGAGCAGGTGGGAAGCAAAACCAGAATTAGTTGGCTCTGCCTGTCATAAGCTCTGTCTTCACCTGCCCGTCTCCACCTTGTGCTGGACTTTCTCTCCTTCCTGCTGCACTGGTCCTAGTTGGCACCAGCCTCCACTGCCTTTTCAGAAATTGAACCCGGAGCTTCCCCATCACCCCACTGCTGATTTCCGTCCCTCCCCCAGTTCCACCCCCCCTTCCTTCCCTTCCGAAGCTCCAGCCGAATTCTTTAGCGCTCTGGATAATATAAGGCGGCGTTAAAACTCTGCTGTTTATTTTACCACGCTGCACAGTAACCGGCTTTCAATTTGATTTATCTGCAAGCGCTGCGAGCTATTATTTAGGGAATGATTGCAAATCAAGACCATAAATAAAGGCACCTTCTGGGCAAGGACGCCAGGCTGAAAACGGAGCAGGAAAAGAACCCGGAATTTCCATGAAAATATCTGAGTCCGTTTGCCCTGTACTTATCATCTTATTGGATGATAAGTACAGCCAGCAAGGGGCGTGGCTCTATTTGAGGGCCAGACAGAAACTCCCGGAGGGCCACATTCAGCCTGTCTTGAGGTTTCCCAGCCTTGCACTACAAACCCACTAGGAGCTTTCCATGGTGCTGAACCTGGAGCTTTCCATGGTGCTGAACCTGTGCTGTTGTTTCCTGAACCCGACCTTCCTGGCATCTCTCTCCATACACTTGACTTGATGAGTTTTCGCTCAATTCAGGCCACACATCAGCAGCATGCATTTAAAGCACTGTTATACTACTTGGACAGTCACAAACTTCCCCCGAAAGAATCCTAGGAACTGTATTTCCCCTTGCAGAGCTACAATTCCCAGAGCGGTTTAAAAACCAGGGAACTCAGGCACTGTAACCCTGTGAGGAGAACAGGGGTCTCCTAACAACTTGCAGTGCCCTTAAGAAACGACAGTTCCCAGGATGCTTTTGTGGAAGCCCTGTTTAAGATGATATGATAGTATTTTAAATGTACAATGCAGATGTGGCTTAAGTCAGTCTAGGACTGCTCCCCACACCCTATCCCCATGAACTCCAGGCCTCCGCAGAATAAGATACGAGGCATAAGAGGCAGAGTATTGTGTGTACTGGACAGATCGCGTCCAGGTTTGTTATCCCAGAACAAATGACCACAGTTCTTAGTTATTCCAGACAAAATGTGGTGTTCCCTTCATCGCATATATGTGGAACACCATAAAGTAGGAATGGGGAATCTGCGGGCCTCCAGGTGTTGCTAAGACTCCAAATTCCACCACTTCCATCTGGCAAGGCCAGTGGTCAGAGATGATGGGAGTTGTAGTTTAGAAACAACTACAAATTCCCCCATCTCTTCAGTAAAGCAGATAAACGGGATTCATTTTACCAGTCATGATTCACGGGATAGGATACATTCCATCCATAGCGCTGGGCGTCTTTGAGAGAACTTCCCAGAAGAGCTGCTTGGTGCATCAGCTTCTTAGGAATGCAACCAACATTCACACAGGTTCCACCAAGACCCCATTTGGTTCCTGCGGAAAAACAGAAAAAACAGACGCATGTGTTCAGTACCCCAGCCTGTCCTTAAAACAGCATATATAAATATTGTCATTATTTGAATTTATGCCCCACCTTTCCTCCCCAAGGAGCCAAGGGCGGCAAACAGATACACAACTTAAAGAAAATATAACATCATTCGAAAACAGTCAAAACTTCCTAAAACCATTCTGTATTTTGATTCATATCATTACGTGCCACTCCAATCTTCGCTGAGCCGCTAAACGAGATTCCAGTTGGTGCAGGCGTACCTTTGGGAATGAGGCACGATGAAGGTTATAGTGTACTGATCATATATGGCTTATTTAAGAATATATAGAATCATAGAATTGTAGAGTTGAAAGGGACCGCAAGGGTCATCTAGTCCAACCCCCTGCAATCCAGGAATCTTTTCCCCAACCTGAGCTTACCTATAATAATAATAATAATAATAATAATAATAATAATTTATTATTTGTACCCCGCCCATCTGGCTGGGTCTCCCCAGCCACTCTGGGCGGCTTCCAACAAATATCGAAATACATTAAAATATCACAGGTTAAAAACTTCCCTGAACAGGGCTGCCTTCAGGTATTTTTTGAATGTCAGATAGTTGTTTATCTCTTTGACTTCTGTTGGGAGGGCGTTCCACAGGGCGGGCGCCACTACCAAGAAGGCCCTCTGCCTGGTTCCCTGTAGCTTTGCTTCTCGCAGTGAGGGAACCGCCAGAAGGCCCTCGGCGCTGGATCTCAGTGTCCGGGCTGAACGGTGGGGGTGGAGACGCTCCTTCAGGTATACGGGACCAAGGCCGTTTAGGGCTTTAAAGGTCAGCACCAACACTTTGAATTGTGCTCGGAAACGTACTCGGAGCCAATGTAGATCTCTCAGGACCGGTGTTATATGGTGGCTCCCTTGGCCTGTAAAGCGAGATGAACGCTGGCTCCCTTGGCCTGTAAAGCGAGATGAACGCTGCAACCCCAGAGTCGTCTGCGACTGGACTTAACTGTCAGAGGTCCTTTACCTTTTTTTAAAAACCCTTTCTTAAATACACAGGAGTCTGGCTATTGCCAGTTCGAATTAAATCCTAAACACTGATTAAACCCAAGCATTTAGCAACCACAGATCCATAACAATATATTTCATGATGATGGTGGTGATGACTGAATTGTTTCTTACCTTTCGGAGAAGGATCCACATAATCTAACACAGCTACCTTCTTTCCAAATTGGGAAGCTTCAGAAATAAAAAGAAATCATACAGTTATTTTTAAAGGAAAGAGTAAGGCATCATCATTAGGGTGACAATGTTGGCAAAAAAAAAAAAAAATGCTTTGGTGAGTTAGTTTTGTCACTGCCGGTACCCGACATCCACCGCACCTTACTGCAATCACAGCGCATCCGATTTCATTTCACTTCATTCTCACTTTTAATTTGTATACCGCCTTTCTATATTACCACGCACAAGGCAGTTTACAAGCAGAAGAAACAAACAAACAAACAAAAATACAACAAAGGTCACACACATACTAAAAATTTGATCCAATACAAAGAATCATAGAAGCATAGCTATAAAATAAACAATAAAGTAATATCCAATAGCCCATTAGAATACACAATAACTTAAATTTAGAATGCAGTAATACACAATAAGGGATGCGGGTGGCGCTGTGGGTTAAACCACGGAGCCTAGGGCTTGCCGATCAGAAGGTCGGCGGTTCAAATCCCTGCGACAGGGTGAGCTCACGTTGCTCGGTCCCTGCTCCTGCCCACCTAGCAGTTCGAAAGCACGTCAAAGTAGATAAATAGGAACCGCTCCGGCGAGAAGGTAAACGGCGTTTCCGTGCGCTGCTCTGGTTCGCCAGAAGCGGCTTAGTCATGCTGGCCACATGACCTGGAAGCTGTACGCCGGCTCCCTCGGCCAATAATGCGAGATGAGCGCCGCAACCCCAGAGTTGGTCACGACTGGACCTAATGGTCAGGGGTCCCTTTACCTTTACCTTTAATACACAATAAATTAAATAACCAAGAGCTGGCCAAGGTGCTGTTTCCTTATTTTCATTCTGAATCTCAATGACAGTAACTTTGCTGCCACATTATGATGTTCCACAATAAATCAAGCCAGAGGTAGCCAATGGATGTTTTGGGCTATAATTTCCACCAGTCCCAGCCAGCACAGCCAATGGTTAGGGATTTTTGGAGTTGTGGTCCAACAAAACCAGGAGGGAATCACTTTGGCTCCTGTGCTCTACATTAAACACTACCACTGCTTGACTCTTAATTGCAACCTCTGGGATGCAGCAGAGGGGCAGAGGGGCAAAGGGCCTCCATCCTCCATCTCAAGCTGCTCTTTGCCTACGGCACCATCCATGTCTTCCTGCCCCTCTTCCTCATCTGACAACACCTGCCACCCCAGCCCCAAGCCAGTCAGGGCAGCGGGAATCACAAGCCCTCCATTAAAAGCAATCTGGACAAGCAGTCGTCTGCAGCCCCACAAAGGAAAGGCAACCTAGGTTCTGCCCTCCAGATATTGCTGGACCACAACTCCCATTGTTCCTGACCATTGGTCATGCTGGTCAAGAATGATTTACAGATGCAGACCTTGCTACAGCGTGGTGAATTTCAATACCCCTTTTGGGTGAAAGGCCCAGGCAGAGATAATGTTGAGATAACTGAACCCACGGAGAGCCCTGCTAATAAACCGGGCCAAAGTCCAGCACCTTGTTCTCAAAACGGCCAACCAGATGCCCACAGGAAGCTCAAAAGGAGGACCTGGGCGCCACAGTGCTCTGCCCACCTGAAATCCCTAGCAAAACAGATATTTAGAGGCATGCTGCCCCCGACAGTGGAGACAGGGCATACAGAGCATAATCTCTGTATGCCCTGCCTCCTTCCCTCAGGAAAACCTGATCTTTAGTGCTCAATTGGAACAAACAGCAATCAGGTTTTCTGCGGATCATCATTTGTTCCGATCTCAGAGCTAAGGAGCAGGTTTTCCAGGGGGAAGCAGCAGGGGAAAGGCGGAAGCGCTTTGACCCATGCCTAGAAAAGTGTAGTTCAAGCAGAAAACAGTTCAGACCACAAGTAGAAGTGTGGACAAACCCTTTGGGCTTAATGTGGATTGTAAGCCCCTTCTTCCTCCTTTAATTCTCCCTCGTCTATGCAGAGTCCTCCTCCTCTACCCCCTGCTCACCCACAGTATTCGTATTCCATTGATTTATAGAACGGCGCTATGATGTGGACAGTTTTATTCTCGACCCCTTTCGCAATTATCCCTAGCAAAGTTAGGGTGTCTCACAACTGCGCATGATGCCATGAATCACCTTCTTTCGCGCAAGCAAGGCCGCCAGATCCTCCCCCGACGACTAGGAGATCATACTCGTGCTTCTCTGAAAGAGAGAAAGGAAGGGAGATTTTTTATTTATTCTTATAGCACAATCCAGGAGAGATAATGCTAAGTATCTGAAGAGGCAGCCTGATATTTGGTTGGTATATTTTGTTATCCAGCGACATCTTGGCGGGGGGGGGGCGTTAACAGGTTGCTCAACCTGCGGTACATGGAGTTGAACAGGTGCTGGGAACCTTTTGTTCTTCAGATGTTGCTGAGCTACAACTCCCAGCAGCCATAGCAAGCGTGGCCAATGGCCAGGGATGATGGGAGAGGTAGTTCTGCAACATCTGGAGGGCCAAATGTTCCACACACCTGGAACAGAACTTTCAGGAATGCCCTGGTTCACATATAACAGTTAACCATGGTTTAGTTTTATCATAGTTAAAGTTGATTGTCTGACCCATCCCCTTGGCTTAACTATGGTTTATTTACTGTGTGTTACGAGGGTTGTTCAGCGCAGTAATCTGTTTTACAGTAATCTGTAAAATTGTAGATGCTATGAAGCATATCACAAATCTCCCCTTTTTTAGCTGAGCTTCAGAATGACAGACAGAAACAGAGAGAATCACATAGAAGTTTCTTTGCAACGAGCCTGTTTGTGCTCTTGCAAGGCTGTTGCAACAGCAGAAAATATTACCTCAGCATTCCCCACCCATTCTAGGCAGGAGCATGCAGGAAAAGTACAAAACAGCTCTAAGCAAGCACATCTAATAATCTGGCACTGAGAATATAGAAATATCCAAATCGGGCATGCCGAATTTGGAAAACAATGCAGAAAAGACATGTTTTAATTGCATTCTCGGATGATAAGTCATGATGAAACACAGTGAGACTCTATGACAGGAGCTGGGTCAAACGTGTCCACGAATGTCCATCTGTTTATTTGTGCTGGGGAGACGGAGAAGAACCCTGCCTGTCACATATTTCAGTGACCCAAATGGTTTTGAGGGAGGGGGGGAAACAGCCTTGTGGTCTGCGCTCTTTAAGAAGGCCTTGGGAATTGTTTGAGAGGGAAAAGGTTTTTTCCCCCTTGAGGTTTATTTGCCAGATAGGCTGTTGTGCAAAAACAAAACAAACAAACACCAAAGCTGTGATTATTTTTAAGCCTGAAACATTATCATTGCTGGGTGTACAGGGAGGAAATGAGATTTAGCCAAAAAATAGAAAAGAAAAGAAACCCTATCAGATTGCTGAAGTTTTCCTGAGGAGCACAGACAGTATCCAAATCGAGCCAGCCCACCCCGAATCGCCTCAGACGGCCCCCAAAATTAGCCAGAGTGCATAACAACAAAGCAAATATGATAGAATCAGAGGGATGGAGGGAATGTTACAGGCCATCAAACCCAAGCTGATGTGACAGCCTGCTGCTTCCACTCCCAGCTTCCAAAGCAGACTGGTTTCTCTGCTGCCTGTCTCTCACATGTTTAGCATCTTCCCAGCAGGCAAAAGATGGCGCGGGGGGGGGGGGAAGGTAAGTAGGAGGAATGATAATAGGTTGGACATTCCCTAGGTTATGGGGTGTGGCAGCTCAGTAACAGAGTGTTTATTTGCAGTGATGGCTAACCTTGACACTCCAGATGTTTTGGAACTACAACTCCCATCATCCCTAGCTAACAGGACCAGTGGTCAGGGATGATGGGAGTTGTAGTCCCAAAACATCTGGGGTGTCAAGGTTAGCCATCGCTGATTTAGGGTGTGATTCTGTTTACAGTTCCTATTTTGGGGAAGGGCTGCAGCTTAGTGGTGTTAATCAAGCCAAGAGCCTAATTACTGTTGGTAGATTTTAGGTAACCGAAGAAAGGTACATGGGCAGGTGAGTGAAAATGTGGTAGCATTGGGGGACTTTGTGAGAAGGCCCCTCACAGAGACACCTTTCAGAGAAAGAATGTAATCGTGCAAGAAGGTACCAAAATTATTTCATAGCTGACACGTTTTAAGCTACTACAGCAAGAGAAAAGCCCTTGTGGAGACTGTTTTGCACACATAAGTCAAACCATGGTTTAGTGTGAAGACAGGAAAGAGATTACAGATGCTTCACCTCCATCCTTGTTCTGCTGCTACACTCAGGGAAGCTTACGTCAGACTTACCTGGCTTTTGTGCTACTGAGATCCAGGCTTGCGGTTTAGTTTTCTCCAGACTAACCACAACCTGTAAAACCCAGAACAAACCGGGAGCCCACAGGTTCAGCTCAATTACTGTACTGAGATCAAAACAAAATGAAAAAATTCCTTCCAGTAGCACCTTAGAGACCAACTAAGTTTGTTCTTGGTATGAGCTTTCGTGTGATATCTGAAGAAGTGTGCATGCACACGAAAGCTCATACCAAGAACAAACTTAGTTGGTCTCTAAGGTGCTACTGGAAGGAATTTTTTTATTTTGTTTTGACTATGACAGACCAACACGGCTATCTACCTGTAACTGTACAGTGGGACCTCGACTTACGACGATAATGCATTCGGACGCGATCTTCGGTAGTCGAAAACACTCGTAAGTCGAGTCCCCATAGGGATGCATTGAGCGGGAAAAATTCGTAAGTTGAAGAAACCCACATCAAATCTTCGTAAGTCGAAGAAACCCTATCTAAAGCGGCCACGACTTCCTTTTGGAAGTCGAAAAATTCGGTTGCGGCGGCCATTTTTTTTCTTCCGGAAGTCATTCGGAGGTCGAAAAACACGTAAGTCGGGGCACTCGTAAGTTGAGGTCCCACTGTACTGAGATCATTCAGCATGGACAGCCGTCTTTCATGTTAAAGAGGCCTAAAGGTAAAGGGAACCCTCACCGTAAGGTCCAGTCGCGGACGACTCTGGGGTTGCGGCGCTCATCTCGCTTTATTGGCCGAGGGAGCCGGCGTACAGCTTCCAGGTCATGTGACCAGCATGACTAAGCCGCTTCTGGCGAAACCAGAGCAGCGCACAGAAACGCCGTTTATCTTCCTGCCGGAGCGGTACCTATTTATCTACTTGCACTTTGACGTGCTTTCGAACTGCTAGGTTGGCAGGAGTAAAGAGGCCTAAATGGCCTCAAATAGAATTTGAGCATTTTAGGTTGCCGGTCCCATGCTGTGGAAGATTATTCTGGCAGAGATGCGACAGGCACTCTCGCTTTAGACTTTCAAGTGTCTCTTAAAAACCTTTTTTATGCCTTTGTAGCATTTTTATTTTTATTTTTGAATAGCCAGTACACCCCTGTGCATTTTTATTTTATCTTTTAAATGGTGTTTTAGGTTTCAACACCGTACACCGCCTTGATATTTCGTATTTCTGCCGGTACAGAAATACTTCGGCAAACAAATAAAACTCTTCCTTTCGCACTGTTAAATTAATCTGAGGACTGGCAGTTCCAAGAATGTAAATAACCATCTTGGTACCCACCCACCATTTTTGTGTGCTATTTCTAATTTCTAGATAGCTTATACCTCAGGCTCCAAGGCAGGAAGTACAGGGCACCCATCTAAGATAGGTGCTCTGAAACACCCTGCTTATAATTGGAAAGGCTGGCATTCAACAGGTGGAGCATTCCAGGCACTTGGGTGTCGGGACCCCTCTTCTCTACCCTAGCAGAAGTCCAACTGCCTGGTAGAGCATTCTATATGTGTGTGTGTGTGTGTGTATATGTGTGTGTGTGTGTGTGTGTGTGTGTGTGTGTGTGTGTGTGTGTGTGTGTGTATATATCGCTTCAGTGTAGAAAGAAACACAAAGCAGGTTTCTCCCCCCCCAAAATTATTATGACCAGCAATAAAAGTATCACTAAACAAATTATGACCAGTTAAAAACATACAGAAAGTTAAGACCACAATAAAATAGACTAAAACTCGCACAGATTTTCTAAGCGTAATAATGACCATTGTTGGCTGCTCTTTTTCTTCCCTGCCTCCTACTGTCGTGGCTTAAACAGTTGGTGTAGCAGGCAGGAATTCAACAGGTAAAGCCTCCCCCAATAGGGGAGAATGCAAAAGCGGAGCCTCATGCTGGGAAGGCTTCCCCGGTTGGATTCCTGCCTGCCAGGGTCCTGTCCTCTCCAGCCCAGCTTTGCAGAGGCGCCTGCTCCGTCTCCGCCCCCCTGAGACACCCCCCGACCATCGGGGATCCCCGTACCTGAAGACAGGGCCCGCGCTGTACGGCAGAGCCCGGGCTTGCGCAGGAAGCGCGGGCTCGCTCGGCACAGCGCCGCCATGCTGCTGTACGGCAGCCGCGCTTCCCCGCGAGGACCCCGCCCTCGGATCAGGGGCTGTCCGCGGGAGTGCCTGGCTGCCTGCTCGCGCCGCCTCAGACGCCCCGTCGCCGAGGGAGGCGGAGAAGGAGGAGGCGGGCGGGCGGCGCGAAGGACGGGGAGAAGGGTCGCCTTCGGTGCCGGGTAGGTGAGACTCGCGGAGGAGGAGGAGTCCCCGGTGGGAAGGGCCCAATGGGTGGGGCCAGAGAGGGAGGGGCTACCCACCTCTCCTCTTTCCTGGCAGAGGTTCAACTGGTAGAGCACGGCTTGGCAGAGACAGGCATTCAACAGGTGCAGCACTCCAGGCACTTGGTTTGGGCCCCTCTTCTCTACCCTGGCAGAGGTTCAACTGGTAAAGCACACCTTGGCAAAGGCAGGCATTCAACAGGTGGAGCATTCCAGGCACTTGGGTGGGACCCCTCTTCTCTACCCTGGCAGAGGTTCAAGTGGTAAAGCACAACTTGGCAAAGGCAGGCATTCAACAGGTGCAGCACTCCAGGCACTTGGTTTGGGCCCCTCTTCTCTATCCTGGCAGAAGTCCAACTGGTAGAGCAGGGCTTGGCAAAGGCAGGCATTCAACAGGTGGAGCATTCCAGGCACTTGGGTGGGACCCCTCTTCTCTATCCTGCCAGAGGTCCAACTGGTAGAGCAGGGCTTGGCAAAGGCAGGCATTCAACAGGTGGAGCATTCCAGGCACTTGGTTTGGGCCCCTCTTCTCTACCCTGGCAGAGGTCCAACAAGTAAAGCATAACGTGGCAAGGAAGGCATTCAACAGGTGCAGCATTCCTTCGTGCAGATAGCAGGTTGAAATGGCTGGAAGACTGTGGCTTTTTGTTTACGCTGCACTGTTTGTTTTATTCTGCTTACTAAGACGGACTTGTTGCTGTTTAGTCAGAGCACATCACAAGAGGAACAGGAAGGAAATGATGGCTGTGCAACCTCTTGGAGGGGCTCCTGCGACTTGGCAGGCAGGCATTCAACCAGTGCACTTTCCCTTGCCGTAGATGGCAGTAGATTGGGAGAAACTACACTTGGGGAAGCAGGTTAAACAAGAAGTTGCATACTGTATTTTATTTTACTTTTCTGTTCATTATTATGGACGTTTGATTATTAGCACTGTTTAGGCGAGATACACTATTACGGTGTTCTTAAATCTTGTGCTGTACTCAACTTTGGATGCTTGGAAAAGCACTCAGTACATGTTGATTAATTTTTTTACATGTGTACCCTGCCATTTCTTCCAAAGGAGCCCAGGGTCCTACAAATATATCTAGGACATTCCCATAAAACCTCACAGGTCATCTACCTGTAGTTCAGGCCCCTTACAATGCAGGGAACCCTCTCTGCAACATCCATAGTGGCTAAGTCCCAACAACTGCCAGAGGGCTCACTTTTTGAAGTTGTTGTGGTTTAGTCGTGTCCGACTCTTCGTGACCCCATGGACCAGAGCACACCAGGCACTCCTGTGTTCCACTGCCTCCCGCAGTTTGGTCAGACTCATGTTGGTAGCTTCGAGAACACTGTCCAACCATCTCGTCCTCTGTCGTCCCCTTCTCCATGTGCCCTCCATCTTTTGCAACATCAGGGTCTTTTCTAGGGGGTCTTCTCTTCTCATGAGGTGGCCAAAGTATTGGAGCCTCAGCTTTAGGATCTGTACTTCCAGTGAGCACTCCGGGCTGATTTCCTTCAGAATGGATAGGTTTGATCTTCTTGCAGTCCATGGGACTCTCAAGAGTCTCCTCCAGCACCATAATTCAAAAGCATCAATTCTTCGGCAATCAGCCTTCTTTATGGTCCAGCTCTCACTTCCATACATCACTACTGGGAAAACCATAGCTTTAACTATACGGACCTTTGTCGGCAAGGTGATGTCTCTGCTTTTCACCTTTTTGAAGTACATATATTTATATACTGCATTTCACACAAACTTCACCAGAGGGTTTGCTTTTTTTTTTTTAAAGAGTATTTAATGACAGTTAAAATGGGTATTAAAATAACTATATGATATAGCAGTAAAGGCAAGCTACAGGACTAAAAAGAGGAGAGAGGAATGAGTTTTGGTGGTGGTGGTGAAGCCAAATATCTCCACCCCTCTGGGCAAGATTGTTCTTGTTGCAGCCTGGCCTGGCAGCTGGGACAGGGTGGGTCTGGAGTAGCAGGAGCTAGACAGGTGTGGTCAGCTTCCCAGGCTGTTCTTTCTTATTCCATTCCTCTGTTCGGCACAAGATGGTTCTCAGCTAGCTCCGTGGGGTTGCCGCAGCTGAGCTGAAGGAGGAGCAGGCCGCCAGGGCCTTCTCGTTGTTGCTGACTCTCAGGGACGTGTATCTATGCCAGGGGTCAGCAAACTTTTTCAGCAGGGGGCCGGTCCACTGTCCCTGAGACCTTGTGGGGGGCCGGACTATATATATTTTTTGGCGAATTCATCAGATGAACGAATTCCTATGCCCCACAAATAACCCAGAGATGCATTTTAAATAAAAGGACACGCTCTATTCATGTAAAAACACGCTGATTCCCGGACCGTCCGCGGGCCGGATTTAGAAGGCGATTGGGCCAGATCCAGCCCCCGGGCCTTAGTTTGCCTACCCATGATCTATGCCTACAGATGTACTTAGCATGAGAAAACGATGCATTTTGCTTTACAGCAGGGGCAGGGGGGCCTATTTTTTCAAGCCAAGGGCCGCATTCCCTTCTGGGCAAGCTCCCGAGGGCAACATGGCAGTGGGTGCAACAGGGGGTGTAAAATTTGACCTTTGTGGAGTAGGCTGGTTTCTGCGCATCCCTCTTGATCCTCCATTGGTGGAAGAAAGACGCATTGTCGGCATTCAAGGACACATTCCAGCCAGGCAAAAACATTTGGGGCTGTGGAGCAGGGCCGCTGAAGGCTGTGGCTCCCAGGTCCCAGATTCCTCACCCCTGCTTCAAAAGGATATTGGATAAGTGGATGGAGGGAAAGGCTGACCACGGCTGCTAGTCACGATGGCTGTCGCTGCTCCAGCCCATTTGGTTTCCTCACCTTTGCTCTAGAGAAAGCACATTGGAGAGTCTGGAACCTGTGGCCATCTCAAAGATGTTGATGAACTGCAACTCTAGGACTCTGTCAGATTCCCCCATGCCTTCTTCCCAAAGCCCAGCGCCTCCTTACCCAGCTTTACGAAAGCAGCATGAGGGCTGCGGGGACGTCAAAGGTTGCCGAGGGCCGCCAAAAAGGCTTTGAGGGCCGCATAAAGCCCTCAGGCCACGTGTTGGGCTGCCCTGAATTCTAGACAAAGGTCCCAGGTTTCCCCCTGGTCCGGGACGGTCCGGGAATCAGCGTGTTTTTACATGAGTAGAACGTGTCCTTTTATATATGAACTTCAAATCAAATCCTTGCAGGCTGCCTGGGTTACTCCCAGCATTCCCTATCGCTGCAACCCAACACAAAGACTATGCAATAGAAAGAAATATCATTATCCCTACCCCATCCTCTGCCATCGCTCTCTCTCCCGGTGCTGGATTTACGTATAAGCAAACAAGCTATAGCTTAGGGCCCCAAGAGTGGGGCCCCCCAAAAAATGTAAAGGGAAAAAACAACTGGATGTACCTTTCCAAAATATAAGATAAAAAACAAATAAAATAAAATCTACATACAGCAACAGTGTTTGGTGTTGTGTAGGCTCCTATGGTGTAAGTAATGGGCCCCGCCTGCTAGCCTGATCCCTAAAATATCACTGCTTTGCTCATTTCTATACAGTACAGTATATAGGGTGCCTAGGGTGAGTCTTTGTAAACTGTGTTTCTAAAGGAACGTTTGTTATTGCCAAATGCCAATGTGTTTGCATTATTAAGTTTGTTATGAATAAAAAATCATTTTAAGTTAGAGCTTAATAATTATTTCACTATCAATATACTTCTTCTTAATTGTATTTCACTATTGTGGGTTAAACCACAGAGCCTAGGGCTTGCTGATCAGAAGGTCGGCGGTTCGAATCCCTGCGACGGGGTGAGCTCCCGTTGCTCGGTCCCAGCTCCTGCCCACCCAGCAGTTCGAAAGCACCTCAAAGTGCAAGTAGATAAATAGGAACCGCTCTGGCGGGAAAGTAAACGGCGTTTCCATGCGCTGCTCTGGTTCGCCAGAAGCGGCTTAGTCATGCTGGCCACATGACCTGGAAGCTGTACGCCGGCTCCCTTGGCCAATAATGTGGCATGTGCGCCGCAACCCCAGAGTCGGACACGACTGGACCTAATGGTCAGGGGTCCCGTTACCTTTACCTATTAATATACTTCTTCTTAATTGTATTTCAGTTCAACAATTACTTCGATAAAATACATATTTTGTTTTGTGCAAATGGCTTTAGATACCTATTAGGTCCATAAACTACCATATAGCATATATTCAACACAAAAAACAGCGACAATTTGCTGTTGACAACGGACAGCTGGACATATAAAGGGCCCCATTACCTTCAGTAGCTTAGGGCCTCATCAAACCTTAATCCGGACCTGCTCTCTCCCCCCTCCCCCCCCGCAATATCTATGACAATAAAGTCCCACATCGAATGTAAACGAACTGTGAAAAAGACTCGATTAATTGAAAATGGAGATGCTGTATGTACCTTTTCTTGTTTATTTGTTTGCTTTGTAACGCAGAAAATCTTTAATAAAAATTAATTTCAAAACAGTGCGAGCCTTTTCATATGAAATCGTATTTGCCACACTAGTAATCACCTTGAAGACAGTTATCTTGGAGGTAATTACTTGCATGGTACTGATACGGCAAGTGCAATTTCTTATGAAAGAACTTCACTTCCACAGAGAGCGGAATAAATTCCTTCCATGCATTCATGTCCAAGAGCAGTTCTTTGTTGGAGGGATACTGCCCAACTTCCTGTGCATCAAGGTGACACATTAAAGACATTAGAAGCTTTGTGGGCACAGACGGGATTTAATTTCACCTCTGGCTCCTGTTTTCAATGCCAGTACTTGGCCATATAAACATATAAAAGGTTGATTATAAAGGAAGGGAAATGTTGGTGCAACTTGATCCAAAACCCTTAGTCTCTTCCATCATTGGTCTTTGCATGTTGAAAGCCCAGCGGCCTTGCTTAGTCATGGATTCATCACGTTGCTATCTCTCGAAACATTTGTTGAAGCAATGTGTCAGCATGGACGCCGTGTTGTGAAATGTACACTGCGCACGTCTAAAAAACAGAGAGGGGTGGATCGTTTTGCCCCTTTGATGGAATTGTTGTTTCACTCCTTTGCAGAGTTATGCAGACTTACCAGTTCATAGAATATTATTGTTGTGTTGCTATTCGTTTAATCTCTGTACCACTTCATATTTTTAAGGGGGGAAACAATCTCAAAGCGGTTTACAGCCTGCATTAAAACAGCAAACAAGATAACTCAGAACAGAACATTGCCGAAGAAAGTCAGATATAAAGTACCCATTTAAAGCAATGTAATAAACAGGAAACAAAAATATTATCTTAAATGTTTCAAAATGAAACATTACAAAGGAGGTCAAGTACAGAATGCACATTTGCGTGTTTAGACCTTTTAACCTAGAAATAAATTCACACATGACTCAAATATTTGGTTTGGTTTTTGGCAGAATTTAGGCCACAACTTTATTGATTACAATCAAGTGAGTGGTTGCATAGGCTCTGGTTCAACCAGCTCCCTGCACCCTTGCAGGCAGCGCTGAGCCAGAGTTCTTTCGTAGGTCAGCCAAGGGTGAACACCAGGGACAGCTGAAAGCAGGAGCGCCACTCAGCCACCCTGATGTCCCCTGGACTTGGGCACGGGCACAACCCCTTTCAGGGTGGACCAAACCATTGAGTCCCTGGATTCCTTTACCGGAATACCCTTCGCATAGGAGTGGCCAGACCGTTCTGCCACCCCTATCACTTGAACCAGAGCCTATCCGCAACCTTACAAGTTGTGACGATTTGCTACGCGGCAGGCGAAACCCAAGTGGCAACAGCCAATCAGCCAAGTGGGGAAAATTCCTGCCATGCCCCTGCCCCAACGACAGGCGACACACGACAGCATAGCAAGGTCAAGCGCAAGCCCTAAATATAGGGAGAGGTGGGCGGGTGTTCCGATGCACTAGCCCCAAGAGGAAGCTCAGGATCATGTGCATGGGCCTTAAATAGGTCCCTCGATGCCCTTTACTTGCGTCCCATTGGCCTGATTGTTCCCAGCATCGAGGGACCTACCAATAGGGTGTTGTGGCTATCCAAACTGTCCCATCCACAACACCGGGTCTGGTTGCCGGGTCGCACCGCAACACGTGCCCTCTGTTAGGGAGGACCCGATTTAACGCAGCAAAGTTAAAAATAAATAAATCTTAAAACAGCTCAAAAGGAAACAGGATCAAACCAGAATTTGGTGGCTGGGCTGTGTCCTCCAATCAGGAGAGTCACGAATAAGATGCTGATGGCTCTCTTATCACAGTGGCCTCCACAACTCACATTGTTGTCATAATGACACTTTCCCCAAATCATTTTTATTAAGGTTTCCAATCATAAAAAAATAAAAACAATCAAATATTTTAACATCAATATCAAACCATCCAAATAGTCCAAATAGTTTCAAAATATCTTGCCAAATTTTATCCCTTTTTCCTCTTTTCTTTTTTGACTTCCCTTACTTCAGACAATTCGGATTTCGTTCATTTCGTTAAATCCATTGCCTTCCAAAGTCCTGATGTAATCCATTTCCTTTCTGTTGTTATCCGTCCTTATTATTTTTTTCCCTTCACGCCACTGAATGCTTCCGCGAGTGAGATAAAACAGCCGTAAATTATCATAACTGTGTGTTTTTTTGTGTCCGTACTTTTGCCCCCCCTGGTCCGCTGCCGCTCATCTTCCAAACCAACAATCTTATTTCTTCATTCGCCATCTTGCCTCCGCTGGATCCCAAATAATACATTTTACTTGCAAATTTTATCATTCTAGCTGTATCAAAGTCTTCCAAGGGTGGGTGCCTGTCATATGTAAGTCCGTAAATTTTGCAGTAATTGCGGCATTCCCATCCTCTCAAACCTTTATTTACAGCCAGTTTCTTTTTCAGCCGACTCTAATTTGAACTGCGTCATAAATCACTCCTGTATCTTCTAGATGTCGACTAATCTTTCACAGAATAAAACAGAGGGGCAGTTACCAGGGGTTTATTTGTGTTTTCCCACACAGCATATGTCATAATGACACTTTCCACCTCTGGTCTTTGGAGCTGTTGCTTCGTGGTCATCAGCCGCTTCTGCCATTGTTGCAAGTGGGGCAGGAGTGAAATTGTTAATGCAGATGCTGTTACAGGATGATGATGATGATAATAATAATAATAATAATAATAATAAATTTTATTTATACCCCGCCCTCCCCAGCCAGAACCGGGCTCAGGGCGGCTAACATCAACAAAAATTACAATAGAATATAAAAACCATTAGTTAAAATACAAGTTAAAAGCCAGTTTAAAATGCCGATTCATTTAGCGCCCATAAACAAAACCAAGGGGAGGAAACCATCAAACTGTGTCTGACCCGAAGGCCAAGTGGAACAACTCTGTCTTGCAGGCCCTGCGGAAGGATTTCAAATCCCGCAGGGCCCTGGTCTCTTGTGACAGAGTGTTCCACCAAGTTGGGGCCAGAACTGAAAAAGCCCTGGCCCTGGTTGACACCAGTCTGATAGCCTTGTGGCTAGGGACCTCCAACAGGTTATTATTTGTAGACCTTAAGGTCCTTTGCGGGGCATACTGGGAGAGGCGGTCCTGTAGGTATGAGGGTCCTAGGCCCCATAAGGCTTTAAAGGTCAAAACCAGCACCTTGAACCTGATCCTGTACTCCACCGGGAGCCAGTGAAGCTGGTAAAGCACTGGATGAATGTGGTCCCGCGGCAAGGACCCCGTAAGGAGACTCGCCGCAGCATTCTGCACCCGCTGGAGTTTCTGGATCAGCTTCAAGGGCAGCCCCGCGTAGAGCGAGTTACAATAATCAAGCCTGGAGGTGACCATCGCATGGATCACTGTGGCCAGATCCGGGCGAGAAAGGTAAGGGACCAACTGCTTGATACATCGAAGATGGAAAAATGCCACCTTTGCTGTGGCTGCAACCTGCGCCTCCATGGAAAGGGAGGCATCAAAGGTTACACCCAAACTCTTGACAGAAGGCACTGGCACTAATTGGGCCCCCGCAAGAGATGGGAGTTGGCCCCCCAACCCCATGTCGCCCCGACCCAGCCAGAGGACCTCTGTCTTCGAGGGATTTAGCTTCAACCGGCTCCCACGCATCCATTCAGCCACAGCTTCCAGACACCTGGTCAGTGTGTCTGGGACCGAGTCAGGGCGGCCGTCCATCAACAGATAAAGCTGGGTGTCATCAGCATATTGATGACAACCCAGCCCAAAACTCCGGACAATCTGGGCAAGAGGGCGCATAAAGATTCCAGCACTAATTTAATTCTGGGTGTTTGGATGCATCCTATTACGTAATCCGGGAAATTGTCCTAAGCCCTTGATCCTACAGATCTGGTGTTGATGGGGATGGCTCCTGTTTACTAAGACATGTTTGCTGTTTGCAGGTTTAGCACATCAGCATTTCGGCTTCCCTAGAGATGGCGTAATAATTACATGCTGAGCAGATGTGAACCTGCACAAATGATCCCCAGGAGGGGCAGCGATGGGCCCAGGCTGAATCCCTTCACTCTGAGAGGGAGGGGGTTCGTCTTGAAAGGCAAAGCCAAGCTTCGTAGGATCCAGCTAAGCTTAGGCGTTGTCAGGTGGTTGCCCTGAAACTCTCAGGGAATGCTCCTAAATTAGCCTCCCAACCTTCCATATTGAGTGCATCTATGCTTGCCACATCAGCCATGGCCTTTGGAACTGCTGAACAAAATAACACAACACGATGGCCAATAGCAATGGCACTAAACACTATTTATAGACTAATACAAATGATCAGAAATTACAACCAAAGTCTCTAAATCTTCTTCACCAGTCGCGGTAGAATAATTCAAAAGTTCGATATATACATAATCTGTCACCAAATATCGCCGGAACAGAGTTTCCGGATAACCAATCTGTTTCGTTCAATGCTTCATCAGCCAATCTTGATCAATTCTTCATCAGCCAGACTTGTAAGAATTAATATGAGAAGGATGCAGTTCAATTTCTTAACAAGCCGATCTTACATGTAAGTAAATATAAACGCTGTAGAAAATATGCTCTGGATCAGTGCTCATATGATACTGTAGTCACTGATGACCTTTGGAACAGCACACAATGGGCAAGCGATAGTGCCCACTCAGCATTCCAGGCAGCAAAAATTGCGCCACAGGAATTTCTGGGGTTGGTCTCAACAGACTCGCAGCACAGTCTGCACCACGTTTACTCAGAAGTGAGTTGCCTTGAACTCAGTGGAGTTTGCTCTCTGGTAAGTCGGGTTGCTGGCTGAGTTAAGAACTGAGAACGAGAAGCTGGACACCTGCGTGTGGAAATACCAGGAGGTTGGGTGGGTGGGTGGGGGTCCTTGCACATGTGCTGCAAGCACAGAATGTGATCCTGAGCATGGGATCCAGCTTTTGGAAAACAAAAGAACAAAAACTAGGCAAGTCTCCAGCCCTTTAAGATGCTTGGGAAATTGCGAGGGCAGCGTTTGCCGGGCTTTTTGAGCACCTCGGTTTTTATTTTCTTAAAAAATGACGACAACAAGGCAAGCTGCTAGCCCTTACCGATTATGCTTGGAAAGTGTGGTCTGTGCTCAACAGGGTGCTGAGTATGGATACTTTTGCTACCCTGCAGAAAAAGTCTATTGCCCTAGCTCTTGTTTAGCAGGAGCCTGAACAAATCATGTCAAATAATACATGTTAAACCTCTCAGGTTTAAATGCTCAGCTTGATCATGCACGATCATAGTTGTATTTCCACTTCAAGAAGTTGGGGTGGAAAAATTAGACGTGACATTAACATGTGGAAGCAATTAATGTATGCAGCAATGGGAGATCCTGAGCAGAATCACAAAATGACACCAGTTGCCAGGGTCTTCCTATCTTAATTGTCCTACCCTAGGCCACCCCACTGTACCATATAAACATATTAAGCTGCCTTATAGAGAAGTCAAAATATTGGTCCTTTTAGCCCCATGAAGCTCAGTGGATGCTTTTTCAGTACCTGTTAACCCAGCCTACCTCACAGGGTTGTTGTATAGATAAAAATGCTCAGGAACCAAGCGTGCTGCCTTGAGCTTCTTATTGTTGTCGTTTGGCATCCGTCTGTCTCCAGGACAATGGAGGAGTGCAGCTTTGGGGGTGAAGTCAAACTGTCGGACGGTTGAAGCCTGCTGTGGCTGTAGAGGAAAAAATGCAGGAGAGACATGTTTCGTTGCAGCTGGGGCAGATGAAGGCATCTGGTTGTGCTGCGGCAGATGCACCATGGCATTTCTCCTCTCTGCGCTCCTCCCAGAGGTCATTCCTCCTCTGGTCACTGCTGTGGATACATGACTTGACTCTCTGTCTCCAGCCACTGCGGTCATCTGCAAGGGATTCCCTTACAGTGGGTTTGGCATTGCCAGCCTTCGTGTCATATTCGCAGACATCTTTGTAACACAGAGTTGGTCTGCCAGTGGGTCTTCTGCCTGAAAACAGTTCCCCATACAGCCTGTCCTTGATGATCCTGCCATTTTGCATCTGTGACAAAGCCAGGGTAGTCGTTGCTGGGACAGGAGTGCAAACATGCTGGGAATGTGGGCTTGGAAGAGCACATCTCTCTTTGAAACCCTGTCCTGGCATGTGATGCTCTGACAATAAAATAGGGTGGTGGTGGTACAGTGGAACCTCGGTTTTCAAATATCTCAGAAGCCGAATGGCCTCCGCTGCGTGTTTTTCTTTTTTCTCAATGGATTTTGCTGACCGCCCATTGCTCCTCGGTTTTTGAACGTTTCGGAAGTCAAACGGTCTTCCAGAACAGATTACGTTCGAAAACCGAAGTTCCACTGCACAATGACTACTGCAATCGACACAAGATAATATCACCAAGACAACTATCTGTAAACAAACAATAAACGCCCATAAGTATGGCAAAAGTAGTTTCTTTCCCAAATAGTTTTTTATCTTAAACAATTGCAAACACAGTAAATAAATAGCGGCGCTGTGGGTTAAACCACGGAGCCTCTTGGGCTTGCCAATCAGAAGGTCGGCGGTTCGAATCCCCTTAATGGGGTGAGCTCCCGTTGCTCGGTCCCTGCTCCTGCCAACCTAGCAGTTCGAAAGCACGAAGCGCAAGTAGATAAATAGGTACTGCTCCGGCGGGAAGGTAAATGGCGTTTCCGTGTGCTGCTCTGGTTCGTCAGAAGTGGCTTAGTCATGCTGGCCACATGACCCAGAAGCTGTACGCCGGCTCCCTCAGGCAGTAAAGCGAGATGAGCGCCGCAACCCCAGAGTCATCCGTGACTGGACCTAATGGTCAGGGGTCCCTTTACCTTTAATATATCAGTAGTTCAGTGCTCATTTCTTCTCTTTCCAAAATAGATTTTATCTTGAACAATTGCAAACGTAGTAATAAAGAGTCCTCTTGTGATATACCAGTGGTTCAGTGCTTTGATGTCGTTCCGGTAATCAGACGTTTCGTTACTAAAGAGCTTAGTCATCAAACTTTGTAGTAAATAATATACAAGAGAAGACAGTATGTAAATGACTTAAAGCAGGGGCATATCTGTCCTCATCTGCATGTTTCCATCAGGAGGAGCATAGAAAGAGGACGATGTCCTTCAGTTTGTTAAGCCTCTGAGGGGCTGATGGGAGTTGTAGTCCAAAAGATCAGGAGGGCACCAGGTTGGGAAAGGCCGGTCTGCATTAATTATTATTATAATATATTTATTTATTTATTTATACCCTGTTCCCCTCCCCGATGGGACTCTAGGCGGCTTACAGACAAAAAATAAGAACCCCTAAAAACAGTCACTAAAACAGTTAAGCATGGATAAGATTAAAACTATATACATCTATAAAATCTACAAAAACCATACCGATAATTACAGTAAAAACAGCACGGCCCCATGGCATGCAGAAGAAATTGTATAAATGAGTTTTGCTTGCATAATTTATTCAAGTTGCAGAATCAAGCTGCTCTTAGTTCAGAATTTGACTTAAGAATTGATGCAGAATGGGGGATGGTTTTAGCCAAAGTACAGGGAAACAAAAGATGTGAAAGTAAACTGGTGAAATCCACAGGCCTAATGTAGCAAAGGATTAAGTGTGTGCCTTTATGTCCTCATTGCACCTAATTCTTTTGTGACCTCAGTCACACATCACTCCCTCTTCCCCCTTTTCAAGCATCTTTTCCTGTTGCTGGCAGAACGAAACACATATGTGGGGGGGAAAACCACAGCAATGCTGAGAAAACGAAGCACATGCCCGAACGTGTGAATGGGTGCCAACTTGTCAAGGTTTCAGGCAGAGGCTTTCGCCAACTCTGTTACCACGGCCCCAGCTCCTTTTGCCTGCAAAGCACTTGCCTGAAAACCTCTCCAGCCGGCAAGTTAGATGGTATTCCCTAGGCAACAGCACTTTCTTTCAAAGGAGTTTAGCTCAGGGGTGAATTTGCTCCTTACCTGGCCTCTTGGCTGTGTCAGCTGTATGTGTCAGTAACCAAGTAACAGGGGGTGTGCCGCAAGAAAACCTGGGCATCCCGAGGTGCTTTCTGAGGTCAGCTTTAAGGAACAGATCCTGCAAGTTGAGTGAGGTTTGGGAGCAGCAGGGAAGGAGGACGAGAAGGGAGGACGCTGCCCCTTTTAGAAGAAGCTCTTGGTGTCTCAGAATCGCTAAGCTCTTGTCGTAATGTGATCATTTGTGACCAAAGAGAACACTGCAGCCTCCAAGACATCTGTAAGATACACATCCCTCCAACACAGAGAAAGATAACTGCAAACTGCTCCTATTCTTGTCAGAAAGGTACCCATTTATATTTTTCCTGTTTTTTTGCAGACCTGGTTTGCTCTATCTTTGTTGCGTTTTAATGCCACGATTTAAGGAGCCGGGTCAGGAGGAGGAATTTGAGGGACACGGGGAGCCTTTGTGTCTCTTAATTCCACTTTGCTTCTTATTTGCACAAGCTTTCGTGAAGCTAATCTGTGCAGGGAAAAGAACGTTTTATTTTTAATGCATCCAGTGTGGAACGATGGCACTTCAAAGGGGTGAAACAAGATAGCTTTGTGTTCTTGATGTATGTTGTTTCAATTGAAAGCATAACGGCTGGATAACTACCTGCAGTGGAACCTATAGTATGTGTGTACAGAAAGGATTTTGTTCAAGAAACGACAGAACAGCAGAAGCGGGTAGGCGGTTGGCTGATACTTTAAATAGAGTCGGCTGCCAAGTTATGTTAACTCCTGGATTGTGTTTCACCTTAAGGAGCTTCTGTTATAATCTTTCTCTGTCTCCCTTTCTCTGAAATGGAAAAGAAGGCAATCAATTCCTGTTGCCATTTGTATACCCAACAGGGGAACCTGATTAACGGGCCAAACTGTGGTTGTTTGTTTCCTTGCTTGTCAGAACAACTTCTCTATCCCCCCCCCCCCACCTCTGAAACCATTTTTAAAAGCTGATTTCTTCATTTCCATGCTTCTGTCTGTCTCTGTGCTTGCTTTCTGGGAAGCAGCAATGACCACACTCCTATCAAAATTCATTTGCCTGCCCAAATACTATTGGTTTGTTTTGGGAAAACAAATAGCTTGATTTGCGCTGTAAACCTTCCAGATCCTGCTCAGCGTTGGTGTTGAATCACCGAGGTGCAGAAAAGGCTGTTTTTGTTCATTGCGCTTTGCTTTATTGCCGTCTTATCGGGTGTTCCTTTTGCAAGTTTCCAAATGCTAGTCTGGCATGAGCAGTCGATGCTGTCCGTTATACCACTCCATTGCCTGAATGCCAGAACACCGCTGGCGTCTCTCTGGGGCCTGTAAGATTTTTGTCGGTCCAGCTGCAGTCTGGCCTCAGACAACCTTCTGCTGAGAGCCGAGCTGTTAAACAAGAGCAGCAAGAAAACATTTACCCCCCACCCCCGTAAAAAAAGCAACACAGCACACGTCTGTAAAATTGCTATTCAGGGCAGCAAGCCGCATTTCTTATGCAGCAGCAGATTTTGAGCGGTTGCTTAGCACCACCTTTTCAACTCCTGTCCATACGCGGAATTGTAAGATTGCCGGGTTCTGCTGTTTCGGAAACCATTTCTAAAGACATTACTTTTAATTTAATTTTATCAATAAGGGGGAGTGGGGGTGCTGTAGCCAACTAAACTCTACTTGGCATAAACCCATTGAAATCAATGGACATGACTAGCTTAGGTCCACTAATTTCAGCGGATCTACTCTTGAGTGGCACTTAGCTAGAGATAACGCCGATTTGTCTCGAATTCCGAAGCAAATCCGCACTCCCACCCTCAGATTCTGAAGAAGCTAAAAAACTAAAAGGAGTTTGCAAATGAAGCGGTGTTTATATGGTAATTTGCATATCTGGTTCTGAGATCCAGGCTGAGCTGCAGTTAAATCTCACTGAAGACTAGGGGGCAAGTCAGGTGGGCCTTTAAGCCCCATTGATTTCAATGGGAGCTAAGTGCAACCAGCTTAGGATACGATAATCTCCCCGGTTACCTTGGCAGACACCCCTTAGTGGGATTTAATTTTTAAGTCAACGCGCCTAAGATTGTGCTCTTAGTCTGGATCCAACCCTCTGGCTGCCTCTTTCACAACTGTTTCATTTTGAACTTCTTTGGTGTGTCGGTGCCTAAGGATGTGATTATGAAGAGACAGGGTGCTTTCCCCTTACTCAGCCCCCAACACTGCATTTGTTCTCGGCCCTTAAAATGCAATTGTGATGTTTAGGGTCATTTGCTTTAGCTGAAATAGATTATTCATAACTATTATTAATATTTGGTAGTTGCGTTTTTTTTTTTTGCAAGATGAACTCAAGGCAGCATTAAAAGTGAGTAAAAGCAAGAGAGTTTTTAAAAGCCTAACATGCTAATATGTATCAAAAAGCTGATCCACTATTTTAAAAAGCAGAAAATTGTGGTCCAGAAGCCTGGGTGGATATAGATATCTTTGCCTGGTGCCTAAAAACAGATAGTGATGGGACTAGGCATGCCTCATAGGGGAGAGCGTTCTGCAAATGGGGAGCCACCACCGAGAAGGTCCGTTCTTGTGTTAGCAAGGCCCTGTGAATACATCTAGGACAGGGGTCAGCCAACCTTTTTCAGCCGTGGGCCGGTCCACCGTCCCTCAGATCATGTGGTGGGCCGGACTATATTTTAGAAAAAAATATGAACAAATTCCTATGCCCCACAAAGTACGTTTCCGAGCACAATTCAAAGTGTTGGTGCTGACCTTTAAAGCCCTAAACGGCCTCGGTCCTGTATACCTGAAGGAGCATCTCCACCCCCACCGTTCAGCCCGGACACTGAGGTCCAGCGCCGAGGGCCTTCTGGCAGTTCCCTCACAGCGAGAAGCAAAGCTACAGGGAACCAGGCAGAGGGCCTTCTCGGTAGTGGCGCCCGCCCTGAGGAACGCCCTCCCAGCAGAGGTCAAAGAGACAAACAACTACATGACATTTAGAAAATACCTGAAGGCAGCCCTGTTTAGGGAAGTTTTTAACCTGTGATATTTTAATGTATTTTAATGTCTGTTGGGGGCCGCCCAGAGTGGCTGGGGGGACCCAGCCAGATGGGCGGGGTACAAATAATAAATTATTATTATTATTATTATTATTATTATCCAGAGATGCATTTTAAATAAAAGCACACATTCTACTCATGTAAAAACATGCTGATTCCCAGACCGTCCGCAGGTCGGATTGAGAAGGCGATTAGGCCGCATCCGGCCCCCAGGCCTTAGGTTGCCTACCCCTGATCTAGGATATTCCTATAAACCCTAATGCAGGAGATCTACTCTACGGCATCCCTGGTAGGTCTGGCCTGCACTTATTTATTAAATTTATATACCGCCCTTCAACTGAGGACCACAGGGAGGTTTTCAGCCTTGTAAACAGGCTTGTTGCCGGCCCAAAGTTCAAGGTGCTACTATTGGTGCATAAAGCCCTCAACAGCTTGAGACCGGTTTACTTGCAGGATCACCTCGCCCCATATGTTCTCACTCAACCACTTCAATCTGGGCACTGTTACCGTGTTTCCCCTATTTTAAGACACCGCCTTACATCCCCCCCCCAAGAAAACGCACTATGGCTTATTTTGAGGGGATGTCTTATTTTTATTACGTAAGCACGCCTTGGCAAGGCCACGCTCGAGTTCTGGGGCTGCGAAGGACGGGACGGGCGCGGAGTTCTTTGTTTGCTTGCTGGCAGCGGGGGGAGAATCCAAGCTGAGCTTTGAGGAAATGGGCACCAGAGAGACCCACTTTCGCTGGGCGCTCTCTCCTGCTCCTCCTCCGCCGCCTTCCCTCCTCAAAACTCGACAGAAGCCTTGTTTTCCAAGGGGCCTCTTGGGCGACGCGCGGGGCGGCTCGGGGGATTTCGTCGTGGCGGCGAGCAGGGAAAGCCCGTGCCGCCTTCCCTCTCTGCGCCGAGCGGAGTTGGGCGAGCGCGCGGGCGAAGAGACCTTCGGAGTGCCTTTGTCGCGCCCGCTGCCCCTTCCTGTGCGCCCTGCTCTGCAGAGTTCCTGAGCGCTGCTTCTGGGGCTGACTGGTTTTGGTGGCGGGATTGGACGCCCAGCCCCGCCTTTTCCTTGGCACCCTCCAGAACTGTGCCTATCACTATGGCTTATTTTCGGGGTACGGCTTATATTTCGCAAATGTGAAAAAATCCCGCTATGGCTTATTTTATGACTACGTCTTAAAATAGGGGAAACAGGGTACCTCTGTACTTGTAAGAAATCAGTCTTTTAATATGCTTTGGAACTCCCTGCCTGTTGACACTTGGTTGTACTGTTTTTAGCAACTGCTGAAAACATTTTGGTTTCGGCAAGCCTATCCATGTTTACATATGCTGTTTTTTCTTGTTAATTTTAATTATCTTTAAATGTTTTTATTTATTATTTTAATATTTCTTGCATACTACATAGAGGTTTTATTACAACCAAGCGGTGTATGAACTTTGTTAAATAAACAAATCCTTAGAAACCCCTCGTGAGGAAGAGCTTGCCACCTTCCAAAGCAGTTTTGTTCTGCTGTTACAACACCAGGAAGTTCTTCCTAATATTTATTCAAAATTTTGTCATTTGAGCCCATTTATTCAGGGCTTATCTTCTGGAACAAAAAAACACATTTGCTCCATCATCTATGTGACTCACAGCCTTTTAGGTTTTTGAAGATAGCTGTCACATCGCCTCCCAACGAAACAATCGTAACACATTCAATCTTTCTTCGTGAGGTGTGGTCTTCACTTTCTGAAACATGCAGTGTGGCCAATTTTAGACATCTTCTGAGAAGGGAATATTAACTTCCTTAAAAAAAAAAAAAAAAACATAATTCCTGCAGCCTCTAAATAAGTGGGATTTTTAAAAGCCAAAAAATGAAAACGGAACACTAGGTTGTTGTTGTTGTTTTAATGTACTCATTTCTGTTTTCATTGTAATGAAGTTTTAAATTATAAAATTCGGTAAATGGGCAAAGAAAATAATTTATGCTGCAATCCTATTCCCATGTGTACCTGGGAACCGGTTTAATGAACTTCTGAGTTGACCTGTATAGGTTGCACTGCTGGTTTCACATTGACTATGATGAAGTTCTCCATATGGGGGGGGGGGGAATTGGTATTTAAAATCCGGGATATTGAAAAGAAAACTTATTCCTCATAGTTGCTGAAATTTGGAGCAAAGTCGGTCTTCTTAGTGGGCAGAGAAAAAAATATTAATTTTGTCTCATGACCAAATAAACCTTTTTTGAAGGTAAGAATATTCCTTAACATTCCCTAACACCCCGTCTCCTGTTTTAATGGGAATTGCCACAGCAACATAATCTTAGCAGTGGAATTGCTTGTGTGACACTTGCTGGGCATGTGTTGTAGGTAGAACTAAAATATCCACTGGGGCACATTGCTAGGGATATATTTTTTAAAAAAGGAAAAGGAAACAAACAAAACTCCAGCTGCTTCAGATTCTTTAGCCAAGAAAATGAGAGCTTACCAAGTGTAAGGGATTTTACACATACCTGAGCACCACCCTCTCTGCAGCTTTTCTGTTAATATATGTCTGATGACCGTATCTTCTGAAACATCAGTTTCACCATCCTCAAAAGCATGAGGGCTGTTGTTAAGAGTGTCGGACTTGGGAAAACTAGTCTGAACCAACCCGTGAAGCCTTTGGGCTAGTTCATTGAGAGCCAGTGTGGTGTAGCGGTTAAGAGTGGTAGACTCGTAATCTGGGGAACCGGGTTCGCTTCCCCGCTCCTCCACATGCTGCTGCTGGGTGACCTTGGGCTAGTCACACTTCTCTGAAGTCTCTCAGCCCCACTCACCTCACAGAGTGTTTGTTGTGGGGGAGGAAGGGAAAGGAGAATGTTAACCGCTTTGAGACTCCTTCGGGTAGTGATAAAGCGGGGTATCAAATCCAAACTCTTCTTCTTTGGTTCAATTTGGGCTAATCAGTATCGCTCAGCCTTGAGCCAGTTCTAGAACTGAAATACACAGCATTATACATTGTAGAGCGCACTTCAAATTATTGCTGCTGACCTTCAAAGCCCTAAACGGCTTTGGCTCTGTATACCTGAAGGAGCATCTCTGTCCCCTTTGTTCATCCCGGACACCGAGGTCCAGCTCCAAGGGCCTCCTGGCAGTTCTCTCCCTGTGAGAAGTGAGGTTACAGGGAACCAGGCAGAGTGGCGCCCGCCCTGTGGAACACCCTTCCATCAGATGTCAAGGAATAAACAACTATCTGACTTTTAGAAGACATCGGAAGGCAGTCCTGTATAGGGAATTTTTTAATTGTTTGATGTTTGACTGTGGTTTTATAGGTTTTTTTGGAAGCCACACAGAGTGGCTGGAGAACCCAGTCAGGTGGGCAGGGTGTAAATAAATAACAATAAATGCTATGAGTTAATCTGTGATAAGTGGCTTGTGCAGATTCTCAGGCAAGGGGTGTCCATAGCTTTATTCAGGGAACAGCCACATAGTTCAGGCTCACAGGAAAGTCTGGGAGAAACTTCAGTCTGCTTGTCGGTGTGGACAATACTGTGTTAGGTGACACAAAGATCTGACTAAGGCAGCTTCTTATGACTAATGGAGGGGGAAATTAGATGTGATGCAGAAGATCTGTAATAGGACCATCCCGGCCCCTTTGTTTTGCCTTTCCATCAACAACATTTCCCTCTGTTTCATCCTCTCCCCACCCCTTCACCTCAGTCCTTTATCTCCCACATCAAATCTATTTCATCCCTTATTTTTGTGTCATAACATTTGCTGGCCACCAAACAAACAAACAAAAAATGCACGGAAACTTTACTTCTCAATATCTTTTGAAACCCATCACAGATAATACGAATGGATCACAAAAACAACCACCACAGGTAAATGTATTTCTCTAGGATGAAGAACTGGGACTGTTCTTTCGATTACAATTTCTAGACTGCTGTATTTTTCGTCGTATCATTTATGGAGAAAGAGAGAGTTTTAATTTGTACATGTCAGTTTTACAATGGCCTTTGGCTATAGCAACTTGCTGAAAGAGCTAATTAATTTTGCTTTGCCATTTTGGAAAATAAACCCACTGTGTAATTGCAAAGTATCATTACACTCTTGCTGGAGAGGACTCCGGTTATTAGTGGTAACACCTCTGCAATGAGATCAGGACTGCTCTCCCCCAGGCACTGTGCCATTAAAGTTTGCGTCGGATACCATCAGCACCACCAGGCTGATGGAGAGCTCATTTTTGTGGAAAAGTGGACTGGATTGCCTAAGCACTCCTTCGGCCAGAGTGAGCTAATAACATCTAGATTGGATTGTAAACTCTTGTGTGTCTGAATCCCGCCGTACAAACCTCAAAACCCTGTAATATACAGGGACAGGCAACAGGTAAAGGTAAAGGTAAAAGAGGCCTGGACAGTTAAGTCCATTCAAAGGTGACAATGGGGTGCGGCGCTCATCTTGGCGTGCTTTCAAGCTGCTAGGTTGGCAGGAGCAGGGACCGAGCAAATCAAAGTGCAAGTAGATCAATAGGTACCGCTCCGGCGGGAAGGTAAACAGCGTTTCCGTGCGCTGCTCTGGTTCGCCAGAAGCGGCTTAGTCATGCTGGCCACATGACCCGGAAGCTGTACGCCGGCTCCCTCGGCCAGTAAAGCAAGATGAGTGCCACAACCCCAGAGTCGCCTGTGACTGGTGGGATCCTCATCCACTCCATAGTGTGGATGTCGGTGCCAACAGAATTGATTGAGGACCCTTTAGGCCAGCAAGCCAACTGCTCAAGGAGGCTGGGCCAGCCTGTATAAGACCCCAGATGGCCTCAGCACATGGCTAAGACAATATTGGGAACATAAGGAGGTGCCTCTTTCCCAAGACCATTGGGGCATCCATATCACTATTGCCTACACTGACTGGCAGCAGAACTCCAGTAAAGTAGAAAGAGGGAGCAAAACACAGTCTCTTCGTCCAAGCCAACAGCTTCACAGGCATAATTCCATTATTCAGGACATAATTTTAAATATTCCTTGCCTTTTCCCCACTGAGCGGTTGTGAGACATGTTACCAGAAATGGCATGATTATGCCAGGTTTTCTGCGAGCTCTTGAAATTATCTGTGCGTTGTGAATATAGTCTTTGGCAAAGTAGAACAGTTTTACTGCACCTTCAAAAGTTTTGAGGTGCACATATTGCACATGTGTATGCACACGCACAAACATACCCCTTCTGTCCAGGGAGCAAGGAGGAAAAAGATTGTCAGTCTCTGCACACCATGTTGTCTCCCAGCCATTCCCAGAGGCTAAATGGAGACTGTCTCTATGTAAGAGAATAAAAAGACACATTTTTTATTTAAAAAATTGTCACACACAGAAACCAGCGGGGAATATTTTAGTCTCCCTGAACACCCTTTTAACTGACTTGAAAGTTGCCACTTTTCAACAACAATAACTTTTCAAAAGAAAACTCCAGTGTGAAGCTGCCGAGTTTGATTTTCAGACTTGAGTTCAGGGCGGTGGAAAGTAATTATCTTTTCCCAATTCATCACGAATTGTTGGTGGGTCAAATCCGCTTTGGCTTAATCTTCAACCCAGATCTTATTATCCTCTGCTGGTGTGAGGAGCTGTGTCAGCCACATGATTAACCCTCCTGACATTAACTACCGGTACTATTGCTGTGAAACTTGCTGAATGATTAATCAGCAAGATGCATGAATTGTCTAGGCCGGGGTCAGCAACCTTTTTCAGCCATGGGCCGGTCCACTGTCCCTCAGACCATGTGGTGGGCCGGACTATATTTTGGAAAAAAAATATGAACAAATTCCTATGCCCCACAAATAACCCAGAGATGCATTTTAAATAAAAGGACACATTTTACTCATGTAAAAATGCGCTGATTCCCGGACTGTCCGTGGGCCGGATTGAGAAGGCGATTGGGCCGGATCTGGCCTGTGGGCCTTAGGTTGCCTACCCCTGGTCTAGGCTCTAGACTAGGAATACCCATTTCCAGTGTCCTCTTACAACATCCACCCCGGGAAGGAGATGGCTCCACACCTCAGGAGCCACTGTGGAGCCACTGTCACTTTGTCCCCTATACCCCATGGAGGTAGCTCTGCCACAGGACTCCTGTGAATAAACCAGATACCTTGGAAGATCAAGAAGATATGAGGAGCTTCCCCCACAGCTTGAAAACCCACTGTCTAGAAGAAGCTAATGACTGCATTAAAAGATGCTCTTCCTTTGCATGGCCAGATGTAGCACTTGGGGGATGAATTTTTAATCTTGACTGTAAGAAGATCCTGCTGGCCCATCTAGACCTACATCCTGTTCTCACATTGGCTGTCCAACTGCCTGTGCACAAGAGCACTCTCCCCATCTGTGATTTCCAGCAACTAGTACTCAGAAACATTGCTACCTCCGACTGCGGAGGCAGAGCATAGCCATTGTATGGTCCAGAAGATAAAAGTTCTGGCAGTTGTTCCAAGCTGGTGCTGAAACAACTTGCATCTTTGGCTCAGCTGCAGGGTTGCTAACCATGGTGCTGAATGTCATGAACTTTGCATCAACACCTCCACGGCCTTAGTTCACAACCAACTCCAGATCCCTTGGCCTGCTGGTCTCTTTGATGGTGTTTCCTTCTTGGCAGGGGGTTGGACTGGATGGCCCTTGTGGTCTCTTCCAACTCTATGATTCTATGATTCTATGATTCCATCTTGCTTTGGCCATCACCTCTTGTCTGTGGTGGAAATGGCAATGGATCAGGGAAGCAATTAATATTTGATAAATCATTGTATTTTAATATTCTGGTGGAAGCCACCCAGAGTGGCTGGGGAGACCCAGCCAGAAGGGCAGGGTATAAATAATAAATTATTATTATTATCATCATCATCATCATCATCATCAACCACCTACGTGAACCCGCTGGCAGCAAAATGATCCCTCTTTTTCTGCATGTTGTGGAGCAACAGTTGCAACAGCAAGGTCCTTCCTCTGCCCCTGCTGTGTGCACCCTGGGGATAAGGAAGGAAGGTGCTGGCTTGTTCTAGTTGTCTTTCGTGGCACCAGCTGCCAGTGCTTCAACCAAAACAACAACAAACAGATTAATCTGGCAGCACAAAACAGCAAGACCGGTACACAGGGGAAAGAAAGCCGGCTGAACAGGAGCTGTATCCAGTGCTACTCGTACTCAGGGTAGATCCACTGAAATTAACAGGCATGATTAATGTAGGTGCATTGAATTCAGTGGGTCTGGCCGGAGTGAAACTTCGTTGGATGCAACCCCATCTTGCTAACTCAGGATGGCCACGCTGTATGGCTGTCAAACCCCACTGGGATCAGAAGCAATCCCAGTAGACCAAGTTGGAGGAGAAGGTCTGGTTTCATGTAAGGCACACCCCTGTGTACATATGAAACATCAGGTTGTGTGCTACAGGACACATTTGCATAGCTGTCAACTTTCGGATTTGAAAATAAGTTTTTTTTTTTCAAACTTTTGGATTTGAAAATAAGGGATGCCGCGAGGGCGGTGCAATGGCACCAAGTAGCCTCGCCACCCTGCGCTCCAGAGGCTGCGCGCGAACGGGTGAGCGAAAGAGCGAGCGCGTAGACGGCAGGCAGGCTGTCTGTCTGGTTGGGCGTGAGGGTCTGGCTGCACAAGGCATGCAAGCTCCGCCCCCAGTCGGTCTCAGACTCCTTATTGGCAGCCGGGCAACGCAGCTGAGGAGCCTCCCTGGCCGGCAGGGAGGGAGAGGAGCTGCTTCCTTTGAAATCCGGGAAATTTAAGGGATATCAACAATCCGGGATAGCAGCGGGAAACGGCATTGGAATAAGGGAGTTTCCCACAAAAAAAGGGAGGGTTGACAGCTATGCACATTTGTCACATCTGTGCACATCCACCAGAGGTGGGAAGCACCCAGCTGTCTGGAGCACTAGGAGGGTAAATGTTTGGTAGTTTTATTCTTTATTGACAAAGCATACATTCACGGTAGCACCTAAGGTGCACAGTGGCTATAAAACAGATCCGGTCCTCATTGAACATTCTGGGGACTTCACACCCACCCACACCCACACCCACCCAGGATCTTTCACTCTGTGTGTTTGTATTTGTGTCCTTCTGCATACCTTGGGGTCCCTGCAAACCTGCTACTGTCTCCCTCTGATATGTGGGTGCCAATCCTTGGACTACACAAGCACTCACAACTCGAACGCTGGAAACAGAAGGAAGATTGGCATCTTCTCTATTTTGGCACTGAAAAGAAGCAAGAAAGGAAGCAAGGAGGAAAAAAAGAACAAATACGTATCACAGGGTGAAAGCGTAGGATGGGGAAAGGCCATAGCTCATTGGTAGGGCACCTGCTTGGCATGCAGAAGGTCCCAGGTTCAATCCCCATCATCTCCAGGTAGGGCTGGGAGAGTCCGTTGCCTAAAATCCTAGAGAACTGCTGCCTATCAGTGTAGACTATACTGAGCTAGCAGTGTTCGAAACTCCCATTGTTCTGGGCGCATTTTGTGACGGGATTTCATTACTATGAGCAGTTTCTGAGCTCTAGGTGCAATACTGCGCTTAAGATTTAAGCTTAAAACTGCAGAGTGGAAGGAAAGGAGGAGCTTTTCCTGCCTCCCCACTTCCAACTAGTCTCTGAAGACTGGAGAAGAGACCCTCTTAAGAATATTAAGGGGGTGGGCACGGGAGGGACTAGACCATGCAAAAAAAAAAACCATAATATTTTAGCTGCAGTTCGTTCATTTTCAGCTTTGTATTCTTGTTATAAAAAAGTGAACCTAGACATCCTGTTGTTCCACCCATAACCTAAGTTTAAGGTGCCATTTAGAGCCTAGCTTTCATATCTCAATTTCTAACGCTGGGAGCTAGATGCATCAATCGTCTGACTCCATAGCTTCCTTTCTACCCAGAACCTAAGTTTAAGGTGCCATTTAGCTCCTAGCTTTCATATCTCAATTTCTAACGCTGGGAGCTAGATGCATCAATCGTCTGACTCCATAGCTTCCTATGTGGAAATGGAGTTCTTCCACTTTTCAGTCCTGACCTTTTCCACTCGGAAGGGCTGGTGCTCAGGTAGAGCACCTGTCTTACATGAATAAGGTCCCAGGTCTGGTCCACAGCATCTGCAGGTAGGGTTTGGAATTGCTTCTGCCTGAAACCTTGAGCGAGTTGTTGCCAGTCTGTGTTGACAACACTGAGTTAGATGGCTGAGTGGGTCTGATTTGGTGTAGGCAGCTTCCTCTGTACCTGTGGCCTCCTCACACTGTCTCAAGATAATTCTGAATTATCCTGCAACCGTGCAAAGAGATCCGGATACACCTTGTGCCGTTCAAGGCTGCCTCGGGGAAGAACTCTGTTGGAAATGCTATAGACTTAGAGGTCCATATTTCTTTTATTTCCCCCGATCAGGATTTGAACCTGAGCCTGGTCTGCTTTCGCTTACCACTCTGCTACGGTTGCGGTCTTCCATGAATTGCTCCTGTGCACAAAAACAAAACAAAGCAATAAAAAAAGGGCAGTTTGAAGTTTCAGCCTTTGCAAGGCAAAGAAAATGCATTACAAAGTTTTGTGCAGGAGAAAAAGATGCCGTTTGCAACACTTTGAAACAGATAACGCTCCTCACGCAGCAAAGATAAGTAGATGGGTGAACAAAGACCAACTGCACTGTGAGCGGAGGGAGTCTCCATAGCAACGTAATTATTTTCTGACTTCAATCTGCGTCCTGCATAATGATAAGAAGTTTAAAGGGAGGAGGAGGGCCATCTCTCCCACTTGCTTCCCCAGCAAAACCGACTGGACAGAGTAAGCTAACATGGCACATGTAGCTGCTGCCAGCCCTGTTTAAGCAAGATGCCAGCCCTGTGCGGTGCCAGCATTTGGGGGAAGGGCCATAACTCTGTGGCAGAGCTTTGCGAGGAGACGGTCCCTGGTTCCAAACTAGCAAAGCCAATGATAATATCCTGCGGCAGGGAGTTTTTCTTACAAACAGGCCCCCCGGCTTCTGTGAGCTCTTTCAGGGTCTATACGAGCAATCTCTACCTTCGGGATAATCTCACTCTGCCAGTTAAGTAAAACAAGGTCTCCATTGGCCACCTTCAGGCCTTAAAATTGAACGTGGTGGTGGTGGTGTCCCCAATTTCCCTGGTCCTCTGGTTTTACCTGTACAGTGGACCCTCCGAATACGAACTTAATTCATTCTGGGGGTCCGTTCACACCCCGGAAATTACGTAAATAGAGGCGTGCTTCTGTGCAAGCGCACGGCACGATGGAGCGCTTCTGCGCATGCGCAAGGTGCAATTGAGTGCTTCTGTGCATGCGCACATGGCGAAACCCAGAAGTATACACTTCCGGGTTTGCCGTGGCCGTAACCCAAAGATTCCGTATCCAGAGGGATACGTAAGTAGAGGTACGACTGTATGTCTCTTGGATTCATCACTGAGCATTGAATCCTCTCCGAATGTCAGGCACTTACCTCTAGGGCTTCAGCCATCAACCACTCAGTGTCAGGGGACTGAGGAGGAATGGTGGAGACCCCCCCTTCTCCTACACTTCCCAGAGAAGAAACAGACAGCATAGATTTAGAACAGTGGTTTGCAGAAGGGCATAGTTCAGAGGCTGCAGAGGGGAGAAGCTGGGAAATATTGGGAGAAGAGCAGCAGGAAGAAGAAGAACCAAGGGAGAGACAGGTGACAGTGTCTTTAGAAAGCATTCCTGACCCCCCCTCCCAGGACCAGGCGAGCATTGAGAGTAGTAGAGCAGAAAGCTCAGAGGCAGAAAGCTCAGTTTAGCCATTGCAGGGATGACATAGAATAGGAGAGAGAGCGGGGATGGGACTTATTCGGAGCAGCACCATTATTTCAGGGAGATTGCATTCTTTCGTCTCTCTCTGTGAATACTGAATAAATAATTGCTAAGAACTCTTCTTGCTTCACCTGCTCCTTGGCTGTCACCGTGGGAGGGATAGGATTCACTGAAGCCTGACACTCAGGTAGCAAGGTGCAAATTTCGTCCTCCAAAGTTTTACAGCTTTTCTGCCAAGTCGGCATGCAGCTCAGCAGTTTGTGCAGAGACCGTGTCCATCGCTTCTACTGCCGTTATAGTGGCATCATTTGGTGACACCTTTTTGCCGTGTTTGCGGCCTGTGTCCAATCATTCACCTGAGATTATGACTCACCTGTTATCTTAGGTTGTGAAATTGCGATCCTTCCTCACTGGTGCACCACGAATCATGTCGCATCTAAGCAGAGGTAAAATTGTGCATTCCGATTGTGGAATGCTCTCCCCCGAGAGACTTGCTTGGCACCATCCTTACATGTCTTTAGACGCCATGCAAAAAACATTCCTCTTTACCCAGGCTTATGGCTGTTAAATAATCTATGGCCTGTGAAAGTGGGGGGGGGGGGGAAGGACTGTTATTATTATGATAATTTTACTATTAGGCTGTCAGTCAGTATGCTTTTTACTATGTCTTTATTACATTTTTATCATTGACGTTTTGTAATGTGCTCCTAACGTTGCACAGCACCCTGGGATCTTTTGTTTTTTTTTTGTTTTTATGAAATCATTTTTATTTGAGTTTACAAATATAGAATTATAACAATCCAAATACTCTGAATCTCAAGACTTCCCCCCACCCCCTTCATAGGTCCTATTGTCAGCATTTACAACTGCCTATTATTCTATATTTTATATCAATCCATATTGTCCATAGTATATGTTACATTACAACTGAGATTAAAAATCCTGCTAATGTTTTCATCTGCTTGCAATGGTCTCTTAAATAGATTATAATTTTTTCCACCCTGGGATCTTTTGATAAAGGGTGGTATATAAATTGAATAGATGATGATGATGATGATCATCATCATTTCCTGAGTATGGGAATGGGAAACTGAAAGCCGTAGATTCGACCATACCTGGTAGGATTGCTCTGTAAAATAGCTAAAATAGGCACGCATAGAATCTTGGCTTAGGTTTCATAGAACAGGCATAGGCAAGCTCTGCCCCCCAGCTGTTTTGGGACTACAGTTCCCATCATCCCTGACCACTGGTCCTGTTTGCTAGGGATGATGGGAGTTGTAGTCCCAAAACAGCTGGAGAGCCGAGTTTGCCTATGCCTGTCATAGTAGGCTCAGTCTCATTAGATGACTAGCTATTTACAAAACCTTGCCTATGACAGAGTGGACCTGGGTTCCCTTCTCTTTCTCGTCTTTGTCTTCGATAGCTGGACTGTACTAGAGGCTCTTCTTCTCCTGAACTTCCTTTCAATAAGAAAAGGTAAGGAAATGCTAACCAGCAGTTTGGGAATCATCCTTTTTTGGAGGACTTGAAGAATAACAACAGCAACCACCTGTGCCACAAACCAGATTGGATGAAAACTCTTATCAGAGTGCTCTGTAAATCGATAGCCATAGTTTTTAATATACTAACCCTTTATGCTCTTCCACATCCGTTTAATTAGATTCTTATAGACTTTTATATATACCTTTTGTTTTAATACTTTCTAGCTTTCCAAAATGTTTCACAGATTTTAAATGATTGTACCCCATCCTACTTATCCTGGTCTATGACCGTAATATGGGACCCAGGTGGCGCTGTGGGTTAAACCACAGAGCCTAAGGCTTGCTGATCAGTAGGCCGGTGGTTCGAATCCCTGCGAAGGGGTGAGCTCCCGTTGCTCGGTCCCAGCTCCTGCCCACCTAGCAGTTCGAAAGAACGTCAAAGTGCAAGTAGATAAATAGGTACTGCTCCGGCGGGAAGGTAAACGGCGTTTCCGTGTGCTGCTCTGGTTCGCCAGAAGCGGCTTAGTCATGCTGGCCGCATGACCCGGAAGCTGTACGCCGGCTCCCTCGGCCAATAAAGCGAGATGAGCGCCGCAACCCCAGAGTCGGACACAGCTGAACCTAATAGTCAGTCGTCCCTTTACCTTTTTATGACCATAATAAAGATTTGAATTTGAATTCAACAACAACAACAAACTTGGGTGGGGACAAAAGTGGTGGTTTTCTTTGCACTCCTTTGCCTTTGCAGCTTTGCTGAGATCTGTTTAAAATGTTTAGTGTTTTTTAATCTGTGTTTTCATGATAACCTTCATATAGTTGGTTTTAATGCATCTTGTGGATTTTAGCTGTGGTCTTATCCGCAGTTTTATGATGTACCCTGCCTGGAGAGCTCATTGATTGATGTATTAATCTTTCAATAAAATAAATGTGTCACCTTTAAAATAAAAATAAAAAATGATACCAAGTTTAGTGCATCAGCTCACATTTATGAGGCCAGGGGCCGTCAACACACCCGTCTCAGCTTAAACATACAAGCCAAAATACGCCAGCCACCTTGAGATATATCCACATGAAATAGACATTTATATTGCGAGGGTAGTAAGGTCCTCTGACCATTGCCTGGTGGTAGATTGTGGGTGTTTATCTTTCCAGTGCAAGTCCCTTGGTGTTCATAAGTGTTTGCAGGAACTGTCAACTCTGATTAGCGCGGTTTCTCACTTTTCCAGTCTTAAATTCAGTGATCTACATTTTGCAGCAATTGTCATTTTTTTTAAAAAAACAACAACAGCAAACGTCATCGTGAAAATTCACCAGCACTTTCTCCTAATAGACACCTTTTTATATTCAGTTTTCTGTACGCTTTTTTCCCTAATATGCATTTTTGTATGTCATTTTCACTAATACCCTCATTTTTATGCATACCTTAATATATGTATTTTCTGTAATCATTGTTTAGTCAGCACTGCAAAATTCAGATGTGTGCAAATTTTGAAGGACACTATGTTTCAGATCACATGTTTTTTCGGAGAGCGTGCATGTGAAAAATCCAGCTTTCAATGTGTCCTGAAATGGATTTCTTCCCCATCCCTAACTGTTAGCCTGCCTATGTCTTTCTTGCTTCCAGATGCTGGAAGGTTGGATATTGACCATCCTGGTATCTGTCGGTGTCGGCTCCCTCCTGTTTATGGTGGCGCTGGTGATCCTCCTCAGAAACAACATCCATGCTACTATGTTCTGGAATGAAATCGTGCTAGAGAAAATCACCAACTTCGTCATGGATCAAAGCAAAGAGCAGCGGATCTTAAACTCTGTGTCCTACAATGCCGTCAAAGGGGATCCCGAGAGCGTCTTGGACTGCATCGACAACTACTGCTCTCAGAAGGAGTGGGCCATGAACGTGGGCGATGAGAAAGGTAAATGGGTAGTCATGGACGAGTTGGACGCAGAGGAGGAACCAGCTGGGGAACCCCCAAAGGAAGAAGGCCCGGAGCCCGGGGAGTGGTGGTGGGATGACAATGGGTGGTCAAAGGGAGAAGACTGGGAAGAGGAGGTGTCAAAGGATGAAGAGGTAACAGGGCTTAGTGAGCTGAGAGAGTCTGTGGCAGAGAGGAGTCCAGAATCAGAGGCAGAAGCTGGAGGAGGAGAGTGGGAGGAGGGAGGCCAAGAGGCAGAGATGAGTCACAAGTGTCTCTTCCTCCTGCTGTGGTGCAAGCTCCCTTCTCTCTGGTCTCCCAGAGGCGTGAAAAGGGTGGAGGAGAGGTTGGCTTCATGCAGGAATAGTTTCTGATTGCTTGGGGAAAGCCCCAGAGAGGAGGGCTGTGGGGAGGTGGAGACTTTCAGTCTTGGCAACTGATGCGTAAGACCCAAGGAGATGAGCTGCTGTGCTCCTATCCTGACACTCAACCAAGTGATGATTGTGCTTCTGCTTAAAAAGAGTCAACTCCAACTTTGAGCAGTGTGATCTACTGTCTGTTCGCTCTTTGACAATAGGATGGAGCTCCTTAAAAGTTGGTCTTTGGTCGCCACCAAGAGATGTGGAGGGGGCTTCTCTTTAGAATATAAAGAAAGCCTTGCTGGATCAGGCCAAGGGCCCGTCTAGTCCAGCATCAATCGCCACCCAGAGTCTCATGGGAAGGAGCCAGCAGAACAACACTAGCCTTCCTTGTGATTCCCAGCAACTGGCCTTCAGAGGCATTCTGCTTCCGCCAGTGGAGACAGCGTACCTCCGGACAGCCTTGCATTTAACAATGTGCCTGGTAGCCACCGCCGGCCAGGAATTCCATGCAGGCACATTCTTACAATTCCATGTAGGTCATTGAAACACCTGGTGGGGAAAAGACCAATCTCTTCATTTTCCCATTGGCAGCCTGCTGCATTTTGGTGCTGGCTACAGGGGAAGGGGAGCCCCAGTTCATTTTGAGTACATAGCGGTGAATGCATTGATGCAGGGGATGAAGGAATGCAGTGTATATTTATGTATATTTATGTGAATGGATGGGGGATGGGGTTTTTGTTAATGAATGGGATTGATAGGGGATATGAATAGAGGGTATGGTTGTGATGGGAAAGGCAGAGAGAGGGGAGGAGTGACTTTGGCCCCACCTACCAACTGCATATAGGGACGCGGGTGGCGCTGTGGTCTAAACCACAGAGCCTAGGGCTTGCCAATCAGAAGGTCGGCGGTTCAAATCCCCACGACAGGGTGAGCTCCCGTTGCTCGGTCCCAGCTCCTGCCAACCTAGCAGTTCGAAAGCATGTCAAAGTGCAAGTAGATAAATACAATATCTACTTACTGTAGGTACTGCTCCGGCGGGAAGGTAAACAGCGTTTCCGTGCGCTGCTCTGGTTCGCCAGAAGCGGCTTAGTCATGCTGGCCACATGACCCGGAAGCTGTACGCTGGCTCCCTCGGCCAGTAAAGTGAGAAGAGCACCGCAACCCCAGAGTCGTTCGCAACTGGACCTAACAGTCAGGGGTCACTTTACCTTTACCAACTGCATGCATCCCTAAACAGCCCTTTCAAGAGGTGAGGATACATGGCAGGATTTGGCTCATGGCAAGGAAATTATTTTCCCTCTTTAACTCAGTACCCAGAACAGTTCTGTATTACCTGCCTTGCCTCCTGGTAAGATGTGCACAATTCAGTCTAGAGCTATGGTCATTGCAGTTGACAATTTCAATCAGATTGTAACCTAATTTTTTAAGTATATGGCATTTCCCTTCTAAACCTACTTTTTTGTTACTTTGAAATATAAATATGCTCTTTACATCCAACAAGTCAAACTCAGGCAAATCAAACAGATATAACAACCAACAACAAAAACTCCAATCCATTCTGTTCTTAAACAATATTACGCACTTGTTAATAAAGTATAAAGTTGTACATTGTCCTGTCCTTTTCTCAATCCAATGCCTCCATTTTCAAACAGAAGCACTGCCTGTTTCCCTCCTCTCTCAGTCTCTCACTGTCTTAGTCAATTTCACTGGGTATACCACGTCCCAAATTCTCAATAGCTATTCAGTGGTGAATCTATACATATGAGTCATTTTGGATTCACAGCTGTCCATGGAGGCGCAGGTTAATTCTGTATCCAGGGCAGCTGTCTACCAGCTCCATCTGGTACGCAGGCTGAGACCCTACCTGCCCACGGACTGTCTCGCCAGAGTGGTGCATGCTCTAGTTATCTCCCGCTTGGACTACTGCAATGCGCTCTATGTGGGGCTACCTTTGAAGGTAACCCGGAAACTACAACTAATCCAGAATGCGGCGGCTAGACTGGTGACTGGGAGCGGCTGCCGAGACCACATAACACCGGTCTTGAAAGACCTACACTGGCTCCCAGTACGTTTCCGAGCACAATTCAAAGTGTTGGTGCTGACCTTTAAAGCCCTAAATGGCTTCGGTCCAGTATACCTGAAGGAGCGTCTCCACCCCCATCGTTCAGCCTTGACACTGAGGTCCAGTGCCGAGGGCCTTCTGGCGGTTCCCTCACTACGAGAAGCCAAGTTACAGGGAACCAGGCAGAGGGCCTTCTCGGTAGTGGCACCCGCCCTGTGCAACGCCCTCCCTTCAGATGTCAAAGAGAACAACAACTACCAGACCTTTAGAAGACATCTGAAGGCAGCCCTTGTTTAGGGAGGCTTTTAATGTTTAATAGATTATTGTATTTTAATGTCCTGTTGAAAGCCGCCCATAGTGGCTGGGGAAACCCAGCCAGATGGGCGGGGTATAAATAATAATAATAATAATAATAATAATAATTATTATTATTATTATTATTATTATTATTATTATTATTATCTTGCACCCAGATACCCTGTCTCAGACACCTCTACTGTAATTTAGAAAAAAGGCAGTTTTTAAGGCTCTTCTGTCAACTAATCAGGTCTCCAGGCTTATTAATCGAGCCCTGCTAAAGTCAGCACCCTCCTTTTCCAGGTGTGATCTTAGATAAGGTCGTCGAGGAGGCGGATCCCACCATCGCTTTGGAATTTGGAACGTACGTAGGCTATTCGGCAATCAGGATCGCTCGCCTTTTGAAACCAAACGCTCGTCTTCTTACCATCGAATTCAATCCCGAGTTTGCCTCCATTGCCAGAGAGATCATCGAAATTGCTGGACTCAGCGAGAAGGTACTGTCCGGCGCACAGAGAGCTCCGAAATGTTTGTCAGCAGCAAATGGATGGTGGTGGCAGACAGCAGTCGCGGCTCTCTGAGAGAGTCGTTGTTTTTAATTCTGTAGACTTGTAGAGTTGGGAGGGGCCATCAAAGATCACCTGGTCCAAGTTCCTCCCAAGTCTCACACAGCATCCCTGATAGGTGGCATCGCTCTGGGGCATTGTGGGAAATTTAGATGGCAGACCTCCACACCAGGCGTGCTGCTGGAAATTAAAATGTCAGGCCCAGTGCTCATTGGATTGGAACTCAGGGCACAGGAGGGCACAGGAAGGCTCTGGCATGGTCCATCAGTCCTGGTAGCCCTGCCTAAGGATGTGGGTGGGTTCCAGGCCTGAATGAGGTAGGAAAGGGAAGATGCAAACCATACATTTGAAACATTTAAAGCATGACTTCTGCACTCTTAGACTACACATCCGTTTTGCTGCCGAAATTGGGCGCACACCCTGTTTTGTGATCAAGGATGGCGAAACTGTAGCTCTCCAGATCTTGGTGGACTACAGCTCCCATCGTTCCTGGCCATTGGCCATGCTGGCCAGGGCTGATGGGAGTTGTAGTCCACCACTACTGAAGAAGAAGAAGACGAAGAGTTTGGATTTGATATCCCGCTTTATCACTACCCGAAGGAGTCTCAAAGCGGCTAACATTCTCCTTTCCCTTCCTCCCCCACAACAAACACTCTGTGAGGTGAGTGGGGCTGAGAGACTTCAGAGAAGTGTGACTAGCCCAAGGTCACCCAGCAGCTGCATGTGGAGGAGTGGAGACGCGAACCCTGTTCACCGGATTACGAGTCTACCGCTCTTAACCACTACACCACACTGGTTCCCTATCCCTGTAGATGATTGGGGCAGATCTGGGTTTGACTGGGTGGTAGTTTGGCCCTGAATGACCCTCGACTGAGCTGAGTTGATGGGAAAGGGCTTGCTCTTTATTCTTTTGCCCTTACAGAAGAAACAATTGCAGCCTCATAAACTTTCCCGGATCATAAGCCAAGCGAATCACTGGTTCCCACCAGAGACTTCCCTTGCCACTGGCAGAAGTGTTAACATTCCCTTGATCAGGAGCAAAGGTCATCTACTTTATAATTGCACAGAGAGAAAACGTTTGGAGAATAAATAACCAAGCCAGCTTATTACGCACACACAAAACACAAGTGACCCCCCCAAAATCGTATTTGACCGAAGCATTTTTTGGTGTTTACACCAGGGCAATTCATCTGCTTTGGTGCCTGGTGCGCACTGGGACTGATAGGGCAGAAGGCAGGGAGACCAACAGTAGGTGGCGCTGCAGGCAATGACAAGCAGAGCCAACCAATTCTAGTTTTGTCCCTGCTGAGTTCTGCAAGGGGTAACACTGAGACGAAGGAGGAAGAAGCTGACAGGCAGGTGCATGGGGGGCTGGTTGAGGGCAGGGCACCCTGATAAACTAGCCTCTACTGCAGTGGTTTCCAAACTTTTTCAGGCCACTGCCCTTTGGCTTCATAAACTCATCCCCAGTGCCCCCTGAAGGAGCATCTCTACCCCCATCGTTCTGCCTGGACACTGAGGTCCAGCTCCAAGGGCCTTCTGGCGGTTCCCTCACTGCGAGAAGCCAAGTTACAGGGAACCAGGCAGAGGGCCTTCTCAGTAGTGGCGCCTGCCCTGTGGAACGCCCTCCCCTCACATGTCAAGGAAATAAACAACTATCTTACTTTTAGAGGGCATCTGAAGGCAGCCCTGTTTAGGGAAGTTTTTAATGTTTGATGTTTTATTGTGTTTTAAATATCCTGTTGGAAGCCACCCAGAGTGGCTGGGGAGGCCTGGCCAGATGGGCGGGGTATAAGTAATAAATTGTTGTTGTTGTTCCCCACAAAAAGCATTCTTCAGAACAGCGGTTTGCACAATCCGCTATGGAAGATAATAGCACAGTAAGATTCAAAACAGTAGCAATCAATTGCACATTTATTCAAGCTCCAATTAAAATGATTTAGTTTAATTTTCAGCTGTGGACCACCCACTTTGGGAACCATGGCTCTCCTGCTTTCAACATCTAAAGCATATTATTGTTATCATCATCATCATTAATTTATTAGTTGCTTTACTTCCAAAAGTGACTTAAGCAAGCCACTAAAATGGTTAATCTATGCAAATCAACCCCAAGTACGTTAAACTCTTCAAACGAAGAGCTGACTATTGCTATTATTGTAATAATTTCTTAGTTGCTTTACTGACGACAAGTGACTCAAACGAGCCACTGAAACGTTTAAAAAGTATGCCAATAAAAGGCAGGTCTTTCATAACCTACTTCTCTAAAAACAACCACAAGTGCTCAAAACCCTTCCAATTATGAGCTAAAATAAAAGTTTTTGCTTGGTGTCTAAAAATAGGTAAAAGGTGCCTTCAGGTGAGTCAGCCTTGGGGAGAACATCCCGCAGTCTATCCATAGCATACAATCTTGGTTCTGTATCCGGGGCTGGCTCTGGGGCCTGGGGCAAAGGGCCCTATTGTGAGCCTCCTCTTCTGTTGGTGGGACCCGGCGAGCTTACCTGGCGTTGGCGAGAGACAGCGGCACCATTTTAACTAGCACTGGCTGCCCTTTTGATGTCTCATATTGCCCAGAGTGACACCACCTGGGGGCACTGTGGAAAATTTAAAATGGCCGCTGGACCCAGCCACTAGATCAGGGGTCAGCAACCTTTTTCAGCCGTGGGACGGTCCACCGTCCCTCAGACCATTGGTGGGCCGGACTATATTTATTTTTTGGGGGGGGGGAATGAACGAATTCCTATGCCCCACATATAACCCAGAGATGCATTTTAAATAAAAGCACACATTCTACTCATGTAAAAACACCAGGCAGGCCCCACAAATAACCCAGAGATGCATTTTTTAAAAAAAACACATTCTACTAATGTAAAAACACGCTGATTCCCAGACCGTCTGCGGGCTGGATTGAGAAGGCGATTGGCTGCATCTGGCCCACGGGCATTAGGTTGCCTACCCCTGCACTGGATGCTGCTCACAGTACCAGGTCAGGGAGGAGGGATTAAAGGGGGCTCCAGAAGAGACGTCAGCAGTGCCCCCCACCCAAGTGCACTGAGACCCCAAAAGCTGCCCAAGGAAGGCGGGTACTGACGCTGAACCTTTCTGTGACACAGCTCTTCTTTGCTTTCAGATCACAATCATCGAGGGCCATTCTCAGGACATCATCCCACAGCTGAGGGAAAAATATCAGGTGGACAAGGTCGATTTTGTCTTTCTGGACCACTGGAAAGAAAGATACTGTCCCGACACCATCCTCCTTGAAGTAAGTTGGAGCGATGCATCTCTGGAAATTGTTGTTGTTTAGTCGTTCAGTCGTGTCCGACTCTTCGTGACCCCATGGACCAGAGCACGCCAGGCACTCACTCCTGTCTTCCACTGCCTCCCGCAGTTTGGTCAGACTCATGTTGGTAGCTTCGAGAACACTGTCCAACCATCTCGTCCTCTGTCGTCCCCTTCTCCTTGTGCCCTCCATCTTCCCCAACATCAGGGTCTTTTCCAGGGAGTCTTCTCTTCTCATGAGGTGGCCAAAGTATTGGAGCCTCAGCTTCAGGATCTGTCCTTCCAGTGAGCACTCAGGGCTGATTTCCTTAAGAAATTAAGGAATCTCTCTAGAAATTAAGAGATTCCATATTCCTGGTGTGGACCACATGCAGCGGTCTGAACTCTCATGTGGCCTAGAGCCTGCTAGATGTTGTCTTTCATTTTGGTCTTCCGAAAGACCAAAGGCGATGGGAGTTCAGAGCACCTGGAGTCAAAAACATCTGGACCTCACCAGCGTTGGGAGGGCTGCGTTAGGCTGCCTTGTGTCCTTTGAGAGGGAGAAGCTATCATCTTGCCAGCTAGGGGCCTTGCTTTCATTTTTTAAGCTATGAAAACAAATGGGAATTCAAATGAACGAGTTCCAAATGAAAATTACCTTTGTTTTTCATTGGTTTCTACGGGGATGAAAACACTGAAAGAGTTTGAAGCAGGCGTAAAGGGCACAGCAAGATTTTAGGAAGCCACCAGGGGTGGAGGGTGCGGGAGAACAGTAAAATTGATGGAGCTAAAAATGGGGTGTGCAAAATGGGGACCCTGCCTGCACTTAGCCAAGGGAGGGTGGTGTCATCACAGAATGCCTAGAAAACACAGAAGTTAGAGGCAGCAGAAGTCTGGCCAGGTCTCCCACTCAAGCCATAAAGCAAACAACAAATGGAAATGATGCAACAAGTACAGTTCAAGCCAGTGTAGAAACAAAACAAACTCACCCAGCCCACTTCCACATTTCCACTTCCAACCATATTAGATAAGAGGTGGAAAGAAGATGAAGCCCCTACCAGAGAAGAATGGCAGATCAAGTTGATGGATTATGCCGAAATGGCAAAAATGACCAGAAGAAACAGAAATCGGGAAGACCAAAACCTTAATAAGGAATGGGGAAAAATTGTAACTTATCTTAAAGACCATTGCAAACAGTTAAAATCGTTAGTAGGATTGGAATATCGCTTGTAGTTTAATGGTGAATTTTGGACACAATGGAGAGGCAAAAGATTTGGATTATTATAAAAGATGCGGGAGGAAATGATTAACAATAGGACCCACAAAGGGGAGGAGGGAAGTCCAAGAGATTCCTTGGAACATTGTTTTTATGTGGTATGTTGGATATGTGACTGTAAAGTTTTAATCTGGAAAACCACACACACACACACACACACACACACACACACACACACACACACAAAGAGACACGTTAGATCTTCCGAACATCTCCTTGAAGAACTTCTGGGATTCTTCACAATGAAGTAAAGAACTCCCTTAGAGGGGTAGGAGCACTCTCAAGAGAGAGCTAATCGTCCATCTCCTGTCTCTTTTCTCAGGAATGTGGCTACCTAAGGAAGGGCTCCATCCTTCTGGCGGACAACATCGTCTACCCGGGGGCTCCAGATTTCGTCAAGTACATCCATAGCCACAAAAGCTTTGACTGCACTAACTACCCCTCTCACCTGGAGTACATGAAAGTGGAGGACGCAATGGAAAAGGCCGTTTACATGGGATGAGAGAGTATTAAAACTTTAGTGTCGAGCCACTGCTTGTATGTTTGAGCACACAGCGTAGTCCTGTCTGTGGGTCGGCGTTAGCTTGCTGTAGTTTTGGGCTTGTGGTTAAAGCAAATTTGTCACAGTAGAACAAGTTGCAAAGAAGGCGAGTCAGCAGGAGAACAAGGGAGCTTCTGTTATGGTCAACTGAATTCTTAGATCCACTGAAATGAATGAACATGGCCAACCTAGGTTCATTTATTTCAGTGGGTATACCCAGAGTAGACCTTAGCAGGATACAACCCCTTGTGTATAAATAGGCTAGGCAGCTAAGGAGCCATAGCGAGGTGGTGGGCAGTTTTGTTACATCTCCATTTTAGCGAATGGCCATTTTCATTGATGGACTGCACCTATTGGATTTTCTGCTTTTTACCCAACAATGCCAAAGCCCAGTGGCTCGCTCTCTATATGGGTTAAGCTAGTCTTTGTGTTTCTCAGCCAAACAAGACCAAATTGCCTTTGGAGACAGACATAAAAGGGGTATTTCTGGAAAAAATATATGGGGGAAAGCAATGAACAGTCAGACCCATCTCCTTCCTTCACTTGTGATTTTATGGGTGTTAGCCGCTCAGAGCCCAGTCTTGGCTGGGAAGGGCGGGGTATAAATAAAAATTTATTATTATTATTATTATTATTATTATTATTATTATTATTATTACTAGACACGACATGGGAATTGCAAACGGGGAGGCAGAGTCTGTTCCATAGGAAGCAGCAGGGCCTGGATGTGGCTGTGACAAAACTAGTCATTGCGCTGCAAGCCATATATGCACAGTACAATTTAAGCTTACATATTTGTCCATTTCCTGCCCCCGCTGGTTTTGGAAAGGAGAAATGGGAGCCCCTTCTGTCCCTTGTTCTAGTCGCCTTCCAACACGTGGAAGGCAATGTTTCCCCCCTGCCCATTTTGGAACCCTGGATTCGAGAACAGGCTAGGAGCCTCAACACACAGGAAAAGTTCTCAGCTTCATGTGGACACATTCCACAAGTTGGGGGGTGGGTGGGGTTGACTGAAACAGCAGCGGAAGGTGGAAGGCCCAGAGCACTTGTACTTGGCCCCGCTCGCTCCCTCCCTCCCGGAAACCCTACTGGGTTCCTACTGCCTGACAAGAGCTTCTGCCTATAAATCCTTCAGAATGTGGCTAGACAAGCAGATTCAAACTGGCAACCTGGAAGGTGTACTTTGGCAGGTCCAGTGGTTCAGTAAATCCACACTTTCACTGAACCACTGGAAGCCTCAAAACGCAGCTCTCTTCGAAAATTTACTCTGCATTTTTCCACCAACCAAAAATAGCATATATTCAGCAAGCGCGTGCGCAAAAATGGGTACATTAATGAAAATAACATTGACAAATATGTAATGTTACATATTTGTGGCGCTGTGGGTTAAACGACAGAGCCTAGGGCTTGCCGATCAGAAGGTTGGCGGTTCGAATCCCCGCGATGAGGTGAGCTCCCGTTGCTCGGTCCCTGCTCCTGCCAACCTAGCAGTTCGAAAGCACGTCAAGTGCAAGTAGATAAATAGGAACCGCTCTGGTGGGAAGGTAAACGGCGTTTCCGTGCACTGCTCTGGTTCGCCAGAAGCGGCTTAGTCATGCTGGCCACATGACCCGGAAAAACTGTCTGCGGACAAACGCCGGCTCCCTCGGCCAGTTAAGCAAGATGAGCGCTGCAACCCCAGAGTCGTCCCCTAATGGTCAGTGGTCCCTTTACCTTTAATGTTACAGAAAGTGTGTCGTCGGAGAAATGGGGACAAATAAGCACATCTGCACATGCTTTTCGTAAGAGATTCTCCCCTCACTATTGCACGATTGCTGAAGGTTCACCCTCCTGCCCATGGTTTTCTCATTTACTCTGAAACTGCCTGTCACTTACCAGTTTTAAAAGTCAAAAAGAGTGTTGGTTTCTTAGGTTGAAGATATACCACCAAACATAGAGTGGGATTCAATTGGGGCTGCGCACACTGTTGTTGTCCCCACCCACCTGAACAGATTTTTGTGGGAATTTGGACAAAATTACCTCCCCTGAGTTCCCATTAGCGCATGGATGGGGGATCTGGCGGTCTCCCAAATGATGTCGGGACCTCCCAGCTCCCATCAGTCCCAGCCAGCATGCCCAATGGTCAGGGAAGATGGGATTTGCAGCCCAGCAACATCTGGGGAGAGGTTATACTGCTGCCTTGTAAACAGATTAAATGGAAAAAAGAAATGCTTGGATTGATGGTGGGTCCTTTGTCTGAACTGATTGATGATGACCCTCAGGGTCCCTCCCAACTCTACAATTCTTCGATTCTATGGATTCTCACAACGTTGTAGTAATTGCAGAAAGAGAAGCCGCTTCTTTCTACTAAATAATAATAATAATAATAATAATAATAACTTTTTATTTATACCCTGCCCTTCCCAGCCAAGACCGGGCTAAGAGCGGCTAACACCCATAAAATCACAAAAAAACATAAAAAACAATCAATTAAAATGCAGATTAAAATACGATTTAAAGTTTAAAATGCAGCCTCATTTTTAAGTAGCCCACCAATCAAACCATAAAGGAATGAAACATCAGGGTGAAACTAAAACCAACCCAAAGGCCAGGCGGAACAGCTCTTGTCTTGTAGGCCCTGCAGAAAGATGCCAAATCCCGCAGGGCCCTGGTCTCTTGTGACAGACCGTTCCACCAAGTCGGGGCCAGTACTGAGAAGGCCCTGGCCCTAGTTGTGGCCAGCCTAGCATCCTTGTGGCTCGGGACCTCCAAAATGTTATTATTTGAGGACCTTAAGGTCCTACATGGGGCATACCAGGAGAGGCGGTCCCTTAGGTACGAGGGTCCTAGGCCGCATAGGGCTTTAAAGGTGACAGTTGACAAAGACCTTGATGGAGGTGTAGCTGTTCTTCTCTTTGGACACTGCTTGTAAACCAAGGGAATCCTTCCGGAATGATCTCCATGGGAAATTCATGTTGCTGCAGTAGATAGTCGTGCTCCCATTGGTTGAGCTGTCGTTCGTGTTCTGCACTGTAAAACCGCTGAGTGATCTCCTCACTTCCGAAGGTGAGAGGGACCAATGCAGGGAGAGTGATGATGCGTCTCCCCAAAGCTTTCAATAAATCCCCTGGCTATGTACTCCCTGTTGCAGGTCCCAAAGGGCATCTATAATTCAGATTTATAAATAAAAAATAGATTTACCCACCCACCCAAAGAGAACCGTTTGTGTAATTTGCCATGCTTGCATCACTCATGCCTGTACTCTTTTATAAATTCTCGACATTATTTCAGACTCTTATATATCACGCACTTGTTTCATTTCTTTCCATGCTGCCTTTAAAGATCCACCTATCCCTGAGGGTATATATATATATATACACACACACACAATAGTAACAATTGGTACATAATATAACAATCATAAATGGACTAAAATTTATTAGCAAGATGAAGAACAGCCACCGGGGGGGACCCCATAGTTGGTTAAGAATTAAAACCCTGAGGAATTTTTTTTAAAAAAGTAAAGATAGCAGGTGGGACCAGGTGAGCTTTCCTTGGGGGAAGAATGCCCTAGATGGGGTGCTATCAACCAACGATTATCAGAACAAGGGTTGCCAGCCTTTCAGGGCCTGTGGGCAACTGAGGAATTTTGAGAAGATGCTAGAGTTGCTGCTCACAAGATGGCTGCCATGGGGGTGCGGCATAACTGCGTAACGGCTGCTGTCAGGTGTGTGGCATAACACAAAATGGCTGCCACATTTAAAGGAGCAGAAAAAGAGGACCACAAAACACACCTCCACCAATGTAGACAAGGCACACCTACAGTACCTCAGCATATGGCTGCATTTGCTTACGCTGAAAAGCTCTTTGCTCCTCTCAGGAGCAAAGAGTGGGTGTTCAGTTCAGGCATCCGGCAAAATCAGATACTGGTTTTGTAGGTCACCTAAACCCAATACCCTACCTGAGGTAGGGAATCAAGAGTAAAGAGTCTCACCGAGATGTGGCTATCCAGACTTTTTTTTAAAGTCTTCACCTAGAGCAGTGGTGGCGAACCTATGGCACGCTTGCCAGAGAGGGCACTCAGAGCCCTCTCTGTGGGCATGTGAGGAGGAGAGGAGGCTGTGGCACCAGGGCCTGGCAAGCGAGCGAGGGGCTGAGCAGGCCTTGACTTTTGATGCGCCAGGGCATCCCGCCAGTCTGTTCTTCCTACTCCGGAGTAAGCCACCTTGAGTTCAGCAGGGCTTAACTCCCATGCCAGTAAGCATATAAAGACGGCAACCTAAGAAGGGGCGGCTGGGTTTACATGTTCGCTGGGCTTTCCCACGGAAGCCAACAGAGAAATTCATTCCATGGAGGCTGCGATCAAACGGCAGCCGAAGAAACAGCAAATAATAATAATAATAATTGGGGGAGGGTGGCTCTTAATACAGCCCTCCAGTGTACACTAGTGGCCAAAATTGTGGAACCTTCTGGAAAAAAATGTATTTCCGAGGTTTGATGGCTCATAACACCACTTTGTTTTGGAGTAATACCAGTGCTTTTTTTCAGTGGGAACGCAAGGGGGCGCATACCCCTAAACATTTTGTGAATTTAACAGGAGAAGAAATTCACTGTATTTATTTTTCCCAATTTGAACTGTATTTATTTTCCCTCGGTGGTGATTTTCTTGAGTCAATATGAGAGTACCCCTAAACATTTTTTAAAGAAAATAAAGCACCGAGTTATACCATAAAATTATATATCAATGGAAATATTATTTAATGAAGAATAACTTTTATGAAGGATTATTTATTACAACAGCAGTCGTAAAAAAGACATGTGAAACACACAGAAATAAAAGAGATATACAGGTTAAATTGCTGTGTTGGCACTTTGCGATAAACAAGTGGGTTTTGGGTTGCAGTTTGGACACTCGATCTCTAAAAGGTTCGCCATCACTGATCTAGATACACCCTTCCACCCACTTCGTCCCCAGGCAACCGTCTCCACTGCTGAACCACTCAGACCATTAAGCTGTTGTTCTAATGTTCAACCAAAACTTCAGCCCTGCGCTTTGGGGCAGCAGAGAACAAACATTTGCCTTCTTCGTTGCAGCAGCTCTTCAGCTATTTGACGATGCATTGCGGCTATATATTTCATGCCGCCTGGAAGGCGAAGGCAATTTCTAAGTACGCAGGTTAGTACTTTTCTCTGAGCTGACAACCCACAGCATGGTTTCTGCAGCCCAGGAGTTATGGATCTGTTTTCAATTCTTTTGAGGGAAAGATGTCAATAAGCAAAGCACCTTTGATGGATTGAAAACAAGGTCAAAATAACACCCCACCCCACACCAAAGGGAGCTGTGTGTGTGTGTGTGTTTCAGACAAGTTGATTTCAAACAATTAGGCCTAATTAAGATCAATTAGCCAAACAAGATATATTGGCTGGGCCCAGTAGCTAATGATCTGCTAACACAAGAGCAAACAATTCGCTCAATGGCTGATTCATTTTCTTGCCTACTTCTCATTTATTCGAGATGTGGTTTTTAATAAGCTGCATCAGGAAACATCAGGAGGAAGGAGAAGGAGCCAGACACTGTTCTCAGTCAATAATTGCAAAAGCAAGCAGCCTTCCAAACTCTTTAGTCTTTCAGAACCAAACTAGCCGTTGTAATCAGCAGTCCTCCTATTTCTGATGCTCAGGCTAGAATGATTTTTCCTCCGAATAGTTTTATTGAAACTTTTCAACGGACAATAAAAAACAGAAACAAGACAAGAAGAAAGAATGAAAACAAAGAAAGCAAACAAGCAGAGAGAGAAGAATAAAGAGAGAGAAAGAGATATCCCATCTGCAAGTTGGCCTGCAAGAGTTCCTCATAATACAGTGGTACCTCGGGTTACATACACTTCAGGTTACATACGCTTCAGGTTACAGACTCTGCTAACCCAGAAATATTACCTCGGGTTAAGAACTTTGCTTCAGGATGAGAACAGAAATCGGGCAGTGGCAGTGCAGCAGCAGGGGGAGGTCCCATTAGCTAAAGTGTTAACAGGTTAAGAACGTTTTCAGGTTAAGAATGGACCTCTGGAACGAATTAAGTACGTAACCAGAGGTACCACTGTAGTCCAATGTTCAATACAAAGTAGCATCCAGTTAGCTGATGTTTTCCCAGTGTTCAATCCAGGCATCACTGGTTCGTTTCTTCTCCTTTCCATCCAAGAAGTCCAAAAGAGGTTATCCAATTATTATTATTATTATTATTATTAATAATAATAATAATAATAATAATATCAGTTTACGACAACCTAGAGTGCTGGTGCTTATAATTCAGAAAATGGCAACAACCACACACGAGGGAGATTGGCGACACTTGACCCCCCCACATGGATGCAGCACATGACGAACTCATCCGTTCTGTTGCCACGAAATAAATCCATTGCGCTTGCACAGCAGGCTTCCAAACCCCACGAGCTCCTGACTGTGTGTGCTGGGGAATGGAAGCAGGAAGAGGAACTTGGGGAGGTGGGCAGAGAAGAGAACAAAGAACGAAGATGGAGAAAGCTGGGGCAGAGGAAGCTTAAGGGAGGGGGAGGAGAATGAGCATAAAAATGCCTGCTGGGTTAGACCAAGTGGCCCATCTGGTGCAGAACCCTCTTCTTACACTGGCCAAGCAGATACCTATGGGAAGCCTGGAAGCAAAACTTGAGCGCAACAGTGCTCTCCTTACATGTGATTCCAAGCAACTGGTATTCAGAGACATACTGCCTCCAACACCATAGGTAGAACAGAGCTATCTTCCATGAATTTGTCTACTCCCCTTAAAATGACGAGAGGAACCCTATTGCATCAGGCCAATGACGCATCAAGTGTGGCGTCCTGTTCTCACAGTGGGCAGGCAGAGGCCTGCAAGGAGGACCAATGCTCAGCAGCGGTTTCCAGAAATTGGCCTTCAGAAACATGTTCCCTCCAACAGTGGAGGTAGCCCCTCGGGTTGGCTATCCAGCCAGCTCCATCTGTGCCTTCGAAACTCTCCTTTCTCAGTTGGGAAAACTTTCCCGCTATGGGCAAACCTTTCCCAAGAAGTTGGAGCTTTTAGAGCTCTCGTAGCATGGAGGAGATGCCCACCAGCGGCTATGACTCATCAGATTCGGGAAGCGTTATCCTTACACACATGGGGGGGGCTTGGGGGGCGGGGAGGACACTGGGATCAATTGGCAGCAGAACGCAAGTTTCAATTGAAGCCCAAATAGAAAATAAATAAGCGTGTTTGCAACAGTTGCAACTAGCGAGAACACAATCATCTTAACGTTGTTACTTAGCACCTGTAGTGGGAAAGAAAACCATGGTCTGTATCCATGCCCAAATGGATAGAATCAAACTTCCTGATGAATTCTGATTCAGCAGTTGTATATTGGAATACAGGTGGTGACCATTTTCAGCACTCCCAGTGGATGTGCGATCCGGAAGAGGGCAGAACAGGGTGGAATAGGGGCATGGCATAATGAAACCTCTGCATGACATGGTCACCACCTGTATATCTTTTAAAGCTCATTTCCTGTTGTCTGCTGACCACCTCAGCTTTTGCATTTGTCAACTGCTTATATTCAAATTGCTGCACAATAACAAGAGGGACGCAGTCAAAGACACCCCCCCCATTTGCACTCTACATTTAAAACAGTTCCAATATCACTTTAAACAGTCATTCCCTTTCCCAAAGAATCTTGGGAGTCATAGTTTGTTAAAGGTGCACCAAGTGTCATAAAAAGGTAAAGGTAAAGGGACCCCTGACCATTAGGTCCAGTCGTGTCTGACTCTGGGGTTGCGGTGCTCATCTCGCTTTATTGGCCGAGAGCCGGCGTACAGCTTCCGGGTCATGTGGCCAGCATGACAAAGCCGCTTCTGGCGAACCAGAGCAGTGCACGGAAACACCATTTACCTTCCAGCCGGAGCGGTTCCTATTTATCTACTTGCACTTTGACGTGCTTTCGAACTGCTAGGTGGGCAGGAGCTGGGACCGAGCAACGGGAGCTCACCCCGTCGCAGGGATTCGAACTGCCAACCTTCTGATCAGCAACCCCAGGCTCTATGGTTTAACCCACAGCGCCACCTGGGCCCCTACCAAGTGTCATGAGAACCTACAATTCCCAGAGATCCCTAGGAAGAGCGGTTGATTGTTGAACCACTCTTGGAATTGTAGCTCTGTGAGGGGGGGTGTAGTAGGGGGTCTTCTAGCAACCCTCAGCACCCTTTACAAACTACAGTTTCCAAGGTTCTTTGGGAAAAGCCATGACTGTTACAAGTGACATCTCAGTGTTCTAAATAGTGCTGTTGTGACCAAACTGAAACAAACCCTGAAAGGCAATGCAAGCTGCGACTCAGACACAATTCTGAAGCGCAACAGTTTTCCCTTCACAAGAGAAACCAAAGCTACTCCAGTGACTACTTCTGGAGCACACGGCTGATTCCGTTAGATCCCCACCCCTAATATAAGGTTAGGACCCTTATATTTCATGCTCGCGATTCCCAGGATAACCTTTGACCTTTGAGACTCCATCCTCCAATATGCTCAGGCTGTGATGGGCTCTGAATGAAGCAGTTCTGGCAGCTGGAAAAGGTCAAGATGCAGAAATACTGCAATTTCTTTCACTTCCGTAGCTCTCAGGCAGCATATATGGCTTATGGGCATTTTAGTCCACCTGGGAAGAAGGGGAAGGAACCCTGGAAAAAACCCTCTAGTGGAGCAGAACATTGAAGATGTTCAGCAAGCGTAACATGATGTGCCAATCTGAACTTTCTCTATGGCTTATTTCTGTGGATCGTGGCATAACTTGGTATAAAAAGAGACTCTGCAACATGGAACAATTTTAACCTTGATATTGGTCGTTATCTTAAACATAACCTGGAAGGGATGAATAAAAGTTCTTATCGACCTAATACTTAAATGTAAATATCAGCACACTAATCCTGTCCCACCAGCCAATATTAATTATTTTATTTATTAATTAAATTTATATAATAATATCTGGTATGAAAGAATGGCATTTGTACACATAATAGAATCTTCTTCCAAAGGTAAACTCATGATTCAGGAAACATACAAGACAGCTAGTTAGTCATTTCTCACTAAGGTCGTGTCCTTTCAAAGTGGGAAGGGGGGAAAAAAGCAAACAGGAACTTCCAGGAAATAAACAATAGAACAAAGGAATAAAGGGGTTACAGCAGTGTACATAACAATGCATATATCTGTGAACGTAACATATAAAAAATACTATTGTTATTATTTTTTATGTTAGGCAAAGTTGCATTTTTTAAAAAGTCTCTCTGAGGAGAAATTCGCACTAAAATGCTGATGAATTCTCACGGAAACCCAGATGGATGTGGGAATGTGGAGAACTGTGCTTAAGACTGGAGAAACTGGAATTGACAGATTTGCCCATTCCTTAGCTAGGAGCACCAGAAGAGAGGCTGTCCCACCAATCACTTACAGGCATCCGAGGCCAAAGATTTCGCACAGACCGAAAGCAAAATAACGGAGAACACGGGAATTCGTTCCAGGCATTGTTTATTGAAAACACACCAAATTGTTAACCTACACACCTGCTTCCAACAAGCATTCTACTTGTCTGTTACGGAAAGTTCCTAGAATAATATTAATACATTCGGGTTATGTTAAACATTGGTTCTGTAAAGCATATAATCCACCCCCCACCCCTCCCTTTCTTTAATCTTAAAACCAAACCAGTCTGTTTATAGTACAGTGTAAATACAATGCAAAAGGACTCCCCGGCCCCAGCCCTGCGACCGCCCTCCCCCAGTCTAAACCAGAGCGACCACGTTGAGGAAGAGTACAGAAGCACACATTGTTGGTTTTAATTGTCTTTTCTTTCTCTCTCTTTAAATTCCACTCTTTTTAAGGGTTTGGGTTATTTCCTTCCCACCCCACCCCACCGTGAGAAAATTTTAAGGCACATGATTGTTTACAAACACATTGGCTACTAATTCGCCAGGAACTTGCTGGGGTTGAAAGCGGCCTCTGCTAGATTTGTGGGATCCACACACTCCTGCCCTCTACGTTTGTCCCCCTGTGACACGACGATCTTATATCCACTTAAAACTCTGGGGCCACAGCTGCCTACCCCCCCAAAAGTGCTTAACGCACCCCTCATCTTACGTTCCAAACACAAAAGCCCAAACTGCCGGGTGGCGATTTAAAGAGACCCCCCCTGTGTTATGGGGGTGTTATTGTGGCAGAAGGTCCCTTAGAGGCATGAATTGGACCGCAAAGGTGGTGGCCACAAAGGGACATAGCTGAGGCACGCTGCTAAGGTCGAGTTGACACACATGTGCACCGATGTGCTCATTGCTTCACAACTCGCTGCATGGTCAGATGATGGGCACTGCAGTCCACCAATATGGCTACCCCTGACAAGGAAGAAGGGGTCGGAAGTGCCCATGCAACGTTGGTGACGTTCGTCTGTGTCAAACAAACACACTTCCTGCGATTTAGAAACGAGTGAGCAGGTTGGGCCAGAATCTTTCTACATTTGGCGGAAGCAGAGGCTGGAACGTCTACCTATCAGAGATGCTGGCAGGTGGCCCTGGGTCTTTCAAATGTCAGCGGTACCCCGTGCAAGGCCACAATTTGGCACACACAAACATGCCTCTGGTCTTCCGTTCTGCTCAATTCACTACATCATAGCTGTGACACCTTGAGATGCTCCCCAGGCTTGGCGCCTGGTGCAACGGAACCGGTTGTGCTGCCGTAAATCCACCTCTGGTGCCGGAGCCATGAATTCCGTGCATGAGCTGGAGTTTGGAATGGATCAGTGTTATTTGACATCTGGAGTCCACAGATGTTGTTGTTTTGACTACAACTCCCATCATCCCCAGCTAGCTTAGACATAGGTCAGGGATGAAGGGAGCTGTAGTTCAGCAACATCTGGAGGTCTAGATGTTGAATAACTCTTGGCTAAATGACCTCCCATATCTGACATGCAAGCATTTGTGTTTTCATTGTTTTGCTTGCCCTTATAACGTTTTTTGGTTGAAATGCTTGGGTTGCCTTGGGACAGTTAACTTGGGCCTCAATCTTTCCACCGGATGTCCTCGATTTCTGCTTACGTGGAAAATCCATGTGATCCATTTACTGAAGCACCAGCATTTCAACAAAATAGCGGTGACTACAGTTTGAGGTGGTCCTGTCCACTCTTTGCTCAGAGATTCTACCACCTCATTTTGCTACTGGAACTCTGGGAGTACAAGAGATCCGAGGGTGGCTAAGGCTGCCGTTCTTACCTAGGAGCAAGCCCCATGGTGAACAGGACTTATTTCTGAGCTGACATGGTTGGGGTTGCACTGTTCGTTGAGACGAATGAGCCACAATACATCATACGCAACAGGCAGAGGTCTCCTTCTGCCTTGCGACGCAATGCTTTTCAACAGAGGCTTAGCAGAGATCTTCATGTGAAGAACGAGAGGCAGCCATCACCAGGTGTGTCTGCACACTGGTTCTGATTTAACAGGGTAACAGGAACAGAATGCACTCATCTTGAGAATGTAAGAACACAAGAAGAGCCTTCTGGATCAGGCCAGTGGTGCATCTGGCCCAGCATCCTGTTCTCACAGCAGCCAACCAGATGCCTGTGAGATATCTGCAAGCAGGACCTGAGCACAAGAGCACTCTCCCTTCCTGTGGTTTCTAGCAACTGCCGTTCAAAGGCATTACTGCCTCCAACAGTGTTGGGGTGTTGCTAAACCTTCTCATATGCCATGGCCTTTCCCACACTGATGCCACCCAGATGCTGCTGGACTACAGCTCCCATCATTTCTGACTATTTCTAACTGGATCTGATGGGAGCTGGAGTCCAACAACAGCTGGAGGGCACCAAGCCAAGGAAGTCTGCCCTGAACGTAATTTAATATACAATAGTCCCAAACCAAACGAAAACACACATTGTGGTTTATGGGTCTTAGTGAGTGCTGAGCTCAAATGCCCCAACATAAGTTTGCCACCCTGTTTTCAGGCTGTAAAGTTTTTTGGTTTTTGTTTTGTTCTTTGGAGGAGTTTTCACTGATTTTGAGGGGGCATGAGCTGGGGCCAAAAGTGTGAGGATCACCAGCAGTGTTGATAGTATCCCCAGCTACTGGAGGGGACGTCCTATCCTTGACCCACAATGCGCCAATCAGGAAATAAAGCACTGCTCTCACTCAGATTACTTCACGTTGCTGCTACATAAGACCCGGAATTGTCACAAAGCCCAATCAGAGTGAGGACAAACGTTTCCTGACCCCTCACTCCATAGCCTTGTGGGTGTTTTTTTTTTTAATGCCCACCAGTAGCAGGGACTCCATCAACGCCAAGGTGATGAAACAGGTGATGGCAACAACAAAAAGGTGAATTGGGTGGGTGTCATTGAAACTTTCTCTCCCTCCTCAATTCACTTTCAAGTCAAAAGTTGAAAGGTCCTTTGGGGTCAGCTCTAGCATTGATCATCTTCCAGATATGATCTTTAGAGATGCCGTGATGTGGCTGCCTCTTGAAACCATAACACCTCGTTCCATTAACCACTATCTCACTCAAAATGTCTGGGAACCATCTATCTGCTGATAGATTTCTGAGGTATCCTTGTCCAAAACTACCTACAAGAATTCTGGGAACACAAAAAGCATCCTCTGCCCCAATGCAGTAGTTTGGCCAAACTGAGTACACACACACACACTATCATGATTGGGCCACACATTCCACATCCCATTGCCCCAGCTTATTCCACACAGGTATTACCAATACACCTGCCTCTCTTTGGTATCTTAAGGCTTATCTGATACTGACCAAATGGAGCCAATGAGTGACAAAGGGTTGCACTGAGCATCCTAGCGGCCTCAGAGTTGTGCAGAAGCTTTGCTTGAATGAGATGAAAAGGCTATGCCTGACATCCACGAGTAGCTCATATCCCATCAGCATTAGCATGCCGTGATCTCATGGGTCAAGCATTGGACCGTTGTGTTCTGTGCCACCCTTTAAACCAGGGATGGGAAACCTATGGCCCTCCAGGTCCTGTTGGACTCAAACTTCCATCAGTACCAGCCACCATGACCAGTGTTCAGGGAGGATGGTAGCTATAGTCCAGCAACACCTGGAGGACCACAGGTTCTCCTTCCTGTTCTATTATTGGTCCAGAGCAGTATCCCACCAACTCCATCCATCACTAACAGAACAGGGATGGCGGCTCAGACTGATGGGAGCAGGTTGGCTTAATGTGGAAATTTGGCACAATAAATTCAACCTTGGCCTGTCTCTTGTGACCGAAGGCCAATAGAACGAGAGTTCCACAGTGCCAAAACTGACCCATGACTGTTAAGAAGAACCTTGCCGAATTAGACCAAAGATCCTAAGAACAACAACAGCAGCAGCAGCTCTGCAGCACCAGGCTAGTGGTCCATCTCCTCCAACATCCTGTTCTCATAGAAACTTACAGGAAGCCTGAATGCAGGAGCTGAGCATAACAGCATCCTCCTTGCTTGTGATTCCTAGTAAATGGCATCCAGAGGCATACCCATCTAGTCCAATGGGTTCTCCAGATATTTCTGGATGAGATTTCTGCTCCATCACAGCCTGCATGGCCAATAGTCAGGGATGATGAGAATTGTGGTCCAGCAATTTCTGGCTACTCCTGAGCTACACCAGCACTCCATTTCCTACAGTGGCCAATCAAATCCCCACATAAAAGCCCATATGTAGGGCAAGGAGGCAAGGAGAACCCTGGCCATACTGTTGCCTGCCTGGGTAAACAAGGAAGGCTCTTGCCTTGACGCTACTACACCGGCAATTGTGTGAAACAGGAGCATAACACAACAGCCAAAGAGTGTGCCACAGGCAGGGCTGGGTCAAAGCAATGCTGTGCCAAGAAAATAATATTATGTCAGCTCCGCACAGCATGTGACATAAGCATATATTTGCACATGTGGTGTAATTTATCTTGACTTTGCTATCCAGGGGGCAGGGGAACCAAGGAGATTTGTAGCACATTCAAACTCTGCCATGGATCAGAGAGGACGTCCACGATGCAAGCAGGAGCAATGAAGAAGGGACCACTGAGAACTGCTAAACAAGAACCAACATCAATCTGGCCCCACAGCAAACTGCCCTGGGGGTGTACAGGCCACAATGGACATAGCTTTACCTAAGGGGAAGAGACTTCAACTCCCATCAGCACCAGCCTGCATACCCAAATAGCCACGGATAATGGGAACTGTAGTCCAATCATATCTAGGGGGAGAAATAGGATCTGGTTTGCATTTAAAGGCGAACCTACCTAATTCACGCTTTCCGAAACAATATGCAAACAGCCATCCTTTGAAATCCGCGCTGCTCTGAATTTTGCAATGCAGTTCTCCAGCCAAGTATAAGCCAAGTAATGTGTACAAAGAATGCATATATTAGGGCATAGTGTGCATAAAAAAGCATGTACCCGTGAAAATAACAAGGGGAACTGCCTTGCAAAAAAACCCCCGAGTGCATTAGGCAAAATTGCATACAAAAACAAGTACATTGGGAGAAATTTGCAGTAAAATGCTGATGATAACTTTTTAAAAAAATGCAAACTGATGTGGAAATGTGAAGAGCTGAACTTAAAAGTGTGGGGAAAGGAGAAACGGAGAGAAATCGAAACTGTCATGATTTGACCGTTTTCAACTTTATCTGGAGGGCCACAGATAGTTCATTCTTCCTATGCACCTAGAAATAAGAAGTGAATTCTGCTCCTGAATCAGGAGGCTCTATTTTGAGCATTCAAAGCCAGCAGGTGGTGGCATTCACAATAGGTTTGACAAAAGGGGTGGTGATTGTGGGGTTTCTTTGTCACTGCCCATGGAAAGGCAGCAGTGCTGACTAAGATGCCTACAACTGACCTATTAAATGCCTACTTATTGCTACACACAAGCAGAGTAAAAATTGCCACTAGACAGAACACGGAAGGAGGAGCCACCTAGACTCCTATTGACAGCCCTGGCACACATTGCCAAAGTCCTCTCTGTCAGTTTTACGTCTCACGGACAGCTAATATTGGTGAGGATCAGCAACAAGAAGCTCTGGCATACTAAAGGGACAGACAGCCAATACAAATACTAAGAAACAGGCCCCGTGGGTGGGTGGTTCAAGAGGAGCAAGTGATCCTAGCAGCCAGTTTGGTCCCTGGCGAGAAACTCAGGTCTCCTGAATGATAGACGAATCCTTTTGGATCACCATCTGACTTTTCAAATGTCCTTTCCTTTGGGTCCTTATAGACACTGCTGGCCCAATGGTATTGTTAAGTGTTAATCCTGGCTCAGACTACAACATCAGTGATGTGTTTTGTGCAGAGCAGGTGTGGGGAACCTTTGGCCTTCCAGATGTTGCTGAACTACAACTCCCATAATCCCTGGCCATTGGCCTTGCTTGCAAGGGGTGAGGGGAGTTGTAGTTCAGCGATATCTGGAAGGTCAAAGGTTCCCCACACTGATGCTTTGGATCTGGTTTAGGCAGGGTTGCCATATTTCAAAAAAATCCTGACACCTGTTGAGCTTTTCTTTTTTAGGAAGACCCCCAAATTGTTGAGCTGCCCCCCCCCCCGGGGTTTTCCCCGATGCCATTTTTACACCCCAAAACCAGGACATGTCAGGAATTTTCATGACAAAAGGCAATCCTAAGTTTATGATACTTAGGAGCACCATCTCAACAGGTTTCAAATGAGTCTTATGGCTTGCAATTTGACTCAAGGGAATCCTGAAACTGCCTGAATGGTCTTTGGGTTGGAGAATGCCTTTTGGAGAGGGGCCCTAACTCACAGGTAGAACACATGTGTTGAAAGCTGAAAGTTCCAAGATTGATCCCTAGCACCTCTAAGCTAGGACCAAGAAACATCCCAGCCTAAAACCCTGGAGAGCCACTGACAACAAGATTCAACAAAATAGTTGACTGAGCAGTCTTACGACCCTTGAAAAAGGGCCAATCCCTTGCCAGCATTTTAATCTGAGAATGTCCACTGCACTGCCTTGTCCAAAGTAGAAGGGGATGGTGACAGCTTGCAGGGTTGAGACTACCGCTGGCCACAAACTGAGCTATGATCAAACCAACCCTGCCTGCGATCATTGAGTGAGCGCCCCCTGCTCGAATATTCACAAGACAATTCAGGGACAGGCTGACCATTGGTCTGATTCTGTATAAGCAGTTTCTCACAGTTCCAAAAATTAGGCTAGTAATCCTCCAAGTGCCTTGCAGAAGCGAAACTCTCCAGAGCCCTTGAGAAGGATTAAATGTCTAGGCAGGGTATATGTGATTAGACACACACACACACACACACACACACACACACAGAGCGAACAGAGCCGAATGTGGCAGCCAAAATCAATTATGCAGATTGAGAATGCAAATATTTGCTTGCATCGTACCATTTAATGTGGTTTTACAATCCATAGGTAGCAGGTCCAATGAGCTACCGTGACTGAGCAGAAGAATGAAGCTTTCCCTCTGGCTAATGAAAACTTAGTAGCTCTGCTTCCCCTCCCCATTTCACCCACTGAGCACATAGCCCTGGGAAAGCTTGCAGTGTACATGTGCCAAGTCTTTAATCCATTGCTTGCTTCTGCATTCCAGGCGTCTCTGTTGCCGGTCATCTTCCCCTTCCCCTCCCTGCCATTTCTTCCTGCCAATATTAACCTCCCAGTGGAAATTAGACCTTCGGATTATGGATCTCTCTGCCTCAAAATATTTGAAGAGGCATAGCTTAGTGGCAGGACATCTGCTTTGCATGCAGAAGGCCCCAGATTCAATCTCCAGCATCTCCAGGTAGGGCTAGAAGGGGGCTCCTTCTCTGAAACCTTGGAGAGCTGCTGCCTGTCAGTGTCGACAGTACTGAGTTGGATGGACCAGTGGGTCTGACTCAGTATAAGGCAGTTTCCTATGTTCCTGGAAGGCTCAAGAGATCTTTGGGACGGTCAGCAGGAAAAGGGCAGCCGCACGATCGTCAGAAATGCCAGTGAACAAATGGGGGAGATTTACACCCCCATCCCACCTGGCCACCCAGGTAGCATTTTGTCTCCCATTTCTTTTGGTAAATAAAAGGCAGGACCAGAACACACACTGAAGCCAGGGTGATTGAGCCGATTCGCTTGCAGGGGGTCTAATAAAACTACAGAGCAGCAGACTCAATTAGTTACAATTTGCAGACGAGGTTTCCTTTTCTTAAAAAAAACACAAAACAAAACAAAACCTTTGTATACAAAAAAAAAAAAAAAGGAATTACATACGATTCGTATATAGATGATATAAAAATGTACAGCCCGGTTAAAAGGGTCTTCACTTATCAAGAGTAGAAGTATGAAAAGAGCACCATTGTTAGAAGCAAGAAAGATATTGATCCTGTTCCACTCTTCACTGTTTAGATCACGGAGGCAAAGAGGTCTCCAGTTAGAATCCAAAGTAGATCCACCTGTCATGTGTTCTTTGGCCAATAAAGAGATCTTTGGCCAGCATGGGCCTCCCTCCTGTAGGTCACTGGCACCATGTGCCTCTGCTTCCATAAAGAGACTCAGAGGTAACCCCAGTTATGTGACTGTGGTGGGTTAGGGGGCGAGAGACTGGGGGCAGAGAGGGGCAGGTACACGCTTGTGTCTGCACCAGTCAAATTGCCAAATAGCTTCTGACACCAGTCTTTTTCCCTGAATTGTTGCAAAATGCTTTCCTGCTACAAATGTCACACGGTTTTGGCAACCTATTTTCTGCACAATATATAGATAGAGATATATATTTATATATGTAATTCATGTCAAATTTTATTTTCTTTATATTCCAGAAGATACAAAGCTATTGATGCTTGCTTTTTCTTTCTTTTTTATGGATTTTTATTATTATTATTATTACTATTATTATTATTATTATTTTTACAAAAAGTTAGATGTTTAACTAATACAGCATTTTTTTTATTTTATTCTCTCCCCAGCCCACCCCACCCCACCCCACCCCACCCCCAACTTCATTTTAAATTACAAAGGAAACAGCAGGACCCCCCCCCCCAATGAAATTTGCTGGATTATTTTTTTAAAAAAAAACAAAAAGTGCTTTCCAATCACATCATTTAAGTGAATATGGCAACCAACTAATTTTAGCAACAAGGGAGAGAGAGAGAAAGAAGGCAGGAGTAAGTGGAACTGAAGATTCAGACTGCAATCCTATGCCTGACTTCTGAGGAGTAAGACACATTGACCTTAATGGGATTTACTTTTCAGGGGCGTGCATAGCATTGCACGGTTAAAGGTTCTGCTTCCATTTTCTCTCTACAACAGACCAAACCCGAAAGAAATTAATGTGGTTAAAGCACAAAGCATCATTGTACACAATGCACGGGACTAGGGATATGGTTATATGCACCGTTGGCAAACATCTTGCCAAAGACCCATAACAACAGAGATCCTAGGTAATAAGGCTTTGCACATAAATAGGGTGCCGTCATTCCTCGAGTGTACAACCCTAATTAATTACAAACTAATCTATCCACACATGGGTGGCTCGAAACATATTATAGTTCCCTTTGAAGCACTCTGTTAATAGCTTAGCCAAAATCATACATGAGATCCAGCAGTGGGTGGCGATTATTAACATTTTACCAGCAAAAAAGAGAACAGACATATGAAGTTTATGATGCATTTGAAACATCTTCCTTGCAAGGAAGATTCCACTTTTTTCCAAAAGTTTTAAATACTATTGGGGGGGGGCAATGCTGACACCATGTTGCCGTCAACTCAACATCAGCAGGCTGAAAATTTAAGAAGCACTCATCAGCAACAACAAAAAATCAACCATATCTGTGTGGTCAGGGGATATCGTATCACTTTTTTTTCCCCTGAAGGAGGAGAGCAAAACCCCGAATGAATCGTTTATATGTTTGGAAAGTATAAACAGAGCCATTACAGAAGTCAAAAGGCAGATGAATGGAACACTAATGATAATATAGGCAGCACAGTGTGATATCGTTTACTTCAAAAGCAAAGTATACAGCCCACGTCAATTTCAGCTTCTATCTTTCCAAGCCAGTCCACCAAGATTTTCCCCAACTCTTTCTCTCCTTTTGTCAAAATCCATCCATCCATCCATCCAACTCAGCTCCACAATTCTGCATTTCCATTGGATCAAAGAATAAAAACCTCAACAACAGGCCACAAAAAAACTTGCTTTTTAAAAAAACCACAGTTCAAAAAGAAAGGAAAAAGTGCTAAGTTGTTTTTATGACTATACCTAAGATATACTCTGAATATTCTGCACTTTTTCTTTCCACACGTGAATTCTTTCTCCTTTTTAAAAACTTCTCGTTCTTCTTCTCCTTACCCATCTCATGACCTTCAACTCGTAACTTGGCACCATCCACATAGAAGAGTCAGCTAAGAACCAAACCTGTCCGACATAAGCTTGGAAGAATTGTTTTGCGCCTTTCTGTGCGGAAGTTTGAAAGGGCAGGGAGATGTTGGGCGGGAATGTGATTGGTTCTTAAAAAGCAGAACGGTCCCTGCTGTAAGGCATGCTGCTCTGGGATTGGCTGATGGTCCGTCGCCCTGTCCCTGCCCCATAGAGAATCTGCAGCCTGGTTGGTTGGTTCCACCGCTGCAAGCGCCAAGGCTTTTCCATATCTGAATGGCAGTGATGGTTAATTAATGAGATCCTGTTTGTTGAGTCGTCTTCTTCTTCTTTTTTAGTTGAGGAAAAATAATAATAACAATAACAAAAACAAGCGGCGGGACTTTAGCCCTAAAAAACAGAAAAGCAAGAGTTAATTAATAGGGGTAATGGGGCAGGGAGGCGCCACGAACTCCAAATAGGTTTTATTCTAAGAGCAGCTGAAATTAAGGATGTCTTGAAAATTAAAACAAGGTGTAGTCAAACCTCGGTTCTCAAACGCCTCCATAGTCGAACGTTTCAGCTCCCGAACACCGAAAACCCGGAAGTAAGTGTTCCGGTTTCCGAATGATTTTCGGAAGCCAAATGTGCTACACGGCTTCCGTCTTGAGTTTCCCCATTGTACTGAGGTTTCCGCTTTCAGTTTTCGGTTGTCGAACGTTTCGGACGTCGAACGGTCTTCCGGAACGGATTACGTTCGACAACCGAGGTTTGACTGCATCGGCACAGGGGCTTCTCAAGTTTTTTGGGTGTGGGTGTGGGTGTGTGTGCTCAGGGTCAGGTCCAGCCCATGCAAGAGGCAAGGTGAGAAAAATGCCTCGGGCGGCAGAATCCACAAGGGCAGCAGATCTGGCCTCCAAGGAACACATCTGCTGCTGCTGCTGCTGCAGCGAGAGCTGTGGTGCACTGCTTGGAGGCTGGATCTGCCACCAAGGATCCACCAAGGGCTGTGTGTGTGGCAGATCTGCCACGGGGATCTGCCACCCGCACCCACCCTGCCATGCCACCTCTACAATGGGCTCTTGGTGAAGAGGAGGCGCTGCTGGTCTCCTTCCCACCCCTAGGGAGGAAATGGCAGGGGCTTCCCTCTGGGGTCTCCAGGGCTCTGCACCCACTTAGCATTATTCAGAGCGGGCCCCTTTTTGCTCCCACAACGACCTTTGATTCCCATTTCAATTGTTGGGTAAGGTAGATATGACTCCCACCCCTGTTCCCAATGCAGATCTTTATTCTGCCCTTGTTCCTGGTGTAGATCTTCACTCACACGTCCTTCCTTGGCGGGGGGGGGGGGCATGCCATTTTGTGGTTCGCCTCAGGTAGCAAAATGTCTTGGGCCAGTCCTGAGTCAGGGCAGGGAGTTTGTGACAGAGGAGATGGTGGGAACTACAGGGGCAGGAACTTGACTGGGGAACTTGAAAAGTCTCCGCTCCTATTGAGGTGAATAGGAAGGAGACCACCCAACCCTAACTGGAGGGTAAACAAATTATTCTAAAGGAACAGAAGAGAGGGAGGATTATTAGGCAAAACTCTGCCCCAGGGTAATCTACATAGTTGGAGCAGAACTGAGTAGAGCAGCCCTGCTGCAAAAATCCTTAAATAATCCCAGCTATAACACACTTTGGGGTTTGAAACAGGTCCTTGCTTTAGAACAAAGGTTGCCAACAGGGTGCCCTCCAGTTGTTCTAAATCCCACCAGCCTCAACCAGCATGGCCAGCAGTCAGGGAAGATGGGGGCTGCAGACCAGCAACGTCTGGAAGGAACCATGCGGACCACCCCTCCTTTAGAGAATGAACGAGGCAAGGGGGATAAATCACAGTAACGTTAATAATATTTAGTATTTAAGTAGTGCTTTAATGCAGCATTCAAAGCGCGGCACATCCATTCACTTGCTGTGATCTATCCTGCAACCCTGTAAAGCAGGTCAATCTTTTTTTCTTTTACTTTACAACCCAGTAAAGTAGGTCAGAAAGAGCGGCTGGACTAAGGCCGTCCAGTGAGCTTGGAAGTGGCGAGATTCAACCGAGGGATTTCCTGGTTCAAAGCTCAGTCCTTTAGTAACTACTAGCTGTGCTGAGCCCTAAGAACCACCATCTTGTTTCTCCCAAACTCTTGCCTGCCCGAGGGAGCGGGCAAAATGGAGATATAAAATGCTCCTGATTTCTTTTCCTTCTTGGAGAGAAGAGGGTGGGGAAAAGAAAAGAAGTAACTAGGCCTTGACAGGAATTTCTTTTAGACTAGGTCTCAGCAGGAATTCTTTTAAACTAGGCCTCAACAAGGCTTCAACTGGATTTTTTTATTTTTGACTAGACCTCGACTAGGCTTGACAGGAACCAGCAAGCGCCCCCACACCAAAGGAGCAGACAGTGGGATTTGAAGTGATTGTGCTCACAAAGACGCGGCTTAAATTCAGATCCTTGCTCCATCACGGCCACTCAAGTGACCCTCTTGTGAAGAGAAAGGACGTCACCAAGAGTGGGCACAAAACCTTTTCCTGCTGACTATACTTAAGCAAGCACTTGTGCCACTCCTTTCTGGGTGTGTGAAACCGTCCCACCGAGGGGAAAGCATTGCGGAAGCTGCTGGCGCCCGGGGGGCATGCTCTGCCCTGACCTATACGTTTTCAGCTAAATGCCTGAACAGTGTACTTGTGCATATACAGTGGTAACCTTGGTCCTCGAACTTAATCCGTTCTGGGAGTCCGTTTGACTCCCAAAACCGTTCAAAAACCAAGACGCGGCTTCCGATTGGCTGCAGGAGCTTCTTGCACTCAATCGGAAGCCGCGTCGGACGTCCGGCTTCCCAAAAACGTTTGCAAACAGGAACACTTACTTCTGGGTTTGTGGCGTTTGGGAGCCGATTTGTTCAACAAATAAGCTGTATGAAAACCACTGTAATTGAGCTTTCAGCAGGCTGCTTGTATTTTTTATTTTTAACAGAGCACAATCCTTTATTTGGAGGATGTGTCTATTTGAAGGGCTACTTGTTCCAAGTCCAGTTTAAAGATGAAAATGTTAACAAGGGAGAACAGCAGGAGTCTGAAGGTTGCCTGCCAGCTATTAGCATCTGGACAGCAAACTAAGCAAGCACACAGCTCAGCTGAAACACAGTCTTCCCGCTCTACAGTGAGGGGGGAGGATTTACTGTTTGAATTATAGCAATTCTTTCTAAATTTCCCATCTATACCCATATATTAGCATATGGGCATTTCATGTTAATTTGTGCCCTCTCTTTTGACAGTATGCAAGCAGCAACCCTAGCTTTCCTGAAGGAGCGTCTCCACCCCCATCGTTCAGCCCGGACACTGAGGTCCAGCTCCGAGGGTCTTCTGGCGGTTCCCTCACGGCAAGAAGTGAGGTTACAGGGAACCAGGCAGAGGGCCTTCTCAGTAGTGGCACCCGCCCTGTGGAACGTCCTCCCATCAGATGTCAAGGAAATAAACAACTACAGTGGTACCTCAGTTTACGAACTTAATCCGTTCCGGAAGTCCGTTCTTAAACCGAAACAGTTCTTAAACCAAGGCGTACTTTCCCTAATGAGACCTCCTGCCACCGGTGCCCTTCCACCATTCGGATTTTTGGTGCTGACCTTTAAAGCCCTAAACAGCCTCAGTCCTGTATACCTGAAGGAGCGTCTCCACCCCCATCGTTCAGCCCGGACACTGAGATCCAGCGGGTTCCCTCATTGCGAGAAGCCAGTTTAAAGGGAACCAGGCAGAGGGCCTTCTCGGTGGTGGCGCCCGCCCTGTGGAACGCCCTCCTGTCAGATGTCAAGGAAATAACAACTATCTGACTTTTAGAAGACATCTGAAGGCAGCTCTGTTTAGGGAAGTTTTTAATATTTAATGCTGTATTGTTTTTAACAATCGATTGGGAGCCGCCCAGAGTGGCTGGGGAAACTCAGCTAGATGGGCGGGGTATAAATAAATTATTATTATTATTATTATTATTACTATTATTATTATTATTATTATTCCGTTCTTAGACCAAGGTAAAGTTCGCAAACAGGGACACAACTTCTGGTATTGTGGAGTTCATAAACCGAATCGTTCGTAAACAGGACTATTCTTAAACCAAGGTACCACTGTATCTGACTTTTAGAAGGCATCTGAAGGCAACCCTGTTTAGGGAAGTTTTTTAATGTTTGATGTTTTATCATGTTTTTAATATTCTGTTGGAAGCCGCCAGATGTGGGAAACCCAGCCAGATGTGTGGGGTATATTGTATTATATATTATTATTATATTATATTATATTATGTTATATTATATTATATTATATTATGAAGAAGAGGAGTTTGGATTTGATATCCCGCTTTATCACTACCCGAAGGAGTCTCAAAGCGGCTGACATTCTCCTTTCCCTTCCTCCCCCACAACAAACACTCTGTGAGGTGAGTGGGGCTGAGAGACTTCAGAGAAGTGTGACTAGCCCAAGGTCACCCAGCAGCTGCATGTGGAGGAGCGGAGACACGAACCCGGTTCACCATATTACAAGTCTACCACTCTTAACCACTACACCACATATATTATATTATATTATATTATATTATATTATATTATATTATATTATATTATATTATATTATATTATATTATAATATTACTTATCATTATCATTACTTTCAACATGGAGGGGTGAAGCCAGCTGCCATGATGCTGCCCACTACAGCATCCCCTTGTGTTCCTGACAGATGCTTCTCAAACCACTGGAACAGAGCTTAGGTCCTTGCCTATTGAGACCTTGGAGACAGGAAGGCCCAAGTTGTGCTGGCCACCATGGCTGCAAAGCACGGTTTCATTACTCAACAGTCAGAGCAGTGAGGTTCACACTGCTTCCACGCAACGCCATAGCTGACAAACCACGGCAAATTCTAACATGGAAGCCAAACTGGGTCAAGGGTATAACTGCACCACAGACTAGCTGCGGCCAGAGCAGATCAAAGAGAATATGTGTGAGAAATCAATGTGGAAGAAGAAAGCAAGCAAGCAAGTGTAGAAGAAAAAGTGAGCCTATCAGGTTGGGATTGCAGCAAGAAATGGAACTGTTGATCTGTGGTTGGACTGGCCAATAACCAGACCAGGCAAGAGCACAATGAGTCATTGTCTAAAGCAGACTTCCTCAAACTCGGCCCTCCAGATGTTTTTGCCTACAACTCCCATGATCCCTAGCTAGCAGGACCAGTGGCCAGGGATGATGGGAATTGTAGTCTCAAAACATCTGGAGGGCCGAGTTTGAGGAAGCCTGATCTAAAGGGCTAGGAGTCAGAAGACTGTGCCCGTTTTCCAGGGGAAGAGATCCACTTGCTCCAAATTGCCTTGGATCAAGCTTGTTGATATGGGAGTGGATTTGAGCTTGACTCAGGGTATGGTAAGCAGAGCTCCTGCAATTTTGGCTCGGGATACTAAGGGTTGCCTCTTCTGTCCATGGGACATGGGGATCCATTTTGATCTCAGCTGTTACGTGGCCACCTCTCCCCTCTCAGTTTTGTGGTAGTGGATTGATCAGCAAATCCTTGAAGGCACTGAAGAAGACCCTCAACATCAGGCTGCTAATAAAAGTGAAAATACACTGAGGACTAGAAGCATTCTGGCTCCACATATAAGAACACCGATTCACCTCCTTTTCAGGAAAATTTTTATCAGGGATTTCCGTTTCAAAAGGGGATGGCGGGGAGTTTTGCGACCAGTTGCTTAGCTTCACGTACATTTCGTATGGGTTACAATGGACTCCACCAGCAGTGCATTGCAGCATTTTATCAAACAGTGATGAATGAAATATATATTAAACAGAACACACAGAAAGCAATTTCCTATCTGCTTCTGCCTGCAAAGGAGCCAGGCGGGCAGAGAGAACACACAGCGATGCAACACCATGCGCAAACAAGAAAAGTTAATCACGAGCACCAATTACCGTGAAAAGGACCTACCATGCATGCAAATTAGACCCAGGAGTCAACAGGCTGGGGTTTAGGGTCACGGGCATCCACCAGAGTCACCGAAGCCCTGTTACTCCTGTTAATGGTTTTCCTATTTGTGTCATTCTGCAGCAGACAGGGTGAGGCGTTAAAAAGGCAAAACAGAGCAGATTAATCAAACAGACAAACAAACTTGCCAGTTCAAAAGGTTTGCAAGGTAGCATTAGTGCAGAAAAGAAAACGAGAGAGAGAGAGAGAGAGAGAGAGAGAGAGAGAGAGAGTAACAGGGAGAGAGACAGAATCAGTAATAAGCATGCTTCATTCCACACTCCAGTAACAATAGCTGTGAGCACTATGCAGACAGTGCTGGATGCATCAATGTAATTGTAGCTCATGACAAGTGGCTGAGCCAATCAACTGCAAGCACTGGAGATCAACACACACCTTGCCTTTGGAGGAGAGGAGGATATTGCATTGCAGGGGTAGGGAATCTGCACCCTGCCCCGTAAGAAATTGCTGGGTGACAACTCCCATCATTCCATGCTGGCTGGAGCTGATGAGAGTTGGGAGTACAACAACATCTGGAGGGCTACCCAGTGGAAGTGACTTGCCCAGGGCGGGATTAGGACAGAGTGTTAGCTCCCCAGCAGGGGAGTTGTGGCAAAGTGGCAGGGAGGTTAACGCAGTGCAAGCACATCAGCAGAGCCAATCCGGCAATCCTGCCAGCGTGCAAACACTGCACCAACCTCCCCACTGCTGTGCCCCCTCCTCTTCCCGGAAAGCGGCAACAACTCTGCTCTCCAGAAGCGAGTGTTGCTGCTCCGCCTTGCAGAGCAATCTACCTCTGGGCCACAGGTCCCCCCCAATGATGTATTGCTTTGCATTCCAACAGTAGTTGCTGCTGGCTTGCTCAGAGTGTGGCAAAGTAACACAGCCTGTCCAGGGGCTTGGCTACCGGGGGCGGCAAGCCAAACGGCACCCCTGGGGGCGGTGCGTCGCTCCGTGTGCATGACGTGATGATGCGCACGGAGCGACGCCTCCGACCCTTGCCTCCATGCCGCGGCGAAAAAAACCGCTGAAGCGGGGGGGTGGGGGGGAAGGAAGACAAAGCAAGCGCTTGTTTTCCTCCCCCCCCCACTGTCAGCGGCGAAAAAAGCCACTGGGCTCCCTGGGCAGAGCCGCATCATGGAGGAGAGCGGCGGGCCAGCCAGGTGACATCCCTCCTGGCTAGCCTGCCCCTCTCCTCCATACCGCGGCTCCGCCCAGGGAGCCCAGCGGCGAAAAAAGCCGCTGAAAGCGGGGGAAGGCTATTTTCGGCGCTGCCAGGGCAGCCAGCGAGGGAGGGTGTCACGTCAGTGCCAAGCGTGACACCCCTCCTCGCTGGCCGCCCCTGCGGCTCCGCCCTGGCAGCACCGAAAATAGCCTTTTTTAAAAAAAGAAAAAGCCCAGTGCGGCTTTGGAGGCGCGGGGGGGCAGGGCCCCCGCCCCAAGGGTCACCCCCACCAGGGCGCTGCCCGGGGCGTCCTGCCCCCCTTGCTACACCCCTGAGCCTGTCCACATTACCTAGGGGGAGGGGAATGAACCTTTCTATAGGAAGGCTGAGTCAGGGAACAGACAAAAAATAAGGTGAACTTGGGAAAGGCATTAGAAGAAAACGTCATTCTCCTTCCTTGATCCATGTTTTGTGTTGATTCATGTTTGAGCCTGAGAGAAAAGCATGGACTTGAACTGAGAGAGTGAGAGAGCAGGGAAGCCCAAATATCCAGCTTGTGTATATGACCTCGTTTTGCTGTGCTAATATGAACAGAACTTCACATCTTCGGCAAACGCTTTTGAAGAATACAAAGCAGAACTTGCTGACTAGTGAGCAGAAGAAGAACCTCACCCAGCACCCCTACGAACCAGCTGGGCTCCTTGACATTTTGGGGTCAAGAACGGCTTCCTTAGAGAAAATACAGAGACCTACCAGAAGTCTCTACCAGGACGCGGGTGGCGCTGTGGGTTAAACCACAGAGCCTAGGGCTTGCCGATCAGAAGGTCGGCGGTTTGAATCCCCCATGACGGGATGAGCTCCTGTTGCTCGGTCCCTGCTCCTGCCAACCTAGCAGTTCGAAAGCACGTCAAAAGTGCAAGTAGATAAATAGGTACCACTCCGGTGGGAAGGTAAATGGCGTTTCTGTGCGCTGCTCTGGTTCGCCAGAAGCGGCTTTGTCATGCTGGCCACATGACCCGGAAGCTGTACGCCGGCTCCCTCGGCCAATAATGCGAGATGAGCGCCGCAACCCCAGAGTCGGTCACGACTGGACCTAATGGTCAGGGGTCCCTTTACCTTTACCTTACCAGAAGTCTAATGCCTTATTAGCTTAAGACATCAAGCAACCAAGCACCTAAATGGCACAAGCCTAGCAGCCCAAGATGAAGCACTGGCTTACATATTTCAACTTCCACAAAGGCAGAGACATTTTGGCACCTGCAACATCTGGATACTTAATTTGCAGGAATAAGACCAGGGAGCTTTCACTTCTACTGCTTCCTACCGTTTTATGATTGTTCTCGTTGTTGGAAAATCAATTTCTTTTTGCATAAAAAGATAAAACAATACCAGCGACACTTGGTATGTCTCCTGCTTTTTTTATTTTTTTGAAATTATTTTTTTAATAGCAGTTGTGGAGGCTCTGAATTTGATTGGAGCAAAAGTGCTTAATCCTTTAGCTGCCAGCTGTTCCTCTCCTGAGCAACTTTTCTCCTTTCAGGGAGAAATATGCCTAGAACCCGTATCGTTCCCCTTGTAGTTGAGAAAGCACTTGCAGAGAGGGGAAAGGAGGAGATTTTGATTGGAAAGATAACCCAGCAAAGGAAGGATTAACCACCCTGTGGCTACTATTCTGATAAAATTCAGAACACCCACCGCTGCATTCAAAGTAAAAGCAACATCCACCAGGCCATTCCATCGATATCCTGCATCATGCCCAGTTTAGCTCTGACGATGACTCTGTGTGTATTGATTTGTGGTGCCCAATGGCTGCTGCTCAGCAGACAGCATGCAGGACTAGAAGTTACGCCCCATTAAACTCAATGGGTAGGCATGCCTAGGACTGCATTGTTAGAATCATGTGCCTTCTTCTTGTTCTACAGTATACAGTCATACCCCGTGTTGCGTACGTTCAGGTTGCGTACTCCGCAAACCCGGAAGTGGATTCTGCCGTGCGGACGCTTCTGCGCATGTCCGCCTGGTCCGTGTGTGCGCAGAAGCGTTCTGCGCAGTTCGCGCATGCGCAGAAGCGTGATATCGCGCTTTCGCACATGCACAAAATGGACGCCCGGGTTGCACACTGTTCGGGGTGTGAACAGCACCCCGGAACGGATCAGGTACATAACCCGGGGTACCACTGTACAGCCCATGGAGCAATGGGGCCTATCTCTCATCTTGCAACAGAATAAACACTTGCCCATCTTAATCCAATATGGCACTAACACACACATACCTGTAGGGGGGAGAAGAGCAGGAACCTGCGCTACTGCTAATAGTGAGCTCCACCTCTTGAGAAACTGTCGGAGAACTTTTCCTTCCCCTCGAGGAATTTAGTCAAGTGCTTACACCTTCCTGATTCCTCTACCCGCAAGCAGGTTGGGGAATGAGAAATCATTTGCAAGCTGCTCTGGTGTCCTGACTTCTCACTTGCAGCTTGGATCCTGCCTCTTGGTTTGTCCTTTAGTTCTGACTCACTCTTCAGACCCAAGCGCTTGCTTTCCTTCCTGGCTCTTGGTTCTTAGGGGCTGGCTTGCCACAGGTTGCTGCCTACAGCTCAGTCAAGACCAGGGCCGGCGTGTCCATTAAGGCGAACTAGGCAGTTGCCTAGGGCGCCAAAATGGAGGGGGCGCTGGCCAGCCTGCCCGCCGCCGCCCGGTGCCGCCCCAACCAGCGGCGGAGCAAGCAGCTTGGGGCGAAAACCGCAGCGGCGGGGGTGCCAAAATGGAGGGGGCACTGGCCAGCCTGCCCCTCGCCCCCCGCTGCTGCCTGGTGCCACCACAACCAGCAGAACTTCGGGCGAAAACCGCGGCAGGGCGGGGCGCCCGGCCAGGCAGGGGGCGGGGCACCGCTCCGCAACGTGCATCATACGCAATGACGTCACGTGGCCCGCCCCCTCGCCTAGGGCACCAAAATTGCTAGCACCGGTCCTGGTCAAGACCACCACCATCACTTGAGGGCACTAGGTGAGAAAGCTCCGCAAAAAAAATCCTCTCCTCTCCTATCTTTTGTGCTCCTGGCACAAAAGGCAGGTGCAATCTGTGTGCTGCTCACCTGGGCTAAAAGGGGATGGATAGTAAGTCCCTTTTCCTGGCCAAGCACAGGCTTAGGATAAGGATGCAGCCAGGCCAAATGGGTATCAACAGGACCAGCTCTAAGGGTCACTGAGGTCTCATCATCCACACACAGCTGTAATCTTCATCCACTAACAGTGCTGCCCAGTGGAACTTCAGATGGAAAGCAGAGCAGCGGGTCAAGAGGGCAGTGGGTCTTGCGATCACACCACAGCTTTAAGGCTCTCGAGCACAGCTAAATAAAGCATGCGGCTTACGGGGAGTGTGGCTGGGAAGACGAGGGATTGCCCTAACGAGGCGGGCGGATGAAAATTTAAAACGTACCTGACAAAATTGCTGAGCTGAAACAATCCTTGCAGCTCGAATAATACAAAGTTCCCCAGGACAGGGTGCTAATTACAAAACCGCAAGGACAAAAAAAAGATGACGAGCCCAGCTTGACATATTGGGAGAGGACTGAGGGCCCAGATAAAGGGAGATTTCTGAAGGCAGAAGCCATATGGATTTATTGCTGGTCAGTGTTAGGGGCACCTGCAGTGGTGAATGGTTCAAATATTAAGGTTCATTATTGTTCCACAAGATGTGTACCTCTTTAAAAGTCACTGTAAATGTTATGACCTAGTTTTACAGCTGTGGGGCAGTACAGCAGGTGTTGTTAAGTTTGTGTTAATTAAGCTGTGACAGCAATCAGATGTAGTATATAAGGAACGTTGTGTATCTCTCTCTCGGTACCCTGGTGGGTGGGTCACTGGTTGGGTCATGTTTTGCAAGGTTTTGTAAACTTAGTATAACTTCTGTTATTTTATTTTTCTATAATGAAAACCAGGCATCCTCAAACTCGGCCCTCCAGATGTTTTGGGACTACAATTCCCACCACCCCTGACCACTGGTCCTGTTAGCTAGGGATGATGGGAGTTGTAGTCCCAAAACATCTGGAGGGCCAAGCTTGGGGATGCCTGATTAAAACCAAGCAAAGGACTTATTTTGCATTCTCTTAATTATGTTCAGAACGTGTAGTTTCCTCAGCATGTCTTCTGCAGAGCAGTTACTCCGCTTAAATTCATAACATGCAGAAGGTCCCAGGTGCAGTCCCTGGCTTCTCTGGTAGCAAGCAGATGCTCTGTCGCTGAGCTATGGCCCTTCCCAGGGACACTGGAACCCGTAACATAGGGAATAAGTGGTGTGGAATCCACAGCATGTGATGGTTGCATGTTCCATGTCCACAAAAGTTGGAAGGATGGGAAACCAGATTATATCTGAGCGCAAGCCTGCGGAGTAGACCTCGCCCAGTTTTGCACAGACACTCACACACATTTCCAGTTCTTCTCACCACGGAAACCCCAAGGGAGCAGAGGTGCTGGTAGTGACTGTTCTCAGGACAAAGTCTCCTGCACAGCTATAGACTTTAAGGTTGGGGTTGGTTTCCAAATGGAGGAACGGAAAGCAACAGAACAAAGAACAAAAGCAAACCATGTGTGCCTTATATGTAAGGAGCTGCTAAATCAGGGGCAGGGAATCTCAGGCCCTGGAGCTCAATGCGGCCCTCCATGTATTTCTATCTGGACCTCAGGACTCTCACTGGGTGGAGCAATGAATGTAAATTTTACCTTCTTCAGCCCACTGACTGCATTCCCTTCTGGGCAAATTTCTGAGGGCCGCATGTCAGCCAGTGGTGGGTGGAGCCAGAGGCAAAAGTGGGAGGAGCAACAAATGTAAATTTTCTCTTTATGCAATGGGCTAGTTTTTACCCACACTCCTCTCTGTCCTCCATCCAGACATGCAAGAGGCATTGCCAGAGTTCAAGAACGCCTTCCAGTCAGGAAAAAACATTTGGGTGGATTTTTTCGGGGGGGGGGGGAATCAGTGAGGGGTGTGGCCTGGGGGATGTGTTCTGAGGAGAGTTTAGAAGGCCAAACTGAGAGGTGTGGAGGACCACATTTGGCCCCTGGGACCTGAGGTCCCCCACCCTTGTCTTAGGGGTACCCTGAGCTCTCTGCAGACAGTCATATGTGTTACTTCATGCAGCGCTTCATTTTTTTAATTTATTAACAGGGCAGGATCCTCTCCTGTTTATTATTCCCCCCCATGTATTTTTATTAAAGATTTCTTGATCTGCAAAAGTATGTGCAATGTCTCTCATATTTTTTACATGTATCATTTTTACAAATCAGTTTCATTTGTTGAGACATTAGGAAGAAAAGGGGGAAAGAGGTGGACGGGGGTGGGAGGATGGGTGAGGGTGGGGTCGGGTGACGATGTTTCTATTTTACTTAATATATGTAGGGTTTGATGTCAGTGTTGCTTGTGCAGGTTCTCTGCTATTCACTTGTGTTCCTTTGGTGGTGAGAGAGGTTGGGGTTGGCCTACGGTGTGGTTGTTCGTTTGTGGTTGGCTGTGGTGATCTTTGTTTTCATGTGTGAGTGGGGTGGGTGGGTGTTTTGGATCAGGTTAGCCATATTGATTTGCATGCTGTTGGTAGATTTTTGTCATTGTCTTGTTGGGCTGTGTGTGTGATAAATGGGAGCCATCCCGGGGTGAAGGCGTCTTCTTCTATTTGTCCCTGTGTCATTTTCAGCTTATTGGTTAATTTTGGTAACATTGGTCCATGCTTACTCCTGACAGGTCTCTCCAGTGTCTGTTTATGATGTTTCTGGCTGCTGAAAGTAGGTGGGCTATGAGTTCTTTGTGGTGTAAGTGGGCATTATCGTCTTGGAAGATGTTTGAGGGATTCTCCTGCTCATTGGGCTGAACGAGGCTCTAGACATTAGCCCCCAAATTCCTGCCCTGGTGGCACCACTGGCTCCAAAAATCCTGGCAGGGCCCACCACTGAGGTCCACCCTTCGCTTTTATTCTCCAACTCAGTGGTCTGAGCAGAACCAGGTGGCTGAGTCCAGCTGCCATTTTAACTCTCGACGCAGCATCATGTGGAGGAAACATCTCCCGGGGACATTAAAAGAGTGGCCCTCCGCCACCCAGTGTTAGCAACTAATGATGCCAGGCAAAACCAAAAGAGGAAGGGGGCTCGCTAGAACACACTTTGCCCAGGACCCCGTCAAACATGGCTGCTGCTGTCATCCCGAGTCTGTCTTAGCTTTTCACAGAAATGCCTTGCCCCAAGAGCTCTTCCTCCTGTTGTAATTCTTCCATTCCACCTTAAGGGTTGGACATGTGACTTGGGCTGGTTGGTTGGAGTTAACTGCCACTGTGCTGTACTTCTGATGATGATAACGTCTGATCCTTTACCTCAGGTTTTGTCCTGCTGTTTTGTTTAATAAAGATGCTTGTTTAAAACGTTCATACAAGCCTCTGTTATGCCAACTTCTGCTGCGTAAAGAAATCTGAAGGTGTGCCTAGCTGTCTGAAGACTAGGCCCATGATTTCTGCTGATCCAGGGACTGAAACTCAAACACCAGATATTAGCTGTTACTGAGTGAGCTAACTGGGAGGGCATGCCAGTTGCTCTGGTCAACCTGGAATATCAACAACATAAGGTTATGGGCCCAGATCCACGGCGCTTACACAGAGGTATGTGGAGAAGTGAAGCAAGCATAACCCCGGCCTACTGCTAGAGGCTTTTAAAGTCTGAGGTAAAATATTTTTGACTGAAGTGAAGCAGGCCGCACACCTGCTTGTAAAGCTGTAAAGAGCTGTGTTCAGCCAGGAACTGAGCTGAGCTGAGGTGAAAGAGCAGGAATGGATCTTTCTGAGACTGCAATGGGGGGAGGCCCCTGTCTGCGTTTGAATGGACAAAACTATCAGACCTGGTCAGTCTATTGTGAGGCTCAATTGAGATGGGCTGCAGTGTGGCACACTGTGATAGAAGCCCCACCTACTCCTCTCACAGATGCATGGTCTACTGCTGACTCCAAGACCATGGGAATTATAGTATTATTAGTGTCTGCAGAGGAGCTTATCACGCTGAATGGAAAAGTCACTGCTAGTCAAATGTGGAATGCATTACGAGACACACATTTGAGACAAGAAGCAGGATCTGTTCTATATTTCAGAAAGCTGCACACTAGAAAGCTTGAGCCTGGAGGGAATTTGAGAGACCATGTTTTAGAATTATTAAGACTGAGACAGGAATTGGTGTACCGAGGTTTCAATGTGCCTGAAAATTTATTTTCTGTTTTAATTCTGGATTCTTTGGATGTTAGTTACAGTGCAATAGCCAGCCAGCTGGCAACTCTTCCAGCACAAGAATTAACTGCTTCCAAAGTAATGGCAGTTCTGCAAAATGAATATGATCGAAGGAATGCAACAACTCCCGATTGTCTACTTCAGGAGGAGCAGGCATCAACGTCGTTTGGGACAGTGTTGCAGCCAACAGGGGGAGCTAAAGCATTATCAGCTGTAAAATGTTGGAAATGTGGAAACCAAGGCCATATCCAATGAAATTGTCCCAAGGCAAAAGGCAGACAAAAGCAAATGTCTACAGATGGCAAGAAGAAGGGGGGCCAAAAGTCAAAGAATGTGCAAAACAAGGTTTTTGTTGTACATGCGACTTCAACAAAGGCTAAAGGCAGATTTATTGTGGACTCTGCAGCCACACGCCACATTTGCAAAGATAAACATTTGTTTATTTCTTTCAAGTCACAGGAGGGCCAGATTCATCAGGCTGATGGGACTTCGATCCAGATTGCAGGAGAAGGAGTGATCGAGCTTAAAAGTTTGAATTCCACTATTAACAAAGTTCTTTTTGTTCCAGAGTCAGCTGAGAACCTGCTGAGTGTTCCCCAGCTCACAGAGAAGAACTTTGATGTTTTCTTTTCAAAGGGCATATGCATCATCAGCAAGGACGATGAGGAACTCTTTCGTGCTGACTACGTGAATAGTTTATTTCAGATTGCTTATGATGATATTGGTGTAAATGTGCAGAGTAATGATTCTTGTTGTATGGTGAAAACTAACAAAGTTCTCCATGCAGATTGTATTCATACACACCACAGGAGATTTGGTCATATGTCCTGGCAGACGCTAACCAAAATGCCAGAAGTAGTTAATGGTCTAACCATTAAACCATGCAAGTTCTACATGAAGTGCAAGTCATGTGCAGAGCACAAGGTGAAGGTGGCTTCAAAGGGTAAGGTATCTGGCAGACAAGTTTCAAAACCCTACCAGATTGTCCATGCTGACCTTGTTGGTCCATTGGCGCCCTCTCTTGGTGGAGCTAAATATTTCATGGTATTGATTGATGCTTTTTCCAGATACATTCATGTGTATTTGCTCAAGCAAAAGTCAGATGCATTTTCTAAGTTCAAAGAATTCTATGCCTGGTTGAAAAATGCCCATGGAAAGCAACTACAATGTCTTTTCACTGACCGTGGTGGAGAATTCACTTCTCAGCAATTTGAGGCTTTTCTAACTGAGAAGGGAATCCAGCATGACCTCGCTTGTCCACGATCTCCATGGGAGAATGGACTTTGCGAAAGAGCAAACCAGACATTGCTACAAGGTTTAAAAACTCAGTTAAATGATGCCAATCTACCTGAATCTTATTGGGGGGAGAGTTTGAATCATTTTGTGCATACTTACAATAGGAGATTATCTACATCCATAGGTTGCACCCCTTATGAAAAGATGTTTGGCAAGAAGCCTTATGGCAAGTACATGAGAATCTTTGGTTCTGACATGTGGGTACATACTCCACAGAGCAGCAAGCTCGGGAAGCGTGGTGTACTTGGGATTTTTGTAGGCTATGAGAAAGGTGCATACAGAGTATACATGCCCGACACAAAGACAGTAAGGTTCACCAAAAGTGTGGAGTATTGTGCTAAATGGGGTGAAAATGTGGGGATTTTCCAAAGTCATCCTGAAGCTGAGGAAGCAGAGGAAGCTAAGGATGATGATCAGGGTTCGGATTCCGATTCAGTGGGAGGTACTGATGCTGCTGTCAGCAACAGCGAAACAATTAAATACCAGAGCGATAAAGCTTCACTCAGACCATCTGATGTGTCTGAAACTGAATTGGATGAACCACAGTTCATCAATGGCCGCATTTCTCCAAACAAGGAGGAGATGAGCGTTAAAGACTCACGTCTGATACGCAAATCACAAAGGGCCACGAAGGGCAAACCACCCAAAAGGTTTGATGATGAGTTTGCCAGCACAGCTACTGCTGTTGTTGGTAGCTCAATGAAGGTGTGGGAACCTTCAAGTTTTCAAGAAATTCGAGAACTGTCCTCAAAGGACGCTGAGCCATGGTTAAAGGCTATAAATGATGAACTTAGTTCCTTGGAAAGAAACAAGACCTGGGAGTTAGTTCCAGTAGTTCCAGGAATGAGACTGGTTGGGAGCAAATGGGTTTTTAAAGTCAAGACCGATCAGAATGGAAAAGTTGTTAGGCACAAAGCAAGATTAGTTGCCAGAGGTTTTTCCCAGATACCAGGTCAAGATTATAATGAAACCTATTCTCCCACCATCAAATTTGAGAGCATTAGGCTTATGCTCAAGATTGCTGCAGAAGAAAAGCTTCATGTTTCCCATCATGACGTAAATACAGCTTTTTTGTATGGGATTTTAGAAGAGGAATTGTACATGCTTCCACCTGACGGAGTGCAAATACAGAAAGGGATGGTATGTAAACTAAAGAAATCCCTATATGGTCTTAAACAAAGTGCCAGGTGTTGGAATACCAAGCTTACTGAGACAATGCTATCTCTAGGTTTTCATCAAGGAAAGGCGGATCCATGTGTGTTTGTCAAAGAAGAAGGGCAACGTAAACTGTATTGTGTTTGTTTTGTTGACGATCTTTTGTTGTTTTGGAAAGATCAAGATTTATACCAAAACACCCTAGCTCAATTAAAGGAGCACTTTGATATGAAGGATATTGGCCAGGTATCCAACTATCTATCTCTGCAGGTAGAAAAAGACCAAACAGGTAATTTTCTGGTTCACCAAACTCAGAAAATTGCTGATGTATTAGCCAGACTAAATTTGACTGATGCGAATCCTGTGGACACCCCGATGGTGACAGGTTATCAAAGAGATGAAAAGGCTGAAGCATTTTCTGATATAACGTTGTATAGATGCATTCTGGGCAAACTAAATTTTATTGCCAGATGTTCAAGGCCTGACATAGCTGCTAGCACTAATCTGCTCAGCAGACACTCTAATAATCCTACTGTTCAGGATTGGAAATCATTAAAACGCATAGCTCGTTATTTGAAAGGGACTATGCACTATGGGCTGAGGTTCACCAGTCAGAAAACTGGAGGTCTGGAAATTTTTGCTGATGCAAGTTTTGGAAGTGATACCACAGACGGTACAAGTACTTCTGGAGTATGTTATATGTACAACCGTTGTCTGTTTGATTGGATATGCAGAAAGCAAACGACAGTAAGTTTAAGTTCTTGTGAGGCTGAACTAAATGCATTGTCGTTATCGCTGATGGATTGCAATTGGTTGATACAACTGTTTCAGGATATCAGTGTCAAAGTGATTTATCCTATACAGGTGTATCAAGACAACAGATCTTGTTTGGCTTTGCTTAATTCAGAGAGTTGCAAGCAAAGAACCAAATACTTACAAATAAAATTACACCGTGCAAGGGAATGCATAAAGAAAGGAATTATTCAGGTGTCATATATGGCAGGTAACGAGATTCCTGCAGATCTGTTGTCTAAAGTTGTTAACAAACAACAACTGCATGTGTATATGCATAAGCTACAGTTGGTTAGTAAAACCAGTGCTTAATGTTACATGGAAAGGGGGAGGTTGTTGTAATTCTTCCATTCCACCTTAAGGGTTGGACATGTGACTTGGGCTGGTCGGTTGGAGTTAACTGCCACTGTGCTGTACTTCTGATGATGATAACGTCTGATCCTTTACCTCAGGTTTTGTCCTGCTGTTTTGTTTAATAAAGATGCTTGTTTAAAACATTCATACAAGCCTCTGTTATGCCAACTTCTGCTGCGTAAAGAAATCTGAAGGTGTGCCTAGCTGTCTGAAGACTAGGCCCATGATTTCTGCTGATCCAGGGACTGAAACTCAAACACCAGATATTAGCTGTTACTGAGTGAGCTAACTGGGAGGGTATGCCAGTTGCTCTGGTCAACCCACCTCCTCCACTCAAACTTCCTGTGAAGGAAATGGCCTCAGGATGTGGAGCAAGGGGACACACTCCCTTCTTCTTAGAACCGCAAGGGTGAAGGGTCATTCTAAGAGAGTAAAGGGAAGCAGAGGTCCTTGGGAGATAGCGGCCCAAAGGAATTCCCCCTGCCATCCCAACAGGCTGGGCAGGTGGTGTGGAGGGTGGGCCAAAACCGAGGTGTCAACCTAAGGTTTTATTTTACGCCCATTCTTTATATCAAAATTTCCACAGCAGAAAATCCGGCTTCTAGGAAGCACGGTGTCTTGTACGAGGGTTGGGAACACCACAGAGGGGAACGACAGATTCTCTGATCTTCACTACCAACAAACACAATAGATTCTCTGATCTTCACTGCTAATGAAGTGTTGGACTTTCGGGGGAAGAGAGGGGAGCTAGCCCCGTTGTACATCAGGGGTGGGGGGGGCTGTGTGGAGAGTCTCTTCCTTTAAATACCTGGGAGTCCATCTTAGTGAAGACCTAACTTGGAAGGTCAATACAGCCCAGGTGGTTGGGAAGGCCCAACAGAGACTTCATTTCCTAAGGGTCTTGCGAAAGAACAAAGTTGAACAGCAACTGATGATTTCCTTCTATCGGTCCATGATAGAAAGTGCTCTCTCATACTGCATTACGGTGTGGTATGCTGGCTTGACAGCCATGGACAGAGAGTCCATAAGGAGGGTGGTGAAGACAGCACAGGATATCATGGGCTGTCCCGAGTCCGCTAGATGTTATCGTGAGAGGCCGTTGCCTCAGAAGAGTGAGGAACATTCTCAGGGATGACTCACACCCTGGCCAGCACCTTTCTAATCTCCTGCCCTCGGGCAGGAGATATAGTAGCATGATAAGCCGAACCAACAGGTTAAAGAACAGTTTCTACCCATGGGCCGTGAGGCTGCTGAATGGAAGACAGCAACATTGCAGCTGACGTTAGGGGTTGGTGGTAGTACGACAGCACACAGAGTGTGACAAGGACTGAGAGATTGGGGGGGAGGGGGGCTCGTTTAATCTCACTGTAAACATGTGGTACAGTGACAATAAAGTATTTCTATTTCTATTTAATGAATACAACAGGTTCCCCGATCTTCAGTGCTACTGAAAACCGTAGGCACCAGCGGCAGCAACACAGAGGCCAAAGGCAAGGAGGTGAGGCCTAGTATCTTCTCCTCCGAAGATGAGCAGATGGAATTATCAGAGCCATGATGGCTGGGGATATTCAAAGAGGAGGTCTGCACCTCTATACAGAACAATTCAAATTAATTCTGCCTTACACTGGCCCACAAAACTCCATTAAAAAGGGGGGGGGGAACGGATATTGCAAATGCCTGATGTGCAAGTCGGAAGAACACAGCTTACTTTTAGTGGTTCTTTCTCTGACGCGTCCCCCATGTTGTCGTTGGCTTTGTATTTTCGCTCTTTCTCCCGGTGATCGATGGTCGAGTAGCCATCTGCAGAGGAATGACAGGAGCCCATAAAGGAAGCATGGCATTAAATGGGTGCCCATTCCACTGTTTCAAAAACAGCATCACAGTGGATACAAACCTTCACCCCACCCCCAAACTAGCACACATGGTCACACGCATACAAAGACATCGTTCCACTGCTAGCATCTGTAGGTATTTTTCTTTTATTTTGTAAAAAATTGTTTATCTAGATACATTAGAACAAATTGTCCCCAAACAATGCAGCAAAATTATAGAATTAAAAACATAAAACCCATAATGAATTGACAAGGTACTTTGTCTTAGCTGAAAAGAAAATCTCCCCCCTGGATTGCAGAAATGTAATGTCCAATGAAACGAAAATATTATAACGTCTGTATATTAAGAGTAGACTTCAAGGACCTGTCTTTTGTTATCTAGATTATTCGCAAACAAACTAGAATTCCATCATTATCCCACAAATGTGTCTCTGTCGGGTTCCTCCTGCTATTCTTAATTTATGCTCAAGTTGATCATTTAATAAAAGGGACATGGGTGGACTTGCCGATTAGAAGGTCGGCGGTTCGGATCCCCACGACGGGGTGAGCTCCTGTTGCTTGGTCCCTGCTCCTGCCAACCTAGCAGTTCGAAAGCACGTCAAAGTGCAAGTAGATAAATAGGTACTGCTCTGGCGGGAAGGTAAACAGCGTTTCCGTGCGCTGCTCTGGTTTGCCAGAAGCGGCCTAGTCATGCTGGCCACATGACCCGGACCTCAGCCAATAAAGCAAGATGAGCACTGCAACCCCAGAGTCATCAGTGACTGGACCTAACAGTCAGGGGTCCCTTTACCTTTATATCATTTAAAAGTGCTGCCACACCCTTTGGTCCCATGATGTCAGGTGAGGGCATGTAAGGTCTTTCCAAAGGGTACCAATGGTCTTCCTTATGCTCTTATGTTATCTGAGCACTTGGGCATAATGGAGGATTCCCTGTTGCCCCACAAACCTGCCAGGCTATTCAGATGTCCACTGGCAGCCCTGCTTCAGACACCCCTAAATTTCAGAGTTGAAGACCTCCTAGGAAACGGATCTCTAGCCCCTCTCCTGAAGGACCACCTCCGCAAATACCTGTCACAACCCCTCACACTACTCTAAGGAAGATGTAGATGAGGAGGGAGTTCAGGCTGCTCCTCTGCTCAGGGAGGAGAGGATAAAATGGGGAGGTGGAAAACCACCTTGAGCTCGATAGTCAACTTGGATTGCTTCAGAAGAAGATTAGGCAATTTCATGGAGACAAGGCTGTCAATGTAGGCTATGTACCCTACCCCCTCCACTGCCAGAGGCATAGCGCTTCTGGATACCAGTTGCCGAGAATTGCAGACAGGCAGAGTGCTGTTGCCCTCATGTCCAGCTTGCAGGCTTCTCCACAGGCATTTGGTTGGCCACTGGGAGAATGGGATGCTGGACTTGATGGGCCATTAGCTTGGTCCATCAGCCTCATCTAATAGTCCTATGATGGCGTTCTTAATCCTACCGCCTGCCGTTGCCTGCATTTGAGATCCAGTTTCCCTCTACACCCCCGTAAGTCTTTCTTAAATTCACAATGCACGCTGATTGATGGAAAACCCTTTTTACTCTGGGTACATAACTAATGTGTTCCAGCAAAGGAGCTTCTGATCCTCAGCTTTACACTGCCAGGCTGGTTAATACACGGTCACCCTGTTGCGCGCTCTCATTTGAAGTGAATCTCTTCCCACCGAGAGGATGTATATCGGAGCTTTCCCTTAAGCAAGGAACATATTGACAGCTTATTCATGCTGGCTGGAAGGTTTGAAGCGAGGGATATGAAAAGCAACACAACATAATCTTTTTTCTTCCTGTTGTTACAGTTTTAGGTTTGAAGAGGAGCTGTACTTGGTTTTTAAAAACACACACAACCTTCCTTCTCATAGATGAGAAAGCTGGATCTAACATTTATTTATTTATAAATGCTTTTTATTCCAGATGCAAATCCGAAACTCTTAGATGTTGGATTTTATCAGCGCAGAATTAAAACATAGGAACCAGCTGTAAATGGAGCCATACCGTTTAGCTTAGAATTATCTGCAGTAAACATCAGTGGCCATCATTTGGAATGAATGTTGTTTGGAATGAACTAATTCAGGGAACTTAACCAAGTTCCCTGAATTAGTTAAAAAATCTGCAAACTACTCAGTGATGATGTCCAACCATATGCTGATTTCAAGCTGCTGTAAAAGTATTTTTCTTTATGCTCTTTTTCATTTGCTTATTTTGTTTATTAATGTAATATTTTTTTTAAAAAAAACAAACAACCTCTGAATTACACGTGAAAGCAGTCCCCACAATTGCCCCTTAACTCATCTACCGGTATTTCATCTTTCTTTCTTTTTTGTAGGATTCCTCTACAATCCTGTTTCCTTCTCAATGCCCCCACCCCAGCAATTCCCAAAATGCCTCTAGAATGATGCTGTATCATTGGGATCTTTCAAACTTGTGATTTCTACAAGCTGGAGCAAGAGACCATAAGAGCAGATTACCAGAAAATGCAATTAAATAATCATGCTTTACTGGCAAGTAGATTCAGGTAGGTAGCCGTGTTGGTCTGACGCATCTCGCTTTATTGGCCGAGGGAGCCGGCGTACAGCTTTCGGGTCATGTGGCCAGCATGACAAAGCCGCTTCTGGTGAACCAGAGCAGCGCACAGAAACGGCGTTTACCTTCCCGCTGCAGCGGTACCTATTTATCTACTTGCACTTTGACGTGCTTTCAAACTGCTAGGTGGGCAGGAGCTGGGACCGAGCAACAGGAGCTCACCCCGTCGCGGGGATTCGAACCGCCGACCTTCTGATCGGCAAGCCCTAGGCTCTGTGGTTTAACCCACAGTGCCACCCGCGTCCCTTAGGGAAAGGCTTTACTATGGAAGAAAGGTAGAAGTGACTGATCCATAACTGCATTTACCTGGCCCGAGTTCATCCATAGGAATCATATCCCGACTTCCGGTCTTCTCGTTATCTACAGGAGAGAAGAATAGAAACTAGTTGGTCTGTTGGAGAGGCGGATCAGGCCTCACAATCCACAGGGAGAGGGAAGGAGGCAATAATTTTCTGAGTGGAGGGAGCGTGTGCTAAAAGCAAATGTTTACAGGCTGGTGACTTCCAACCCACTTAAGGTAATAATAATAAGAATTTATTATTTATACCCCGTCCACCTGGTTTCCCCAGCCACTCTGGGCGGCTCCCAACAGAATATTATTAATAATAAAAAAGCGATAAAACATCAAACATTAAAAACTCCCCTAAACAGGGCTGCCTTCAGATGTCTTCTAAAAGTCAGATTGTGGTTCATTTCCTTGACATCTGATGGGAGGGTGTTCCACAGGGCGGGCGCCACTACCGAGAAGGCTCTCTGCCTGGTTCCCTGTAACCTCACTTCTTGCAGGGAGGGAACCGCCAGAAGGCTCTTGGCTCTGGACCTCAGTGTCCAGGCTGAATGATGGGGGTGGAGACGCTCCTTCAGGTATACTGGGTTGAGGCCATATAGGGCTTTAAAGGTCAGCACCAACACTGAATTGTGCTCGGAAGCGTACTGGGAGCCAATGTAGGTCTTTCAGGACTGGTGTTATATGTCCTGGCGGCTACTCCCGGTCACCAGTCTAGCTGCCGCATTCTTGATTAGTTGTAGTTTCCAGGTCACCTTCAAATGTAGCCCCACATAGAGCGCATTGCAGTAGTCCAAGCAGGAGATAACCAGAGCATGCACCACTCTGGCGAGGCAGCACCATGATACCACTTTAAATAGTCATGCCTTCTCCCAAAGAATCCTGGGAGCTGTAGTTTGTTAGGAGATGCCTATTCCCCTCTCAGAGCGGTTGAACAAGCAATCCCTCTTCCCAGGGAACTCTGGGAATTGTAGCTCTGTGAGGAGAACAAGGGCTTCCTAGCAATTCTCAGCACTATTTACATTTAAAGCACTATTATACTCTTTCAACTGTCATGGATTCCACAAATAACTCCATATAGTTTGTTAGAGGTCCTGAGAGTATTTAGGAGCTCCCCCCAGTCTCCTCACAGAGTTACAATTCCCAGAGTTCCCTGGGATGAGATTGACCATTAAACAACTCTGAAAATTGTAGCTCTATGAGGCAAATTAGTAATAATATTAATAATAGTAATAGTAATAATAATATTGAATTTATATACTGCCCTATACCCGGAGGTCTCAGGGCAGTTCACAGAACAAAATCAAAATATAAAACCACAAAATATATAATTAAAATAAAAACAGCAACACAATAACCCTCCCCCCAAAAAACCCCACATTTTAAAATGGCATACATAGGATGTCAATCAAATCAACCAAAGGCCTAGTTAAAAAGGAATGTTTTTGCCTGGCGCCTAAAGGTGTATAATGAAGGCGCCAGGCGAATTTCCCAGAATTCTTTGTGGGGAGCCATAACTGTTTAAAGTTGCATGTTATTGCTTTAAATGAGGCCAGTCTCTCAGCCTAACCTACTCCGCAGGGTTGTTGTGCCACCTTGAGCTCCTTGGGAGGAAAGGCGGAATATATATTTATTGAATCAACACGTTAGAATGAATGCTTGGCATTGCGTCCAGCCTGACCCCCAGTATCTTCTCATTTTCCCACGACTGCTAGAAGCAGCTCAAGACGGGCCCCTCTGGGACGAGCACAGACCTTGACTTTTATCCACGAGAGGCAGGGTGCTGTCGTCATAGCCAGACTTGCAAGAGGTGCCTTTGGATCCCTTAGGAGTCGCAGACGCAGACTGGGAAGAAAGGAAAACGCCAGAGTCAGCAGCTTTGCAGGGAACAGAGCGGAAAGCAAAACCCGCTTCAGAAAGTTATCATGAAACACTCATTCCAACAAAACCAAACTGCGTCCTACTTCCTATTTTTAGTATGGCGGTAGTCAGCAAAAAGTCGGCATACTGAGAGCTCATTTTTCCAGCTTGTGTGCTTTATGGTCTTACTGGGATGGGAAGACGGAAGCGGTTTTCCAGGTGCGACAACGCTGCTCTATTAGTTTCCTGGCAGGTGAATCACTGTTCCTTACCAGGAGGGGCGGGGAACCTCCCAGCAGCAATAAACCTGCTGAGAAGTTAAGCATCTAGGCAAAAAAGACTAAATTACAAAAAAGGAAGTCTACACCATGAAAGATCCCTGAAACGAGATGAGCGTATATTTATATAGTGATATAAATTTATAATAATAAATCACTATTTATATAGTGATACAAATAACCTTGACGAGTTGGAATTCTAATTTAGCTTCAGTTTTTGCAATAGCTTCGTAACAATAAGATCGTGTAGCTTACATAGCCCCTTGTCGACGTGTTTTACAAGCTATGGAGCTTGTTTTTGAACTTGTTTCTAGGTTTTTAACCTTTTGGATGAAGCTAAATTAGAATTCCAAGTTTGGATAACTACCACTTGTTTGGGAGTTTTTTGAAGTTTCCTTAATCCTCCCCCTAGAGTCAATAGCAAACAAACTATTTTGAGTTATATAAATGTATTTTTTTCCTTCTGAGGAAACTGATAGATCATAACAGTGAAACGAGAATTTTAGCCGGCAACTCGTCAAGGTTATTTGGAAGTTTATCTTGAGTTATTTCTTGTTATCTGGAGTTATTTGGAAGGTTTTCTTCAGTTATTTATATCTCTTTGATTTAGTTCATTACATTTTTGAGTTTTTTTCTCTTAAGCAAGTCTGCTCTTGAAGCATTAAATATATTGTTTGGTTTAGTATCACTATATAAATATATGCTCATCTCGTTTCAGGGATCTTTCACGGTGTATACTTCCTTTTTTGTAGAGAAGTTAAGCATAGCATCTCCACTCCATCTAGAGATGTATGTACCCCATTCTGGCTGGGGCACTGCAGTTGTGCCGCAGCAATTGACATTTGTGATTTTCCTGTGTGTTTCCAAAATTAGTTTTTAAGTGGCTGTCAGAGGTTGGCTGGTGCCCGTTGGGGCAGAAGGTGGGAAGCCCAACTGGTATGTGGAGGCAGAGCCAATGACAGACCGAGCCAACAAATGCTCTTTTCATTTTCCATCCTCCTCCCTGCAGAGTTCCAGAAAGGCAGCAGTAAGGGGAGGAAACTGACAGGCAGTGGAACTCCCTGGGCTGCTTGAAGAAGGCATTCAGTCAGGGGCTGGCTGAGGTTGGTGGGGCAGTGCCCCATTTGGAACAGCCTGTGCTGATAATTCCACTTATGACAATTGTTTCAGCATTAGAAACATAGCTGTCAACTTTTGGATTTGAAAATAAGGGACTTTTTCAAACTTTTGGATTTGAAAATAAGGGATGCCGCGAGGGCAGTGCGATGGCACCAAGTAGCCTCACCACCCTGCGCTCCAGAGGCTGCGCACGAGCGGGTGAGCGAAAGAGCGAGTGCGTAGATGGCAGGCAGGCTGCCTGTCTGGTTGGACGTGAGGGTCTGGCTGCAGAAGGCATGCAAGCTCCGCCCCCAGTCGGTCTCAGACTCCTTATTGGCAGCCGAGCAACGCAGCTGAGGAGCCTCCCTGGCCAGCAGGGTGGGAGAGGAGCTGCTTCCTTTGAAATCCGGGGAATTTAAGGGATATCAACAATCCGGGATAGCAGCGGGAAACGGCATTGGAATAAGGGAGTTTCCCGCAAAAAAAGGGAGGGTTGACAGCTATGGTTAGAAACCTTGTATGTGGACCCTGTAAATTAGTCAGATTGCATTTCTTTGTGCAGAAAGTATTCATCTGATGTGTAGAGATCTTTCCTATTCTAATTAACTCAAGAGGGTTCTGGAAGCTTCTCTGTGTGAAAGAAACAAGCAGAAAGTTCATGACGTTTGGATTATTCCTTCAGACAGGCTGAGTACAGCTGGCTTAAACTGGTTCTCTTATCTTTTCTGTCAAGGTCATGCTGACTATAAAAGGAGGGCCAGAAGGAGCCTGGGTTTCACTTTCTCTTTCTATCTCTCTTCCTTCTGGTATGGTGTTCTATATATAGTGTTAAGGTTAAGTCTTATTGTAAGTTATTGTAAATTTAAGTCTGCCGCAACTGGCTTTCTCATGGACAGTGCCAATCCTGAATGTATTGGATTTGTGACCACTATGCTCATTTGTGGGACGCGGGTGGCGCTGTGGGTTAAACCACAGAGCCTAGGGCTTGCCGATCAGAAGGTTGGCAGTTCGAATCCCCGCGACGGGTTGAGCTCCCATTGCTTGGTCCCTGCTCCTGCCCACCTAGCAGTTCGAAAGCACCTCAAAGTGCAAGTAGATAAATAGGTACCGCTCCGGTGGGAAGGTAAACGGTGTTTCCATTCGCTGCTCTGGTTCGCCAGAGGCAGCTTAGTCATGCTGGCCACATGACCTGGAAGCTGTCTGCGGACAAATGCCGGCTCCCTCGGCCAATAATGCGAGATGAGCGCCGCAACCACAGAGTCGTCCGCGACTGGACCTAACGGTCAGGGGTACCTTTACCTTTACCCTTTTTATGCTCATTTGTTACTTCAGTAGCAGTAAAGCTCTGCTGGATGAAATATTAATTGCCTCTGGTCTGTTTTGGGGGGAATCCTGCAACGTGTTTTAAGATTTTACTCTGCTAACTATACATTGGAGTTCTGCTCTGGATCAATATTGAGTGGAATTCCATGACAACATTTAATTTACAGTGGTGTGGTGTTTTATTTGACTACCACATTGCTTTCACAAATTTTATTTATTAGAGCTGCATCCCACTCGCAACTTCTTGCAACCCCCACATTAATTCCATAGAGCTTTCCCTTCCTGACCTCATGCAACCGCTAAGCTCGCTTTTCGCCTTCCCAACCCCATTTGCTCCAACAGCTCTCGAGCAGACCTCTGCGGTCGCCTTCACCTGGAAATGGGATTTGTTCCAGCCTTCCTTCTGCAAAACGCTCCGTAGCTCTTTGTAACTCCAGGTCATCTGAAGGACGTGAGAGGCTGCTTTCGTTTCCCTGGAAGACTGGCTGGTTTTGGAGGGGGCGGGGCGGGGGGGGGGAAGGTGGCAGGCAAAGAAGCAAACGTTGTAAGTCAGACAAATTCAGACATTGAAGCCTGTTGACAATTTAAGTCATTAACAAATGCAAGCCGAGATCGGTAAGCCGTTCTCTTGAATCTGAAACTATTACAAAGGGCCAGTTCTCACGACCATGTTTATGACATGGTACATTTATCTTAGGGTTCCTGCATATATTATTGCTCAGGCATGATTATTTGTGCTCGTGGTCACACACAACCCTGCTTTCAACACTGCTGGTGCCTGCAAAATTTTTGGGGTACTCACACACTGTATGACAAGCAATGCCTCAAACGTGATTGGATGGAACTGAGGTGTAAGGAAGAGGTAGAAACACCTTGGCCCACCCAAACCCCTGGATTTTCATAAAACCCTAAATATACTGTATTTTTCGCTCCATAAGACGCACCTTTTTCCTCCTAAAAAGTAAGGGGAAATGTCTGTGCGTCTTATGGAGCAAATGTGTGGTCCCTGGAGCTGAACTGCCCAGGGGCAAAAGCAGATCGTGCTTTTTTAAAAAAAAAGAGAGAAGGGGGTGTTGAAAGGAAGCCGGCTGAGCAGCTGCTCAGCAAACGATTGGGGGGAGAGAGATTCCAGCCCCGCCCCCTTGCAGAGGGAGGCTGTTTCCCCAGCGACATGTGACTGGCTGATTAGATTACTGAAGCTGCAGAACTGTGAGTTAAACCCCATAAAACAGAGTTTTTTTCCCCTTTGCAAAGTAAGCTCAACAACTTTGAGCTGATCCTCAAAAAATGGGGCTTTTCTCCTTTGCAAAAGAAGCTGCAGAAATTTGAGCTGATCCTCAAAATGGGGCTTTTCTCCTTTGCAAAAGAAGCTGCAGAAATTTGAGCTGATCCTCAAAATGGGGCTTTTCTCCTTTGCAAAAGAAGCTGCAGAAATTTGAGCTGATCCTAAAAAAATGGGGCTTTCCCCCTCTAAAAACTAGGTGCGTCCTATGGTCAGGTGTGCCTTATAGAGTGAAAAATACGGTAAATATAACTTCTCCCATTTAACAGTTCACCTGTCTTCCTTGCTAAGCCTCTGGAATGTGGCTTTGCCTTTTTTGATTCACTTCTGCCTGTGATGAGTTTGAGAAATATTTGCATCCATGCCATGCCTTGTAATTGTAAGCCAGGAGAAAGCAGCTTCTGACCAACATTTCTGCAAATAAGCTTTAAGGATCTTGGCTTCAGATAATACATAGCCTAAGGCTAAAGTTCACACTTCAGGCATTATTTCTTAATACTTTAATTCTCTCCCTATATTTCTGTTTCCTTTATTAAACGAGTCACTCTACATCTGCTTGTTTTTGCTTGGTTTTTTTCCTGCATTTTGTAAGTTGGCCATGTACTACCAAGGTGCTCATATGGAGTAATTTGAGGAGCTGAATGGTCCCAGGGCCAAAATAACAGACCAAACGCTTATACTCACAGTAATTATTTCATTGCAATACTTAGTTGCACTTCCCTTCCAGCTGCCTCAAAAAGGGAAAGGTGGTGGCGGCAGTTCCACTCAAAACAAATAAGTGTAGGTGCCAACCTGGCACCCACGGGCACCAGTGTGCCCACCAGGACCCCCTATGGCACCTCAGTAAATGCCCCCTCAAAAAACCCACAATGTTAGACTGCAGGCATAGGCAAACCAGCCCTCCAGATGTTTTGGGACTACAACTCCCATCATCCCTGACCCCTGGTCCTGTTAGCTAGGGATGATGGGAGTTGTAGTCCCAAAAACATCTGGAGGGCCAAGTTTGTCTATGCCTGGGTTAGAGTATGCAAAAATAAAAATATTTCCGCCCCGCCATCAAAAGGCAGCTTCTCTCTAGCACTGTTGTGGTGCAAATGAGAGCTATTTGAGATTATTGCCCATCTCCTTGCGATCGTTGCACATTGGGCCAGTTTATTTTGTTAACAGCCTTATCATTGCCATCCATATAATGGAATGTTGTGAAAGGACAAACGTCTCCCACTCTGCCAATAAATGTCTGGATTTCCTTAAATGATGATGCCTGATAAATGCATGCCTGATGCTGAGGAATAGAGCAGGCAACAAGGGAATCTGTCCCGAGATGACGGATCGTTTCGTTCTATTGATCTTGTCTCTGAAGTCAACTCAACCTATTAAGGGCGGTGATTTACGATAAGCAGTTACGGCATGTGCATTAAACGCTCCAGCTGCGCAACCAAAAGATGAAACGCAAAAGTTGGAAGCCACAGATGTCCCAGAGTTATTTTATTTCCTGCTTTAGAGATACAATGGTCAGCATGATGCTCCTAACACTTCCCTTGAAGAGGAGGTGAGCACCAGAGCCCCGAAAAGTCATTCTCTGCCTCGGAACAGAAAACGAGTTCCTGCAGATGCACAGGGAGTGTTCTTTAAAGCTCAAATATATATTTAAGTCCAATACACCAGTTAGTGCTCATGCTTAGCTTAGCAAACAGGCGCCTGGGCAAGTTTGGCAGTGCTCCTGAGTCTTGGGGGGTTAAGCAGTGTGCCAAATCAAACAGCCCAGAGCATCAGCCCAGACTTAGCAACCTATCCTCTCGATCTGTGCTTTTCATGACCTCTTTAGCTTATCCTAGGACAAGAGACACACACACTCACAAAAGACATCCTCCAGTATGCTCCTTGTTTGATGCAAATGCTGTCTGAGCTAACGTTAATGCCCAGGACATGGACCAAAGAAGTGAAATGTCGGGTGGCGTCAGAGGAGAGAACAACACAAGAACAAGGAGCAAATAACCTCCCCGTACCAACTTGTCCTCTTTCTCTTTGATTGGTGGTGTTGGTTTGGGTTCAAAGTGAAAGGAAGCCAACAGGCAGTGGCAACTGGGGTGGGATGGCGGGGTCAAGCAAAAGGCCTTGAGGTCTCTCTGCAACATCTCCAGGGACGGCAGTAAGGAACGCCTCTCTGAACCCTGGAGAGCTCCAGCCAGTCAGTGTAGACAAGACTGAACTAGATGAAAGATTGATCTGACTTGGTATAAGACAGATTCCTAGGTTTCAGCCCAGTATCCCTGAAGGAGTGTCTCCACCCCCATTGTTCTTCCCGGACACTGAAGTCCAGCTCCGAGAGCCTTCTGGCGGTTCCCTCACTGTGAGAAGTGAAGTTACAGGGAACCAGGCAGAGGGCCTTCTCGGTAGTGGCACCTGCCCTGTGGAATGCCGTCCCATCAGATGTCAAGGAAATAAGCAACTATCTGACTTTTAGATAAGTGTGCATGCACATGAAATCTCATACCAAGAAAAAACTTAGTTGGCCTCTAAGGTGCTACTGGAAGGAATTTTTTTATTTTTTATTTTGTTTCGACTACAGCAGACCAACACGGCTACCTACCTGTAACTGACTTTTAGAAGACATCTGAAGGCAGCCCTGTTTAGGGAAGTTTTAAATGTTTGATATTTTATCGCTTTTTTATTGTTGTTGTTGGTATACTGTTGGAAGCCGCCCAGGATGGCTGGGGGAACCCAGCCAGATGGGCGGAGTATAAATAATAATATTTATTATTATTATTATTATTATTATTATTATTATTATTATTACCCAAGGCCCTCTGAAACCAGGAGCCGGCACTGCACTCTAATATAGTACAGTCAGAAATACAAGTGCATTTGGAATTCCTGGGGAGAAAAACAGGATTTGCCCTCCCATGATTGTCTATAAATACTCATTATCTGAGTATTCCAAATTGAGCTACCCTCTCCTGTCTGCGCGGGTGGCGCTGTGGGTTACACCACATAGCCTAGGGCTTGCCGATCAGAAGGTCGGCGGTTCGAATCCCCGCAATGGGGTCAGCTCCCGTTGCTTGGTCCTGCTCCTGCCAACCTAGCAGTTCGAAAGCACGTCAAAGTGCAAGTAGATAAATAGGTACCGCTCCGGCGGGAAGGTAAACAGCGTTTCCATGCACTGCTCTGGCTCACCAGAAGCGGCTTAGTCATGTTGGCCACATGACCTGGAAGCTGTACGCCGGCTCCTTGGCCAATAGAGCGAGATGAGCGCCGCAACCCCAGAGTCGGTCACGACTGGACCTAATGGTCAGGGGTCCCTTTACCTTTACCTCCTGTCTGCACCATCTCTCATCAACAGAGCACATGCATGTTCCAAACCCAGCACTGCCAGATGAAAAGGTTGCAGGTAGCAGGCGACAGGAAGGATCCTTTGGAATGATCCAGAGAAGCTGCCACTCAAGAGCAGGCAACACTGGGCAAGATGGAGCAGCCGTCTGAGCAGGTAGGAGGCAGCATCCTTCGTCCTTGCGGGCATGTTAAAGAAAAACTAACCTTGATTTGCTGATAGCGACCAGCTTCTGAATGCCTTGCGTCTGGATCAGGGACCTGGCATTTTCCACGCTGTCGGTAATGATTTCATGGATGGTATTTAGGACTGCAACCACAGTGTCCTCCTCCAGGTTTTTCGAAGACCTCTGTTGCTTGCTGGGTAAATTTCTCACTAGCTCCCCCATGGCATAACTACCTGAGGAACAGAAAGGGCCCTCGTTAGTTCAATCCGATCGTTCAGTTCAAGGAAAAGAACAGGCATACAACTCAGCCGGAAGTTCATGCTTTGTATTATTCCGTTTATTTTGTTTTATAAAACATATGCAGTGCTTGATTGCATAAGGTCTCGTCACAAAAATCAATAAACAATACAAGTTATCCATATAAACAGTTAAAAGCAGCTATTGAAAGCCAACAAAAAATGCTCCGCCATCTCATGTGCCAACCTATCTATCATCTATCTCTATCGCCATCCACCGTTTTGCTTTTATCAAAGCGCGTTTTAAGGTATTCCCTTCAAATGTCCTTTTTCATAGATTTTCTAGGGGTCAAATTTCGGTTTTATACTCTTGTGATAACAGAACGATAGAACCACTTCACCATATAGTGCTCAACTGCCCTCTATATGATGTTGGCCGGAAGAATTTAGTGCTACCATTAATCCAAAAATTGTCTGGGCACCTGGTTGACTTCCTTCTTGCTTTTTTATTGCAAGACTAGTAAATGAAGCCCGTTGAAAAACGGGCGCTGCGGCGAGCGCTAGCCGGGCAGCACACGCGCGTGCCTTGCGGGGCGGGGGGCTCAGCCGCGGCTGCGCTCCTTCCGCCGCGGAGGGAGGAGGCTGAGCACGGGGAAACCGGGGAGCCCCCCAACCCCGGACGCCCCCTCGGAGGCCGGCACCGCCGTGCGCGCCCAGCTCCCTTGGCGGCTCCGGCCGCGCAGGAGAAGAGCCGGCCAGGAGGGCGGGCGGGCGGGGGCGCTTCTCGGGCCCGCGACGTCCCTCCCCGCCCGGGCGAGGGCGATCGGCGGCGGCCGGATCCGAGGCGCGGAGGCGGCCGGCGGCGGCGGGAGCGCCTGCGGCGCTTCCCCCGCGCTTTGGGTGGCGCTGCTCGGCGGCGGGCGGCGGCAGCGGCAGCGGCAATGGCGTCGGCGCAGTTTCGCCCAGCCGGAAGTGTCCCTGCATCGTCCCGCCCCCCTCTCCGCCCCCTCCAATCCCTGCGTCCCCGTGTGACATGCGCAGAACGCACTTCCGTGACACACGGAAAAGCAGGGACACTTGCTCTTTATTATATAGGATACTGACCAGTTTGTAACCCTACAAATGGCAAAAATTGTAACTTCTGTTCTGACATAATTTTTGTATATATATTACTAACAGTCCATTACGTCTCTTGTATGTCAGAACAGAAGTTTATATATACAGTATATAAAGTCTTTTATTGCCACTAATTTTATTGCCACCAATTATTTTAAATTCAATTGTGTGAGTGTAACTGCTGTTCTGGCGTTTTCTGTCTTGTCTTGCTATGAGCTTAAAGCTGAAATAAAGTTGATGATGATGAGAGCAATACACAGATTACAGCAGTGTCCCCCAACCTTGGGCCTCCAGCTGTTTTCGGACTACAATTCCCATCATCCCTGACCACTGGTCTTGCTAGCGAGGGATGATGGGAGTTGTAGCCCAAAAACAGCTGGAGGCCCAAGGTTGGGGAACACTGGATTACAGCACACACCAGCATTCTACGTATCTGGGTAGGCTTGTCTAAACAAAAAATGCTTTTAGCATCTAAATGTTTTAGATGACCTTCTGAGTTCCTTCCAGCTCCACAGTTCTATGATTCTATGAGCTAGATCAGGCATAGGCAAACTCCGGCCCTCCAGATGTTTGGGACTACAGTTCCCATCATCCCTGACCACTGGTCCTGTTAGCTAGGGAAGATGGGAATTGTAGTCTGGAGGGCCGGAGTTTGCCTATGCCTGAGCTAGATGGTCTGGTTCAGTACACGACAGCTCTCTATGCTCCTGTGGGTACACACATTCTTCTTTCGATATAAAATTAGACCATATATTTACAAACAGGGTGGATTTTATTTAAATCAAATTGATTTAAATCACGATTTAAATCACTAGTCAGTAAGACTTGATTTAAATCATTTTTTTAAAAAAGAAAGACTCATTCTTGCTGGTATAATCTTAATATTTACAACCAGATGAAGGTTTCATTTTTGGAATAATAAATTTTCAGAGTAGTTTTTGGTTATACTATTGTTTATATTTGGACAACATTTCTGCTGTACTTTATTGGAAGGAGAAAAATAATCATTTCCTTAATAACAATTTAAACAATTTATTTAGCTAAAACAATAACATTATAGCATATGTATCCATGTTTGTTAACTGATGTGGTTAAACGATTAAAAAAAACCACAGACTGAGTTTTAGCACGCATGAAAAACTTAAAACAAATGCTTATTTCCTGATGAATAGCCTTTGGACTATAATGTAACTATAATGTAAAGATAGAAAACTATCTTTAGAAAGATTTTTCCTCCAAAAGCATTTTGTTTTAAAAATCCGATTTATATTAAAAAAAATTCAATTTATATTTAAAAATTCAATTTAAATTAAAAAAATCTGATTTTTTAATTTTATTTTTAAAAAATCATTGATTTTTATCCACCCTGTTTACAAACGAGGAAGACAAGAGATTAAATAGACACGAATGCCATTTCTGATTGGCCCTAAGACTCCTCTTTGTAATTTGGGGCTATCAATAGATCCTTGTGAGCCTTTCCACAAGTTTCAGATTCTTGCTCAAAAGTTTTCTGAAGACTCATTGGCCAAAGCGAGCACATTCTGCAAAAGAAAAGTTGTGGTCATCAGGAAAAAAGCACAGGGGTTTGCATCCTTCGCTGCAGATTTCATTGCTATCATATATTACCCGTTGCAGCTTTCATCATACAGGCACGGGGGAACAGTTGCTTAGGCTGTGCTTTAATGCCAATATATAAACAGTTTACTCTCAAGATGTCCTCGGAAGAGACCCACAGGGTCACAAAGAGCGCTGCCTTGCATATTCTCAGCTCAGCCCTGAACAAGGTGTGCATATCCTTCATGTTAATAGTATTGTGAATGCTTTCAGGAGACTAAGGCTGAAGATTCCCCAATGCCATTTTTTTGCCGTTCAGCAGGATGAAGTTCTAAGCCAGGAGTCAGCAAACTTTTTCAGCTGTGGGCTGTCCCTCAGACCTTTTGGGGGGCTGGACTATATTTTTTGGGGGGAAATGAACGAATTCCTATGCTCCACAAATAACCCAGAGATGCATTTTAAATAAAAGGACACATTTGACTCATGTAAAAACACACTGATTCCCGGACCGTCCACGGGCTGGATTGAGAAGGCGATTGGGCCGGATCCGGCCCCCGAGCCTTAGTTTGCCTACCCATACCCTAAGCTGCTTCTCAGTTTTAATACTTGAGGCCGTTGATATAAAACTCACTGGACTGCGGTTGTGGGTGTTAATGGATGTAATGCAGGGGTGGCCAACTCCCAAGAGACTGCGATCTACTTACAGAGTTAAAAACTGGCAGTGGTCTACCCCCTTTTTGGGGGTTCAGGTCAAAGTTGTTGAGCTTTTTTAGGGAGGAGGAAGGCCCGTTTTTAAGGCATTCAGATCAAAGTTGTTGTTTAGCTTTTTTTAGGGAGAAGGAAAGCCCCGTTTTTGGGGGTACAGGGCAAAAAAAATGAGCTTTTTTTAGGGGATCAAAAGTTGTTGAGCTTCTTTGGGGGGAGTCAGTGATCTACCAGTGATCTACCAGTAGATCACGATCTACCTATTAGACGTGCCTGATGTAATGCATTCAGTAAGAAGTGGGAATGGGCAAACAGCAGTTTATCGTAATACTGTAGAGTCTAAAAACACCCCAAAGGGCATCTAGTCCAACCCCCAATGTTTAGCCAGAATCTCATTTCTTGTAATTTGAAACCATCGGTCCGGGTCCTATCCTCTGGAGCAACAGAAGGCATGCTTGCTCCCTCTTCCATGTGACAGTCCATTAGATATTTGAAGAGGGCTATCATATCTCCTCTCAGTCTCCTTTTAACCAGGCTAAACAAACCCAACTCCCTCAACTGTTCCTCAAAAGGCTTGGTTTCCAGCCCCTTGATCATCTCGGTCTCCCTACTCTGTGCACATTCCAGCTCGTCAGCATCTTTCCTAAACTGCAGTGCTCAGAAATGGACACACAACTCCAGCTTAGGCGTCCCTCAGTTTCTCATTTTTCCAATCTTTAAGTTCAGTTCTTCACATTTCCGCATTGATTTGTGGATTTTTTTTTTTAAGGTCCTTAAGAAAGTTCATTCATATTTTAGTGCGGATTTCATCTAATATACACGTGTGCATGTGGAATTTTGTGGAATCCTAAACGTTTTGGCAAAGTGATTTTCCCTAATGTAATGCATTTTTAATGTTGTTTCCCCAAATGTATCCATTTTCATGCACACTTTACCCCGGTATAAGCATTTTTGTAAGGTAAAGGTAAAGAACCCCTAGAGATGGTTAAGTCCAGTCAAAGGTGACTATGGGGTTGTGGCGCTCATCTTGCTTTCAGGCCGAGGGAGCTGGCGTTTGTCCACAGGCAGCTTTCTAGGCCATGTGGCCAGCATGACTAAACCGCTTCTGGCGCAACGGAACACCGTGACGAAAACCAGAACGCACGGAAACGCTGTTTCCCTTCCCACCACAGCGGTACCTATTTATCTACTTGCACTGGCGTGCTTTCAAGCTGCTAGGTTGGCAGGAGCTGGGACAGAGCAACGGGAGCTCACCCCGTAAGGGATTCAAACTGCCGACCTTCTGATCGGCAAGCCCAAGAGGCTCAGTGGTTTAGACCACAGCGCCACCTGTAAGCATTTTTGTACACGTTACTTGGCCAAGCACTGACTTTTTCTAGTCAGGGCTCTTTCACATTATGTCACCACGGACGGAGGGGGAGAAAAGATTTTTCCACCTCAACATTGGCTGTGTGGATAGATCTCCAGCAGAAGACATTCTCTGTGCCTCGTTTCAGGGACCTACTCATTTGCTGTAGGAAGCATTTGGAACATACCTATGAGATCCTTATTGCGGCGATCCATGGAGAGATTCCTCAAAGCGATGGACACGGCTCTCACCACTTTGTCAGAATCGGACTGGAGGAGCTCCACAAGGACTGGAAGGCCTCTCTCCTTTCGCACTGTCGCCCGGATATACGTGGACCACTGACCAGGAAGAAATGGGGCGGGGAGAAGAAGAAGAAGGAGAAGAGTTTGGCTTTGATATCCCGCTTTATCACTACCCGAAGGAGTCTCAAAGCGGCTAACATTCCCCTTTCCCTTCCTCCCTCACAACAAACACTCTGTGAGGTGAGTGGGGCTGAGAGACTTCAGAGAAGTGTGACTAGCCCAAGGTCACCCAGCATGTGGAGGAGAGGTGACACGAACCCGGTTCACCAGATTACTAGCCTACCCCTCTTAACCACTACACCACACTGGACACTCAAGAAATTTAGAGGGGCTTCAAGTCTAAGGCCCATGTTTCTATAAAAATTTTCTTTTAAAAAAATAAATAGATTTTGCGTTTTAAGAAGGTTGATCTAATGCAGTGTTTCTCAAACCAGGGTCTCTGGCTGTTGTTGGACTACAACTCCCATCACCCCTAGCTAGCAGGACCAGTGATCAGGGATGATGGGAGTTGTAGTCCAACAACAGCTGGGGACCATAGCTGTCAACTTTCGGATTTGAAAATAAGGGATTTTTTTCAAACTTTCGGATTTAAAAATAAGGGATGCCGTGAGGGCGGTGCAATGGCACCAAGTAGCCTCGCCACCCTGTTCTCCAGAGGCTGCGTGTGAACGGGTGAGTGAAAGAGCGAGCGCATAGACGGCAGGCAGGCTGGCTGTCTGGTTGGGCGTGAGGGTCTGGCTGCACAAGGCATGCAAGCTCCGCCCCCAGTCAGTCTCAGACTCCTTATTGGCAGCCGAGCAACGCAGCTGAGGAGCCTCCCTGGCTAGCAGGGAGGGAGAGGAGCGGCTTCCTTTGAAATCCAGGAAATTTAAGGGATATCAACAATCCGGGATAGCAGCGGGAAACGGCATTGGAATAAGGGAGTTTCCCACAAAAAAAGGGAGGGTTGACAGCTATGCCGGGGACCCAAGTCTGAGAAACACTGGGTGGATCCATCCCAGCCTGGCTTCATCACAATCAGCGCTGTTTTCATAGCACTGCATTTCAGTTTCCATCAAATACTATGCCATTTGTCTTGCCGTCCTCTATTTCATGTAATTTACATAACTATGCACATGATTTATGTAAGTTAATTGATTTAACTGAATTAATGACATAATTATTTCCACTCCATTCATTTCAGTGCAAAAGAAACACCATTTAAAGGGGGGAGAGAGACAGTGGGAGAGTAATCAATTATGTATCAGTTGCAGACTGAAAAATGATAACTGCGAATACTGATCACTGTCAAAGTTGACACCTGGAGTCAAAAAGGTTCCCCACCGGAGGCATAAATGAGCCTCACAAGAAACCCAGGGGTGGGGGAGGCCAGATCATCTTTCCAAAGCAAACTTGGGCAACAAGATGGAACCTAAGCAGGTATATGCCTCTCAACATAAAGTACTTAAATGACAGTAAGGGTAGGAGAAGAACACACATCACTCACTGTCCAGTTTCCGGCACTGAGGTTCTGCAAAGCTCCCGCTGCTGCTTCCAGAGTGTTGAAGTTCTGGCTTTCGGTGAGAATCGACAGATAAAGCCTCACCACTTCGGGCTGGTAGAGCAACTCAAAACCTAAAAGCAGAGAAGGCAAAAAAACCCCCACATTTAGATTTGTAAGGCTGCTAAAGAGAGGGAGGCCAGTTGCCTCGAAGACAACGAAAGGGTCTTGTGTCAAATCCACACTAGACATTTTAAGCACATGTTTAAGATTCCTGGGAACTGTAGTTCACCCCTGACAGAACAAAAAGTCCCAGGACCCTTAATAAGCCACAGTTCCAACGATTATTTTATATGCTTTAAGTGTGTGATGTGGATATGACTTTATAGTGAGACCCAGCCAGATGGGCGGGGTACAAATTATTATTATTATTATTATTATTATTATTATTATTATTATTATTGTGTAGGAAAGGCTAGCAACTGTATTATTATTATTACTTTTTCCTGATGATAGTGAGAATAGGGACATCCCATTCCATAATGATATGTTTACTGTTTATACCCCACACATCTTACTGGGTTGCCCCAGCCACTCTGGGCAGCTTCCAATATATATAAAAAACATAATAAAATATTAAACATTTAAAAAAATTTCCCTATACAGAAGAAGAAGGAGAGGAGTTTGGATTTGATATCCTGCTTTATCACTACCCTAAGGAGTCTCAAAGCGGCTCACATTCTCCTTTCCCTTCCTCCCCCACAACAAACACTGTGAGGTGAGTGGGGCTGAGAGACCTCAGAGAAGTGTGACTAGCTCAAAGTCACCCAGCAGCTGCATGTGGAGGAGCGGGGAATCGAACCCGGTTCACCAGATTACGAGTCCACCGTTCTTAACCACTCTCACCACACTGGATTGCCTTCACACAGCTCAGAGGGTCGGATAACTCCATACCCTCCAACATTTCTCCGATGAAAATAGGGACATCCTAAGGAAAAGCAGGACATTCCAGGATCAAATAAGAAACCTGGGACAGCTTCTCCAAATCATGGATGTCCTTGGAAAATAGAGGCACTTGGAGGGTCTGGGTGCAGGGCAGGTGGCCGTGACTTGCCCCAAGTGGCCTCACAGTTTAAATAGGGAGGGCTGGTGGGGCTAGATAGACCTGAGGGTCTGAGATCTCTCTCCCCCCCCCACTGGTTCTAAGTGGTTTCTGTAAGACAGCACAAAATATTCATTTTAATAATACCGATAAAAATCAAACCTTAAAAGCAAAGGGACTTAAAACATTCATCAAAAGAAAGAAAGAAAAAAGGATAAAATCAGGCGTTGTAAAACAGATAGACATAATAAAATCCCATATTAAAATCCCATGTCTGGGTCGGCTTGCCTAAACAATATAATGGCATTTTTAGGCACACTTTGTTTGATTTCTGCGGTGTAAGATTTTGATAGCAACGTTTATTATTTCTTCGGTGCCCGAGGGAGGCGCAGAAAACAAACCAGCTGATGACACCAACAAGGTGCTGAACGAAGTGGGGGGGGGGGCACGACAAAACACTTAAAAAAAAAATAGAGCGTGGCATACAAACAAGAGTACTGGGCCTGCAGGCTTGCAGTCTAAATAGACAAAGACACTTGTAAGCAGCAGCAGAGAGAAAGCCGCTGAATTAATATCCCTCAGGATAAAGTAGACCCAGCGCAGGCATCAGTCATGTGGTTGCTCCATGCAAATCTAAAGGAAGGGAGGGGTTCTTAAGGAGCAGTGGCAACACCAGGGAAAAACTTCAAATACAAATATCTTTATTACGGTCAAAGACCAGAGAGCAGATAATGGCAATCCATAACCAGATATAGTATTGGAGATTGAGTTATAATACAGGGAAGGACTTCAGGGCAGATGTCCTTGGCCCCCCCCTCATCATTAGGATCAGGAGAACTTGGATACCCTGGTACCTTGGATCTCAAACGCCTTGGCTCCCGAACAAATTGGCTCCCAAACGATCGAAACCCGGAAGTGAGTGTTCCGGTTTTTGAGCATTCTTTTGGAAGCTGGACGTCCGATGGGGCTTCAGCGGGAGCTTCCTGCAGCCAATCGGAAGCCGGGCTTTGGTTTCCAAACGCTTTGGAAGTCAAATGGACTTCCGGAATGGATTCCGTTCGGCTTCCAAGGTACGACTGTATTTTGAAGTAAGCAAAGCAATACCTACAGGGGGGGGCCAACATTTCATGGGCCCATACACAAGCTGGCAAAACTGTTGACACACACCACAACCTATTGGTTGCAAGAGGAGGATGTTTCCAAGTGAATTTTTCATGGTGAGCAGGGGAGAGAAGCCTGTGCACTCCAGGGAAGGCCTCTGTGGGGAAGTGCCCACGGGACGGATCCCGTTCGCAGCCAGAGGTACCACTGTACTCAGCTTCTCTGAAGGAATAACCCAAATGCCATGAACCTTCTGCTTGTTTAATTCACACAGAGAAGCTTCCAGAAGCTTCCAGAACCCTCTTGAATTAATTAGAATAGGAAAGAACTAAACATATCAGATCAGTGCTTTCTGCACTAAGAAATGCCAACTGACATACTGCCCCACTGAAAAGGATCATGTGGGAGAGGAACACGACCAGCAACCATTCACCCCAGTCCCTACTCCAGCACAGAAAGGGAGTCCCACGCCTGCCAAAGAGCAATTTCCTGCTGAGGCTATACCACTAGATGTCCTGATTCAAATGCTCCCTTTGGACGTATCACAACAGATCCCAAACCGAACCAAAGGCTCATACATACACCGACTTCTTAGGCGCCATCGCCCTCTCTAATCAATCCAGCTGCCCCATTTGCGGAAGGGATTTTTATTTAATTATTGCGATGGTTCTTCCAGCTGTGTGTGGCGCCATCAAACTCTTCCTTGAAGTACCTTCAGCAGGAGATCCTTGCAAGGCACAGCTGTTCTGGCTCCCATTAAGCACCTGCTTCTCTCCTTAAACCCATTTTCTTAATTTCAAAATCATCTTAATTATTTTTCCCCCTGCCGCACTCGCTACTTTTTGTGTAATATATAGCTAATTGTCTGCCGCCGCTTTCTGTTTCGTGTCTTCTTCTTTTTAAAAAAACGCGCCGTGGAATTTGGAAGAGACGAAAAGGTCAATCAATGCCGCTAATGAGCCAATGAGACAAAAAAGAAAGAAAAAAGAAATCAACAAAATGCTAATTGCTCTGTTGCTTGGTCTTTTTTTCAAACGGCGGCTGCGGCAATTAAAATGCAGGCAGGTCTGGCGCATGTAAAGTATCTCACAGGACACAAGTTTAGCAACCATAACTGCTAGGGCTAATAATAATAATAATAATAATAGTAATAATAATAATAATAATTCTGCTACTAGAATTATGAGCAGAAACAGAAATGCTAATTGTAAGTGATATATGAATATCTTGAATGCTAGTACTACTACTAATAACCTGCTATTACACTATTGGGACGCGGGTGGCGCTGTGGTCCAAACCACAGAGCCTAGGGCTTGCCGATCAGAAGGTCGGCGGTTCGAATCCCCGCGACGGGGTGAGCTCCCGTTGCTCGGTCCCTGCTCCTGCCCACCTAGCAGTTCGAAAGCATGTCAAAGTACAAGTAGATAAATAGGTACCACTCCGGCGGGAAGGTAAACGGCGTTTCCGTGCGCTGCACTGGTTCACCAGAAGCGGCTTAGTCATGCTGGCCACATGACCCGGAAGCTGTATGCCAGCTCCCTCGGCCAGTAAAGCGAGATGAGCGCCGCAACCCCAGAGTCGTCCGCAACTGGACCTAATGGTCAGGGGTCCCTTTATTACACTATTGTAAACTGCCTTGTTATCCTCAGATGAAAGGTGGTATAATAATAATAATAATAATAATAATAATAATAATAATAATAATGCACCCAAGATTTTGAAAGCACTATGCAATTATTATTATTATTATTATTATTATTATTATTATTAAAAAACATTTTATTTCATTTCTATCCCATTTTCCCTCCAAGGTGGCTTACTGAGGTCTTGTCCTGTGCTGGCAGTGATTTTTTTTGGGGGGGGGGATGGAAGTGAGTGAGGATCTGGCTTACCACTAATTTTAAGCGTACATGATCAGCCCAATTGATTTTGGATTGTTATAAGAACGGTAGAAACCCAACTGATCAGGTTATGGGGCTAATTTGAGCCCAGCTTTGCCGTGGCTGAGCTCCTGAAAAGGTTGCCCCTTTTTTGTTTTCCCCAAGAAGGCCTCCTAAGCATTTAAGAGATAAGAGAAGATTGGACCAAGGAGAAAAAAATGAGAACGAGAAAAGGGCAATTCAGTAAAAAAGTAAAAATAAAAATGGGCCCCATATTGAAAGCTGGGGCTGAAAGGTGGGCCTCAGGTCTGAAATGGTTAACGGCACATGCTCCGAAGTGTAGCAGCTTGATGACTATCCATTTTTATGAAAACACTGTGACTGCCTAGTAATGTCTCTTCCACGTTTTTGCTCTACTTTGCTTCTCGAAATTGTTTTGCAGGTCTTTGGACCGTAATAAAGAATGTCTGTTTGTTTTATTATTGGGGTTTATAGTTCAAGCTCGGACTGAATAGATACCAAATGACGACCAGCAGGTGGCAGTCAGGGAATCCAAAAGCAGAGGTGCCTGTTCTTCTTTCTGCAAGGTCACATATACATTTAAAGAGTAGCATGTTTTGCGAAGGGAAGGTACGGTTGCCATATTTCAAAAAGTAAAATTTCGAGAGGGAGGTCCAAAGTTTTTTGTTTTTTGCAAAATCTAAAAAAAAAATTTTTTTTTAGTTTTTTAAACCTGTTTTTTGTTGGGGGGGGGATCAACAAAAAATCGACACTTCCGATATGGGCTTCCATATGCCTGGGTCTCCCCAGACATTATAGTCACTTTTCGAAAATTCTGCCCGGACACCATTTGCAACAGACGAATGTCTGAGAAATTCTAGACATACGGCAGGCCTAAGAGAAGGCAAACCCAGAGCAACTAGAAAAACATGAGTTGAAAAGCAAAAGAATATTCCATTTTATTAAAAACAACATCAACAAAAACCACAAACATGAAGGAAACTTAGCCGATTTTGGACTCCGGTTTCTTCCCAAATGAAGCACTAGCAACTTCAAGGGGGATACAGTTCACTGTTCTGCAAACTGGAAAGAGATGTAAACCAGAGTTCATTGGGGGGGGGGAAATTATTGGTTTGGTTTTTTGGTTATTGTGCTCTGTATTTTGTTTTTTTGAACGGAAGGCGATATATAATTTTAATAAATAATAATAATAGAAGAAGAAGAGTTTGGATTTGATATCCCGCTTTATCGCTACCCGAAGGAGTCTCAAAGCGGCTAACATTCTCCTTTCCCTTCCTTCCCCACAACAAACACTTTGTGAGGTGAGTGGGGCTGAGAGACTTCAGAGAAGTGTGACTAGCCCAAGGTCACCCAGCAGCTGCATGTGGAGGCTCCTCAGCTGCATTGCTCGGCTGCCAATAAGGAGTCTGAGACCGACTGGGGGCGGAGCTTGCATGCCTTGTGCAGCCAGACCCTCACGCCCAACCAGACAGACAGCCTGCCTGCCGTCTACGCGCTCGCTCTTTCGCTCACCCGTTCGCATGCAGCCTCTTGAGCGCAGGGTGGTGAGGCTACTTGGTGCCATTGCACCGCCCTCGCGGCATCCCTTATTTTCAAATCCGAAAGTTGACAGCTATGTTTAAAGCTGAGCTATGTTTTAGCAAGAAAACAAACTGAAATGGCCAGGATGCCAGGATTCTGGCAGAAATCCTGCTGCTTTTAATTCTTTTTCAGCACTGGGTTGTGGGAGACCCGTGGTTCTGCTTGCAGGAAGAAAGGAATACAGGAGTTTGCCCTGTCTTACTGTCTCGCTACACGTGACTTAGAACACCCTCCACCCTTGCTAGTTGACGGTGCTAATTAGCCAGTATCTCTACCCAATCACCCACCCCAACTCTCTTCGCAAAGTCAAAGCTTTCTTTTGGGGCTCTTCCTAGCTCTCGAAAAGCTGTCGCCTGTCTTCAGCGGAAGCACAAGGACTTCTAAATCCCTCTTGGCGGCATCCGCCGCAGTGCTGTCAGGGAGACTATTCATACAGCTCTGAAATAACAGGAGCAAAAAAATAGTAAAGTTAAAAAAAAGAACCCTTCTCCTGATCCTCTCGAATTTGTTGTCAGGTCAGTGCCAAAGAAGGGAGAATACAAGCTGCTTGTCAGGCTCTCTGAGCGCAACAGGTGTCTCCAGCTCCCCCCTCCTTCAAAGGATGCAGATCAAAGAGAAAAGTCTCTGCGATGGAAGCAAAGAGAAGGGCTTATGCAGGGAAGGAGACTTTGCAGAGATAAGTCCTCTCATCTCCAGGTGAATGATGAAAGCACTTGCTTAATGTGTCCACAATCCAGCCTTCCCTGCCGTGCGAGATCCGTGCTTACTGCTTCTCCGAAGTTTGGCAAGGGGTTTAAGAAAGGTGCCTGGGTATCATCTGTAATTCTGATATAGTAGTAGTAAGTTGTAGTAGTAATGACAACATTTGCATCGTGCTTTTGAGAGTTCAAAGCACTTCGAATTAAAGTTCAGCCATTCAACGCACAACAACTCTAATGGGCTGTCCCATGGAAAATGGAGCAAGCCCTTGTACAGTAGGCTAGTTTATATAAGACAATGTGGACTAAGGATGCTCAGTGGATACAGGATACTGACAGGAGGGGCCGGGCAAAAAATTGGGCAAAATTCACCCAATGAACCCTACTGGTGGAAATGCTCTCCACCCGTGATTCCCAGAAACTGGTGTGCTCAGAGGCATACAGCCTTCAACATGTTTAAATCGACACCGGTTATTGCATAACAAGAAGGCGCGGGTGGCGCTGTGGTCTAAACCACTGAGCCCCTTGGGCTTGCTGATTATCCCACGACGGGGTGAGCTCCCGTTGCTCTGTCCCAGCTCCTGCCAACCTAGCACTTTGAAAGCATACCAGTGCAAACAGATAAATAGGTACCGCTGCAGCGGGAAGGTAAACAGTGTTTCTGTGCATTCTGGTTTCCGTCACGGTGTTCCATTGCATCAGAAGCGGTTTAGTCATGCTGGCCACATGACCTGGAAAACTGTCTGTGGACAAACACTGGCTCCCTTGGCCTGAAAGCGAGTTGAGCGCCACAACTCCATAGTTGCCTTTGACTGGACTTAACCGTCCAGGGGTTCTTTACCTTTTTACTGCCTTTGACATGTCTTGGTGATTAAATCGACACCAGCTATTGTATAACAAGCGACTGCAACACAGAACAGAGAGAATGCAGCCTTCCTCAGTACAGTGGTACCTCAGTTTACGAACTTAATCCGTTCCTGAAGTCCGTTCTTAAACCAAATCCGTTCTTAAATTGAGGCACGCTTTCCCTAATGAGGCCTCCCGCTGCCGGTGCCTTTCCACCGTTCGGCTTCCGTTCGTAGACTGAGGTAAAGTTCGCAAACCGGAACACTACTTCCAGTTTTGCGGAGTTCGTAAACTGAATAGTTCGTAAACAGGGCTGTTCGTAAACCGAGGTACCACTGTACGAAACAATCTGCAGCGACTGTTGCCCGTGGACCAGAATACAGAGAGACCAGCAGTAGTTGGAGCCTCAACCAATCACAGGCAGAGCAAACTAGTTTTGTCCCACCCTCCTGAGTTTTGCTAGGGTAAAACTGAGGCTCAGCAGCAGGAGATTAGCTGAAGAAACATATAACTATATGGTGCTCTAAATTAATAACTTTACTTTGATTCGAAACATGTAATTATTGTTAATACTTATTATTTCTAGACACTACATTTGAAAAACAGAGTTACATGATACTTCCAAATGCACTCTACAAATTAACACGAACTCAAAAATTAGGTAAGGAACCAAATGTTATATAATAATGTAAAACTTAAATGTTATATAATACTGTAAAACTTAAATTTATAATTTAGAATTTTGATGTAATTTGATGCATTGTTTGATATTACCAGCTGACGAGGACATCCATATCGAAACAGGGCCCTGTCCTGGTTGCTTTTCTTGAATCGACTCTTCACTCCGGCTTTACTTATAAAACAATCCTTTTGAATACTTTTGAATACGAACTGATATACATTTATTGTTACTTGAAATTTCTTATGTTCTTATACTGTAACGAATTATTGTTTACTCATACTACTGTGAATTTGAAGTTGTATTTTTCATTTGAAGCCACACATATTATTGTGAACTTGAAACTGTTTTTCTTATTTGAATTGACATTCTCTGTCTAAGACTGTAATTCTTAACAGAATACATACTTTTATTTAACTATAACTCACGAGTAGGAATTATTCCTAGTATTGAAATTTCTGGCCAGAGCTCTTGGTGTGTATTTCCTTTCAGTATAACTAATAACAAGAACTCCAATTTATTTAACGTTTATAGCAGGAGATTAGCAGGCAGTGCCACTCATGCCCCCCCCCCCCCACTTTCCGGATACTTGTAAGTGTGGAGGCAGACATGGCTGGCTGAGGTTGGTGAGGAAGTCCTGCATTTGCCCGAATGGACCAGATTTCACTGGTAGTCATGGGTTTGTGGGTGTGCCAATTTGAAGTTTGTTTCTCCTCCTCTCACAGCACCAGAAGTCACGGACGTCCTGTGAAGGAAGGACCAAGCCAGGTAATAGGAAGCACTTCTTCACACGAAGCATAGTTAATCTATGGAACTCTCTCCAGAAGGAGGCCACCAATTTGGGTGGCTTTAAAAGAGGAATGGACAGGTTCGTGGAAGGATAAGGCTACCGGTGGCTATTAGCCACGATGACCATGCTCTCCCCTCCACCGTTGCAGACAGTAATGCTTCTGAACACCAGTTGCAAGAAATTGCTGGAGAGTGCGCTTGCGCACAAATCTTGCTTGCGTACTTCCCGCAGGCATCGAGTTGGCCACTGTGAGGGCAGGATGCTGAACTAGATGGGCTACTGACCTGAGCGAGTACTTGGATCTTGCTAAGCTAACTGAAGCCTTAAGGAATAAGTCTAACAAAACTATCCAGAAGGAATGGGAACGCCTAAATACTTATTTATCGAATCAAGGCTCAACAACCAGGATTTGGCTGTGTTTAGAATAAACCAGCATATGAGAATATGACTCCTCATACCAAGATGAGGAATATAATGAAATGCAGAGTAACTGTCTTAGTGACAGGAAATGAACTGCTGGGTGATTGACGGAAGTCAAAACCAAAACCAAAAAATAAGCAAGTGGAACCCATCCCAGAAAAGCCAGTACCTCAGCAGAGAAATGGCACCCTGGGATGTCTTTCCTAGTTATTTACTTTGCTGTTTATATTCTTTGAATTTGTTCCATTTTCATTTTGTATTTCTTTTTGTACCTGTTTTGTTTTTGTTTGTATGTAGGGGTGTTGTGTGTGTGTTTCTTTTCTTTTCTTTTTTTTTGTCTTTATTTTTGCCAGATGTATGTATGCTTTGCCTTCATTTTGTATTTGCAAAATAAATAATTAACAAAAATAAAAAATAGATGGGCCATTGGCCTGATCCAGCAAGCTCTTCTTATATTCTTCCTATGGAGACCAAAATTCTCACAGTGTGTTTCTGTCTGCGGAGAGCTTAATGAAATTAAGAATGCCGTGGACGGCAGAAAGGCGCCCAGAGCCGTGAATGATCTTGTTCAGATCTTCTAATCATGTGCATCCACCTCTGTTAAACTTTTATTTACCAGCTGCATCCCAAAGGAGAACGCTCCCTTCCTGGATTGGACAGGATTTAATTGAGCATGGCTGATTAGGTTGCATGCTCTTAATATACCCTTTTTTGCTTGCAAAAACACGGCCTGGGGTTGTTGCTTAAGCATGCAAAGCTCACACCCTTCCTTGGTACTCATCTTGGCTTTGAGCATCTGCTCACTGCTTTCTGCACACACCCTGCAAGGCTTTGCAGCTGCTCCTGCAATACTCTCCGGGTACACACAAAGCCTGCAGCATCTAAAAGATGGCAAGAGGAAACCCCCACTGCAGCGAAGTCAAAATGCTGCAATCCCTGAGCTTGATGGAAATCATGGCACCCATGAAGACTTTCATGGGTGTCACTGGCCAGGTGCACCAAACTCTGAGATATTATTGCAGTGGTTGTGGATGGGATACATTCCGGAGCTCCGGTTGGATCCCGAGGTTTCTGCAACCGGAGGGACCACTTCTGCGCGGGGCGGCAGACTGCTTCGGCACATGTGCGCGATGCGGTAGAGCGCTTCTGCTCATGCACGCGCGGCAAAACACTTCCGGGTTTGCCGCTTTCGCAACCCGAAGTTTACCTTACCCGAGGGTAACGTAAGCCGAGGTGCTACTTTATAAAAATTATTTTTTTAAAAAAAATACCGTTAAGTCTCCAGCCTTTTAAGAAAGTAAGTTATGGGTCAAACTGTGAAATGGGAGTGAGTGTTATGTGACCACCTTGTATATTTCTTCTGGTACTGGGGTGTGTGTGTGTGTGTGTGTGTGTGTGTGTGTGTGTGTGTGTGTGTGTGAGAGAGAGAGAGAGAGAGAGAGAGAGAGAGAGAGAGAGAGAGAGAAATAACACTATGTGATCTCCACAATCAGTACCAGTAGCTACCCTGTTTCTCCTAAAATAAGACGTAGTCATAAAATAAGCTGTAGCAGGATTTCTATGCATTTGTGAAATATAAGCCATACCCCGAAAATAAGACATAGTGACGCGACGCCTCTCCCTTAAGACGACCTGGATAGGCGTGGCTATGCAGCGTACCGACGCAGAGTCGTTAAAATAAGACATCCCCCCAAAATAAGCCATACTGTGTTTTTTTGAGGGGAAAAAAATATAAGACGGTGTCTTATTTTAGGAGAAACACGGTAACTTCCTGCAGCTAACTTCCTGTGTGTGTGTGTGCTTGTGTGATTTCTCTAATTTTTTATGATGCCAAGATCCCCATGGCAGCCTTTTTGTGTTATGCCATGCCCCACTGTAGCCATTTTGTATTACGCCGTATCCCCCATGGCAGCCATTTTGTGACAGGCACCCCCAAAACACTCAAAGTTTCGAATGTATGTATCGGTTCAAAAAGAATGGTGACCCCGATCTAAACCATGTATGTCCCCTATCCTCTGATCCATTCCATATTCCTTTTAAATAAAAATCCACCTCAGAATTTATCACAAGGCCATTAGAGAAGCTTTCCCCTTTATCCTCCATTTTAAAGATCTTGGTAGGCCGCTGTCGTAATTATATGCTCAATTGATATCACTGCTTTGACGCTTGTGATTTCAAGGCACTTCCAGATTGGAATTTGCTACATGAGATGTTCCCTGTCAGCATTAGTTTGATTCAGTTTGCATTTCAAGGTGAACCAATGGAATTTGCAATTTATAAAACAATATGAGAACTGAAAGACAGCCACCTTTCGAAATTCGCACTTCTCTGAATTGTTCAGTGCAGTTTTACAACCGAGTAAAGCATACAGTAACACATAGATTAGCAAAGTGCACATAAAGAGGCCTGCATTAGTGAAAACAACATTAACATGCATTCTATTGGGGAAAATTGCTTTACAAAAATGTATATATTGGACAAAATTGCATACACGCCTGTGAATTGGGAGAAATTTGCATGAAAACTGTGGTGAAGTTGATGGAGAAAATAATAATTACACAAAACTGTATTAATCCTTGACCACTGGTCCTGCTAGCTAGGGATCATGGGAGTTGTAGGCCAAAAACATCTGGAGGGCCGAGGTTGAGGATGCCTGATTTAAAGGCACAGTGTACAGTTAATTCACAGTACCTAAGCACCATACATTGGGGCCATGGGATTCCTGGATTAAGCCCTAGAATTCCCGAAGACAGCAGAGCCAGTACCAAGGGCCAACTGAGGAAAGACATTTCGTTCTGATTTTTGTCTAGAGACAGATCAAGGGTTCTCACACAAGGTAAAGAACGGGTTGCAAGAGGCCCCAGATGTTCTCCTGTAGGATTCCGCCCAGCCTTTCAAGCACAATAAATTGCTGCCACGATGAGATTAAAAACAAGACATGTAAAGTAACCCTCGCCCTCTTTTCCAGACGCTGGAAGTGTTGCTTTCATTTTTTTTTTTTTTACCACATTGAGATGAGTTGACTGCTACTCTCTGTAGGAATGATCAAAAGCTAATCAGCACCAAAGTAAAGAGAAATTGGACTGCCGTTGATTTCCAAAAGGTGCAACCAGCCAGCAGGCAGGAAGAGAGCTTTTTAAAAAAATGTTCTAAATTTTAACAGGTGGTTTTGGATGTCTCTTACAAGACATAATGCTACATGCCTGTATTCCAGTTTTGTTTTGTTTTGTTTTTTCCTCTTTTCTCAGATGGAATCACAAGTGGGGAGAGTTACAGGTAGGTAGCCGTGTTGGTCTGTCATAGTCAAAACAAAATAAAAAATAAAAAAATCCTTCCAGTAGCACCTTAGAGACCAACTAAGTTTGTTCTTGGTATGAGCTTTCGTGTGCATGCACACTTCTTCAGATAGGGGAGAGTTGCTGTGGGCTTCCCATTGGGGCCAATGTGAGAACAGGATGCTAGGCTAGTTGTTTATTATTATTAATTATTATTATTAATTGAATTTATATACCGCCCTATACCTGGGGGGTCTCAGGGTGGTTCACAGAATAACCTAATCAAGGGGAGCATTTTCAAATGCGTATCAAGCAGCCACACTCTCCCTTGTGGGCAGCAGGATCATGCTAGGATCAATCTAGATCGAAAGTGGTGTGTTGAGGACGAGCGTGAATGACTCTGGATTGAGAAAAACTACATTTCTGCACTACAACTGGGTTAGAATGTAGGTTGCATTTACACGAAACCAGGCTTTTCAACAGCCACTGTGCCCTCTGGTTGTCTGTGGAGAAAAAGGGGTCTTCCTAAATGGCCTCGGCCCTGTATACCTGAAGGAGCGTCTCCACCCCCATCGATCTACCCGGACACTGAGGTCCAGTGCTGAGGGCCTTCTGGCGGTTCCCTCACTGCGAGAAGCCAAGTTACAGGGAACCAGGCAGAGGGCCTTCTCGGTAGTGGCACCCGCCCTGTGGAATGCCCTCCCACCAGATGTCAAAGAGAACAACAACTACCAGACCTTTAGAAGACATCTGAAGGCAGCCCTGTTTAGGGAAGCTTTTAATGTTTGATTGATTATTGTATTTTAGTATTTTGTTGGAAGCCGCCCAGAGTGGCTGGGGAAGCCCAGCCAGATGGGCGGGGTATAAATAATAAATTATTATTATTATTATTCCAGGCAAAGACAATATTGAAAAAAAGCAAGTAAGAGTTGATCATTTCCCCTTTTCTTCCTTTCAGGCCATCCATGTGTCACAAGTGATTCAAACAGGTAGGATGGGGCAGACTGGGCTACTAACATTTTCCATGGGCTAGCGATTTTTGCGGACTTGCTTGCAAGACTTAGATCAAGCAACTATGAGAAGACAACGGTGGGAGAGCAGTGCACACTCTGCAGAACTGGAGCAGAATAACACACGCAACTGCGTTTCTGAGGGTTTAATAAAAATTGCTGCCTGAGTGTGGTTCCCCTTTGGCTCCATTCAGCGATGCTATTCTCGTGCTCTTATATGCACCTCAAAAAGGATATTGTAAGCTGGAAAATGTCCATAAAAGGGCAACCCAATTAATGATCAAGGAGCAACTCCCCTGTGAAGAAAGGTTGAGCATTTGGGCATTTTTAGTTTAGGGGAAAAGGCAAGTGAGAGATGCCACGAGAGAAGTGGACAGAATTAGGAGGAGGAGGAGTTTTGATTTGATATCCCGCTTTATCACTACCCAAAGGAGTCTCAAAGCGGCTCACATTCTCCTTTCCCTTCCTCCCCCACAACAAACACTCTGAGGTGAGTGAGGCTGAGAGACTTCAAAGAAGTGTGACTGGCCCAAGGTCACCCAGCAGCTGCATGTGGAGGAGCGGAGATGCGAACCCGGTTCCCCAGATTACGAGTACACTGCTCTTAACCACTACACCACACTGGCATGGCATTAAGAAAGCAGAGGGGGGAAAGCTCTTCTCCCTCTCACATAACACACTGGAACTCGTGGGCATCTAATGAAGCTGAACGTCGGAAGGTAAAATGAAGTAATTCAGGATGCAGCGCATCATTAAACTATGGAACTCGCTTCCACAGGAGGCAGTGATGGTCACAACCTAGATGACTTTAAAAGAGGATTAGACAGATTCACGGAGGAGAGGACTAACAACTTCTGCTGGCTATGCTCTGGCTTTGCGGCTGGAGGCAGCGCTGCTGAATACTTGTTCCTGGAAAGTGCAGGAGGCAAGCATGCTCTTCCACTCGAATGATGCTTGGAGGTCTCCTACAGGCATCTGGTTGACCACAATGAGAAGAGGAAGCTGGACTAGATAGGCCTCCTTTGGCCTGAGCTATTCTTGTATTCTTACATTCAGAGCCTTCAGCAACAGAATGTAACAGTAGTTGCAGTACGGCCTTTGCCGGTGGCCCGTGGCATGGGGACTAACAAACGTATTTCTGATTTCCATGGGAATCATTAAGTATGCCCCTCTCCTAGAAAGCTCTGACCACAGGAACGGAAGGATACAAGTAGCCATCCAATGTCTCCATCCGGAGCAAGCCATGGAAGAGAGTTTGGCATCTCTTCCAGACTTTTAAAAGGGCTTCAACTGCGGCAAGTTTTCAGCAACGAAGCACAGGGCCTAAGGGAACTATCTCATGTCACTTGTTCTGCCTCAGCCATTCCTGGAAAATTTTGCCATTCTCCAAACTTGTCCTCTGTGTCAGCAAAACAACAGTGTGCTGCAGTGATTTTGATGGACAGCCAAGGCACCCCTAATTTTGTGCAGCAAAGTCTCTCTCTCTCTCTCTCTCTCTCTCTCTCTCTCTCTCTCTCTCTCTCTCTCTCTCTCTCTCTGTGTGTGTGTGTGTGTGTGTGTGTGGTCTGCACAAGGCCTTGTAAGAATTCATCAGTATCTTTGTGCAAAAATACTCCTGATATACCCATTGCTATGCAATCCTGCCTAATATACTTTGGGTTTTTTTAACAAAGCAATTTCCTCTAATATACTTTTGTATGTTATTTTGAGCGATATACATACACATTTTTAAGCACACATTCCTCTAATATGTATGGTGTTTTTTTGGTACACATTATTTGACTGGACATTGCAAAATTCGGAGCAGTGAAAATTCCGAAGGAAGGCTGTGTTTCAGGAGTCATATCATTTTGAAAGGTTTGGAAGGTTACCCTTTGAATGCAAACTGAATTAAATCCCCACCCCCATCTCAATCTTTTGAAGCTGGAAAAGCTGGGGAATGAATCTTGGACCTTTACACACATGAAGCATGAACTCCACTGTGAGTTACGACTCTATTCTTTGCCTTGAACTGAATTATTGGATTGAACTATTGAGAGTGTGTTCTGTTCTTTAGGGAAGCTGGTAAGAAATGTACCTAGCTGGCGACAGAGGTCTTAAAAAAACCCGAAACACCTGGAGGAGGAACACAGTGGTTGCAGTCCTGAATACCATCCACAAAATCATTACCAACAGCAAAGGAAATGCCAGGTCCCTGATCCAGATGTAAGGTATTCAGAAGCTGGTCTCTATCAACAAATTGAGGTTGGATTTTAACACGTCCACAAGGGCAAAGGAAGCTGCCTTCTCCCCACTCAGGCTGCTTGTCCATCATAAATCATGAACTCCAACCTATTATTTTCACTAATTATGCACTAATTATGGGACGCGGGTGGTGCTGTGGTGTAAACCACTGAGCCTTGGGCTTGCCAGTTGGAAGGTCAGCGGTTCGAATCCCCGCGATGGGGTGAGCTCCCGTTGTTCGGATCCCAGCTCCTGCCAACCTAGCAGTTCGAAAGCACGTCAAAGTGCAAGTAGATAAATAGGCAACTCTCTGGCAGGAAGGTAAATGGCATTTCCGTGCACTGTTCTGGTTTTGCCAGAAGCTGCTTAGTCATGCTGGCCACATGACCCGGAAAAACTGTCTGTGGACAAACGTCGGCTCCCTCGGCCAGTAAAGCGAGATGAGCGCTGCAACCCCAGAGTCGTCCGTGACTGGACTTAACTGTCAGGGGTCCTTTACCTTTTAATTATGCATGCATATGATAATCCGCAACAACACACATTAATCTATGCATTTTGTGTACCTTACTTGGCTGGGGAACTGCAATGCAAAATTTGGAGAAGTGTGAATTTTGAAGGATGGCTGCTTTTTGGTTCATATGATGCTCTTGAGGCTGCAAATAAGGTACAGTGGGACCTCGGCTGTCAAAAGTTTCGGAAGTCGAACGTTTCGGCTTTCAAACGCCGACAACCCGGAAGCGAATGCTTCCATTTTCGAACACGCCTCAGAAGTTGAACAGCTTCCGAGGTGCATTTCTCCATTTTTTCAATGAATTTTGCTGACCGGCAATTGCACTTCGGTTGTCGAATGTTTCGGAAGTCAAATGGTCTTCCGGAACGGATTACGTTCGACAACTGAGGTTCCACTGTAGCTTTGTCTTTAAACGCAAGCTGAGTTGAAGTTCTTCCACTTCCTGTGTGTTTGTGTGTGTGCATTAGACGATGTGCATGCCTATTTGAAATCTGTGCTGGCTTGAAGGGCCTTCCATGGAGAGTTGATTCTGTTGCAGCTGGAGGTGATGCTGTTTAGCTGAAATAGCATAGAAAGAGCATGGTGGGAATCCGCTCCAATCTAACAGTTCTGGGTGGATGGGCAGACCTGTTTTGCCCCCCCCCCCCGGTGTGAAATCCCAAGACTGAGCCAGCTGCAGCGAAGTGGAAAAACCACGTCCCACTCCAACTTCTGCTTCTCATCCCTGGCAGATTTGCCTGGCTTGGCATGTGCTCATTTGACAAACGCGCTCTGCAACTGCAGTTCGGTAATGAACTAGGCTCCATAAGGCAGTCAGTTCTTTTCTTTAAAAAAGCACACACACAAAGAGGCATTGACACAATTGCTTGGGGAATATAAATTCTAAAGGGATCATGCAAATGCATGGATACAGACACACAGACCCTTCCCTAAACTCATCTGAAATGGGAGGGATAAAATCCCCCCACCTCCCAAATGGGGGTTTTGATTTTAAGGATGGTGGGGTCAAAATACTTTGCCTCTTTTTTTGGTGGTGGGAGAACGGGACACATCCTTTCTTTGCAAGGATTTGGGGGGGGGGGAGCCATGTCTTTTTAAAGTGGCATGATACTGCTTTAAATGTATCGTGCAGGTAGGGCCTGAGCTGCATAACAGATTAAACAGTCTGTTGCACAAGTTTCTTCTGCTGCTACTGTTGAGCTAGATTCCTCTGCTGTGCGATATTAAAACTCACCCATTCACTAGTGCAAGATGCCTTGCTGGAGCTTTTTCACTAGTGGACAGAAAATGCTGACTACAGCGCACTCATGTTTAGGTGTCAGGAGAACACCTTCCCATTTACCTGGGTCTTTCAAATATGCTGCTTGTTGTTAACCCTCTCCCTGCTGCTGTTTCTATCCTGCTCCTGCTGTTCTAAATGTTTGACATGCTTGTAATAAAATAATAATAATAATAATAATAATAATAATAATAATAATTTATTATTTGTACCCCACCCATCTGGCTGGGTCCCCCCAGCCACTCTGGGCGGCCTCCAACAGATATTAAAATACATTAAAATATCACAGGTTAAAAACTTCCCTAAACAGGGCTGCCTTCAGATGTTTTCTGAATGTCAGATAGTTGTTTATCTCTTTGACCTCTACTGGGAGGGCGTTCCACAGGGCGGGTGCCACTACCGAAAAGGCCCTCTGCCTGGTTCCCTGTAGCTTTGCTTCTCGCAGTGAGGGAACCGCCAGAAGGCCCTCGGCGCTGGACCTCAGGCTGAACGATGGGGGTGGAGACGCTCCTTCAGGTATACAGGACCGAGGCTGTTTAGGGCTTTAAAGGTCAGCACCAACACTTTGAATTGTGCTCGGAAACGTACTGGGAGCCAAGATGCCTGTTGTTCTCTGTCATGTTGCCTTGAACTGACTGATTGTCCATAAGGCATCTTGGAAATTCCTTGAGCCAAAAAGGCAGGAAGAAAATATTCAAAAAAAAAAATTAAAAATCAAATTAAAAAAACAACAACCAACAACAGTGAGAAAAGGAACAGAAGTGTGCATGCCCACGCACAACTACTACAACAACAGCAGCAACAACAGCGCCCCTAAAATCCTCCTACGTTCAGAGCAAGAGAGCAAGGGAACAATGGGAGAAACACCAGAGCTGGCAAATTGGCAGCTGTCATTTCCAAGCGTTATCTATTTGATCATTATCATCATCATCATCATCATCAGATATCTCAGTCCTTCTTTAGCAAAATGCAAAATATAAAACAGCCATCAGTGGCTCGTCCTTTCAAAATGCCATGAGCTGCACAGAAATTGCCTCGCCGTTCCCTCCTGGGTGAGCAAAGATTCAGCATTCTACCCAGACAGCCCAATCTTCCCAGCAGATCTATAATTTTTATTTAGAGGCTCCCAATGTGGTGCAGATGTATATTTAATGGAGAGGCTCATAAATAACAAAGCGCGGGGCCCTATCTATGAAGATTTAGAAGGGAAACGGTTTGACACCTGCCCTATTAAAAATATATCTGTACAAAGTGCTTATAGAAGAATAACACTCAACACTATCAAAGCAGCCTATGTAAGCGCGGAACAGCTTAATCAATTCTCAACAACACCCCCTGGAAGCTCACGAGCGGCGTCAGCTGCGATGCACAGCACCTGGGCTGTTGGTCAGGGGGTGTTTTATTAAGATTCCCCAACCGTGCAATAGCTGCTCCAGTCGAAAACACAGACCTGGCAACACTTTCTTTGCTTCCTATCCTGCCGCCTTGGCTTGCTGGGAGCAGGGTTAGAAGGCATGGTCATAGAAACGTGCCAGCAGCCAACTTTGCCAGCGAAACAGCAACAGCGGGGGCATCCGTCAAGCTCAGCGTAGGCGCTGTTTCTCCCGGTTAGGTAATCTGCCCGTGGACACACTCAGCGATGCAATAGCTAAGAGGGCCGGCATAGGAAACCTCCAAAGCCCACTGCAAAAGCTCCCCCAGATCTCTCGGCTTCCTCCAATAATTCAGCGCAGCTGGAAAAAGCCTGCCGTGCAGTTTCTCGCAGGCTGTTTTATTACACAAGTGGGTTTGCACTGTTTGAATCCGACGATGTTCTCTTTGAAAATTGCATTTTTAAAAATGCTGTGGGTTTTATTTTTAAAAAATGCTGTGGGTTCCCCCCCTCTTTCTCCTAGGGCAGTCTGGGAACATCTGATGTTGCAGCATTGCTGAAGCTGTTCAGATCTCCATCAGAGGCCCTGCTCAGAACTCAAAATCCACTATTTGAGGTGAGGAGAGTGGCCACTAGGGATACGTATGGAACTCTCTTTTGATGCCCATTTGTCTTTAGACAAGTGCATGGATGATAGGGTTATCAGTGGCTACTAAGTCTCATGGTTATGTTCTGCCTCCACTGTTGGAAAAAGTATGCTTCTGAATACCAGATGTTGGAAACCACGGAGGGAGAGTGCGCTCTTGTGCTCTGGTCCTGCTTGTGGGCTTCCTGATGAAATCTGGTTGGTGCCTCTGGGAAAAGGATGCTGGACTCGATGGGCCTTTGGCCTCATCCAGCAGCATCTTTCTTCTTATGCTCTTATGTCTGGTGGCTCCTTCTTTTATGGTGGAGGTGGTGGGAACTCATAGCTCAGTAGCCGAGCATTTCATGCTTTCATGCAGAAAGCTCCCACCAGCATCTCCAATTAAAACAGGGGTAGGTAACTGGCGTCTTGTGGGCCAGATCCAGCCCATGCAGCCTTCTTGCCCACTTTTGGAATGTTAGTACATTCCCCACCCTCGAGGTTAAAGGCATCTAGTAGCAGGGGGCCAATCAGAGTAGACAATGCCAAGTTAGATGGAGAAATAATCTGCCTTGATATAAGGCAACTTTCCGTGATCCTTTCAAATCAAGGCATCAGCTTGAGGGTGGTGTTACTCATCCAGGCTTTTGGTAGGATTTATCTTGCTTTAAAACTTTACTGCTGTTTTCAATTTGACTGCTTAAAAAACCCCAAACACCTCACTTCAATGCTTATTTTCAATTTCATTTTGCAACTGTTGTGTTTGGATGATATTGCTGTTTCAGTTTCTGCCCCAAGCTGCCTTGGACACTGCGGCAGAGAGGCATACTATATAAACAGTTTAATTACATAATTAAGGAATAAGGAATAGGAATAATTATACAATAAAGTTAACAGCAGCACCACCACCACACAATGGACGCTCTATGGCTGTGCCCCGGATCAGGCCCTGGGATTGGAGGTTACAGAAGAGTAAAGGTAAAGGTAAAGGGACCCCTGACCATTAGGTCCAGTCGCGGACGACTCTGGGGTTGTGGAGCTCATCTCGCTTTACTGGCCGAGGGAGCCGGCGTACAGCTTCCGGGTCATGTGGCCAGCATGACTAAGCCACTTCTGCCGAGTCAGAGCAGCACACGGAAATGCCGTTTACCTTCCTGCCAGAGCGGTACCTATTTATCTACTTGCACTTTGACGTGCTTTCGAACTGCTAGGTTGGCAGGAGCAGGGACCAAGCAACAGGAGCTCACCCCGTCGCGGGGATTCGAACCGCTGACCTTCTGATCGACAAGCCCTAGGCTCTGTGGTTTAACTCACAGCACCACCCGCGTCCCTACAGAAAAGTAGGAAACGGTTAATGCATTTACTTTTGCATGTATTTGGAATGCAGACACATAACATTGAACAGAGGTTTTGGAAGGAAAGGGGAGGGCAATTTGCCACCCAAGATCCATACTTTGCAAAAATGCCATTGTTTAGCAACCAAGATCACAGGAGTATAAAAAGCAGCTTTATATCAAGTCAGACCACTGTTCTTTCTAGTTCAGTACATTTTACACAGACTGGCAGCAGCGCTGCAAGGTTTCAGGCAGAGGTGTCTCCTAGCCCTACCTAGAGATGCCGTGGTTTGAACCTGGGACCTTTTGCATGCAAAGCAGATGCTCTACCACTGAGCTACAGTCCTTGCCTAATTGCATTATCGGGTGTCATCCCTCAGGCACAACAGATTTCAGCTCTGCCTAGGAAACTAAAATATTTCATAGCCTCAGGAAAGCCACTGGTCATAGAATGAGCAGAGGCAGGAGGAACATCTATTTTCAGGCTGCCAACTCCTTAATTAGACAGGCAGATAGATAGATGTTTAAAAACCCATCAATTTTATTTTGCAATAGCTAAGAGGGCCAGCATAGGAAACCTCCAAATCTCACTGCAAAAGCTCCCCCAGATCCCTGAAGCCCCACATTGGGGGGGGAAATCTTGCATTGTAGAGAGTTGGACTAGAGGCATGTCCAACAGGTAGATCGTGATCTACCGGTAGATCACAGGATGTCTGTGGCAGGTCACTGGTAGATCACTGGCTCCCCCAAAGAAGCTCAACAACTTTGACCTGAACCCCAAAAAAGGGGGTAGATCACTGCCAGTTTTTAATTCTGTGCGTAGATCGCAGTCTCTTGGGAGTTGGCCACCCCTGGACTAGATGATCGATCCTAGTGGTCCTTTCCAACTCCACAATTCTGTGAATCAAGTTAGTGTTGGCAACATTGAGCTGGAATAACTAATCTCCTGACTCATTAAGGGGCAACTTCCGTCATGGAGAATCTGCTTTGCTTGAGAAGGCCCCAGAATCTTAGGGTTGCCATATGTCCTCTTTTTGCAGGACACATCCTCTTTCTCATGGTTAGAGTCATCATAGCGATCCATAGTCAAAAGTAGAAGTCGGCAGATGTGTCCTCTTTTTTGCTCTTCAAAATACGGCCGCCCAAATTCAATTTCCAGCATCTCCAGGCAAGAGTGGGGGAAATCTCCTGTCTGAAACCTTGGAGAGCTGCTGCCTGTCCGTGTGGACAATACCAGGCAAGATGAACCAATGGTCTACCTGTTATAAATCAGGTTCCCATGTTCCTGTGTCCTCCAACTGCTTTTCCTTCCCAGGGTTGAAAGCAGCTGTTTTCATGCCTTGCAAGAGTTATTTCAAATAAAGCTCCAGCTTTTCTTTGACGGGTGCTCAAATACAGTACGCAGCTAGCATTACAGCCTCCTCTGCGAATGGGGAAAAAACAGAGGTCATCCTGGGGTCACATGTGCTCCAAAGGGCAAACTATTCAGCATGTATTCTGTGAATGAAAGTGACAGGGGAGCAGCTTTGCTTTTAAGAGCTGGGCTAATGATTTTCTTTTATTCAACATCTGTGGAGCAACGTGGCTCTCCTTCCATGGAGGGAAGCAGCTTCGAAGAATGCACAGCCCACTGAAAAGTCATCCGCAAACCTTTCTGGTTAATGGTCCAGCTATATGAAACACACAGACGTGTGCAGTTGAGTCCCAACTGTGTCTCCACCCCCATCGTTCAGCCCAGACACTGAGGTCCAGCTCCGAGGGCCTTCTGGCGGTTCCCTCACTGCTAGAAGTGAGGTTACAGGGAACCAGGCAGAGGGCCTTCTCGGTAGCATTGGCTGGGACCATGCTTCAGAAACAGCACCTGTGCTTCGTTCCCCTGCGAGCTCAGACCACTACACCTCTGCGTGCCCCTTAACAGGCTAACAGCGCCGGTCACACCTCTCCTCCTCTGCAATGGCCATTGCAAGATGTTCTCCCAAGACAACAAAAACGCAAAAGCACATGTTAGTGCATTAACACCCACAAAGCATTTGGTATGCAATGGTGAGAATTCTCATATTTCAATGGTTTTTGCTAAGTACATTGCTCATCGCAATCCCCTGTGGCGGTCATAATTTACAAAGGAGCTAAGGATTGCTCATCTGTCTTGCAGTGTCTCGTGTCGGCAGAACTTTATTACCTTGGATAGGAGATTTTTCCCTTGCGGATCTTTTCATGTGGCAAACTCCCCCCGCCCGCCCTCTGCTCAGTACATTAAATTCTCACCTCTCCTCATCCATCACAAATGTAGACTCTGGGTACCAGCTGGCTGCTTCTCAGCTTCAGCTGGAATAGATGCGTTGGCTTCTTGTTCCATCGTGTTTCACTCCCCACCCCCTTGATAATTTACTTAGAAATGAAATTAATGCTCTCCATGGTCTTTGTGGGGGGGGGGAATCATGCACCCTATTTTCTTTGCTAGGGTTCAAGATGGTAGGGAACTCCTTCCTGGCCCTCCTTGCAAGACTTTCTAACATAGGAAGTTTTCTTCTACTGAGTCACAACTGATGATCCATCTAGCTCAATATTGTCTACACTGACTGGCAGCATCTCCCTGACATTTCAGACAGGTCCCCCACAGCCCTAGCAGTGAACTATGACCCTTCCCCTAATAAGAAGTTGCCTTATACCAAGTTAGACCATTGGTCCATCTAGCCCAGTACAATGATTGGAAATGGCTCTCCAGGATTTCAGGCAAGGGACATTCCCAGCCCTACCTAGAGATTGAACATGGGACCTCCTGCGTGCAAGACAGGACCTTCCTGTTGGTGGCTCCTTGCTGACCTGTGTGCCATTTGTGCTACACAGCTTCTAAGTGGGGAAAGTATTGGGTTTCAGGGAGGTGGAGCTGCTTAGTAGTCAGGTACTAGTGAGAGACAGTGTGGTGTAGTGGTTAGAGTGTCAGACTCTCCATGGATCACTATAACCATCTTAAATGCTGTAACCAGATAATATGACCTTGGAGAGCTGTGATGGGTGTATGTGTGTGTATGTGTGGCTTTTTTTGGTGTGTGTGTGTTTTGTGCTGTTTTTGTTTTGTTTTTTCTTTCTGTTTTTTACGGGATGGCATGCAATTTCGTTGCACTTGTATAGCGTTGTGCTTGTACTTGTGCAATGACAATAAATTATCTTATCTTATCTTATCTACTAGGACCTGGGAGACCAGGGTTCAAATCAGCCATGAAGCTCACTGGGTGAACCTTGGGTCAGCCACTCCCTCTCAGCCTAACCTACCTCACAGGGTTGTTGTGAGGGTAAAATAGGGAAGAGGACAATCATATATTCCACCCTGAGGTCCTTGAATGAGGGATATAAATGGACATAAACAAAAATCACACAGCCACTGGTTTGGGCCACCTGCACACAGTAGCAAGAATTCAATCTTAATTGCAAAGAACAGAAGGAAAGGACAGAGAAAAGATTGTGGTAAAATCAAGAAGTACTTGAAGCAGATGACTGAAAATCTGAGGCATATGCATTCCTGAGGGAAGTTGGTGACGTTTCATAAAACGATTCACACAGCTGCATACGCCGCCATTGGGTGCTCGATCCCATTTGGATCTTATTTCTGCTTCGCCTCAGTTCTTCCATCCTTCCGTATCGGTAATGAGAAAGCAAAAGGTCACAACTGCACCACATGTTTAAAGTACTTCTTTAACCGCAAAGACTCCTGGGAATTGTAGTTTGTTACGGGTGATTAGAGGTGACAGGAGACCCCTCACAGAGGTCTAATTCTTGGCACCCTTAACAAACTACGCTTCCCAAGATCCTTGGGGGTAAGCTCTGCATGCTAAGAATGGCATAAGAGTGATTTATTTTTAAAAAATGTGTGATGTCAATGTGACCAAGACTTCCAGCACAGAGTGTGGGTCTTTCTGGCAGATGTCAGTCCCAGCATATTTCTTTCTTTTATATAAGTTAAGCACAAACCGCTTCCAATACGGAGGCTGCTTAGTCATGCGCTTGCTGTGGTTTAAGCGACACCTTGTCTTCAGGAAGCTGACCCACATAAAAAGAACACAATCCCCTCTGACAGGGTCTAGAATGTTCCTGTCATGGCGGGAAACGTCTGAGGGAGCAGCCCTGCGTTCTCCTCAAAGAGACGTGACAGATCTTGCCAGGGGAACCAGCGGCTGGAACTGGCGGGTTGCGAGCGCAGGTCAGACGTCGCCAAAGCAGAAGCTGCCGGCGAGAAAATGGCTGGCTGTTAAAACTGGGTCAGGTTCTGAGGGGAAGCATCCTAAACGTGTGACGAACCGTTGCTGATGAAACACGGGGGCCCCATCTGCACAATGGCATTTAGAGCATTGTCCTAGAACAGTCATGACTCCCGCCCAAGGAATCCTGGGAAGTGAGAGTTGTTGGGAAGGCCCCTAATTCCCCCTCACAGAGCGCCAATTCCCACTTGGAAGAGAGATTGTCAATTTAATTGTAGCTCTGTGAGGGGAGACAGGGGTCTCTCGAACAACTCTCAGCATCCTTAACCACCTACCCAGGATTCCTTGGGGTGAAGCCCTGGCTGCTTAAAGTGGGATGCCATTGCTTTAAATCATATTTTTTAAAAATATGATTGCTTTAAATCATATTTTTTAAAATCATATTACATATTTTTATGACCACTGCTCCGTGAAAATTTCTATCATATGGTTAGTTATTATATGCTGATGAAGACACTAACGAAACAGTGGCAATACCGGAACACTGTCCATTGCCTTTTTGTTATTTCATAAGAAAAAATATATATTGCTTTCAAACCATCGTTGGCTGTTGTGTTGCTTATTTTTGGGTTATTGCTTTAAAATCAGGCATAGGCAAACTCGGCCCTCCAGATGTTTTGGGACTACAACTCCCATTTTCCCTAGCTAACAGGACCAGTGGTCAGGGATGATGTGAGTTGTAGTCCCAAAAATATCTGGAGGGCCGAGTTTGCCTATGCCTGATTTAAATGGAGGTTTTTTGGGGGTGGTGGTGTCACAAGACTACACTCCTGAGTGGTGGGAATGGGGAGAGAGTGGCCTGCATCATTCCTTCCTCTCAAGGTGTTTTCTACTAAAAAAATCACCCCCAGCTGCTTTTCTCCCCATGAGAGTAAATATATAATAGCGGAAGCCTCAGCAGCTCAGGCTCATTCTGCATCGCAACAGCTCTCTCGTGAATATAACACCATTTAAAATATCCTGGAGCACAGCCTGCTTTGAGACTGCCAGGCAGCAATCCAGATCTTCCTTCCCTTTGTGTCTCGCGAAAGAGAGGCAAAGGTTCATCTTTCGGTTTGTTTCAAACTCAGTGCTCGGAACGAATGGTGCTTTAAACCCAGAATTGTTTAAACGGCACATATCACTGCTATTAGACAAAAGACCCTTGTGATTAAAGTCCCGTGGAGAACAGTTTGACTTTCCGGAGCGAGAAAAGGACGTGCACCGATTCCAGTTCCCCAAGGTCGTCATGAACATTAGATCGGCTCAACTTAACTACCTCTTTTATTTGAGGACTTTACAAGAGGATCACGACAGGATCGAAGCTTCTCAGCTCAAGAGTGCAGCTTTAATAAGAGAAGGCGGTTCAAACGGAGGTGGGTTTTCACAGGCCCTACTACTTGCATACCTGCCAAGACATGACGTCTCTGGAGGAGCCATTCAGAGAGGGAAGGGAAAGACAATAGCATCCTTGCAGTGGAGATGGGTTGGTGTTCATTGGGATTGTGTGGTGTGTGTGTGTGTGTGTGTGTGTGTGTGTGTGTGTGTGTAAAAGGCAGGAGGCTAACACTAGGTGGCGCCAGAGCCAATGATAGGCAGAGCCAACTAATTCTAGTTTTGTCCTTGTCCTTCTCTCCACTGAGTTCTACAATGGGAATACTGAGATAAAGAAGGAGAAAGGTGATGGAAAGGACAACCCCTCTGGATTGGTTTGTAACTAAAGAAGACAAGGGACCCAGGTGGTGCTGTGGGTAAAACCACAGAGCCTAGGGCTTGCTGATCAGAAGGTCGGTGCTTCGAATCCCTGTGATAGGGTGAGCTTCCGTTGCTCAGTCCCAGCTCCTGCCCACCTAGCAGTTCGAAAGCACATCAAAGTGCAAGTAGATAAATAGGAACCGCTCCGGCGGGAAGGTAAACGGCGTTTCCGTGCGCTGCTCTGGTTCGCCATAAGCGGCTTAGTTATGCTGGCCACATGACCCGGAAGCTGTATGCCGGCTCTCGGCCAATAAAGCGAGATGAGCGTCACAACCCCAGTCGGACACGACTGGACCTAATGGTTAGGGGTCCCTTTACCTTTACCTTTAAAGAAGACAGGTAGGTATGTTGAGGGCAAGCTCATACAGCTTGTGATACAGTTCTCAGATCAGGAATCATATCTTAAGGGGGCAACAAATGCATATTTTAGGATTAAATAGGTTTTAGAATGCATAGGTTGAGATATTTAGTTGCCAGTTCATTTCCAGGCCGAATTCAAGGCGAAAAGGCATTCTGTTACATCTCAGATATCTTAAAGGCTGCCTCCTTCCCTACAGACCCTCTTGGGCATGAAGATGAGCAGAAGGGGTAGTTTTTTAGCCCTCTGAAATGTAGGTTGTTAGAACTCATCCTATTTGTATGTGGGACCCTGTGGTGAAGGGATGGTAATATTAACAATGAGGCGTAAATGGCAGCAGCTGAGTTGTATTTTTTGCAAACTGGAAGCTGGTGCAGCTCTTTCAGCACTAGAGGGGAGACACTCAGAGGAGCGCATTCTGCTTAACAACCTGGTCACTGCCTTCTGAATTGATTGTAGCCTACAAATGCTTTTCAAGGGCAGCTCCATGTAGAGCAGTTAAGCTTAATCAAACTGTATCTTAATTGAGGTTCCCACAGGCCAGGTTCAAATTGCCTGGGACGATTTTGCATCGCTCAGCCTGGCTGTTGTGTAATTAGCAGCTGTCAGTCCCGGCAAAGATATGGGCCATTCTTTAATCGGGTGCGCAAGTCGCAAATGTGAGCTTCTACATTCCTCAGATGTGATTTGGTTTAGTGGCGAGAGAGCCAGAGATTCTGCACATGCTCTGAAGCCCTCTCCTGTGTTATATTCTTTCTCACATTCTAGGGTTTGAAATCTTGGCATTCAAAACAGACTTCCTGGGACTGATCAAGGGGACCATTTTAACAGCTAGGGAATGGGAATGCTTGAGGAATTTATTCTTCGCTAGTTTCAAAAATAACAGACCTGATCTGCACCTCCTGGGCTGATGCACAGATCAGGACAAAGTTAGTCTGATCATATAATCAAAGAATTGCAGAGTTGGAGGGGATACTGAGGGGTCATTTATTCCAACCCCCCGCAATAATAATAATAATTAATAATAATAATAATTTATTATTTGTACCCCGCCCATCTGGCCGGGTCTCCCCAGCCACTCTGGGCGGCTTCCAGCAAATATTAAAATACATTAACATGTTACAGATTAAAAACTTCCCTAAACAGGGCTGCCTTCAGGTATTTTCTAAATGTTATGTAGTTATTGATCCCTTTGACCTCTGATGGGAGGGCGTTCCACAGGGCGGGCGCCACTACCGAGAAGGCCCTCTGCTGGTTCCCTGTAGCTTTGCTTCTCGCAATGAGGGAACCGCCAGAAGGCCCTCGGCGCTGGATCTCAGTGTCCGGACTGAACGGTGGGGGTGGAGACGCTCTTCAGGTATACAGGACTGAGGCCGTTTAGGGCTTTAAAGGTCAACACCAACACTTTGAATTGTGCTCGGAAACGTACTGGGAGCCAATGTAGATCTCTCAGGACCGGTGTTATGTGGTCCCAGTCACCAGTCTATCTGCCGCATTCTGGATTAATTGCAGAATGCAGGAATCCTACCCCACAGCCATCCCTGGGTGGGCTTGAAACTCCAACCTTCTGGTTAATAGCCAGACGCACTAACCCACTGCGCCCACTGGAGGGCACTTAGCTCCAGGTTTCACCCTTCTCCAAATTTTGTGAGGGAGGTCTCAGCTCAAAAGCAAAGCAAAATCCATATGAAAATGCATGTTTAGACATGTGTACTTGGATGGGGCAGACATTTAGAAATGCACATTTTGCTCAAAAAGAAATTGCAAACCCGTATTTAAATGCAGGGGTTTGTGTAGATTTCTTTTAAAAAAACTACACACTTCAGTAGAGCATCAAGGTCCCATGGTCCTTCGCCATGATTCAATTAAGCAATCAATGAATAAAGATCAACAAACAGAAGCTGAAACATACAAGATCAGAAGGGGCAGCTACAAAGAAGGCCTGCCTTGTGTTCTAATCCGCTGTACCTCTTATAAATGTGGAAAGCCGAGCAATCTTAAACGGTGGATAGAATCAAGGGCAGATCATTTCGAGCTTTGCATGAGCCGTTCTGACGGTGCCTGCAGTGCCATATGCTAAAAATAAAATTCAGAAACTAAAATATGCTTTCATTTGAAAGAGATCAATCTATAATTATTCATTTTTTTTTAAAAAAGGAAAAACCCTACCTTATGTCGTTCAAATCAAATTCATGTGATTATTAAGACCTTTTTGGTCTTGGCAGCTGATCTCATCAGAACCAATTAACGCTCCGTGCCACGGATCTGACCTTTGAGGCAAAGACTTTGAAAATGGCCATTTTGCTTCTGCTTATCTCACCTAATAATTCCAATTGCTGCACTCTCATTATAACGTTAAGTAACTATGCACGCCGGCTGCTTTGGCCAGATACCTGCTTTGAAGGAGAAAAGGAACTGGAGAGCTAGCTAAAATCCAAAATCCACGTTAGGTTCAATTCCTTTATTAGGCCTTGATTGCTATTCTCCAGAACTGTCCATCTGGCTAATTGGTAAACAAAAACAAGTTCTTACGCATAAGAATGGATGGATTTTAACAAATGGATTTCCACCCTCCCCCCCAAAAACGGGGGAACCAAGCGTAATGCAGTGGTACCTCCGGCTGCGGATGGGATCTGTTCCGAAGATCCGGCCGTATCCCGAAGTTTTCCGCAACCGGAGGCGCCGCTTCTGCGCACACACGTGGCACGAAAAAGCGCTTCTGCACATGCGCGAGTAGCGAAACCCAGAAGAATACTTCTGGGTTTGCCGCTTTTGCAACCCGAAGTTTACGTTACCCGAGGGTAACGTAAGCCGAGGGTCTACTGTATGTACGTCCTTCTCATCAGTCTTATCTGCAACTGAAAGCCTGCAAAGCAACTAATTGGAGCCTCATTTGAATGTTAGCTACCCTTACTCTCCAGTTTAAGACTGTAATTAAATATTGACTCCATCCAGGGTTCTAACACCAGCCATTCCTCCCACTTGCACACCACTATTTTGTTCATAAACCCATGAGCTGTCAACTTTCGGATTTGAAAATAAGGGATTTTTTTCGAACTTTCGGATTTGAAAATAAGGGATGCCGCGAGGGCGGTGCAATGGCACCAAGTAGCCTCGCCACCCTGCGCTCCAGAGGCTGCGCGCGAACGGGTGAGAGAAAGAGCGAGCGCAATAGACGGCAGGCTGGCTGTCTGGTTGGGCATGAGGGTCTGGCTGCACAAGGCATGCAAGCTCCGCCCCCAGTCAGTCTCAGACTCCTTATTGGCAGCCGAGCAACGCAGCTGAGGAGCCTCCCTGGCCGGCAGGGAGGGAGAGGAGCTGCTTCCTTTGAAATCCGGGAAATGTAAGGGATATCAACAATCCGGGGATAGCAGCGGGAAACGGCATTGGAATAAGGGAGTTTCCCGCAAAAAAAAGGGAGGGTTGACAGCTATGTCATAAACTAGCCCAGCAGAGGTCTATTCATAAAACAGGCATAGCATAACAAGCATTAAAAACCAAGTATATAAAACAATGGAACAAATACCCCCAACACACTCACCCATCAATAACCAGAAAAACAATGGATCTGAGATCAACACCATAAAATAGGCCAGAAGTCATATCTTGGTACAATGCAATTTAACAGCCCAAAGGTAAGCAAAAGTGTCTTAACCTGGCGCCTAAAGGCTGTCCATGATAGTACCAGGGGTGCTTCCCTGGGGAGAGTATTCCACAAATGGGGAGTCATTACTGAAATCGACCATAGCACCTCCCTCAGAGGAGACACCTGGCATCAGGGTGCCAACTTGAATAAAATATTGGGGGCTGGCTGGCTAAGCCCCACCCCGCATGATTAATCACATGACACAATGCTCACACGTCATTTGAATTTTTAACATGATTTTTGAATAAAAAAACCTAGTCTTATACATGGAAAAGTATGGTATGTTTTAGCATATGATTCCATTTTGGTCACGTGTAGAGCCTGTACTCAGAATGGCTTTGTTTGCCACGATAATAAACCTTAAGTTTTGTTATCCTTTCAGCCTGCCAAACCCCAACAAAAGGAAGAACACACAGCTCAAACATGGGTGACAGAAGAAAAGCGGTGCCAGGGTAACAGTGGTACCCAAACAGCACCCCACCCCTGGAGCTGCCCTTTGGTGATGTAAGAAGAAGAGTTTGGCTTTGTTATCCCGCTTTATCACTACCCGAAGGAGTCTCAAAGCGGCTGAGAATCTCCTTTTCCCTTCCTCCCCCACAACAAACACTGAGGTGAGTGGGGCTGAGAGACTTCAGAGAAGTGTAACTAGCCCAAGGTCACCCAGCAGCTGCATGTGGAGGAGCGGGGAAGCAAACCCGGTTCACCAGATTACAAGTCTACCACTCTTAACCACTATACCACGCTGGCTCTGATGTAAAGCAAAGACGGCATCTCCTCACTATTAAATTAAATATTAGAAATGCAAGAAATTTACAACACCACACAAATACACACACACGTTAGGCAATATTGTTGGAATCCTTCAAATCTGCTGTAGGAAGCAGTGTGGAAAATGCACATGGTTTGCAAAAGGAGACTTCAGCTCTCGTTATATCTTCTCCAAACCAATTCAATCAGAAAGCAAAATAATAGACGGGAACAGAACCGGCCGTTGAACGATCATTTAATAGTGAAATTAAAGAAGCATGAAAGATGAGGATAAATGTTGCGTTTTTCAATCCCTCTGCAAGACCCCTCAAGAGCATGCTTCTTCTCTCGCCCCTTGCTGATCTTTGAAAAAGCACGCCCACGAGCATATGCACATTACCTTTTGCTGACTCAGACCGCTTAGGTAAATCCAGTGTATCAAAGTTTCTGTCCACATCTCCGTTCTTCTTCCCTGTGCACGACACAGAAGAATGAGCAATGAAAGGAATCAGCAGCACACGAATAAACCTAAATCAGTCACTGCCGCGTCCAGAGAAGAAAAGAGGACAAATGGGGCACAAGGCCCCAACCATTACACAACATCATCACATGCATGCACCATTTGCAGGAGAGTTCCAGGCATGCAAGGGAGCATTTCTCACAGCTTCACATTCCAAGTAATAAACACATATTTTTATTTTAAAAAATCCTTCCAGTAGCACCTTAGAGACCACTTAGTTTGTTCTTCGTATGAGCTTTCGTGTGCATGCACACTTCTTCAGATACACTGAAAGAGAAGTCACCAGATATAGTGGGAGGGTGGGGTGGGGTATTACTCAGAAGGGTGGTGGAATGGGTGATTAGCTGATAGGTGTGGTAAACCTGTTGACGACTGTTAACGACTGCATTTTTCCTGTAAGACCAATTGCAAATTGCAGTCGTTAACAGTCGTCAGCAGGTTTACCACACCTATCAGCCTATCACCCATTCCCACCACCCTTCTGAGTAATACCCCTCCCCAGCCTCTCGCTATATATAAGGGTCTGGTGACTTCTGTTTCAGTGTATCTGAAGAAGTGTGCATGCACACGAAAGCTCATACCAAGAACAAACTTAGTTGGTCTCTAAGGTGCTACTGGAAGGAATTTTTTTAATTTTGTTTTGACTACGGCAGATCAACACGGCTACCTACCTGTAACATATTTTTATGTACTGGTTAGTGAGACTTGCTGCAATGTCAACCACTGGGCCTAATCCAAAATTTGTTTCACTTCTTTATTTATTTTAAAAGTTAGTTATTTATTCGTCCTTTTCTCTCTCTCTTTTTTAAAAAAATACTGCCCTGAATACAGAACCCAGGTGGCAAACACTCCACCAACAAAACAATAAAAACATCTAAAAACAAAAGGCCACAGTGAAAAACAAAACAAAACAAAACAACTATTCAGAAAATCAATGGCCATTATCTGGGCCTCAAAGAGTAAGTGGGGGGGAACCCACAACTTCTAAGGGGGACTTCCCCCAAATATTTTTGCTACCAGGAAGAAAAAGCTAAACATTACCTCTTCTTCCACTTAAATAGATACACACAGAAAAAAGCAACCAGTTTTCCCAAAACATTCACAGAGTACAGGTCAAGTGTTTTTAAATGTGTGTTGGTATATTCCTTATTTGTAAGAGCAAAGTTTTAAATCTGAAATTGTCAAATGTCAACGTGCAGGTCTAGATTCCAGAGCATGTTTACACTACAAACATATTGTATGGTTTTAATCAGTGTGTATGGTTTTAATCAGTGTTTTTTCAGTTGTTTTGTCTTTGCGTGGAGTGCCCTATCTGGGTGGATGGAGCAGCCAAGTAATTTCATTGTCCCCGAAGGGGACAATGTCATATATTTATGACAATAAATATATTCTATTCTATAAACCAGTTTCAAACTGGCTCAATTGTCGTTGCCTCTAACACATGGGAAGGACATAATTTGGGGAAATTCTGGTAGATATCTTTGACCAAAATATCTCATGGCCCAATGTTAAACTTCTAATGTGGGGGCATTCATAGGGAGAATGGGGTTCATCTCCCTGCTTGCATGATGTCTCTGATATATTATCATGAAAATGTAATAGTTTATTGCATTTATATTCTGCCTTTTTTCTGCCATGGAAACAGGAGGTCTGATCACAGATTTTCAGTATTTCATACACTTTAGCTGTCGGGTTTCAAGACCCGTTAAATCCAACCATCACTTTTTTAACCAGACAACTTGGCTAACAGAGTTTGTTTGTGTCTGTCGACAGAGCAGGCTCAATGTCAAAACCAAAGTTGCTTCCCCACCCAACTGGCCTCTCTTATTCGCTTTTTGACAAGAACTTGGCTAGGGTCAATGATAGCAATCTGAAGAAGATTCCCAGATCCTTCATTCTTATTTGTTTTTGTTTCTTTTAGACCACTCAAAACAAGACAGCAGCACCCTGCTTTGGGAGACAAACAGCACAGCAAAGAGGCAAGATGTCAGCTGCTGGGACAGAACGCCACTATCCCCCCCCCCCCGATGACAGCTAAGCTCATATGCTTCTCTAAGAAGAGGACTCTTAACTTGTCACTTTGGAAATGACAAGAATTTATGGCAGAAGGCAAGAGAAAGAAAGAGAGAAAGAGAGAAAGAGAGAAAGGAAGGAAGGAAGGGAGGAAGGGAGGGAGGGAGGGAGGAAGGGAGGGAGGGAGGGAGGAAGGAAGGAAGGAAGGAAGGAAGGAAGGAAGGAAGGAAGGGAGGGAGGGAGGGAGGAAGGGAGAGAGGGAGGGAGGGAGGGAGGGAGGGAGGGAGGAAGGAAGGAAGGAAGGAAGGAAGGAAGGGAGGGAGGGAGGGAGGGAGGGAGGAAGGAAGGAAGGAAGGAAGGAAGGAAGGGAGGGAGGAAGGGAGGGAGGAAGGGAGGAAGGAAGGAAGGAAGGGAGGGAGGGAGGAAGGGAGGGAGGGAGGGAGGGAGAAAGAAAGAAAGAAAGAAAGAAAGAAAGAAAGAAAGGGAGGGAGGGAGGGAGAAAGAAAGAAAGAAAGAAAGAAAGAAAGAAAGGGAGGGAGGGAGAGAGAGAGAAAGAAAGAAAGAAAGAAAGAAAGAAAGGGAGGGAGGGAGAAAGAGAGAAAGAAAGAAAGAAAGAAAGAAAGAAAGAAAGAAAGAAAGGAAGAAAGGAAGAACTTAGAATGCAAAAGTGGAGAACATCACACTCCCCCTGAAACAAACACTCTGTTTTCTCCACAAAACACTGCCTGGTATCACTGCCCTGCAGATCCCTATGCTCTTCTTCTCTGCTTCAACACCTGCCCTGTTTCAACTCCCATGACAATGCCTTTGCTCCCTGTTAAGGGTGTGCGTGGCGAGGAAGCATTGATTTCCATTCCAACCCATGTTCCTTGCATGCAGTGCTGTTTCTGTTCTGCTGCATTTGGCTTCCAGCAAAAGCTACGCTGTCCACTTGGGTGGAATTTTGCATAGCTAATTGCAGGGGGTGGAGAATCTGTGGGACGCCAGATGTTGCTGGATGACAACCCCCACCACCCCCGGCCTTTGGCCATGCAGGCTGATGGGAACTGCAAGTCGAGCAACACCCGGAAGACCACAGATATCCCTTCCCTGTGCTCTACTGCCAGTAAATGTACAGCAGCTCTAGGATGGGTTTAATCTCCCATCCAGTCTTGGTCTTCAGCTGGGGCTTGATCCCAGGAGCTGGAGGGCAGAGCGGCATAGCTGGAATGCAGATGCAGGCAACTAGCGGTGATGTGGGGCAGGAGTCCAGGACCCCCACTCAGCAGAATGAGCAGAAGGGTCACCCAAAGGCAGCTGGACTTGCTCACCACATACTGAAGCAAAATGGTACATGTTACTAAGGGGGGAGGGAGGAGAAGAGAAGACAATTTGAAGCAAGTGAAGACCACCACCTCATAAGACCATTCAATCCAGAGTTTAAAATTACCTAACTCAAGGGTAGAGAACCTCAGGCCCGTGGGCCAAATGCGACCCTCCAGGTCTCTATACCTGGTGCTTGAGCTTCTCCATAAGCCACGCCCCTTACCACCCACCTGTGAGTGATTTTGCCTGTAGGGAAAATGGAATGGTAATAATGCCTCTTGCAACGGAAGTGCACAGCTGTGCTGAGGCAGTGTGCGTGCAGTGGTGTAGCATGGGGGAGCAGTGTGGTGGTTGCCCCTGGGCGCAAAATGGTTAGGTGCACAAAATTTCAACACCTGGTGCTGCCTCAGTACCACTGCACACTTCCATGGAAAATAATTTCTCCATGCGAACCAGGAAGTGACCTCTCCAGACAATAGAATGCCTCTTCTTTTCTTATCTCTGTCCTGGGTGATGCGGACGCCGCTAGGCAGTTGAATGTGCATGCGTACTTCATCCGTTTCCCAACCACTACTCTGTGTGGCCCCGGGCACTGGCAACCCACGCTATGCCACTATGTGTGTATGTGTAGAACCAAGTGACTTTTGCGTGGTTGAAACATAGCCTGATGTACAAAAGGAAGGTTCACACCCATTGCGCCATCCATGTTTCCCTCAGGCCCCACCCACCCCTGGAAAGCTGTCCATAAGGGAATGAGGCCCTCGGCAAGATAAAGGCTCCTCACCCCTGACCTAACTGCACCTCAGGATGCAGTATTTTGGAGGAAGACCAACATATCAGCAGCCTTAGAGGCTTTAAAATTCCTGAGGAAAAGTTTAGGGAAATCCAGGGCTGTTCTCTCTCCCCCTGCCCCTGCCCTGGGTTTACCTCAGAGTTCAGCAATGGCAGACCTACAACCTATGTGGCACTCAGCAGCTGCCAGAAGTTCTGCCACATCAGATTTGTCTTTCCAGTGTATCCTCTTCCTCCTCTTCGCTCCTCTCGTTCTCCCCGCCATCAAGTGGCATCTGACAACACCCAGGGGCCCCGTCCCAAAGGGGACAGAGGTATATTTTCAGACGAGAAGCGCTGCTCAAGCCCTCAGCAGAAGAACGACAGCTTTTAAGATGGCAGCTGACAGGCCTGCTTTATGGGAGTTGGCTATCAGAGCTGGCAAAGACCTTGGGGACAGGAAGGGCTGCCTGACAGGAAACTTGCTTGTATAATAAACGATTTGCAATCTCTCAAGCCGTGAAATTAAAAGCTTCTTGAACGCCATATTTTCTGAAACAGGGGGCTGTCAAGTGCATCTGATTCCCAGCATATAAACAATCGCCATACTTTCATTATCCCCTGCTCTGGCCACTGAGAAAAGACGAGAAAGGCTGAATTTACAAATGAAGTTCTAGCCATTTAGTAGTAAAACAAAACCTTTTTAACCAAGAAATCCAGAAAGAGGCAGTAGCTCTGATTTTCACATTGAGATATACATGCTCAAGGAGAAATCTGTGGCCCTCAAGATGTTGTAAAACTACCCTGTTTCCCCTTTTTTAATACGTAGTCATAAAGTAAGCCATGGCAGGTTTTTTTTACCTTTGTGAGAAGTAAGACGTACCCCAAAAGTAAGCCGTGGTGCCGCCATTGTTCCTGTCGTCTCCTCGGCCCCTCCTGCGTGCGCAGGGAGCCAGTGAGAGGCACGGGGGGAAACGCACCTCTTGCAGAGTTCTGCCCCGCCTGCTCAGCGTGCAGGGGGAGGCTGTACCGTACCATACTGACGTAATAAAAATAAGACATCCCCCCAAAAATAAGCCACCCTGTGTTTTTTTGAGGGAAAAAATTATAAGACGGTGTCTTAAAAAGGGGGAAAGACGGTACTGACCACTGGCCACGCTAGCTGTGGCTGATGGGAACTGGAGTCCCACAACATCTGGAGGGCCACATCACTGGAATCTAACAGGATGACATGGTGACCACCACACAGAAGCTGGAGGAATGGCTTCAACATCTGGCTGCATCCCAAACCAATGGATGGCACCAAGAACACAAGGAGACCCTGACTTCATCAGGCCAGTGGCCCATCTCACAGTGACCAGTCAGATGCCCACAGGAAGCATGCAAGCAGGAGCTGAGCCCAAGAGCATTCATAAATGCGGTTCAAAGTATGGATTCTGCCTACCACATGGAACACTCCCATGCCAGCCTTTCACAACAGCTGGTACTGGCAGAAAAACTCCCCACCCCACTGGTGGTGGTGAACTATGTGGAGTGTGGGTTCAAGTTTTGGGAGGGCATGCATGCAAAAGGATACTGGGGCCATTTCCTATCATGTGCTTCCCAATCCCATGCCCTATGCCAGGGCTAGGCCAAATGTGTCCTCCAGGCCTCCGTATCTGTCCCAGGGCACTGACACCCAAGGCCAGCTTCTGGACTGGATCTAAGTAACAAGTCAGATGGGTTTGGAGCATAGCTGTCAACTTTCGGATTTGAAAATAAGGGATTTTTTTGAACTTTCAGATTTGAAAATAAGGGATGCCGTGAGGGCGGTGCAATGGCACCAAGTAGCCTCGCCACCCTGCGCTCCAGAGGCTGCGCGCAAACGGGGTGAGCGAAAGAGCGAGCGCGTAGACGGCAGGCAGGCTGTCTGTCTGGTTGGGCGTGAGGGTCTGGCTGCACAAGGCATGCAAGCTCCGCCCCCAGTCGGTCTCAGACTCCTCATTGGCAGCCGAGCAATGCAGCTGAGGAGCCTCCCTGGCCGGCAGGGAGAGGAGCTGCTTCCTTTGAAATCCAGGAAATTTAAGGGATATCAACAATCCGGGATAGCAGCGGGAAATGGCATTGGAATAAGGGAGTTTCCCGCAAAAAAAGGGAGGGTTGACAGCTATGAATCTGTGCACTGTTAATGTTGTTGTAAGTTGAACTGGCTTGGTTGGCGTGAAGGACTTGGAGGGTTGACAGCTATGGTTTGGAGGCAGAGGTGTAGTGGCCCAGACCAATTACTATTTCTGCAGTAGTTTCTTTTGTCTCCAGCATCCTAGAACCATCCAATCAGTATGAAAGGGGAGCTTTTTAGCCACTGAGAAGAAGTATTGCCACACTTTGTGTTGATCGGAGTCCATCAGCGTAAAATGAAGTGAGCTAACCATTGAGGATTGGCTCCTAGGGTCACTCTGGAGAAGCCGCGTGGGAAGAATCTCAAGGAGGACTTGTACCGAATGCTCCAAAACGAAGCATTTATATGAACACTGAAAACACAAGGCACCTCAGTTTCAAGAAAATGGCATGCTAGTTGTTATGTACAATGGAACTTCAAGGAAAACACATCTTAAGTCACTCTGAAATAAGATATTGGAGCACTCCAAATTATTTGCCCGTGTACGTGCACAGAAAATCTAGCTAAAAGGCAGCTTTCCACCGCTGACACAGGGCATGGGGTTGGGAGATCTGTAATGATCATTGCAATGCATTCCCAGCTATTATTACTGGAGAATTAGAAGGTCATTGAGGGGGTGTGGATGAGACGATCCTGGAGGGACCCTGCAATTCTGGATTTGCCACTACACTACTCCTTGGAGGAAGCAGAGCCCCACTTGCCCTAATGGACTAGCCATGGGGAGGTCTTCTAAGAGTACCATAGCTCTCCTCCATTCCCTGCTCTTTCACACTAGAAAAGTAACTCAAAGCAGTCCGGATTGATCACAGCAATTTGCAATCTGCAGCAAAAGAAGCAAACAATTGGGATATGGGGCATCATAGCAGAAACACACCTTGGGAACCAGGGAGGGGCGGCAGGGCATAGCCAACCTCTGCTCCCAGTTTCCGCCTCTGTATATACGGGAAGAGGGAAGGGGAAAGGACAGCGACGTCAGAGAAGAAATGTAGAAAAGACTCACCTTGATTGAACCACTCCTCTAATAACCACAAAAGCAGCCAAAGAAGAAAAAGAAAGAAAGAAATGTTTTCAAGAGGAAAAGCGGGGGGTGGGGTGGGGGGGAGAACAGACGAACAATCAGTTGCAGGATTTTCACAGAACAGGTTCAAAACCCGAGAGCTACAGGTAAATAGCAACTCTGAATTCCTGAAGAGGAAAAACACACACACACACTTGACCCCATGGTGTATGCCACACTCGTTACTTTTTTTTTTTTTTTAAGGAGAGTCTGACCCTAGACCACTTTTCTCTGATTTTGCACAAACATCAAAAAGAGCTTGGGGTGGGGTGGCGGTCAAGCAGGCTAAGGTACCATGCCAGGGAAAGCCAGCGAGGTTTCCTCCGGATGTGATTGCGCCACAGTTTCCAACAGCCCTAGCGAGCATGACCCAACAATCAGGACTGACAGCAGTTGTGGTGCAGCAAGTTCTGGAGGACACCAGCAGCAGAACAAGAACAGATATCACTAAGTGACTTTAACCCTCTCCTGTCCTCTCCTCTCCGTTTTTGCAGTGAATTGTTTTCTTGAGTCAAAGGAGAGACAAAGGAGGTTAGTAGCTGAGAATTGGAGATTCTGGAGTGGTTGAGTGAATGGTGTGTTTGTAAAAAGGTAAAAGGTCAAGATAAAAGACACCTGGACAGTTAAGTCCAGCCACAGGCAACTATGGGGTTGCGCCACTCATCTCGCTTTCAGGAGGAGGGAGCCGGCGTTTGTCCACAGACAGCTTTCTGGCTCATGTGGCCAGCAGGATTAAACTGCTTCTGGCGCAACGGAACACCGTGACGGAAACCAGAGCGCACGGAAACGCCATTTACCTTCCCGCCACTGCGGTACCTATTTATCTACTTGAACTGGCGTGCTTTCAAACTGCAAGGTTGGCAGGAGCTGGGACAGAGCAACGGGACCTCACCCCGTCACGGGGATTCGAACTGCCGACCTTCTGATCGGCAAGCGCAAGAGGTTCAGTGGTTTAGATCACAGCGCCTCCCGCATTTGTGCATACTGGTGGGTGCATGTGAGGTGTGGGAGCAGAATAGGAAGAGTGGTAACGGAATGAGTCGTAAGCACTGTAGAATTTCAGTAGATGTAAGGCAGAATTTGGGGGTGACGTGTAGCGTTTCACGAGCCACAATGTGCTTTGCCAAGATGGAGGCTGATGCAGGAAGGGATCCATGACTCTAAAGACATTTCAAAATGCTCTGCTCTGTTTTCAGTTTTTAGGAATGTATTGTTTCGATCACAGTTTTATTTAATGTTGCGATGCATTGCATTCTATCCTAGTTTCTCAGTTCCGTTGTTGTATATATTTTATTTTGCTATTCTGCAGCCTGCTTAATGGGACTGCCTAAAGTGTATATCAATATAGATTAAATAAAGAAATCAAATCATAAACCTAGTGCTATATTGGATACAACTCTAGGCTCTGTGTGAGCTCCCAACTGCAACCTGCTGCTTCTGATCCAGGATTCCTGTCTTTGAATCTTCTCCACCAGCTTCCCTCTCACCCTTTAACACAACTGTGCTCAAACGTACGCACACACTCAGGGCCAATATACCCTCACATGACAGAAATAGAGTCAGTGGGTTAAAAGGCCCATGGATCAGAGATACGGAACAGCTGTTTACAAAGGCTCAGGGTGACGGAGGGATGGAAATCCATGGGTGTTACTGTTACATACCAATGGATCTTTATTGTATAACATTCTTAACATTTGGTAGCCACCAGGCCTGTTCAGCACAGATTAGGTTAAAAGCTTGGGACGTGCCAGAGACTGACCCTGATTTAGATGTGTTATGCAAACCACACCTCCTATTGTGTCTTTTCTCTTTCCTTTAATATGCTGGGCCAACCTGGTCCAACAGGTGTGCAGAGATTCCTGAGTGTTGGGTTACTGGTGCTTGCATGAGCCTCACCCCCCACTCCCTACTCCCCAGCCTCTAGTTCAGGGGTCCCCAAACTTATCTCGCCTCGGGCCGGTTCCTCCGGCGCCGTTTGCGCGGCGGGCTGGAGGGTGATTTTTTGCTTTTTCTGGCACGGCGTGGCACCGGAAATAGCTTTTGCGCATGCGCAAACATCATTTCCGACACACTTTTGGCGCGGTGCCGGAAATAGCTTGTGCGTGCACGCACGGCACCCCGCAGACCCGGAAATGCACCAGAAATAATGTTTGTGCATGCACAAAAGCTATTTCCAATGCTGCGCCGCGCCAGAAGTGCGCCGGAAATGACGTTTGCGCATGCGCAAAAGCTATTTCCGGTGCCGCGCCGACCCAGAGATGGGCAGCTGCACCGCGCCGGTAAGAGCGGGCGGCGGGGGTTGGATAATTGGTTCGTGTGGGTCGTATCCGGCCCGCGGGCCTCAGTCTGGGGACCCCTGCTCTAGTTCATCATCTTCTATGCCATTATTCATTAAACTGCCCATATCAGAATGCCGTTACACTAATCTATGGCCAAACGCATTCGGAATACAGGATATAGGTCTGGTCACCTTGCTTCCAAACAGTTACTGAAGGAAAGGTTTAGAAAAGGAAAACCAAGATGATCAAGGGATTGGGGCGACTCCCTTAGGAGGAAAGGTTATGATACCTGGGACTTTTTAGTTTAGAAAAAATGCAAGTAAGCGGGGGCATGATAGAGGCGAATAAGATTCACAGGTTGTCCCATAAAGCTGACTGTTGGAAGGCTCAGAAGAAAGAGACAAAAGTGCCTCTTCAAACAGGGCAGGGCAGGGGGCAGCTGCACAAACACACACCAGGATCCAAGTGCAAAAGGCTGGCCCTTCGACAAGCTGGGTTGTATGATGTGAACGCAAGCATTTTGCTTCTTGCTTTCGGTTATGGCTGGTACCCACTGGTAGGGCAGGAGGCAGGGAGGCGAACAGTAGGTGGCACCAGAGCCAATGAGAGGCTGAGCCAACCAATTCTAGTTTTGCACACACACGGCCTCCTCCCTGCTGAGTTCTAAAAGGGCAACATTGAGAAGGAAGGAGGAGGAAGAAGATGACAAGTAAGCGCCACTCCTTGACTTGTAAACAAGAAGGCGGGTGGAATTGGAGAAATCAAGAGAGATTGGTGGGGATGTTCTCTGTTTGCCCCAATGGATCAGCCCCCATTCCTTTAGGGGTGCAGCGACACACACCTTTGGCTTTCTTCCCTCCAAAGCACCCCGCGTCGTCCTTCTTCTTCTTCTGAGTTCCTCCCAGGCCTCCAAGTTGATTTGCTTCTAGCTCCTGGAATTTGTCCGCTCCCGGGACTTCTTTGTGGACGTGGTAAGAGAGGTTCCTCATGATGCACACACAGTTCTCCACAGACTGCGGCCAGGCGGTTGCCAAAAAGGGAAAAGAAAAGAAAAGAAGGAAATTTTATCACTCAGTAAAAAAAAGAATGGCTTTTTAAAACTATAGATTATGCTGAGTTGACTTTTCTATCAGAAAAAATAAAAGAAAATCCGAGAAGTAAATTTGTTGAGGAATGGAACAGTTTTTTTATGTTACCTAAAAAAGAGGTGCGACCTAAACATGGTTCACGCATTGGATTAACTCTTGTAGAACAACTTTGAAATAACAGCTTTAAGATAAATTTGTGAGACTAAAGATGTTATATGACCAGCCTTACAATCAGTGTTTTTTGAATCAATGGAGAGATGGACAAGGGAAGTCAATGTTCAAATATAATCAAGTTCTTCTTTATGTGAGTATTGAAACTGTTAAAATGAATTGGATTTATGTGTAATTTGTATATTCTTTCTAATGTTATTGCAATGTACCGTATTTTTCGCTCTATAAGGCGCACCTGACCATAGGACGCACCTAGTTTTTTAGAGGGGGAAAGCCCCATTTTTTGAGGATCAGCTCAAATTTCTGCAACTTCTTTTGCAAAGGAGAAAAGCCCAATTTTTTGAGGATCAGCTCAAAGTTGTTGAGCTTACTTTGCAAAGGGAAAAAACCCTGTTTTATGGGGTTTAACTCACAGTTCTGCAGCTTCAGGAAGCCATTTCTACAGTTTCCAGACAGATAATCTAATCAGCCAGTCACATGTCGCTGTGGAAACAGCCTCCCTCTGCAAGGGGGCGGGGCTGGAATCTCTCTCCCTTATCTCTCTCCCCGATCCTTTGCTGAGCAGCTGCTCAGCCGGCTTCCTTTCAACACCCCCTTCTCTCTCTCTTTTTTTAAAAGCACGATCTGCTTTTGCCCCTGGGCAGTTCAGCTCCAGGGACCACACATTTGCTCCATAAGACACACAGACATTTCCCCTTACTTTTTAGGAGGAAAAAAAGTGTGTCTTATGGAGCGAAAAATACAGGTAATTGAACTTAAACTTACCTGAAGAAGTGTACGACTGATGTAAAGAATCTTTTTTTAAAAAATTATTATCTCTACATTTTTTTTTTGTTATGTACTAAAAACAAATAAAAAATTATTTAAAAAAAGAAAGGAAAAGAAGGAAAAGCCATCAGACTGGTAAGCAATTATCTTACACCACCGAAGATGCGAAAAACAAGCACACATAGGAAATTGCTTAAACCAGGTGAGACTATTTGCTCAGTATGGCGTACATCAGCCATCTTCCAACCTGGTGCCGTCCAGAGGTTTTTGGACTACAATTCCCATCAGCCACAGCAAATGTGGAAGGGGCTGATGGGAGTCGTAGTCCAAAGCATCTAGAGGGCACCAGGTTGGAGAGGGCTGTGCCAGCATGACACAGTCAGTGGCTCTCGGGGAGAAATGGAGCCATTCCCATCCTTAAAATCTTTTTTTCATTTTAGCAGAGGTGCCGGAAAATGAACCCGGGACCTTCTGCATGGAAAGCAGCTTCGCTACAACTGAGTTCTGTTCCCTCCCTTAATGAACAAAAACCTCATCAAGGGAAGTCACTTGCAAATTTTTAAGCATCCCCCCCCCTTTTGCTGCAGCTCAGTGATGGAAAGCTTACATTTTATGCAAGAGGCCCCCTAGGTTCAGTCTGCAGCTAATGAGTCTCTCGGGAGGCAGAAAGGCCACTGCCTCAGACTCCAGAGCGGGGTCATTCATCAGGGGCTTGGCAAGAACCGAGGAAGAGCAAAAAGAGCACCAAAATCCCATAGGGTACCCCCCACCCGGAAACGGGCTCCTCCACCCACCCACCCACCCCATGCAACCAAATCTCTGCTGAATACCCTAGCTGGGAAAAACAGAGCATGTTATTAGTCTTGTTCCTTCGGCACAGAAGCCAATGACCAACAGCAGCCAGCGGTTGGGGCTGTGGCAGAGCATCTGCTTTGCATGCAGACGGTCCCAGCTTCAGCCTGCATAGCTCTGTTGGTTAGAGCATGGTGCTGGTAATGCCAAGGTTGCAAGTTCGATCCCCGTGTGGGACAGCCGCCTATTTCTGCATTGCAGGGGTGGGGTTGGGTCTCGTACCATTCTATGGTTCTGTGATTCTAATCCCCAGCATTGCTAAGCAGGGCTGGGAAAGACCTGTATGATGCTGTGGGGAGCTGTTACCAGGGGTGAGGGGTGGGGTAGGTGGAAGCAGTGCCGGATTTAAGTATAAGCTAAACAAGCTATAGCTTAGGGTCCCACTCTCTTGGGGGCCCCCCAAAAAAATTTAAAGGAAAAAAAACTGGATGTACATTTCCAAAATATAAGATAAAAAACAAATAAAATAAAACCTACCGGTACATTCAGCAACAGTGTTTTGTGTTGGCTCCTATGATGTAAGTAATGGGCCTGCTAGCCTGCTCCCTAAAATATCACTGGTTTGGTCATTTCCATATATAGGGTGCCTACATTCTGCATGCACTGGTTGCATGGCAACATGGGAAGAAGAAGAAGAAGAAGAAGAAGAAGAGTTTGGATTTGATATCCCGCTTTATCACTACCCGAAGGAGTCTCAAAGCAGCTAACAATCTCCTTTCCCTTCCTCCCCCACAACAAACACTCTGTGAGGTGAGTGGGGCTGAGAGACTTCAGAGAAGTGTGACTAGCCCAAGGTCACCCAGCAGCTGCATGTGGAGGAGCGGGGAAGCGAACCCAGTTCCCCAGATTACGAGTCTACCGCTCTTAACCACTACACCACACTGGCTAAAGCAGATTAGGTCCATAAATTACCATAGAGCATATATTCAACACTAAAAACAGCTGTTGACAAAGGACAGCTGGACAATATAAAGGGCCCCATTACCTTCAGTAGCTTAGGGCCTCATCAAACCTAAATCCGGCCCTGGGTGGAAGCACCTCCCAAACTCCACTGTTTGGGAAGAAAATACATTTATGCCTGTCAATAACAGCAGTCCAGTATTCATTGGTGTGGTGTGGTGATTAAGAGCGGTGGACTCGTAATCTGGGGAACCGTGTTCGCTTCCCCGCTCCTCCACATGCAGCTGCTGGGTGACCTTGGGCTAGTCACACTTCTCTGAAGTCTCTCAGCCTCACAGAGTGTTTGTTGTGGGGGAGGAAGGGAAAGGAGAATGTTAGCCGCTTTGAGACTCCTTCGGGTAGAGATAAAGCGGGATATCAAATCCAAACTCTTCTTCTTCTTCTTCTTCTTCTTCTTCTTCTTCTTCTTCTTCTTCTTCTTCTTCTTCTTCTTGGAGGTGGTGACTGGTGGGGTGGAAAGCAGGGAGCCCAACAGTAGATTGAGTCAGAACCAATGACAGGCAGAGTCAACTCTTTCTAGTTTTCATAGAATCATAGAACTGTAGAGCTGGAGGGGTACCCAAGAGTCATCTAGTCTTGCAACGCAGGAATCTCAACTGAAGCCTCTGATGTCTCCCTGCTCCTCCCTGCTGAGCTCTACAAGGGCAACACGGAGACTAAGGAGGAGGAATCATAGAATCACAGAATTGTAGAGCTGGAAGGGACCCCAACGGCTGTTTAGTCTACCCCCCTGCAATGCAGGAATCACAGCTCAAGAATCCATGGCGGGTGGCCCTCTAACCTCTGCTTAGAGAACCCACCACCTTCCAGAATAGCCTGTTCCGCCGTCAAACAGGCTCTTGACGTCAGAAATCTCTTCCTAATGTTTACTCAGAATCTCCATTCTTGTGATTTGAATCCACTGGATTGGGTCCTACCCTACAGAGAAGCAGGGGGTAAAAGCAAGGGGAAACTGATTGCCAGCACACACCCTGGACTGGTTGTAGTAGTAGTAAAGGGTAAAGGTAAAGGGACCCCTGACCATTAGGTCCAGTCGCGGACGACTCTGGGGTTGCGGCGCTTATCTCGCTTTATTGGCCAAGGGAGCCGGCGTACAGCTTCCAGGTCATGTGGCCAGCATGACTAAGCCGCTTCTGGTGAAGCAGAGCAGCGCACAGAAATGCCGTTTACCTTCCCGCTGCAGCGGTACCTATTTATCTACTTGCACTTTGATGTGCTTTCGAACTGCTAGGTTGGCAGGAGCAGGGACCGAGCAACGGGAGCTCACCCCGTCGCGGGGATTCGAACCGCCAACCTTCTGATCGGCAAGCCCTAGGCTCTGTGGTTTAACCCACAGTGCCACCTGCGTCCCCCAGTAGTAGTAGTAGTAGTAGTACTAGTAGTAGTAATATTTATACCCCAGCCACTCTGGGCAGCTCCCAACAGAACATTAAAACACAATAAAACATCACACATTAAAAATTTCCCTAAACAGGGCTGCCTTCAGATGTCTTTTAAAAGTCAGATAGTTGCTTGTTTCCTTGACATCTGAAGGGAGGGTGTTTCACAGGGCGGGCGCCACCACCGAGAAGGCCTTCTGCCTGGTTCCCTGTAACCTCACTTCTCGCAGTGAGGGAACCTCCAGAAGGCCCTCGGAGCTGGACCCCAGTGTCAGGGCTGAACGATGGGGGTGGAGATGCTCCTTCAGTATGGAGGAAGCCAGTATGTGGGGGCTGGCCGCAGGCAGACCGAGCTAGGTGGGTCAGTGCCCCGATTCCTCCTAATGGACCGGCTTGCACTGAGATAAATGCTTTCCTCTAGCAGGCCTGGCTGCCTTTTAAGCATCTGTGAACACAAGCATCTTTCAAGCCAGCAGATGTTCCCAGCTTTCAAGCCAGCAGACTTCCCCCACATCAAGAAACCCACATTTGCTTAAGCCACAGTGTCTATTCACACCAGCACCAGAGAGCAGAATCACCTTGTTATCCGTGTCTTTCTTGCCCACCGCCGACTGCAGGGCATGAAGGAGGGCGTCTACCAAGCCGTCGCATTCCCGCAGCCTCCTGCGCGCTTCCGCTCCGTCCGAACTGACATTCCTGAAAACAAGAGGCAGGCAAACGTTACAAGCCATAACCCCCCACATAGCAAAATTAAGCCAAGCCCCCGCACCCTCCTGCGTCAATTACAGACATTAAGAATCTAATGATCTTGAATTAACCAAGACGCACACAAAAGATCATCTTGCGAACCAACAGGGAACCACAGCTTCTGTACTGCATGATAAGCAGAGTCTTAGCTTGCAGCTCTGCCCCACACCCAGGAGCTCTTGGCAGGGCTGGCCCACCCGTGAGACAAGGTGGGGAAACTGCCTTGGGCAGCAGAAACCGCAGGAGTAGCAGATCCGGCCTCCCGGTGTAGATCTTCACTCCCTCCTTCTCCCTGACGTGTATCTTTATCGCCCCCACTTCTCAAAGAAAACCCAAGAGAGAATCTTGAACTGCATGTCAGTGGTGGTTCGGTAAAAGTGACTCGCTGACTTGAGCAAGCTAAATCTAAGAGTAACCCCAGGAAGCTTTCGGGTTTGTTTTCATTTCGGCTGCATTTTAAATGGGAGTATATTTTTAATCCATGTTTTATGTCTCTGCCAACAAGCGTTTTCTTGTATTTGCAATGGCCTGTGGCTGAAAGCCATGAATATTTATTGGATTAGACGCAGCTTCCCATGTTGCGTGTGTAGGTCACCCAGTCATTCCCCAATAACTCACACAAGAAACATAATTTTTGGTTTGGGTTTTTGGCATATTTTTGGCCACAACTTTTATTGAAATACAAATCACGTGAGTGGTTGCGTAGGCATTGGTTCACACTGTCCGGCGGGACAGAGCTGACTCCTAGTCAGCAAGACTAGCTGTCCAGCGGGACAGAGATGACCACTTGTCAGCGAAGGGAAACCATTAGCTGGGGAGAATTAATGGAGGCTGGTTAAATCAGAGCCTCCCCCTCCCCAGGGGTCCACAGGGGCTCTTGCGTGGCCCTGCAACCCACCGGGTTCGGACAAGCATGTTGAGCCCCCTGGATTCCTTTTCGGAATTCCCATCACCGACATCACTTCTTGGAGGGCACCGCCCTCCCATACCACAGAACCAATGCCTAACCACCAACCTTACAAGTTGTGACTAGTTGCTACGTAGTAGGCGAAAACCAAGTGGCACAGCCAATCAGCCAAATGGAAAAATTCCTACTAGGCCTCTACCTTAAGCGGAGACGACCCCATGACAGGCACAGCAAGGTCAACGCACAAACCTATACCAGGGAGGGGGGGACGGGAGATCCGAAGCTCCAGACAAGAGTGACCAATGGATCACGTGCAGATCCATTTAAAGGACGCTGGGCTGTCCGTCAACCTTGCAACATGCAAATTTGCCCAGCAACAAGCTGGTCAACAGATGCTGTGGCCACAAGCCCTTCCCCCAAACCATGAGGAAATGACTTTTTGCCCCCACCGCAACGTAAGCTCTCTCCGAGAATTCTCTTTCTCGTCCTGTAAAATTCCAGAGTTCCCCCAAACCTGTCAAAATAAGTATAATAGCAAAAGTATTTAACAGGGTGTTGTTGCAATGTTAAATGCAAAAGGCACTCTATATATTGGCACAGCCTTCCCCAGCCAGGTGACCTTCAGGTGGGTTGGAATACAATGCCTATCGGCCTGAGGCACCAACGCTTTGCTAGCTGTGGTAGATGGAAGTTGTAGTCCAAACTGTCTGGATGGCACCAGGTTGGGAACGAATACATTAGCAGATAACCTTTTTTCAAAAGAAATAGCCATCTTGTTTTACTCATTTCAAAAAGGAATCTGTAGTTTGGATTATAAACCATAGCCTGAAATAGATGGTGGAAATCCATCATCAATAATAAACAGAAATCCACCACATAGTTAAGCACACTTATGTACCATTGAGTCTAAGCAGGCATAGGCAAACTCCGGCCCTCCAGATGTTTTGGGACTACAACTCCCATCATCCCTAGCTAACAGGACCAGTGGTCAGGGATGATGGGAACTGTAGTCCCAAACATCTGGAGGGCTGGAGTTTGCCTATGCCTGGTCTAATGGGAATGGTGGAATGTACCACATTCATTTTCACATTTTTCCACAGTAAAATCTGAAGGAGGAGGAGGAGGAGCAGAATAAGACACCATACAGTGTGTGTTTTCTAGAAACAGTTGGATGGCCCTTGATCTAAACTGCACAGTGAAGTCGGCAGCTAAGGTTAAGTTTTAGGCAGCCTAACCCAACAGTAGGAAGCATTTGGTTTGTAGGATTTTGAGTCCCCCCAACCTTTAAAGCTGCTAGTCCTCATGGTTGACAAAATACATTTGAGACTGAGAATGCAAAAGCAGTAAAAGGGAGATGAGGAAGCTGGCGAAGGGAATGGAGGAACAATGAGTGGAAGTGATGTAATTCCTGGGTCAACGGAACCAGAGTTCGAAGCACGACGGTCCAGCCCATCCTCTTTCTATTTGGCCAGAAATCATCTCCACACACCAGCTGATTCTCTGGAACGATATTTGATACAGATACATCGTGGCTGGCTTAACAACGGGTTGTGTGCTGCTCTGCCTGGAACCTGCATCTGCTTCCGTATTGCACATCAAGCCCTCTCCTATTTGTTGAATAATAAGACACATGGACACCAGTATTTTAGGTTAATGGGATAATTAAGGCCACAACTTCATTGGTTACAGAATGCGAGTGGTATTGGCTTAGGCCAGGGGTCAGCAAACTTTTTCAGCCGTGGGCTGGTCCACAGTCCCTCAGACCATGTGGTGGGCCGGACTATATTTTGAAAAAATAATAATGAATGAATTCCTATGCCCCACAAATAACCCAGAGATGCATTTTAAATAAAAGGACACATTCTACTCATGTAAAAACACGCTGATTCCTGGACCGTCTGTTGGCCAGACTGAGAAGGCAATTGGGCCGCATCCTTAAAAAGGAGTGGCAGGTGATGGCCACAACCTCCCCTCCTATAAACCAGGTTTTACCAATGCCTAACTGGCAAACCTTACAAAGTTGTGACAATTGCTACCAGGCAGGTGAAAACCACATGGCTGGTGCCAATTTGCCAAGTGGAAAAATTCCTACCAGGCCCCGTCAACAGGAGACCAACCATAGTCCATAGCAAGGCCAAGATGGCAAACGCATGAAAATAGGGCGGGAGATCCAATGAAGCGGAAGCAAGAAGGGGGAACCCCCGGCTGCGTGGCTGTTTAAATACCGCAAGCCATGCTCCCCGGTCGACCGGATTGGTCGGCCAGAGGCGTGACACGGCCAGGACTCCCTGTGATGCGGGCGGCATTGCCACGCCCCCTGCTGAACATGGGGAGAGCACGTGACCTGCCTGCAAGACCGCCCCCCTGGGAAGCGGAGCAGTCTTCTCGGAAGCCAGCTGCACAACTGAACACCAGCACCTGTGCAACTTTAAGGTTCTGCTGACTTGTTTGAGAAAGCTGGGGCGGTGTGGGGTGTGTGTGTGTGTGTGTGTGTGTGTGTGTGTGTGTGTGTGAAGAGCCTTGTTTCCATTTATTTTTAACACATCTTCAGGGAGCTCCCTAGTTCCTGTGCCAAACAACACAGAGACCGATATGGAAATGTCTTCTAGATATGTAGATCAAAGGAAATAAACCGCAGTGCTGCTTTATATTTCTCTTTAATCTTCCGGCACGGCATGTAGAAAGTCACACTGTGCCGCACAAGGGCCTTAGCGAGCGCTGGAAGATTCCTGAAAAGATCAGGAGGGACATGCTGTTACATCTAGGGCAGGGGTATGTGCAGACTTCACGCTTGCAAGCTCACTTTGGGAGTGCCAGTCCTCAAAAACAGAACCACAAGATGGAGATATCAGCCGTAGAGCGGCCATATCCCAGGGCCATCCTCTTCCTTACTTCTGACAAGTGAAATCCAAAGTTTGTTTGGAGCAAACTCCACACAACTGATCCAGCCTCACTCAGTGTCAGTGGACTACAAACCCCATCGTCCCTGATCATGAAATGGCCATGCAGACTGGGGCTGGCTAGCCCTGCTCTAGCTTATTCCCACATTTTGCAGGAGCGAATGCCACAGTTTAAACACGCACTGCATAAAGACGTACTTCCTTCAATGCTCAATTTCAGTGGATGATCCTGAGCTCTAAATCAGGCATAGGCAAACTCCGGCCCTCCAGATGTTTGGGACTACAATTCCCATCATCCATGACCACTGGTCCTGTTAGCTAGGGATGATGGGAATTGTAGTCCCAAACATCTGGAGGGCCGGAGTTTGCCTATGCCTGCTCTAAACATAGCTGTCAACCCTCCCTTTTTTTGTGTGGGAAACTCCCTTATTCCAATGCCGTTTCCCCCTGCTATCCCAGATTGTTGATATCCCTTAAATTTCCTGGATTTCAAAGGAAGCAGCTCCTCTCCCTCCCTGCCGGCCAGGGAGGCTCCTCAGCTGCGTTTCTCGGCTGCCAATAAGGAGTCTGAGACCGACTGGGGGCGGAGCTTGCATGCCTTGTGCAGTAAGACCCTCACGCCCAACCAGACAGACAGCCTGCCTGCTGTCTATGCGCTCGCTCTTTCGCTCTCCCGTTCGTGCGCAGCCTCTGGAGCACAGGGTGGCGAGGCTACTTGGTGCCATTGCACCAGCCTCGCGGCATCCCTTATTTTCAAATTCGAAAGTTGACAGCTATGCACAGATTCCTGGCAAATAAAGGGTGTCGGGACACAATGGTTAATTCATCTCTCCAATGCAGTCTCAGGTAACCTTTTCTAATTGAGTGGAGTGCGTTAAAAAAAAAAATCTATGTACTATCCAACATGGCACTCTCCAGATGTTGTCAGACTCCAACTCCCATCAGCCCCAGCCAACATGGCCAATGGTCAGGGATGATGGGAGTTGTAGTCCAACAACTTTTGAAGGAAACTGTGCTGGCTGCCCATGTGCTACACTAAAATAGGGAACCAGGCCAGGCAATCAATTTTAAAAAGTTGAGCCCTTTATGAAATGGAAATTAGGGACCCGAATACTCTGATGACGCCTTGAAGCTATTGCAGTAATAACAGTCGGAGCTCCACCTTCAAGTACCTTTTAGTAAAAATAGGAGGGTTTGGGGTTTTTTTTTAGTTAAAGCTCAGAGGGCGACACTACTGCAATGAAAATGAACCACCTGGAGCAACATGTAATTTTTTTATTAAAAAAAATAAAAGCCTTTTATTATACATTTTAATTCTCTTTCATTCTGAAGCGCCCTTCATTTAAGGGAAACTGGACAGAATTTTAATGAAGAAATGATCAGATTATTTCCCAAAGACAATTCTCGCCTCGCCAATTTCCTGCCACCTATTCCGAACAGAATTTTAAGTGGCTCTTTTAAGGCAACGACACTTCTAATAGGGTCCATTTTGCAGATATATTAATGCTCTGAGAATGCAAAGATGACACTGTTCTTTTTATTTTCTTACATTAGTAAGAATTAGCATTAATGTACTTTCTGAATGGATGACAAGGAAGAACACAGAGATCAGACTAGCAAAATTTGACAATGATGCACCGCTCAGATCTTATGCCGGACACAAACGGACTTTGCCCAGAGTTGGAGTGGATGGTGCAAGCAGTAATCTAAGTTGATTCATTTTGTTTGGGGATGAAGAAAGGTTGTAGGGCATGGGACTTTTCAGTTTAGAGAACAGGCAAGCATGAGACAACATGATTTGTTGTTGTTTTGTCGTGTCCGACTCTTCGTGACCCCATGGACCAGAGCTCGCCAGGCACTCCTGTCTTACACTGCCTCCCGCAGTTTGGTCAGACTCATGTTGGTAGCTTCGAGAGCACTGTACAACCATCTTGTCCTCTGTCATCCCCTTCTCCTTGTGCCCTCCATCTTTCCCAACATCAGGGTCTTTTCCAGGGAGTCTTCTCTTCTCATGACGTGGCCAAAGTATTGGAGCCTCAGCTTCAGGATCTGTCCTTCCAGTGAGCTCTCAGGGCTGATTTCCTTCAGAATGGATAGGTTTGATCTTCTTGCAGTCCATAGGACTCTCAAGAGCCTCCTCCAGCACCATAACGGAAAAGCATCCATTCTTCGGCGATCAGCCTTCTTTATGGTCCAGTTCTCACTTCCATATATCACTACTGGAAAACCATAGCTTTAACTATATGGACCTTTGTCGGCAAGGTGATGTCTCTGCTTTTTAAGATGCTGTCTAGGTTTGTCATCGCTTTTCTCCCAAGAAGCAGGCGTCTTCTAATTTCGTGACTGCTGTCACCATCTGGAGTGATCATGGAACCCAAGAAAGTGAAATCTCTCACTGCCTCCATTTCTTCCCCTTCTATTTGCCAGGAGGTGATGGGACCAGTGGCCATGATCTTAGGTAAAGGGTAAAGGGACCCCTGACCATTTGGTCCAGTCGTGTCTGACTCTGGGGTTGCGGCGCTCATCTCACTTTATTGGCTGAGAGCCGGCGTACAGCTTCCAGGTCATGTGGCCAGCATGACTAAGCCGCTTCTGGTGAACCAGAGCAGTGCACGGAAACGGCGTTTACCTTCCCACCAGAGCGGTACCTATTTATCTACTTGCAGTTTGATGTGCTTTCGAACTGCTAGGTGGGCAGGAGCAGGGACCGAGCAACGGGAGCTCACCCTGTCGCAGGGATTCAAACTGCCGACCTTCTGATCGGCAAGCCCTAGGCTCAGTGGTTTAGACCACAGTGCCACCCGCGTCCCCAAGATTTTATACTAAATAGCTATTCTTACACACACACACACACACACACACACACACACACACACACACACACACACTTGCTTATCCAAATTGCATCTGGTGCTAGATGAATTTGATTTCACGTAAACTGTGGAATAAGTAAAACCAGATCCATTGTGGGATTAAACGTTCTCTGAAGGATTTTTGAGGTTATATTTTTTCGAAGAGGGATTATGATCAGTTTACTAACGCAGCCGCTTCAGAGGATATGCTACCACAAAGTAAATGGATACGCCACTCAGAATGTAGGAAAGAGCCTTTTGCAATATGTCAGAAGCGGAGGACAGTGGCGTGGTGTGGCGAGAAAAAGCTCCAAAGCTCAGGAGGTGATATTTGGTATGGTAACAATACACAAGAATGTCCCTGTTTTCAAATGTACCACTCCAAAGTCTAAGCCCAACACTATGGGCTTATTCAGATGTTACACTCAACAGAGCACCTCAAAAAACATGTTTGTGTGAAAGCGTGTAAACTTGTTGATTCGCACAGCTTAGCTATGGTGCACATCCTCGCAGAATGCTACACACGAGCAATTGTATGAGTGCACAGCTGTACTGTTTGTTTACACAGGTATACAAAATTGCACACTCATTTTGAAGGCAAACGCACCACCATCGCTGCGGAACATTTCAAGGGAGGAAGAATGACCTCCATTCACCCCTCGAGTTCCAACCACCTTGCCAACCTGGAGGCAGAGATGATGTGAAGAGGATTTGTCTGGCTGTTGAAATCTCTGCTTTCCTTAGGAAAACAAAACGGAGGAGCCATGAGTAAATGTTAAAAGAAAAGTAAATTCCGATCGTTGGAGAAACCCATCCGGCGGGGAATGTGTTCTGTTAGCATTGCGGGGAGGGAGAATGGTGGAAGAGATGTTAGGAATCTCTTCTTGATTTCACGTACGGAGGAAAAGGCATCCGGAGAGGCATTCAGGACCAACCATCAACCATAAGTAATACTTACGGAAGGGCCGTACGTAGCTCAGTGATAGAGCATCTAAGGTCCTGGGTCCAATCCCTAGCATCTCCAGGTAGCGCTGGAGCATACTACTAGGGGGCAACAGAGCTGGGACACTATTAAGGAGAGCGGGACAAGACGTAGTAAGCACTCCCACCTGGTCCAGGTTTGGAGGGAGTTAGTGGAAAGATGCTATGAGTGAGTAACCCACCTTTTCATCACAGCTGCCATTGCTGCCCCTTGACTTGTTCCAGCAAGCTAGGAACTTATTAAGTTTTCTAACACCGATTCATCCAGCTCAGCACTGTCTACACCAGGGACAACTGACCAGGTGTCAGGAGTCCAGTCCCCGGCTTGATAACACAGTGAGCGTAGTTAATTAAAAAGGATGCTTTATTGTCAAAACAAACAGATAACTCCGGACGGCTTTAGCACAGCCTCCGCCATCATCAATCAAGATTATCCTTCTGAAGATTGCTTCCGGCGTAACCAGAAGCAACTGAACTTTCGCTTCATATGTCTTTTGTTTTGTTTCCTGTCTTGCAGCCCGCCCATTTGCTGAGATCTTGGACTGAGTGGGTCAGCCCCCGCCTCTTCCCCATTCTCTGAAAGGCTGTCTCTTAACTCTTTCCCGCCTGTTCGTGCTTCCGGCGAGCTTTGAAGCCTGCTCTCAACCATTCTCTTATCAACCAGCATTCCAAGGGGCGGGGGAGTTGGCAGTAGCCGATGCTCATCCCACATGTTAGTTAACCCTCTCTGTTCCTGACTGCTTTCTTCAGTTGGCTGCAACTCTTCCCTGGGAGATGGCTCATTCTGGACTGGTCATGTTATGCGGATGCCTGATGATCATCTTCCAAAGCAACTACTCTATTCTGAACTTAAAAATGGAAAGCGTAATGCTGGTGGTCAATAAAAGAGGTTTAAAGACTGTCTCAAGGAAAATCTAAAAAAAACCGTAGTATAAACACTGACATCTGGGAAACACTGATGTGTGAGTGCTCCAGTTGGAGAACAGCCTTTACCAAAGGTGTCATGGGCTTTGAAGATGCTTGAACTCAGGACGCAAGGGAGAAACATGCTAGGAGGAAGGCATGCTTGGCAAATCCACACCGTGATCAACTCCCGCCCGGAAACCAATGCCACCACTGCGGAAGGATGTGTAGATCCAGAATTGGCCTCCACAGTCACTTAAGGACTCACTGTTAAAACCGTGTTTATGGAAGACAATCTTACTCGGCTACAGGTGATCTCCAAAGAAGATATAATGAATTGGGAAAAAAATGTTTAAAATAACTATTGTAAAAAACAAACAAACCCAGAAGCGTTTTTATTAGAAATTCTAGGTACTGACATTTCATAGAAGCAGAAAAGGCTTTTCATGTATGCGACAATAGCCGTGCGGATGTTACTAACCAAGAGATGGAAACAAGACAAAGTCCTTACTAGAGAGGAATGGCAAATTAAGCTGCTGGGACTATGCCGAAATGGCAAAACTGAGTAGAAAGCTCAGGAACCAAGAAGACCAAAACTTCAACAAAGAATGGCAAAAAATTATAAATTATCTAGGACACCACTGTAAAGGTAAAGGGACCCCTGACCATTAGGTCCAGTCGTGACCGACTCTGGGGTTGCGGCGCTCATCTCGCATTATTGGCAGAGGGAGCCGGCGTACAGCTTCCAGGTCATGTGGCCAGCATGACTAAGCCGCTTCTGGCGAACCAGAGCAGCGCACGGAAACGCCGTTTACCTTCCCGCCAGAGCGGTTCCTATTTATCTACTTGCACTTTGACGTGCTTTCGAACTGCTATGTTGGCAGGAGCTGGGACCGAGCAACGGGAGCTCACCCCGTCGTGGGGATTCGAACCGCCGACCTTCTGATCGGCAAGCCCTAGGCTCTGTGGTTTAACCCACAGCGCCACCCGCGTCCCCTGGGACACCACTGTAAACAGATGAAAACATTTGCAGGATTTCAATAACACTTGCAACATAGCAAAATTTATGGACAATATGGAGAGATATAAAATATGGACGATGAAATAATATACACTGAAAATGTTGACAATAGGACCCATGGTGGGGATGCTGGGAAGTCTGGAGAGTCAGATAAATCTCTAAATATGGATGTACAGTGATCCCTCGACTTCCGAATGACCCGACTTACGAGTTTTTCAAGTTGTGAGGGATCAAAGCGGCCACCGCTTCCGAATTTTTTCGACTTCCGATCAGAAGCCGTGGCCACTTTAGATGCGGTTTTCTCGAGTTCTGAAGGTTTTTTCGACCTACAAATGCGTTCTACCAACGCATTCCTATGGGGACTCGAGTTACGGTGATTTCGACTTACGAGGATTCCGTCGGAACGGATTATCTCCGTAAGTCGAGGGTCCACTGTATATTTGGTATTGTTATAAATTTACACTTGTAAAATCAAATAAAAATTATTTCGGGGCAGGGGGAGGGAGATACCAAGAATTGAACCTGCAACCTTCTGCATGCACAGAAAATGCTCTGTTACTATGGCGCTTCTGCTTTGATCCAGACGATCAAAAGTCCTTAGATGAGCCTAATCAATTGGGCCCATCACCATCATTAAAATATCTATAGCTATGGACTCCTTTCATTTGACTGCGGAAAACACAGTGAGTTGTTGAGTGTCCTTTGCAAAGAAGATTCTCAGTATGCTTATATTAACTCTACCTCCTGCCCTGGCGCATTTGCTAAAATCCTCAGCTGCAGCCCTGCAGTCTCTTCTTATTAAAGTTGCCGACTTGAAGCCTGCCCAAGGTGACCCATAAACATTAAAGAACATCACCAGGCATGGTCTGAATTTTATTTGGGGCATTTCCATGATGTGGCAGAAGAACCCCCCGATGTTGAGCGCCACCATCTGCACATTAACTCGATTTAAACGGAAAAGCCGTCTCCCCACCCCCTCCCCTTAATGCTAGCGGGGAGGGAGAAGGGAGGCGTTTTCGCTGAATAGCAAAGCAGTCTGAATTCTGACATGGAGGAAGCAGATAGAGTAACAGCAGGCAGGGGAGCAAGGAGGTGTCTGGGCAATGGGGAAAAAGGAGCCGGGAACAAAGTGGAACGGGAGTGCAGGAGGTTCAGTGAGAAGGCAGTTAATAAGAAATCAATCGATAGATAAGGTTAAGAAAGAATGGGAATGTTTTAAAAATTACTTGGATAATTATGGTTCCAATAATAACACTTGGCTGTGTTTAGACTAATTTCGCAGACAGCGGTATCACAAGATGGAGACAAATAAATACAGATCAAAAACAGAAATGGCTGAATTGAAACCGCAAAGAGTAGACGGAAGTCAACAAACCAATAAATTAAAAAAATGGGATTCAATTCAGTACCAGGGACTTTGTGAGCAGAACACGCTGGTATTAACTAAATACTGCTTTTTGTTTGATAGGTAGTTTTAGTTTCGTTAATTTTTCGGTTTTGTCGTTGTGCAATTTCCTTTTCTCTTTCTCTCTCTTTATTTCTTTTATATAATACACATTTATTCTAGATCTCTTGACAATTTGATTACGTATATTGTAATAACTGTCTTAAGTCAAGAAATACCTAATGTAAGATTAGTTTGTTTTATTTTGTTTTTCGTATGTGATGTTTGTTTAATAAAAAAAAAGAGAGAGAGAAGGCAGAGGAGTGCAGGTCAACAGCAGAGGGGGCTCTGACATTAGGTGAGACCATCTCAAAGGATGAGAAGTGAAGCCAATAGTCTAGGCCACATCGGTGCCATACATTTAGAGCAGTGTTATGCCATTTTATGGGACGCGGGTGGCACTGTGGGTTAAACCACAGAGCCTAGGGCTTGCCGATCAGAAGGTCGGCGGTTCGAATCCCCGTGACGGGGTGAGCTCCCGTTGCTCGGTCCCTGCTCCTGCCAACCTAGCAGTTCAAAAGCACGAAGTGTAAATAGATAAATAGGTACCGCTGCGGCGGGAAGGTAAACAGCATTTCTGTGCACTGCTCTGGTTTGCCAGAAGCGGCTTAGTCATGCTGGCCACATGACCCGGAAGCTGTACGCCGTCTCCCTCGGCCAATAAAGCGAGATGAGCGCCGCAACCCCAGAGTCGTCCGCGATTGGACCTAATGGTCAGGGGTCCCTTTACCTTTTATACCATTTTAAACAGTCATGGCCCCCAAGAATCCTGGGAACTATAGTCTGCTCATTGTGCTGTAATTTGTTAGGAGATACCCATTCCCCTCACAGAGCTACAAATCCCCAGAGGCGTAGCAAGCCCCGGTGGTACCCGGGGCGGAATTTTTTTTGTCACCCCCCCACCACTTTAATTTAAATTTTTTAAAAAAAAAATTAAAAAGTGTCACCCCCCTCTGATGGTGCCACTTTGCGAGGTGTGGGGTTTTTTTTTGTTTTTTTGTGTGTGTGTCTATTATCTCTTTTTTTTCAATAAAGCTAAAATTAAAAAATAAAAAAAATTAAAAAAATAAAAAATAAATAAAAAGTGTCACCCCCCTCTGATGGCGCCACTTTGTGAGGTGTGGGGGGTTGTGTGTGTGTGTGTGTGTGTGTGTGTGTGTGTGTGTGTATTATCTCTTTTTTTTCAATGAAGTTAAAATTAAAAAAAAAATAAAAAAAAATAAAAAAAAATTTTTTTAAATAAAGTGTCACCCCCCTCTGGGGTGGAACCTGGGGTGACCCGCCCCCCGCCCCCCCCGTTGCTACGCCCCTGCAAATCCCAGAGTGGTTTAACAATCAATCCCTCTTCCCAGGGAAATCTGGGTGTGCACAGCATATTAGACAGCCACAATGGAATGTGGGTGAGGAAGAAATCAAATTCAGTTTGCATTGAAAGGTTGACACACCGAATCCACACTTTCTGAAACAATACGTGACCTGATAAGAGTCGTCCTTCGAAATTCGCATTTCTCCTAATTTTGCACTGCAGTTCTCCAGACGAGTAAGTCAAACAAAACATGCAAAAATCCACACACCGAGGTAAAGAAGGCATGAGGAATGAATTATATTGGGAGAGATTGATTGCAAAATGGTGGGTGTCAGGCTGAACGGCATGCAAAAGTGTGTACGTACGCAGGTCCCGCTTACCAAACACAATGTGTTCCATGGAAATCTTTTGTTCACATAATGAGTCCAGTGTTTCCATTTTTTCCTATGGAAATATTTCTAATGTGGGATTTGTCCAATCTCCCCCCCTCCTTTTCAATGGTTTCTTCCTGAAATGGCTGCAACCAATCAGGAAAAGAAGGACAAGGAGAAACACTGATCTCTCCTGCTCCCTGATTTGTCAGATATCGCCCCCTCAAACTATCTGCCTGAAAATGGCCACCACTGACCAGCAGAGCACAAACAGACAAGGAGGTTGGCTGTTTGGATAAGTGAACCTGTGGAGCATATAATGAGGTTTGGGCATAATTCTTTACATGCAGAAAAGTGAATTTTCAGTCAGTGAGCGTGCGGATAACGGGACCTACATTTATTAGAATTGCAAACTGAAATGCTCATGAATTTTCACGATGACTGGTTGGTTTAAAGCATGGAGCAGAGTGGAAATATGAGGAATGGAATGCAAGATTGGAAAAACAAGGAACTGAGAGAAACCAAAACTGAAAGATTAGCCCATCTCTACAAGGGGATGACAGCAACGTGCTCGGGCAGAAGGAAAGAAAAGGAGATAGGAATGAAAAGGCACCTTCCGCGGCCTAAAGAAAATGAATTTCAGACCCTCCAAATCCTCAGATTTTTCTGCACACAGATACAGGCCCCCCTGCAAAGAAACACACACCCATGCTCTACAGACTTGCTAAGCTGACTTGCAGCTGCCTCACTGTCATTGGAGACAATTCAGCACATAAAACTGCATGCAGCTACTTTATAAATAAAAAAAAAGCTTTAAAGACATTTGCAGGTCACCTTAAAGGTGACCTTTCTGCAGGAGTTTTGCTTCTCGCTACTGTCATGCTGAGCGGTTCAGAGGCCTGCTGTGCGAGAAAGAGAGAGAGAGAGAGAGAGAGAGAGAGAGAGAGAGATCTGGCGTCTGCTCAACTTTAAAATTATTATTCTATGCGGAGAGGCTGCTTGAAATGCTGAGTGCATTTGAAACAATGTGAAGAGAACCTGCAGAAATTTTGAGTTGTCTGGTGGAACATGGGCACAGCTGCCAAGACAGAGAGCTAGAGAAACAGACAGACAGACAGACAGATCTGCAAACTCTATCTAGCACTGCAAGGGCCATAGCTCAGTGGAAGAACATCTGCTTTGAATGCAGAAGGCCTCAGGTTCAATCCCCGGCATCTCCAGGTAGGTCTAGAGGCAAGGTGAGGCATCTGCCTCAGATTGCATAATCCATAGGGGCAGCAGATCTAGCCTACAAGGAATACTTTGTGATGGCTGCAGTAGTCTACTCCTTGGAGGTCAGATCTGTTGCCTCCTTAGTACACAACATTCAAGGCCCCTCTTGGTGAATCGGAAGTGCTGCTGGTCTCCTCCATCCTTGTTCCCCATGTACATCTTCACTCACCCCTCATTCCCTGGTGGAGTGGTACCATTTTGAGGTCCCAAAATGTCTTGGGACACCTGGCTTGCCATTAGTACACATGAAGAGGATCTAGGGCAGGCAAGTCCAAAGTCCGGCCCCCGAGCCAAATACGGCCCACCAGTTTAATCTGGTTGGTTTAATCCGGCCCCCAGAGGCAGTTGTGTTCCAGGGGGGGCATGGGCTACGTTCCCAGTGGGTGGTTATGCGGTGCGGCTTGCTCACCCACCCGCCGGTCGGCTCTCGCAGGCGCTCGCTGTGTGGCTCTTGGAACCGCCCACCCACCGGCTCGCGCATGCTCCCTGCTCTCTTTTCTGGCTGCTGGCCGGCTCGCGCTGGTGCCCTGTGTGCAGCTTTCTATTGTGTCTGCTGGCTTCACTCCTGTGCGGCTCGCTTTCCCGCCCGCCTGCCTGTGGGCTCTTGCAGCCGCTCTCGCCTGCCTATGTACCCCTTGTTACAGGTAGGTAGCTGTGTTGGTCTGCCGTAGTCGAAACAAAATAAAAAATAAAAAATTCCTTCCAGTAGCACCTTAGAGACCAACTAAGTTTGTTCTTGGTCTGAGCTTTCGTGTGCATGCACACGAAAGCTCACACCAAGAACAAACTTAGTTGGTCTCTAAGGTGCTACTACAGGGACCCAGGTGGCGCTGTGGGTTAAACTACAGAGCCTAGGGCTTGCTGATCAGAAGGTCGGCAGTTCGAATCCCTGCGACGGGGTGAGCTCCCGTTGCTCGGTCCCAGCTCCTGCTCACCTAGCAGTTCGAAAGCACGTCAAAGTGCAAGTAGATACCGGTAAATAGGTACCGCTCCAGAGGGAAGGTAAACGGCGTTTCTGTGCGCTGCTCTGCTTCGCCAGAAGCAGCTTAGTCATGCTGGCCACATGACTTGGAAGCTGTACGCCGGCTCTCGGCCAATAAAGCGAGATGAGCGCTGCAACCCCAGAGTCGGACATGACTGGACCAAATGGTCAGGGGTCCCTTTACCCTTTACCTTTAAGGTGCTACTGGAAGGAATTTTTTTATTTTTTATTTTGTATGTACCCCTTGGTGAGCAACAACTTGTGAAAAGAAAAAAGGTAAAGAAAAAACTGTTGGAGAAAGAACCCCCCAAAAAGTTCATCAACTTCAATCCTAAAAGAAGCTCAACACCTGGCCCTCTTTGAAAAGAGCCGCCCAGAGTGGCTGGGGAGACCCAGCCAGATGGGTGGGGTACAAATAATAAATTATTATTATTATTATTAAAAAGTTTGGACACCACTGATCTAGGGGTCTTAGTAGACCACAAGCTGAACATGAGTCAACAGTGTGATGCAGCAGCAGGAGCAGCAGAAAAAAGGAGAAGCTAATGCTATCCTCCATCAACAGAAATATAGTGTCCTGATCAAGGGACTTTATATCAAGGGACAAACTGGAACATGTCCAGAGGAGGGCAACCAAAATGGTCAAAGGCCTGGAAACAATGCCTTATGAGGAACGGCTTAGGGAGCTGGGTATGTTTAGCCTGGAGAAGAGAAGGTTAAGGGGTGATATGATAGCCATGTTCAAATATATAAAAGCATGTCATATAGAGGAGGGAGAAAGGTTGTTTTCTGCTGCTCCTGAGAAGCGGACACGGAGCAATGGATTCAAACTACAAGAAAGAAGATTCCACCTAAACATTAGAAAGAACTTCCTGACAGTAAGAGCTGTTCGGCAGTGGAATTTGCTGCCAAGGAGTGTGGTGGAGTCTCCTTCTTTGGAGGTCTTTAAGCAGAGGCTTGACAGCCACCTGTCAGGAATGCTTTGATGGTGTTTCCTGCTTGGCAGGGGGTTGGACTGGATGGCCCTTGGGGTCTCTTCCAACTCTATGATTCTATGATTCTATGATATGCTAGTCATCTTCAAATATCTCAAGGGCTGTCACATGGAAGATGGAACAAGCTTGCTGCTCTGGAGGCCAGGACCCAAAGCAATGGATTAAATTTGCAAGAAAGGAGATTCCGACTAAACACCAGGAAGAACTTTCTGACAGTAAGAGCTGCTTAACAGTGGAACAGACTCCCATAAGAGGTGATGGACTCTCCTTCCTTGGAAGAGGTTGGGTGGCCATCTGTCATGGATGCTTTAGTTGGTGTCTAAAATCTTGGCCCAACTTTTCAGCTGCCCCTTATTTATCTAATATTACTTACGAATCTTACAGATGGGCTTTTTCCAGAGCCCGATTTGAGGCACTGCCTACAGCTGTACTACATGGCAAATTCCTGCAGGTACCAATCCACGAGCGCCTATGTCCATGCATGACCAATAAGGTGGAATCTGTCACTCACATTCTTCTATTCTGTGAACTTTACAGTGAAGAACGGTCACGACTTATATTACCCCTTCTATCAAAATTTAAACCCTTGCAATATTATCTGGAATTTATTCCTGAAAGCCTACGCAAATTCCTTTTGGAAGACTCTTTGAGCTCAGTATCCTATGCTGTGGCCAAGTTTTGCACCTTAGCCATCAAAAAAATGTAAATCACTTCTACTGGAAAATATACTATAAATTTCTTTTGCGCCATTGGTTTTTATTTATTTTTTATTCTAATCCTTAGGATTTTGACGCCTTGTAGCGATATTCTGATCGCTGGTTTGGAATTATACTGTATTATATTGCTGGCTTTTGCTGTAATAAACTGAGTTGAGATGCTTTAGTTGAGATTCCTGCATTGCAGTGGGTTCAACAGATGACCCTCAGGGTTTCCTTCCAACTCTACAATTCTACGATTCTGTGAGAGACCACTGTCTGAAACCCTGCAGAGTACAAGAGCATAGGAAGAATCTGCTGGATCTAGCCCAACATCCTGTTTTCACAGTGGTCCACTAGATGCCTGTGGGAAACCTGAGCACAAGAGCCCTCTCCCCTCCTGTGCTTCCCAGAAACTGTGGCATTGCTATACTTACGCCAGTGTTTCCCAACCGGTGTGCCGCGGCACACTAGTGTGCCGCGAGACACTGGCTGATGTGCCGCGGAAAAAGGGACCTGCAGCCCAGGGCTGCACAGGACCGTGGCGGCGGTGCTGCTGGAGCCCGGCGGCGAAGCGGAAGCCAGGGCGGCGCTGCTCCCTTGGCTGCTGCTGCAGCAGCAGCAACAGCAGCCTCGCGCGAGAATCCCGACCGGAAGCCTCGCGCGCGCCGCGCTACAGCTGATCCCAGAGGTAACTCTGGGTCAGGAGACCCGGTGCAGCCGGGTGGGGGAGGAGCGGTGTGCCGCGAGATTTTTTCATTGATTCAAGTGTGCCGTTGCCTAGATTAGGTTGGGAAACACTGACTTACGCCATGAAGGCACTGAGGTGCATGAACTCCATACTGATTTGGCACATGCAAAGGCAAGCTGTAAGACTGGAAGCAGATAAAAGGGTTAAAGAAACGGTCCTTTGCCAGAGGTGAGACAACTGGGTAGCAATGGAGCTTGGACCGTTCAGGGGCAGAGGCCCTTGCCAGCGGGCCATTTGCATCTGGAGATCAAGAGGTAAGGGGCTCGCGTTCACTTCCGAGGGGACGGCAGAAGGTGACGAGCCGCAGGGCGGCTTTTAAACCTGCATTTTGGAGTCAGGTTGTGCGGCATAAAAGGGGCACGTGGGCTCCGGCTGTGACTCTGCAGTTAAAAAAAGGCAATGCATAATGTATCGCTATTACAAGCTAAACATCAGGCGCCGTCAGCCTGAACTTGAACGATTCCAACAGTGGCAGGAATTACACTCCCTTGCTCATGATATAAGCCTGGGGAAAGCCATATGCCCTGATCCCATCCAGGATCTGGGAGCTAATTAAGAATCTCCTCCAGCTCAGCCTCCTTTATTACGGCTCCTGAGAAGCACCAGCTCATTCAACCTGCGTCGCTCGGTGGGGAAAAACGCACCCCTCCCCACCGCCATCCTCTGCTGCAGGCTTGGGGGATATATATGTTTTCTCCTGCAAAGCACATATCCTCTCATGGGACAATCTTTGTGGTGTGCGTGTCAGGGATGGTGCAGCCAGAGGCAAAAGGAGGCAGAGCAGCAGATGGGGAACTTGTCTTTGGCCAGCAGGCTACATTCCTTCAAGAGGCTCCCATGCATACAACTCTCAGTCAAAAAAAAAGAGGTGGCTCTCTTAGGACACATAGGAATACACACATGGAGCAGGATCAGTGAGAGGTAAGGCTTAGGGAGGGGTCCCAAGCGTGAAATAGAGAGGCCCGCATAGCTCAGTTGATTAGAGGATGGTGCTGATAACATCAAGGTTGCACGTTTGATCCCCATATGGGACAGTTGTGTATTGGTTGCACTAGATAACAACAGCAACAGCAACAGCAACAGCAACAGCAACAGCAACAACAACAACAACAACAACAATTTATTTATACTCCACCCATCTGGCTGGGTTTCCCCAGCCACTCTGGGTGCCTTTCAACCGAATATTAAAAACAATACATCATCAAACAATAAAAACTTCCCTAAACAGGGCCGCCTTCAGTTGTCTTTTAAAAGTAAAATAGTTTCTTATTGCCTTGACAATGAGCTTATTGCTGGGAGGGCGTTCCACAGGGCAGGTGCCACTACCGAGAAGGCCCTCTGCCTGGTTCCCTGTAACCTCACTTCTCACAGTGAGGGAACCGCCAGAAGACCCTCAGAGCTGGACCTCAGTGTCCAGGCAGAACGATGGGGGTGGAGACGCTCCTTCAGGTATACTGGGGCCGAGGCCGTTTAGGGCTTTAAAGGTCAGCACCAACACTTTGAATTGTGCTCGGAAACTTACTGGGAGCCAGTGTAGGTCTTTCAGGACTGGTCTCGGTGGCCACTCCCAGTCACTAGTCTAGCTGCCACATTCTGGATTAATTGTAGTTTCTGGGTCACCTTCAAAGGTAGCCCCATGTAGAGCGCATTGCAGTAGTCCAAGCGGGAGATAACCAGAGCATGCACCATTCTGGCGAGACAGTTTGAGGGCAGGTAAGGTCTCAGTCTGTACACTAGATGGAGCTGGTAGACAGCTGCCCTGGACACAGAATTGATCCTAAGAGTCCCTTCCAAGACTACAATTTTATGATTCTACTAGCTGGCTCGGCCACGCGTTGCTGTGGGTTATTTTGTGAAATTGGATAAGTTAGAGAAAGTGCATGGATACTCACAGGTGGAGTAAGTTCATGTTGCATGGTTTGTATGTTGTTGTGCTTCTTCTTTGTTGTTGTAGATGGATTAGTAGGAGGGTGGTAGTGTTGTTGGAGGTGGATTTGTTTTGCATTTGCAGTTTGAACGAGGTTGTTTTTTCATAATGTTTTTTTTTTAAATTATTTCTTGTTTCTTTGAATATTTTTTTTGTTTTGTTTTAATTATTTGGCTGTTGTTTACTGCCGGTCAGGTGAGACTTGCTTTATCGTCCTGTGTGAAGAGGGGTGTTTTTTTGTTGTAGGCTGGGTCTGCTGTTAAGGATTTATTTATTTTTTTGACAGGCCTGAGTATTTGTTCTCCCACTGAGGTAATAGAGAGGGTTTTTGCAGCTCCTCTCCAGTTCGCATTGTTTTTGAGCGGCCTGGTTTTGTTTTTGTTTTTTGTGTGGTTAGGTCCAGTCGTGGACGACTCTGGGGTTGCGGCGCTCATCTCGCTTTATTGGTCGAGGGAGCCAGCGTACAGCTTCCGGGTCATGTGGCCAGCATGACTAAGCCGCTTCTGGCAAACCAGAACAGCACACGGAAACGCCGTTTACCTTCCCATCGGAGCGGTACCTATTTATCTACCGGTACTTGCACTTTGACGTGCTTTTGAACTGCCAGGTGGGCAGGAGCAGGGACCGAGCAACGGGAGCTCACCCCGTCGCGGGGATTCAAACCGCCGACCTTCCGATCGGCAAGCCCTAGGCTCTGTGTTTTAACCCACAGCGCCATCCGCGTCCCAATGAAATCATAATGATGTCTTAATAATGACATCATTGGGCCTCCCCTCTGCGACATCACCAGGGACTGCCTCTAGGTCTCAGATTTTGGCCCTGAAATCTCGGGGTCTGAGCAGCTCTTGACCTGGCCGCCACTACTATGCGGCCCTCAGCAAGGAATGCGGCCCTCTGGCTGAAAAAAGGCTTCTGCACACCCTTCATTTTAACCTGTTAAAAATTTCATGCCATTTAAATAAAGCCCTCGGCGCTCCGAGTACTTTTCTCCCTGATCTGCCTTTGCTTTGAAGAAGGAATATAAACCCGAGATTTCTCCTGGCAAAGTTTGAAGAAGCACACAGACACACAGGCTATGCCTTTTTCTCTTCAGCAGACAAGCTAAATCGGGAGAGGCTCACCCAGCCAGCTCTCTTCCTCAAAACCGAAGATTTATTGCTTCACTCCCGTCCTCCCCCTGTCAGTCTGGAGACCAGCCCCTGCCTCGCACCAGGGGGAGGATTTGCAAGGGAGGAGGCAGCAGAGGATATATGTTGCGGCTGTTACCGTGCGCTATTATCACGCCTGAAAGATGAGGGAAGAGAGAGGGGGAGAAAGCTTACAGAGTAATTCATTCTGAAAGCTCTAATTCCCAAACACTTTTCTTTGGAGAAATGCTGTACATTAATCATGATTAATAGGCAAGCAGGGACCGTGGTTCGCTCATTTTGACACAGTTATATTCCACCCCATCCCTCTAGACTCCCACCTTCTGTTTCAGCACTGACACCGAGACATTATCACAGTTTCCTCTGACCAGCAGTGGTGCTCCATGGTCTGAGGGTGAATCCCTCCTCCCAAGTCTTGCTACTTGAGATCCTTTACGTGGCAAGGATCGAACCCGGGACCCTAGCAGGCAAAGCACGTTCTCTGTCCTGGCACACAGCCTGAGGCACACGGATGAAGCTGACCGCAACAGAGGCACTTGCTAGTAGGGCAAAATGATGTCTGATAAAGGCACAGAAGAACACAATGAGAGCTGTTGTCTCAGATCAGTACAGAAGGCTTCTGCCAGAGAGTGCCGTCGCTCAGTGGAAGAACATCTGCTTTGAATGCAGAAGAATGGTGGGACAAACCAATTGGGGAACCACCAAGGGGAGAAGGCTCAGAGCCTGGGGAGTGGTGGTGGGACAACAATGAGTGGTCAAAGGCAGAAAATGGAGAGGAGCCTAACCCTCCATCATTTCTCTGATGAAAATAGGGACGCCATAATGATAATTATACTATTTATAGCCCACATAACTTACTGGGTTGCCCAAGTCACTCTGGGCAGCTTCCAACATAGATAAAAACATAATAAAACATTAAACACAAAATCTCCCTATACAGGATTGGCTTGGGGGTCAGATAACTCCATACTCCCCAACATTTCTCCAATGAAAAGAGGGATATCTTGCCATACTCTCCAACATTTCTCCAATTAAAATAGGGACATTCTAAGGAAAAGTGGGACATTCCAGGACCAAATCAGAAACCAGGATGGCTTCTCTAAATCAGGGACATCCCTGGAAAATAGGGACACTTGGAGGGTCTGGAAGACTGGGCCGAAATATCAGAAGCTGAAGGGGCAACAGGGCTTAGTGAGCTGGGAGAACCTGTGGCAGAGAGCGGTTCAGAATGAGAGGAAGAAGCTGAAACAGGATAGTGGGATGAGGGAGGTCAAGAGGCAGAGATGAGTCCAGGCATGGGTGTGTCCGTGTAATTCTGTTTTGGGTTGGTTGCATATTTTAATTTTACTGGCTTTTATTAAGGTTGCTGTGTCTGGTTTTACACTGAGAGGACTTATGCCCTCAAGCATAAAAAAAACATGTTTTAGGCCACATCCACACAATACATTTAAAGCTCAGCGATACGACGTTAACAAGTCATGGCTTCCCCCAAAGAATTCTTGGAACTTTTTAAGGAATCCCCATAAGGACATGGGGGGGGGCATTCTGCCTGCCCCTCCACACAATTCCCCAGGAAGAGACCACATGATGTTGTTATCTACAGTCACTTCCCGGAAGCATTTTTAAAGGGATGTTTTGTCGCATGGCCACAAAGCTGCTCTAGGCAACTTAAAAAGTTTAAAAGGAGAAAGAAAGAAAGAAAGAAAGAAAGAAAGAAAGAGGGAAGGAAGGAAGGAAGGAAGGAAAGGAAAGGAAAGGAAAGGAAAGGAAAGGAAAGGAAAGGAAAGGAAAGGAAAGGAAAGGAAAGGAAAGGAAAGGAAAGGAAAGGAAAGGAAAGGAAAGGAAGAGGCAGTCCTTAGACCTCCTTCAGATCTACACGCAGTTTTCTCAATTGATTATGCAGCTTAATCCATAGATCAGCATTCTGATCGATTCATGTATCCAAGAGGGTGTGAAATGAGGAGGCTGACTCGAAAATAAGGAGCAAACTGGAATTCTCTATATATTTAAAGCACTATAATACAACTTCCAAACAGTTGTGGCTCCCCCCGCAAAGAATCCTGGGAAGTGTAGTTTGTTAAGGGTGCTGCGAGTTGTTAGGAGACCCCCTATTCCTCTCACAGAACTACAATTCCCAGAGTGGTTTAACAATCACAATCCCTCTTCCCAGGGTATCAAAGCACACATGCGGCCCAAGATAATAAATAAATACAAAGCGAGTAGGAGATTCTCTCCCAGGGCAAACGCCCGTTGTTTTTGTTGGGACTGCGGTTTTAAACCGCCTCCCTTTGTGCCACTGCTCTGACTGGAATCAGATAAAGAAATGTATTCATACATTTAAGATCCTGTGTGGCTTGGGTCGTTTTGCCCTAGCTGAGAGAGAGAGAGAGAGAGAGAGAGAGAGCGCACATCCAGCTAATTTGCACAGCGCTGCGAGGAGTTTGACAGCCACTGCCCACGTGCCACGACTTGTTGGGCAAATTTTGTTAACATTGCAACTGAAATAAAATAATAATAATTTGAAATGAAAAGTATCTGTGATTGTGGAACAGACGTGCTGTGAGCTGGCACTGCCGAGATCCAAGCTATTTTAAAATTCTGCAATTCTGAACAATCAGACCTATTCTTCTCTCTCCCCTCCAAACCCCTTCCCTGGTGCAATAAAATTAATGCGGTCCCCCTCCATTAAGATTGCATCCCTCCAGTGGGAGAGAAATCAAGGAGAAGAAAAGGAACAAATCAAAACATGTCAGGTTTTTTTTTTTTTTTAAAAGGTGGAGCATGCTCTGTAATTTGAAGTTAGTGTCATTCATCAAAGACTGGATTCCTGGCTCTACCCTCCATGCCAGAAATGGTAAAAAGGGAAACTTAACACGCAAGCCAGTCAGACAGATGGCTGCAAAATTTATTCTCTGTTGGTGTTCGCCATGCTGGTGGCAGGCTTTGTGTCACACAGCAGACAGAGCGGTTTATTTATCGCACCAGGCCGCCATCAGCATCAACAGACTTAATAATCTCAAGCCCTCGCAGGCAACGGCAGACTGTGTTTGCAAACCAAAGCACGAGGGAATGGAGAAACTGTCCCCATTTTGCAGAAAGGTGGAATGAGGCCCAGCCGATTGAATTCAGGTGAACCTAAGATCCCAGCGATGGGGAAGAGCCCATTCACTCGTATGGACAACGGCTGCATTCGCGTGACAGTTTATTCCATTCCTCCGACATCTCCCTAACTGTTCATTTCCACATTATATCTGGGCTTTCACGCAAAGTGAAAGCCACTTCCAGAAAAGTAATCGAATCTGTTTAGTGCTCATTTCTGTGTTATTTGATTTCAGGGGGGTGGGGGTGGGGAAAATCCATTTGCAGCTCTCTTAACTCGGAAAACTGTGGGAGGAAAGTGATGAAATTTGGGGTGTTATATGAGCGTGCAGTTCTTTCTGCTGTTTTTATGGGGGGATCATGGGGGAACAGAATGATGCATGTGCAGAAAGGGTGGAGGAGAAGCAACGTTGTCCAATGACATTCATTGTTGTGTTGTCGACATCATCATCATCATTTATTTATTTATAGCCCGCCCATCTGGCTGGGTTTCCCCAGACACTCTGGGCAGCTCCCAACAGAAAATCAAAAACACGATAAAACATCAAACATTAAAAACTTCCCTAAACAGGGCTGCCTTCAGATGTCTTCTAAAAGTCAGATAGTTGCTTGTTTCCTTGACATCTGATGGGAGGGCGTTCCACAGGGCGGGTGCCACCACCGAGAAGGCCCTCTGCCTGGTTCCCTGTAACCTCACTTCTCGCAGTAAGGGAACTGCCAGAAGGCCCTCGGAGCTGGACCTCAGTGTCTGGGCTGAACGATGGGGGTGGAGACGCTCCTTCACACCTTGCCCACTGCTGTGAGTGAACCTACAAAGCCACAGAGCAGAGCTGGTGAAGGTGTGGCAGCCCGAGGGCCACAGAGAGAGGTCTGGAGGTCCGCATTCGGCCCAAGGCCTTGAAGTCCCTCACCCCTGGAATATTCAAATGTCCCAATTCATTCTCCAGACAAACACAAGGCTTCTTTCCAATCCTGAACATGCATACCTGCACAGATTTGCAGCTCCACATTCAGCGCCAAGCACGTGTGTTATTCCTCACACTAGACCTTCACATCAAATTCAAGTAACCAAAGACCTCTGCGGTTGCAACAACCCCTCAAAGCCCCACATTAACAGAAATCGGGTCCTCCCTTAAAGAGGGCACATATTGCAGTGAGACCTGTTAGCATTTACCCTGCCTGGGGCAGGCTGTGAGACTGCCCCAATGCTAGAGCAAGGCCGTGCGCACATCCCCGGCTACAGGAGTCCAGTGGCGCAGTCATATGCGATTGTTCCTCAGCTGAAGAACAACACACACAAGCCATGAATAAGGCTAAACTATTTATTGTAGGAAAAGTGCAGAGAGAATATCTGCTGCCAGCTCAGTAAGTCAGAGCTGTGCATAAAAGGTCCGGCATCTTGTCGAGCCAGAAGAGAAAGTGCAGAAAGTATAGAGTACAATAGTACATTGAAACATAAACATCACATGGTAGAGAAAGCAGATAAGCCAGCTTTCTCACGGGTACTGAAATAGGCAAAAGTTATATTAGCCTCGCTGCAGCTGCTTTGTGCTCGGCTTGGACAAATATCACAACAACCAAATCCCTGTGTTGTGTGTGGGAATGATTGACAGCCACAAAACCCAATTGTAAGGTCCCTTGAAGCTGGGTTCAATCTGGCCAATGGGACGCAAGCTAAACAGATCGAGGGACCTATAAAGACCCATGCAGGTGACCCTGAGCTTCCTCTTTTCGGCACATGCATCGGAACACCCGCCCACCTCTCCCTACTTTTAGGGCTTGTGCGCTTGACCTTGCTATGCCGTCGTGTGCCGTCTGTCATTGGGACAGGGGCACCGCAGGAATTTCCCCCACTTGGCTGATTGGCTGTTGCCACTTGGGTTTCGCCTGCCACGTAGCAAATCGTCACAACTTGTAAGGTTGCGGATAGGCTCTGGTTCAGGTGATAGGAATGGCAGAACGCTTTCGCCATCCCTATGTGAAGGGTATTCCGTTAAAGGAATCCAGGGACTCGATGGTTTGGATCAACCCCTGAGAGGGGGTTGTGCCCATGCCTGAGTCCGGGGGGACATTTGGGTGGCGGATAGAGCTTGTCCCTGGCTTTCCGCTATCCAGGTGTCCACCCTTGGCTGACCTATGCTGGAACCCTGGGTCAGTGCTACCTGCAGAGCAGGGAGCTAGTCGAACCAGGGCCTATGCAACCAATCACGTGCTGTAATCAATAAAGTTGTGGCCTAAATTCTGCCAAAAACCAAACCAAAATTTGAGTCTTGTCTGAATTTATTTGGGGTGAGGTTAAAAGGTCTGAACACGCAAAAGGAGATTCTGCTAAACTACCCATCCCTTTGGTGTCTTGGGGTGGGCTGAGGGAGGGTGATATTCCGAACAGAAAGCCAAAGATTGCTTGCAGCACAAGGGAAATTCTTTGCTTAGACCATAACCACCGAGGTGCCCTGTTGACGGGAGGGCAGGGATGGAAATACCGCAGCGTAGATTAAGCCAACCTATTAATGATCAGCTTAATATTTCCGCAGCATCCGGGGGAATCTAACGCCTATTCCCATAAACCTTTTCGCCCTGCCACATCTAAAAAGGTCTTGCACTGTGGTGATGAGGGAAGGAGGGAGGGAGGGGCGGATATTAATAAAACGAAATAAATAAAGAAATGGCCGCGCCTGGACCCCACTCAAAAGACCCCGTCTCTCTTCTGGGACTGATGATCATTTCAGTAACGAGGCCTCTCACACCACTTTTCATTACTTTCTGCATTTAGAAAGTGGCTCTCCGGGGAAGAGCAGAGTGCAATGCGGAAACCGCAAGCCCAAGGAATGGAAATGAAGGAAACGTTTCTGGAGGTCCGCATTAATCAGCAGCAACGGGGCTGAAGTGCTCTCCAGCGCTCTGCAAGGCACAACACAGATCCTTTTATTAGCTTTGAACGAACTTATTAGCCCTCGCCCGTAAAAACCGAACGATTTCAAAGCATGGCCAAAAACAACAACAACAACTGACAACACTTCGCCTTTTTATGGACTTTTTGCTTTATGGCAAAAGCTTCCCAGGTCCTGGAAATGCTAAAAACCTAACTCTCCCAGACATAGCTGTCAACTTTCGGATTTGAAAATAAGGGATTTTTCCAAACTTTCGGATTTGAAAATAAGGGATGCCACGAGGGCGGTGCAATGGCACCAAGTAGCCTCGCCGCCCTGCGCTCCAGAGGCTGTGCGTGAACGGGTGAGCGAAAGAGAGAGCGCATAGACGGCAGGCAGGCTGTCTGTCTGGTTGGGTGTGAGGGTCTGGCTGCACAAGGCATGCAAGCTCCGCCCCCAGTCGGTCTCAGACTCCTTATTGGCAGCCGAGCAACGCAGCTGAGGAGCCTCCCTGGCCGGCAGGGAGGGAGAGGAGCTGCTTCCTTTGAAATCCGGGAAATTTAAGGGAGATCAACAATCCGGGATAGCAGCGGGAAACGACATTGGAATAAGGGAGTTTCCCGCAAAAAAAGGGAGGGTTGACAGCTATGCTCCCAGATCGCACCAGCTGCTCGGAGAAATCTTGCTCACCTGTGGACATTTCCACCAAGGCACCATCTCCCAGGGCCGGCTCTACCGTTAACCCACCAGTTGAAACAAGCTGCCAATGGATGCAAGAAGCAGCTGGCTTGCAGGAGAGTGGTGCTGTTCTATTTATGTACTGTACCAAGAAATAGCTGCTGCATAAATCATCTCTAGGTACCAGCAAGCCTCCGAGCTGTCTCCGGGCTAACATTTCTTTGCCTTGGAGTGATGCGCCCATGATATCATGGATGCACAAACTCTAAATCTCAAAAAAGACTTGCTGTGCTAGCAACTTCTCCGTTTAGGAAGGTGTGACCTGCAGTGACGCGATGCCCCAAATAGGCAGCGCAAGTTCCTTTTAGCCAGTATTAAGGGAGGCATTTAAATAATAATATAATAATAATTTATTATTTGTACTCCGCCCATCTGGCTGGGTCTCCCCAGCCACTCTGGGCAGCTTCCAGCAAACATTAAAATACATTAACACATCACAGATTAAAAACTTCCCTAAACAGGGCTGCCTTCAGGTATTTTCTAAATGTCATGTAGTTGTTGATCTCTTTAACCTCTGATGGGAGGGTGTTCCACAGGGTGGGTGCCACTACCGAGAAGGCCCTCTGCCTGGTTCCCTGTAACTTGGCTTCTCGCAGTGATGGAACTGCCAGAAGGCCCTCGGCGCTGGACCTCAGTGTCCAGGCTGAACGATTGGGTGGAGACGCTCCTTCAGGTATACAGGACTAAGGCCGTTTAGGGATTTAAAGGTCAGCACCAACACATTGAACTGTGCTTGGAAACGTACTGGGAGCCAATGTAGCTCTCTCAGGACTGGTGTTATGTGGTCCCGGCGGCCACTCCCAGTCACCAGTCTAGCTGCCGCATTCTGGATTAATTGTAGTTTCCGGGTCACCTTCAAAGGTAGCCCCACGTAGAGCGCATTGCAGTAGTCCAAGTGGGAGATAACTAGAGCATGCACCACTCTGGTGAGACAGTCTGCGGGCAGGTAGGGTCTCAGCCTGCGTACCAGATGGCGCTAGTAGACAGCCGCCCTGGACACAGAATTAACCTGCGCCTCCATGGACAGCTGTGAGTCCAAAATGACTCCCAGGCTGCACACCTGGTCCTTCAGGGGCACAATTACCCCATTCAGGACCAGGGAATCCCTCACACCCGCCCGCCCCCTGTCCCCCCAAAACAGTACTTCTGTCTTGTCAGGATTCAACCTCAATCTGTTAGCCGCCATCCATCCTCCAACCGCCTCCAGGCACTCACACAGGACCTTCACCGCCTTCACTGGTTCTGATTTAAAAGAGAGGTAGAGCTGGGTATCATCCGCATACTGATGAACACCCAGCCCAAACCCCTCGCAGGCATTGATCCTTGACATCAAAGAAGCGTAGGCAGCCCATTGCCATATCTGCATTAAAAAACTGAAGCAGTGCCCTGCCAACCTCAGCCTGTCCTCAGCCAACATCCACCTGCCTGCCTTTTCCTTTACAACCCATCAGTGGATAGTTCTGTTACTCATCGGCTCTTGCGCCACCTACTGTTGGTCTTCCAGGCTGCTTCTCTCAGAGTCCCAATGAACACCATACAGCAATGAGACAGCTTCCAGCTAGACTGGTGACTGGGAGCAGCCGCCGAGACCATATAACACCGGTCCTGAAAGACCTACATTGGCTCCCAGTACGTTTCCAAGCACAGTTCAACGTGTTGGTGCTGACCTTTAATGGGAATTTTAGTTCAAGAACATCGGGAGGGCCAGAGGTTCTCCATTCCTGATATAAGGGAAGGGATGCATAGGAGAAGGGACCAGGTGGCGCTGTGGGTTGAACCACAGGCTTGCTGATCAGAAGGTCAGCGGTTTGAATCCCTGCGACGGGGTGAGCTCCCGTTGCTCGGTCCCAGCTCCTGCCCACCTAGCAGTTCGAAAGCATGTTAAAGTGCAAGTAGATAAATAGGGACCGCTCCAGCGGGAAGGTAAATGGCGTTTCCGTGTGCTGCTCTGGTTCGCCAGAAGCAGCTTTGTCATGCGGGCCACATGACCCGGAGGCTGTCTTCGGACAAACGCCGGCTCCCTCGGCCTATAGAGCGAGATGAGCACGCAACCCCAGAGTCGGACACGACTGGACCTGATGGTCAGGGGTCCCTTTACCTTTACCTTTTACGCATAGGAGAACAAGCTTTTATCTGCCGTTCCAACTTTCTTACCACGTGTGCTTAGAAGGAAGTCCCAATGGATCCAACGGGGTTTACTCTCAAGTAAGGGGGCTGCGATTGCAGCCTTATTCTCTTGCGTGTTATTGTTTCCCTTTAAGATTTGTTGTAAGCCACACCGAGCACTTCCTTCGAAAGGAATAAATGCTTTATTAATCAAAATATAAATCTGGCACGGAGGAGACAGAATCAGCCTACTGGCCTCTGCCCCATCCTAAGATCCACAAGATGGTCCTCAGCCGTCGTGATTAAGTATGAGGCAATGTAAGTGTGTTTTTCGGAAACCTATCTCCACTCGAGGAAGTCTAAAAATAAACATTCATCTTTTCTTTTCTTGCGTGGATGATCAATCACAAATTTACCACTGCTCTGGCAGCATTTAGAAGTCTCTGTTATTAGAAGATGCCTAAATTTGAGTTCTGGGAGCACAAGAGAATCAAATAGGATGCTTTTTGGTCAGGAAGGCAACATTAAAAAAAAAACCACAAGGGGAGTCTGGAAATGAGGTCGGCCAATATTTACTCTTTTGTGCTGAGACACTATCCTGCATGTGCAGAGAAATGCTACGGATAAGGAAAAAAGACAGGTCTGTTCCCTGATGCTTGCGGAATTTGATTTTTGTGAATTCCTGTATGAAACATCCTGATCCAGGATTCAAATCTCCACTTGGCCATGAAGTTCACTGGGTGACCTTGGGCCAGTCAGTGCCTCCTCTCGGCCTTAACCTACCTCACAGGGTTGCTGTGGGGATTAAATGAGGAAGGGACTTCCGGTTGGCGTGCCGGAGATGGCGGTCGGGGGGACATGTCGCTCCTGACATTCCCCCGCCAGACCGGGTAAAGGGGTGCTCGCGCCAGCGCCGCGACCCCCAAAACCCCCGGGAAGGGCATCCCGGGGCCTGGAGGACCCGCAAGAGCTCGGATGCCGGTCCCGGTCCCAGGGAGCTCTTAGCGGAGCTCCCGGGCGATCGGGCGGCGGAGCTCCAGGGTCCGTCTACAGCCCCGTCTGGCGAAGCTGCAAGACCGCCGCAGCCGAGCGCGCCGATTCCTCCTAATTCTTCAATTTGGAACTGTAAGTAATCTGCAAGAAAATTTTAAATTTTGGAACTAATTGGAACCTGGCTTGAGGGCAAAAATACAGAGGTCCGTCCCTTGCCATTGTGTAACAACGACAGGGCATTGTTGCACAGCTTGAGAAGTTATGTCTGGAATTTGACACTTTGTTTCGGAGATTTAATCCCTGTGCCTCCCCCGGTCCTAGGGGGCAGATGAAGTCAATTTAATTTGTATGAACAAGAGGATTATTTTGGAACTTTGGAACTTTTACAAGGTTTGAAAAAGTTGAAAAAGTTAGAAAAGAACGGTTTGCTAAAAATGGCGGTGAAACAGGATGTGGATTTGTCAACATTGCTGGAGAAAATGAAAGAACTCAGAATGGATTACAATACTGGAGTGAAAGAACTGAGAGCTGAACTGGCTGCTGCTGGGAACAGCTTTCTGACAGAGATAAAGCAAAGCATAAATAATGGTCTGATTGGTCAGGACATACAATTGAATCCTATGAACAGTGTATTTGTTGAGCATAAACAGAAAAAGTCTATCCAGAAGAGAACCAGCTGCAAAAGAATCATTCGCTTTAAGTCAAGAGCTGTCGTCATCATTAGGAAAAAGAGAAATACTAGGAGAACAGTCAACAAACTACAGCTTAATGACAAGCAGCAGAGAGGAAGTCGAGACAATCTGGACCAAACATGGAATGAAAGCCCAAAGACTCTAATGGATATTGTTTTGGATGCTATTCCGCAGCAAAGACAATGGGTTCCAAAGTTGGATCCTGCAGGAATAGGATGAACATTTAGATGAAGTAACTGTTTTGTGGCCTATTGGTTTTTGAACTTGGATTTGGCAGGAAATGATTATAGTATGATTTTTGAAAAATAATGATATAAGATTGATAGATATTATAAATGATAAGTAATTTTGATGCTAAAATAGTCTGCACCGGGGACTGGGGGGGGGAGTAGGGACATGATTAAAGTAAAAGATAAGAATGTTAAAGATGTGAGTGGTTGGTAAGCGATTTGAAATTAAGAAATTATGGAAATGTTAATGATGTGGAATTAGAAACCTGGTAAGGATGTATATTATGATAAATGAAAACAATGAGGGGGGGGCGTGAGGAAGTCATCAGAGATTGTATAAATTGTATGTGATCTGGCCTGAATCGGGGCTGGACAAAAATTGGAAAATCTAATAAAAATTATTATAAAAAAAAAAAATAAATGAGGAAAGAGAGAAACCAGGTACGTCCCCTTAAGCTCCTTGGAGGGGGGAAAAAGGGATATAAATGCAGTAACCAATTAAATAAAATACCCTTAGCTGTGGTCTATACCACAGAGCCTAGGGCAGTGGTGGCTAACCTTGGCACTCCAGATGTTTTGGGACTACAACTCCCATAATCCCTGACCACTGGTCCTGTTAGCGAGGGATGATGGGAGTTGTAGTTCCAAAACATCTGAAGTGCCAAGGTTAGCCACCACTGGCCTAGGGCTTGCCGATCAGAAGGTCGACGGTTCGAATCCCTGCGGCGGGGTGAGCTCCCATTGTTTGGTCCCTTCTCCAGCCCACCTAGCAGTTCGAAAGCACGTCAGAGTGCAAGTAGATAAATAGGTACAGCTCCGGTGGGAAGGTAAACGGCGTTTCCATGCGCTGCTCTGGTTCGCCAGAAGCGGCTTAGTCATGCTGGCCACATGACCCGGAAGCTGTCTGCAGACAAACGCCGGCTCCCTCGGCCTATAGAGCGAGATGAGCGCCGCAACCCCAGAGTCATCCGCGACTGGACCTAACGGTCAGGGGTACCTTTATCTTCACATTTTACCCTTAGCTAGCCACTGAAGTCCACTCTGTTCCAGACATGGTGGGGCAAGTCTCAACAGTTCAAACCAGCAATGGCACAGAGCGCAGTGGGGAGAACTGACTCCATCAGTGCATCCAAGCACCCTGACTTCACGGCTGCCTTGACCCCACTGCCGGCAAGCTTTCACTGTGGCTTTGCCCCACTGCGTGAGCAGCTCCTGACACCTCATTCATAAAAACTGACCTAACCTAAAAACGGCACCTATGGAGAGACAGGAGTTCAAAGACATAGGCAAATGTTTTGCACACATTCCGTCTGGGCTTCTCTGGAAGGCAGGGGTAGAAATTTAATAATCTACTGCTTTTATTTGTAAAAGTACAGGCATTCCCCCCCCCCAACATGACTGTGTATACGGACAGCGCCGGGAAATAAGCAAATAATTTCATTCAAACCCGGAAATGGCGGGAGAGAGCTGGGGAGTCCCTGTGACTTGTGAGGAGACCCAAAGAGGACGTCAGTGAGGGCAGAGGAAGCCCCTAAGAGACGGGAGGTGCAGTGGTGCTTTGTTTCAGCTGCTCAGCCTCCTCAGGTAACAGCTGATGTGCGGACAAGTGCAGCCGCAGCAGCCGCAGCAGCCGCAGCCTCCAGCCAGTCCCAGAGCTTCAACTCCAGATTTTTTGATCTGGATTGGGGATAGAGTAGGAGAGAGAGTGAGCTGGAGAGAAAGGGAGTGTGGAAGCTTTTCAGAGCGTGCTCCTCACCTTACGTGATTTCAGTTATGTGTGCAAGGGGCCCACGCCGCCGCTTGTATTTATCTAAAATTATCAGGGCAGTGCAGGACAATGTGCACACAATAAAATATGTTTAAAAGCAGTCCGAAACAATGACTGGCCAATCAAGGAAGTCTGAAACAGCAGCAAAGACCTGCCGGCTGCATGAAAAGGTCTTCAGGATCCAGGAGGATCAAAGAATGGGACAAATTTACATTATATTTGAAAGACCACTGTAAACACTTGAACTCTTTGGCAGGTTTTAAATAGCTCTTGCAATGTTACACAGACTTTGGATACAATGGAGGACTGTAAATTAGATGGACTTATAATACGTAGTTTTAAAAGTTACTTAAAGAACCCCCGGAAGGGGGAGGGGAGGGAAGTCTTGAGATTCGGCAGAATCTTGTGTTATTATGAATGTGAATTGAGTTATAAAATCAAATAAAAAGAAGAAGGAAAAAAAGGTCTTCCGGAGATGCCTGGAGATCCCATGCAAAGGTGGCTGCCATATCTCTGCCGGAAGACTGAGTGTTGTACAGCAGCGGAACTGGCAACAATAAATTGCTGGTGTCTGTTTAAGGCTGGTGAGGCCTCTGTGACACAGGGGACAGCCAACAGCGCTCATCGGGGTGACCTTAGCGATAATAATAGTAGTAGTAGTAATAATAATAATAATAATAATAATAATAATAAACTTTTATTTATACCCCCCCTTCCCGATCAAAACCGGGCTCAGGGAGGCTAACAACAAACATAAAAACATTGATTAAAAACGATTTTAAAAACAGCATAAATCTATATATATAAAAATGTTCCCATTGCGCGTTTGTCTGAAACACCCTTGCTGCGTAACCGCTGGACCAAATCGCATCAAATTTGGACACAGCGTTTCCATTACCATCTCAAAGTAATCTGGCATAATAAAAATTCAGAAAAACCACACCTGTCATACCTAAAATAAAGAAAAAACGCAAAAAAAATTGGCGCGTACATATGACATCACCAGCAAAACAGCGCCCTCTAGCAATGGCTATACTGGTACTACAGCTACAAAAGCAAGAAACTGGCACGCACATATGACATCACAGCAAAACCTCGCCCTCTAGCAACGGCAGGCCTGTTTCCATTTTCACTCCCAAACTGACAAACTGTTTCTCTGCAAGGAAGGAGGGGTTGATTGTGTTAGTGACTTCCTGATACCTGAGTGCCAGACAAGGATGTGATTAAATTGGCTGGGATACAGGGAAATGTAAATATCTCTTTTGTCAAAGGCACACCGGGAAATGGAGGCCGCTGCCTCTCGCAGTTAACTAGGCCGGACCAGCAAGGCACACTGGGAAATGGAGTCAAGGCGCCCTGTGGGTGAACTAAGCTCTTTCGCCCAAGCCGCAAGGCATGCTGGGAAACGGTGGGCTTATTATCCCAACCAACCGCTTGCTCAAGGCACTCTGGGAAATGGAATCAAATCCTCTCTGTAGAGGGTTACTAGCACTTTTCCCCTTGAAAAGGCCACAGGCAAGGCACGCCAGGAAATGGCCACCGTGATCGTCCCTCAGTGATCTCCCGATGTGTGTTTTTTATCTGTGCGTTTCCATAGTGCTTTTCCCTCAGACAGCGTCAGAGGCCTCCTTCCTCGGCTTTTTCTGCCACAGGCCGCGAGAGGGCACCTGAGCGCGTGCAGAGTGCACACGACGCCGGCAGAGGTAGGTGGGGGTTTATTTTGGCTGCGGCTGCTGCTGATGGTCACAGCAACGCGCGGCCCGGGTCAGCTAGTACAACATAAATGTGGCATCACCAGGGCTAACTGGCCAGATTAGTCCTACTAGGGGCAGCAAGGAGACCAGGGAAGAAAATTAATGTGGGATCTCAGTAAGGGTTTCTTCATAGAAAAAGGGGGAGGGAAAAGGAAGGAAGGGTCAGGCTAAATTGAAGGCCAGGTGGAATAGCTCTGTCTTACAGGTCCTGCGGAAGGAGATCAAGTCCTGCAGGGCCCTAGTCTCATGGGACAGAGCATTCCACCAGGTCGGAGCCATCACTGAAAAGGCCCTGGCCCTGGTGGAGGATAAACCAGGGTATCAAGGCTCAGGCAGCTGAACAGGGAAACCTGGATCCAGGTCGTTCAGGACTCCGTATTATCAACACAACATTTCTGAACGTGTAGAATGGAAAGCGCAAGGTGTAACAGGTGCCAAGTCTTTTTTTTAAATGTTTCATTGCAACCTCCTTTTGCTCCTATGCAGATTTTGGGCGAAATGCGAATTCCTAACCATTCCCCCCTTCCCGCTTTCTTCACCTTTCTTCACCCCACCCCAATGGCTGCGATCGCCCCGCCCCAATCTCACCTCAGACATCCTGACGTGTTCTTGAAGACGGTTGTCCACTCGGCGTCTCGAGGCTTCGAGTCTTCGTTTGGCTCGTTCTCCCAACCGGAATGGGGGATGATCACTTCGTTGGTCAGGGTCTGTAGACCATGGTTAATGATCACCATTTTGAGGGGCTCGTAGGAGGACAGGTTCCAGAGGGTGCCTTGAACAAGAGAAAATGGCAGCGGAGAGTCATGGGAAGCTGTGTTGCTAAGCGGCTGTGGAGAATATTGTTCAAGCGCATTACTCTGTTTCAAGCATTACAGAGAAACCAAAACCGTGTTTCAACTGATTATGGTTTGTAACAGCAACATTTCACTGGTTTGTTGGGACTGCTGCCTTTCTGATCTTTTAACTGTTGGTTTGCCGCTGTCTTACCTGTGCTAACAGCACTGCATAAGTGTAAGTATCTAGGCAGGTGTTCAGTAGAGCTGGGAGATACCTGGCTTTCAACATCGCAATATACCACTAGCTAAACATCGCAATATAATGATATACCGTATCACAATGTCTGAAATAAGGATGTAGAGGCAGTGGCTAACTGACTTTACAGTTTTTCCTACATTGTGATCTTTGCATAGCTCGCACGCACGCGCGCGCACACACACACACCATGATTAGTGATATATTGCCAGGTCAAAAATGATGACACCGATATCACGATTATGAACTTCAAACCAGTTTTGCACAATATATTGATATACAGCAGGGGTGGCCAACTCCTAAGAGACTGCGATCTACTCACAGAGTTAAAAACTGGCAGTGATCTACCCCCTTTTTGGGGGTTCAGGTCAAAGTTGTTGAGTTTTTTCAGGGAGGAGGTAAAATGTTGAGCTTTTTAAAGGGGAGTCACAGTTGTTCAGCTTCTTTGGGGGGGGAGCCAATGATCTACCAGTGATCTACCACAGACGTCCAGTGATCTACCGGTAGATCACGATCTACCTGTTGGACATGCCTGATATACAGTATCGCCCAACCCTAGCGTTCAGTCTCCTTGAGCAGAGATGGAGAACCTTTTTCATCCTGACGGCTGCATTCCATTCCGGGCAATCGTGACAGTGGTGGGCAGGGCCAAGAGCAAAAGTAGGCAGAGCAACACATGTAAATGTTCCTTTATACAATAGGCTAGCTTCTGCACACAGCCCTCTCTGTCTTCTATCCGGGCAAGTAAGAGGCATTATTGGAGTGCAAGGACAATTTCCAGGCAGGCCAAAGCAACAGCAACCCACTCCAGGAGGCCCAATAAGCAGTGTCGGTGAGTAGTGTGGCCTGGGGAGAATCCCAAGGGCCACACAGAAAGGCGTAGAGGGCTGCATTTGGCCCCGGAGCCAAGATTCCCTACCCCTGCTCTTAAGCAGGGATGTACGTAAGAGTTGTCAACGTTAATTCACGAAACAATGAAAACAAATCTACAGTAAACTGAAGTCTGGGTTGAAGGTGCTTAGAACTAGTGAGTTCTGAAATCCATTCCCACCCCTCTCATTCCCTCTCTCCTCGCCCTCTTCCAAATGTTATGGGGAAGGACCATTTCTTAATGATGCAATATCTATATTGCACGAAGAAGATCACAGGTTCAAGTTCTGGCACCTCCAGGTAGGGCAGGGAGAGACATCGGAGAGCTGCTGCCAATCAGTGTAGACAATACTGAACTAGTCAGGCCACAATGGGAAAAGGCAGCTTCCGATGTTCCCTTCTTTGTTTTTTGATTACCTTCCTGTTTATTGCATTTGCATCTCATTCCACGACTGGGATGCTCAATCTGCATGCGTGATTTATCCCAGTCATATAAGGCAATAAATTTGAATGCATAGGTCTGTAAATCTGTGTTTATTCCTGCAGTATATAAGCAAAGAAATGCCCATCAGTTTTCTCTAAGCTTATAGGAGGACTGAAAGGTGTAAATATCAAGAAGCTGTAATGCACACCAACTTTAGGTAGGCCTGTCTCTATCCTGTTCTTTTTTTAGGACAGACAATAAATTTCTTGCCAAGCTCCCTGACTTGTTTGCCTTCTGCAGGTCTGAGCCAGGGGTGGCTAAACTGTGGTTCTCCAGAAGTTGTTTGATTCCAACGCCCATCAGCCCCAGCCAGCATGGCCAGGAGTCTGATGTGATGGGAGTTGTAGCTCAACAACTTCTGGAGAGGGCCACAGGTCATAGCTGTCAATCATCCCTTTTTTTGCGGGAAACTCCCTTATTCCAATGCCGTTTCCCCGCTGCTATCCCGGATTGTTGATATCCCTTAAATTTCCCGGATTTCAAAGGAAGCAGCTCCTCTCCCTCCCTGCCGGCCAGGGAGGCTCCTCAGCTGCGTTGCTCGGCTGCCAATAAGGAGTCTGAGACCGACTGGGGGCGGAGCTTGCATGCCTTGTGCAGCCAGACTCTCACGCCCAACCAGACAGACAGCCTACCTGCCGTCTACGCGCTCGCTCTTTCACTCACTCGTTCGCGCGCAGCCTCTGGAGCGCAGGGTGGCGAGGCTACTTGGTGCCATTGCACCGCCCTTGCGGCATCCCTTATTTTCAAATCCGAAAGTTTGGGAAAAATCCCTTATTTTCAAATCCGAAAGTTGACAGCTATGCCACAGGTTAGCCACCCCAGTCTAAGCCACCAATGGCAACTGGCTTGTGTTTTCGTAGGATTGTTTCATGTTGTTTTACCTTATTTATTGCTCGCCACCTCAGGCATCATTGTGCGGAAAGACAGGATGAACCTTTAAATCAGGATAAGGAACCTCCAGCCTGTGGGCCAACTTTGTCTTGACATGAGTCCCAGTTTGGTCCATGAGGCTGTTTTCCCCAAACCGCCCCCCACCTGCCCCAGACCTGACATCGTATATGATCAGGTGTGGAGCAGGAAGACATACGGGTGGATTGGCCATGCTGAGAACTTGATTGCCCGGCAATCCCTGCAGAAACCAGGCTTGACATCACACCAGCTGCATCAGCTGCTTGGCCAGGTTCTCCATGGGGAACTTGACCCTCAGCCAATCTTTGCAGAAACCCGGCTTGGATTTATTGCCCACTGTGTCGGACCTGCCCCAAGTTAGGGGATTCTCTGAAAGAGTTAATGTTCACTCCAAGTTTGAGTGGCAGTTCACTCGAGGGAGGCGGGACATTCCGCCCTTTAAAAGGAGGGAGCAGCCGTGGGTGAGAGGAGAAGAAGGAGGGAGGGAGTGGTGACTGGAAGAAGAGGGAGTGGGACCAGGATAAGTGGTGGGTAGGATAGGTAGGATAGGATAGGATGAAGATCAGTTTGGTAAACTGAAAGTGTTTATGCTTATGGTTGGAAACTAAGCGGGTGAACTAAAATAGATCGGAAAAGTTATGTTATGTAAAGAATAAAAACTTGTTTGCGTTGAGCCAAGAAGTTATCGTCGTTTATGGTTGGGTCCAGCGCTATATGAATGCTTATGAGGAAAGAAACTCAGGGAAGAGACAAAACTCACATGCAGGGAGATAGTTTGTGTCTCAGGGTTGCTCTCAAAAGGGGCAAGAGGGTAGAGGCCTTGGTAAAGCTACACAGTTGCTAAAGGAGTTAGCTAAATGACGCAGTGAGGGATCTGAAGGGACAGAGGCCCCAAGTACTGCAAGCTGAGAGGCAGGTTAACCCCAGGAGCCCAGAGCATTGTGAATATATATATCTACCGCGGTCATGGCAGCTGGACAAAAGGAACCCCTGTTACTAAGTTATCCCAGGTTACAATAAAAAGGGATTGACAACTCAGACGGACCTCAAAAGATAGAGGTGGGGTGAAAAGGAATTAGAACCCAGAACACCTCAGTGATAAATACACTTAGTAACGGTCAAAGGGGTCAAGCGTGTAGCTTGGGGGGAGGTTCGTCGCACCCACCAACTGATAGGTGATGACTTCAAGCCTGATGTCATGGGCCCTGAGTAAGGGGCGCTGGCCAGGCCAGGACAGAGGAGCGGCCTACAGATGACTTGTGGAGGGATCCCATGGGCTGGGCAGGTCTCTACCTGGGTGGGGAGAGCCCAAGGAAGAAGATCCTTGTGTGTCCTTTACTTCCTCCGATCTCCCCACCAAACCCCAGTGATGTAGCAAGGTCAGGTGGTACCCGGTGCGGAAAATTTCTTGTCACCCCCCCCACACACACACACATTGAAATCGAGTTGGACTCCCAAGAGACTGCAATCTACTCACAGTATAAAAAGACTGTCTACCCATTGTCATTGGCAGGAGTTGTTGAGCTTTCTTTAGGGAAGGATTGACCGAAGTTGTTGAGCTTTTTGGGGGGTTGCAGGGTTTGGGTCCTGAGTTGAGAGAGCTTCTGCTTCTCTCCTTCCCTCCACCCTCCACTTCTTGGCTCACCTGCCTCCTTCCCATCCTCTCCCTGCCTGCTTGCCTCCTCCAGCAGCCCGGTAGAGCGGGGCTGTCAAAACAAAGCGGTGCAACCACCCCTCTTCCTCGATGGCTCGGGGTAGGTGGGAGTCAGGGGTGTGCGGTGTGCCAAATGTCACTCCCCCTCGGCGATGACACCCGGGGCCACCCGCCCCCACCACTCCCACCTTGCTCCGCCCTTGCCAAACCCTGCAGTACAAGGTAAAGGGCTCCACCTCCAGAGCTACTGGAGGTTGGTTCTGCTTCACCCACACCAGCAACTCGGCCTCCAGAGTTGTCACAACCCACGTCCAGTCCTGTTTCTACGTGTGCGTGTGTGTGTTACCCCCACCTGTCCCAACTCTGACGTGACATCACCCATGTCACAGAAATGCCATGAACAGAGGGGGCTCATTCAGCCTTCTCAGGGAGGAATTAGGTTGATTGCCTGGTCTGAAAAGAAGAAGAAGAGTTTGGATTTGATATCCCGCTTTATCACTACCTGAAGGAGTCTCAAAGCGGCTCACATTCTCCTTTCCCTTCCTCCCCCACAACAAACACTCTGTGAGGTGAGTGGGGCTGAGAGACTTCAAAGAAGTGTGACTAGCCCAAGGTCACCCAGCAGCTGCATGTGGAGGAGCGGAGTCGCGAACCCGGTTCACCAGATTACGAGTCTACCGCTCTTAACCACTACACCACACTGGCTCTGAGGATCCGAACCACCTGTTGTGATAAGTTGTGCCGGCCCCCTTCCCTTATAACAGGGTTGCAGGGTGTGTGTGTCATTGTTTGATCACCATCTTTATTTGCTTTGCCATGTGTACGTGCTTTAGACCAACGCTTTGCCTCTGAAGAGTGTTTTGCCTATGCATCACACGGATCTGAGCATTAAAAATTTGGGCAGAAACCACCAACTGAGTTCGAGTTCTTCATTCCAGGACATCTACTGATCAACGGTGCTTCAAAGCACAGCTCAGGGCAATTCAATAGCCCTACGTGGTGCTTTGAAGTCTCGACGATCATCACCTGACGTCATTGCGGCATCAGGTGACTGAAAGGTGTCCCCACCCACCTGTCACCTTTGACTCATGAGTGGTAGAGAAGAAAGGATCTGGCCCCACTGGCCAGAACTGGCTCCCAACCCCTTATTAAATACATAAATAAATACATTTCTCATTGCAGATCCTGGGCTATACTTTGCTCCCAGATCCCCATTTAATTCTTTGCTGTCGCTTGGAATCGAGACTGCAAATGTAAACGCTTTAAATGCACTGCCTCCCGTGAGATTGGAGTAGGGAGGGGAAGCAAGAGAATTAGATGCTTGCGAGAGTCACACTCTCTCAGGCTTGGTTCCACCCCAGTAAAACAGCACAATAATAATAATCTACTTCCCAGAGTTACTGTCAGGATGAAGGAGGGAGAGATGGCAAAGTAATAACGCCACCCCTCCCCCCAAATTGCTATATAAATGCTAAGCAATACCCATGAGCATCCCAAGTGAAAACTCTCCATTTTGAAATCCCCCTTTTATTTACTTAGCATGCTGCAGGGACACACAAACCCTGCAAAAAAAGAGAGAGCAAGCTCTCAGCAGAATTACCCCGTATTTTTCGCTCCATAAGACGCACCTGAACATAAGACGCACCTAGTTTTTAGAGGAGGAAAGGGAGAAAGCCCTGTTTTTTTTAGGATCAGCTCAAAGTGGTGCAGCTTCTTTTGCAAAGGGGAAAGCCCTGCTTTTTTGAGGATCAGCTCAAAGTGGTGCAGTTTTTTTTTGCAAAGGGAAAAGCCCTGCTTTTTTGAGGATCAGCTGAAAGTGGTGCAGCTTCTTTTTCAAAGAGGAAAAGCCCCATTATTATGGGGTTCAACTCACAGTTTGCAGCTTCTAGTCCTACAGGAAAGGGAGCCATTTCTACAGTTTCCAGACAGATAATCTAATCAGCCAGTCACATGTCGCTGGGGAAACAAACAGCCTCCCTCTGCATTCAACAACGGAGGCCTGGGCAAGGGGGCGGGGCTGGAAAGGGAGCCTTATCTCTCTCCCCGATCGCTTGCTGAACAGCTGTTCAGCTGCTTCCTTTCAACACCCTCTTCTCTCTTTGTAAAAAAAAGAGCACAATCTGCTTTTGGCCCCTAGGCAATTTGGCTCCAGGGACCATGCATTCCCTCCATAAGACGCACAGACATTTCCCCTTACTTTTTAGGAGGAAAAAAGTGTGTCTTATGGAGCGAAAAATACGGTATGTACCTGAGACCTAAGTGGCCAACTGGAAATCTAATCGGATAAGTCAGCTTAAAACTTCCTAGGGGCAGGCCAGGCAGAAAGTACCCTTTTCCAAAAGGCCTCACATTTCCCCAAAGCTAATATCAAGCCATTACTTGCCAGGTATTTTCTATTTTCAAAATAGCAATTCTCACAATTCTTGCCCTCCAAACAGTTACAATCAACTACAGTGGTACCTCGGTTTTCAAACGTCTCAGAAGCCAAACATTTCGGTTTCCGGACGCCAAAAACCCAGAAGTAAATGCTTCCGTTTTCGAACGTGCCTCAGAAGTCGAACGGCTTCCGCTGAGTCTCTCTCTCGCCCCCCCCCCAATTTTCTCCACTGAATTTGCAGACTGCCCTTTGCGCCTCAGTTTTTGAGTTTTTCGGAACTCGAATGGTCTTCCGGAATGGATTATGTTCGAAAACCGAGGTACCACTGCACTGAAAACCTTAACAAAATAATAATAGTTGATGCCAAGTGAAAAAGACCTAAACACACGTTAGCATTCTACATGTTTGGATAGGCTTACTTAAAGGCAAATGTTTTAAGTGGGCACCAAAAAAGACTATAGAGAAGGCACCTGCCTGGTGTCAATAGGCAGAGAGTTCCTGTGTGTGAGTGCTGACACTTTCGATTAAATGCACCATAGCTAAAGGTAAAGGGACCCTGACCATTAGGTCCAGTCGCAGACGACTCTGGGGTTGCGGCATTCATCTCTCTTTACTAGCCGAGGGAGCAGGTGTACAGCTTCCAGGTCATGTGGCCAGCATGACTGCAGCTAGACAGGTTATAGCAAGTAACTTGAAAAAGGGAGAAGAGCTAGGGATGAACCAATGGAGGGAAAAACTGAGTAATATTGTAATCTTGGAATATTTAACTGTAAAGGTACGCAGAATGAAAGGGTTTAAGGTCAGTGAGAGAGAGGAGGAGTGGTTGGAGAGCTTAATGAATTATTTAGTTAAGTTTGAAGAATTTAAAATAATCGAAACACTAAAAGCTAAATAATGCCCGATGGAATGTTAAACTATATAGAATTGTATATAAGGTGGAAGTGAATATGTCTTAGTGTTTGTGTATAGCTGTTGTATCGATCGCCTGGGGGGGATCACTGTGTCTTGTCTGGGATGTTGGTGTTTTAAATAATAAAAACTTAAAATAATAATAATAAAAAATAATAATGTGGCCAGCATGACTAAGCCGCTTCTGGAGAAACCAGAGCAGCACACGGAAACGCCGTTTACCTTCCTGCTGGAGCGGTACCTATTTATCTACTTGCACTTTTGACGTGTTTTCAAACTGCAAGGTTGGCAGGAGCTGGGATGGAGCAACGGGAGCTCACCCCGTCACGGGGATTCGAACCGCCGACCTTCTGATCGGCAAGCCCTAGGCTCTGTGGTTTAGCCATAGCTAGCTGCTTGTAATCCATGAGACTCTTTATCTCAGGGTTGTGGGTTTGAACCCTACGTGGGGCAAAAGATTCCTGCCCTCATGGTCCCTTCCAATTCTACAGTTCTATGAGTCTATGCCTCAATGTGAATATGGCAGCCCTATTTTAGGATCAATATTCTTGTTTTTAGCATCTGTGAGGACGTCAGGAATAATTACGACAGATTATTCAATGTTGTGATTGGTATGCCAGGAAACCAACCAACCTTACAACCTGCCTGAACCAGTAGGGAAAGAAAACTGGTTGGACCAAGCTGACACTGATGTCAAGGGCGGGGGCCCTTCAGCCCTCCAGATGTTGCTGGGCTCCAACTCTGCATGCTCAGGGACAAATCGGGTCGTCCGTTAGAGGGCACGTATTGTGGTGAGACCTGGCAACCAAATCCCTGTGTTGTGGGTGGGAGTGATTGACAGCCACAACACCCAATCGTAAGGTCCCTTGAAGTTGGGTTCAATCTGGCCAATGGGACGCAAGCTAAACGGATCGAGGGACCTATAAAGACCCATGCAGGTGACCCCGAGCTTCCTCTTTTTGGCACGTGCCGAAAATTTGAGTCCTGTATGAATTTATTTGGGGTGAGGTTAAAAGGTCTGAACACGCAATGGGAGCTGAGACTCCAACATCATTTGCTGGGCCAAAGGTTCCCTGGAATCTATAGCCAGTGCCTTTGTTGCAACTTGTCTGTGGCTTCACACACGTCCCAAGGGCATCTGCTTTTAGGCTGCAATCCTTTTAGGGCCATTCTTAGGTAGGCAGCATGTGCCAGCAGGAATTTTATCTCCCAGTTCCCCAGCGCTTAAGTGGCACTTCAGCTATAGCCTAACAGACCCAGATGACTAACAGATCTTTGGTGATTTAAAACATTCCTCCCTGCAAAGTGACCTCTGAAAGGGGCTCCTTTCAATTTAGCTGAGCCAAGTAGCTTTGGCGCATCCGGGTTGGGATTTTGCTGGCGCCCTGCTTTGGGATAAGAAAAAGGTAAAGGACCCCGGACGTGCTCATCTTGTAGTGCTCATCTTGCTTTCAGGCCAAGGGAGCCAGCGTTTGTCTACAGACAGCTTTCCGGGTCATGTGGCCAGCAGGACTAAACCGCTACCGGTGCAAGAGGACACTGTGACGGAAATCAGAGCGCACGGAAAAGCAATTTACTTTCCTGCCACAGTGGTACCTATTTATCTACTTGCACTGGTGTGCTTTTGAACTGCTAGGTTGGCAGGAGCTGGGACAGAGCAACAGGAGCCCGCTCCGTCGTGGGGATTTGAACCGCCGACCTTCTGATCAGCAAGCCCAGAGGCTCAGTGGTTTAGACCACAGTGCCATCCACATCCCTTTGCCTGTTTTGGGGTATAGGATACAGTGACTAGGTGTACATTTCCAGGGGGACAGTTTGCTGCACATTAGCACCGCTCAGCGCACATCTTGAAATCCACATAGGGTGGCTGAGAGTGGCTAGTGGGAAAAGGATATGCAGGATCAATGTTGAACTTGCCTCCTCCTTAGCCTGACATTCTAGTCCAGGTGTGGCCTACTGGAAGTGGTTGAACTACAACTCCCATCATTCCTGCCCATTGGCCATGCTTGCTACAGCTGATGGGAGTTGTAGTTCAGCAACACCTGGAGGCCCAAATGTTCCCTACCCTGGCTTTAGGAGGTTCTAGATGCCCTGTTTATTGAACATTCACCCCAGTTTGTCTGCAGGGCAATTCAATGATACTGGCTATTTTATGAACATTCGCTCTTACACATTTGAAGAGAGGTTAGATGACGTGTCAAACGAATAGTTACAGATGGGTAGCTGTGTTGGTCTGCCGTAGTTGGGGGAAAAAATCCTTCCAGTAGCACCTTAGAGACCAACTAAGTTTGTTCTTGGTATGAGCTTTCGTGTGCATGCACACTTCTTCAGATACACCGAAACAGAAGTCACCAGACCCGTATATATAGTGAGAGGGTGGGGAGGGGTATTACTCAGATGGGTGATTGGCTGATAGGTGTGGTAAATCTGTTGACGACTGTTAACGACTGCAATTAGTCTTACAGGAAAAAGCAAGGGGTGAGATGGCTGAAAACAGCTTTGTCATGTATAATGAGATAAGAATCCAATGTCTTTGTTCAGACCAGGTCTCTCCATGGTTTTAAGTTTGGTAATAAGTTGCAATTCAGCAACTTCTCCTTCCAGTCTATTTCTGAAATTCTTTTGTAATAAGACAGCTACTTTGAGGAACAGTTATCCCACACTTTGTAGCGCATTCCCCAATCACTTTCCTTGTTGCAAAGGGCCCAATATTTGGAGGAAGCGGGTTCACAGAATCATAGAATTGTAGGAATCCCAGCTGATCCATCCCATGGCAGATGAGCACCCAACAGATGGGTTCGCTGAGGGAGACCTCCAGATCAACCTTAATCGCAGAACCTGGATCTGCCAGTATGTGACTGGATCCCTGGTGAGAATCCGAGGGGAGCATTTTGACGGGCAGTGGGATTCATAAGAGTTCAAACGGGTGAATTTGCCAGCAGCGGTAACCACACTGCTCACGGCATGTAGAGTTTCCTGGGAAGAGGGACTTAATGTTAAACCACTCTGGGTAGCTTTGGGTGGGTGGGTGGGAACAGGGGTCTCCTAGCAACTATCACCACCCATAACAAACTACAGCTCCCAGAATTCCTTGCCGGGAAACTACTCTACGTGATACCGTAATGCTTGAAATGCATGGTGCAAATAATAATAATAATAATAATACAGTGGGACTTCAACTTACGAAGATAATGCATTCCGACGCGATCTTCGGAAGTCGAAAAAACTCGTAAGTCGAGTCCCCATAGGAATGCATTGGGAGCAATGCATTCGTATGTCGAAGAAAGCCCTATCTATCCTCGTAAGTCGAGGAAACCGCATCAAAGCGGCCGCGACTTCCTTTTGGAAGTCGAAGAAATTTGCTAGCGCGCGGCCGGTTTTTTTACTCGTAACTCGAAAACAGCGTAACTCGAGTTACTCGTAAGTCGAGGTCCCACTGTAATAATAAATTTTTATTTATACCCCGCCCTTCCCAGCCAAGACCGGGCTCAGAGCGGCTAACACCCATAAAATCACAACAAAACATACAAAACAATCAATCAAAATGCAGGTTAAAATACAATTTAAAGTTTAAAATGCAGCCTCGTTTTTAAGTAGCCCACCAATCAAACCATAGAGGAATGAAACATCAGGGTTAAACTGAAACCAACCCAAAGGCCAGGCGGAACAGCTCCGTCTTGCAGGCCCTGCGGAAAGATGCCAAATCCCGCAGGGCCCTGGTCTCTTGTGACAGACCGTTCCACCAAGTCGGGGCCAGTACGGAGAAGGCCCTGGCCCTAGTTGGGGCCAGCCTAGCATCCTTGTGGCTCAGGACCTCCAAAATGTTATTATTTGAGGACCTTAAGGTCCTACACGGGGCATACCAGGAGAGGCGGTCCCTTAGGTACGAGGGTCCTAGGCCACAGTCATTTTTTCCTCTAAACTAAAAAGTTGCAAATAGAGGACAGCCTTTTGCCAAGTGGGACACACAAACACCCTACTTCCTGGCTCCAATAATCTAAACTTCCTGACTCGGATAATCAGTTGTAACCTGCCCTTTCCTCTGCGTTGCTTTAACCTGCTGCCAAGAGTCTTTTGCTACTTACTGCCAGCAGGGACGTTAATCACTGTATTTATTTCCTTGATTCACTTCACTCACTACATTACAGCTTATGCCCACACAAGGCACAGCAGTAATTATAGTAATATGGATTTTTTTTAAAAAAGAAGCAAGTTGCTTTAGCATTTAAACAAATTAATATAATAGAAATAAAAAAGAATAAATTAGCTCCTGACGGCTAGCCATTGAGAACAAGAAAATGAGTAATTAATCCAGAATCCATTACGAGCTGAAGGGTCTTGTTTAGTTTTTCCCTAAGCGCAGCGATCCCAGTCAACGAGCCAATATTTTGGGTATTTTCACAGAATGTGCTAGTTTTGCTATGAAGCATCTATTTATATAGCGGCCAAACAATGTAAGGCCAGTTCCTTTAAAACTAGAAGATCTGCAATCTGTCGGGCAAGGGAGTTGTGAGTCTGAGCATGAGAAATCTTGTCAAAGGCCCTCAAGCACCAGGAACAAGCGGGTCTGCAATAAAATGTTGCAGGACATCCTTCCTGTTGCTCCTAATTCAGGGTTGCTGCAGTTCGGGGTTTGCAGGGGTAGGGGAAGTGATCTAGCCAGATCTGTATCTTCTCTATTCTTCAGGTGATACCATCAAAACTTGCAAATGCTGCTTTGAAGCACGCTGATCAGCAGGCCTGAAGTTATCTCTCATCAGCTGATAAGCAGTGACTTCCAGCCTGCTTTCGAAAAGGATCAGCTGCGCAACTGAGATCTCTCCCCAGGGAACTTGGTCCTGAGGCTGATCCAGACACGTCTTTATCTGCCCCTCAGCTGACATCACATACGGTGTGGGGCAGGTATCATTTGAGTGAAACCATGTCATGGGCCAAATTGGGATCTGTGCTGGTCCAAATTTGGCCTGCGAACCAGAGGTGCTCCACCCCTGCACTAGCCCACTAGCCCAGCCTGTTTTCCTTTCATGGGATCATAGAATCATAGAGTTGGGAGGGATCTTCTAGTCCACCCCCCTGCAATGCCCAATGTGGGGCTCAAACCCAGCCAACGTTCAACATTCTGTGGCTGCTGAGCACCCTCTGTCCTCACTGGGCTGCTTTTTGTGGGGAACCAGATTCCCCCTTGAGGGTTTTAAAAGATGCTGCACATCTGCAGTCCTTGAGGTCTTCCTGAGCATGTTGATTCCTCCTCTCTTGATTCTCAGTGGCTCGTTTCTGGCTCCCATCCTATCACCACCTGTTTGCTGCTGAAGGGAGTGATAAAAGCCCTTTAAAGCCCTATGTGGCCTAGGACCCTCGTACCTAAGGGGCCGCCTCTCCTGGTATGCCCCGTGTAGGACCTTAAGGTCCTCAAATAATACCGGTAACATTTTGGAGGTCCCGAGCCACAAGGATGCTAGGTTGGCCTCAACTAGGGCCAGGGCCTTCTCAGTACTGGCCCCAACTTGGTGGAACGGTCTGTCACAAGAGACCAGGGCCCTGCGGGATTTGGCATCTTTCCGCAGGGCCTGCAAGACGGAGCTGTTCCGCCTGGCCTTTGGGTTGGTTTCAGTTTAACCCTGATGTTTCATTCCTTTATGGTTTGATTGGTGGGCTACTTAAAAATGAGGCTGCTTTTTAAACTTTAAATCGTATTTTAACCTGCATTTTAATTGATTGTTTTGTATGTTTTGTTGTGATTTTATTGGTGTTAGCCGCTCTGAGCCTGGACTTGGCTGGGAAGGGCGGGGTATAAATAAAAATTTATTATTATTATTATTATTATTATTATTATTATTATTATTATTATTATAAACAGTTTTGCAGCGAATACCAATGCGCTCTACGTGGGGCTACCTTTGAAGGTGACCCGGAAACTACAACCGATCCAGAATGCGGCAGCTAGACTGGTGACCCTGCACTAAACTAATACAGTGGTACCTCTGGTTGCGAACACGATCCGTTCCAGGGTGCCGTTCACACCCTGAAAAGTCCACAACCAGAGCGGTGCTTTTGTGCATGCGCGAAGCACCGATAGAGCGCTTTTGCGCATGCGCGAAGCGTGCAGAATGCTTCTGCGTGTGCGCGCGCAGTGAAACACACTTCCGGGTTTGCCACGTTCTTAATCTGAAAAAGGGACCCATGTGGCGCTGTGGGTTAAACCACAGAGCCTAGGGCTTGCTGATCAGAAGGTCGGCAGTTCGAATTCCTGCGACGGGGTGAGCTCCCGTTGCTCGGTCCCAGCTCCTGCCCACCTAGCAGTTCGAAAGCACGTCAAAGTGCAAGTAGATAAATAGGAACCGCTCTGGTGGGAAGGTAAACGGCGTTTCCGTGTGCTGCTCTGGTTCGCCAGAAGCGGCTTAGTCATGCTGGCCACATGACCCGGAAGCTGTATGCCGGCTCTCGGCCAATAAAGCGAGATGAGCGCCGCAACCCCAGAGTCGGACACGACTGGACCTAATGGTCAGGGGTCCCTTTAGCTTTACCTTTAACCTGAAAAAACGCAACCTGAAGCGGCCGTAACCCGAGGTATGACTGTAAGTCCCAAACGTTGCAACCTGTCCTCATAGAGGGGGTTGCTCCATCCCCTTGTCACTGTGGGTGGGGGTGAGGGGTTGCAAAAACCAAAAACATGCAACACGCCCTAAAAGCAAACCCCGTGCAACATCCATGCTGAAATAATTTTATCCACCGACATTTCCTCTCTACAGAAAAGGGGGCTCTTCTGGTGGAATGTTCTCTTGTCTGTGCCTTGCAGAGAAGGCATTTTCCTACCCTGCTTAAACATTATCTTGATCATACATATTAGTTTTTGCAGAGATGTGCCAAAGGGCTTTTTCCCTCCCCCCCCCTTTCCTTTTTCTTTTTTCGCAACACCAATCGGGACATCTTCTTTTGATTTCTTCGCAAACTTGTCGTCCCAATTGGCAGAGGATTTCCAGCTCAACACATTTTCAAATCAGCTATTGTAAACATGAAACACTGGCTTCTGTAATAAGGTTTATTCTTTTCAAAGAAGATTACGGTTACTCCGCATGGTTGAGAAAGGAGAAGACACCGTATTAAGTTCTCTACGTGCAAACAATTAAATTTGCAGGCCCCATGGCCAGGGGCTTGTTCGCAGAATTCATTTTCAAGGTTTGGAGCTTTTTTAATAAAAAAAAAAATGGGCGGGGGGCTCAGAACAATGACAACCACTTATTTTTTGAAATCTAACCTGGATTATTTCACCCTCCCTGGAGGATAATTTGACACCTCCCAGGATTCTTTTGGGGAAACCATGGCTGCTTAAAGTGGTATTATAGTGTTTTAAATGTATTATGTGGAAGAGGATACAGGAGAACCTTTGCCATTTTTTTGGGGGGGGGGAAGAGACATAGTTTGTTAAGGGTGCTGAGAGTTGTTAGGAGACCCCTTGTTCCCTCTCCTACAGCTACAGTTCCCAGCTACAGTTCTTCAGGGATACCACCCTCGCGAGATTTCGCAGCCCAAGGCAGCCTCCTCAGTCCACCTCATGGGCAGGCCGGCCCTAAGTGGTATCATAGTGCTTTAAATGAATGGTGTGAATGTGGCTGTTATGTACTGAGCTGAATCCTAGAACAATAGGATCCAAAATGCAGCAGTCTGATTGGTCCTAAAACAATAGGATCCAGAATGTAGCAGTCTGATTGGTCGGCAGGAGCCACCCAATCCAGCTCCAGGTGGAAGTGAATCAGCGACCTGATTGGCCTGCAAGAGCAGCCAATCAGGCTCCTGGATGAAGTGACTCCCCAACCTGATTGGCCTACAAGAATAGCCCGGAATTAGCCAATCATGTGGGGCCCATTGTGTAAATAATGTATATATAGCAGACGTTTTGGGGAAAGATTCATTCCTTGCTACTATGAGCTGAATAAAGAGCATGAAATTCACACTTGACTCTGAGTACCGGTATGTTTCAGTGGCCTAACTCTGACAGCAAGTTGATCTTGCAGCCATTCCTTGGGGGTGAGGGGGGGGGGGAGATATAAAATACGGGAACCTTCCCCACCATCACCAATGGAAGCCCACACATTCTAAGCTGCAAGAGGTCAGGCAAGAAATCTGCTCCCTCTTTGGAAACTAAAGACACAAAACCCAGTTGTTTTAAAAAAAAAATGCTGTGTAAAACCTGCTCTGCAAGTAAGGCGAGCTAGAATCAATTCTTTGCAGAAATGGAGTTTCTGGTCTACAGGATTAGGGATTTGTCTGGCAGAGAATACCAGACCCCGTGGCCACAGTACTGCAGCATTTTCAAATAATCCACACAAATTACATTGCGGTAAGTACCCAATGATGGAAAAGCTCGTTAAAAGCCCCTAACTTCTGCTTGCCTGTCTGAGCCACATAATAGAAGCCGCACATCCTGTATCTCTGATGGGGAACATTCATTCTGCGCCGGGCCTTATCGCTCACGATAAAATAAGACCTTTTGCTGCTTTGCCGAATCACAACATATTACTTCCCTTATCAGACCTGCCCTCATTCTTCTCCACACTGAGGATGAGAGAATGGTCTGCAGAAACGTTGGGGGGAGGGAGTCCCAAGAGATCACATCCAAGTCACAATATGGGGGGGGGGGAGCAGGGGAGAAAGCACAGTAAAGTAAGAAGACGAAAAAAGATTGCAGCTCAGTTCCAAGATGTGACTAAATAAATACTGTGAGATTGCTGAGGCCAAGGCAGCTCATACAGCAACTCTAGATTTGGGGCCAGAAAGCAAAGAAGCTGAATGCTGCCAGATTCAGGGCAGATTCGGGGCAAGTTCTTTATGCAGTTATACTGAGGAACTCACTCCCACAAGGCAGCGATGGTCACTGAAATATACTCGGAGTCCAGTGTGAATTTCATGCTCTTTATTCAGCTCATAGTAGCAAGGAATGGATCTTTCCCCAAAACGTCTGCTATATATACATTATTTACACAATGGGCCCCACGTGATTGGCTAATTCCGGGCTACTCCTGTAGGCCAATCAGGATGCGGATTCACTTCATCCAGGAGCCTGATTGGCTGCTCTTGCAGGCCAATCAGGTCGCTGATACACTTCCACCTGGAGCTGGATTGGGTGGCTCCTGCGGACCAATCAGACTGCTGCATTCTGGATCCTATTGTTCTAGGACCAATCAGACTGCTACATTTTGGATCCTATTGTTCTAGGACCAATCAGACTGCTACATTTTGGATCCTATTGTTCTAGGATTCAGCTCAGTACATAAGTCACCAACTTGGATTGCTTTAAAAGAGGATTGGAGAAATTCATGGAGGATGGGGCTATCAGTCGCTACCAGCCACAATGGCAATCTGCTGCCTCCACGGTCAGAGGCAGTAATGCTTTCAGTTGCTGGAGGTCACAGGAGGGGCAAGAGCTCTTGTGCTCAGGTCCTGCTTGCAGGTTTCCCTCTGGGGCATCTGCTTGGCCACTGTGAGAACAGGATGCTGGACTGTTAGGATTCGTACTGCATTTGTTAGAAAATGCATTTTGCAAAGCATAAAGTGCATTGGGGAAAAGGAAACCTACATAATGTAATGTAACAGCTGCAAAATCTTGTGGCTCCAATTAAGGTCACAGAAACGCTGAACCGTTGCTCTGCTAATGGGTTAAAGGTAAAGGTAAAGGGACCCCTGACCATTAGGTCCAGTTGCAGCGCTCATCTTGCTTTATTGGCCGAGGGAGCTGGCGTACAGCTTCCGGGTCATGTGGCCAGCATGACTAAGCCGCTTCTGGCGAACCAGAGCAGCGCACGGAAACGCCGTTTACCTTCCCGCCGGAGTGGTACCTATTTATCTACTTGCACTTTGATGTGCTTTCGAACTGCTAGGTTGGCAGGAGTTAAATTTAAAGTTTAAAGGGAGTTAATGGGTTAACTCCCTTTAAAATTGTGTGTGTGTGTGTGTGTGTGTGTGTGTGTGTTAGATAAGGAGCGGCGGGGGGTTGGCGTTTGGCTGGTTGTTTTGCCATTGTTTTGTTGAGCTTGGAAGCTTTGAGAACACACTACCCGGAGGAGTTGGTGAGGACAGACAAAGGTATAATTTAAAGACTGCTTCAAAGGAGTTTTAGAAGGAAGAAGACCCTCTCTTGGGCTCAAGGGAGTGAAATGAATTGCACTGCTCTTAGGATGATACTGCTGGTTAATAGTTGCCATCCTGCAAGTAAAAAGTCATCTTCAAAGTCTTGCGTATGGAGTCTACTTCGAGGGTAAAACAGCTGTATCACTCTGCATGAGTCAGAAAAATAGCCAACATGGACTTGATGGGCCATGGGCCTGATCCAGCTGAACTGGTCTTATGCGCTTAGTGCAAAATGTGGCACCCTTCTCCAGATCTGCTCTTTATTATTTTTAAAAGCCATTAATGCCTTTCCGGATAGCATGACTAGTATCTTTGTTAGTTTGGCCCCAATCCTGACAGCACATGTTCAAAGCACAAAATGAATTCATTAATCAAGATTCAAAGCCACTGCAGCCACCCCTTTCAGCAGGGAAAGGCCAAACTCGGACGCGTTTCTGTCACCTCAGAGAAGCCTGATAACCATTTAACATTAAAATATTATCCATGCAGGTCAAATTATGGGCCAGCCTTTCCATTTCTGAATCTTAAAAAAAGGGGGCGAGGAAGGAAATGTGCATATTTCTGGGAAATTAGCTTCTCTGACAAATCACTACTGAAAAATAAATGGATTTCACTCTTTTTTAAAAAAGAAAAAGAAAAAGAAAGAACCTTTTTAAAGAAAAGTCTGCAAAATAATCCAGGACCTGAAGCAATCAATCCATACAAGTTAAAAGAACATATTATATACTAAAAGCAAACTCAGTCCTCTGAGTGCTAGTCCTGATGTAGTCAAAATATCACCAAGAGAAGGGCACTAGCACACTCGGGGAAACAAAAATAACTTGGGGAGGGGGATGGAACCGGGGGGGGGGGGGGGCAGAAATCCAAAAGCATCCCAAAGAAGACTGAGCATGCCCAGTGACTGTCAAATGTTGGGTGACTGATGTGGGGGCAGGCAGGGAAGAGGGTCTGGCTGCCTGCCTTTGGTACAATGAGAAGGAGTGCTAAGAACCTAAGACACAATTTGTAAACTGTTTTGACAGTTTGTTTTGTACCATAAGGTAAAGGTAAAGGGACCCCTGACCATTAGGTCCAGTCATGTCCGACTCTGGGGTTGCGGCGCAAATCTCACTTTATTGGCCGAGGGAGCCGGCGTACAGCTTCCGGGTCATGTGGCCAGCATGACTAAGCCGCTTCTGGCGAACCAGAGCAGCGCACGGAAACGCCGTTTACCTTCCCGCCGGAGCGGTACCTATTTATCTACTTGCACTTGGGCGTGCTTTCAAACTGCTAGGTGGGCAGGAGCAGGGACTGAGCAACGGGAGCTCACCCCATCGCGGGGATTCGAACCGCCGACCTTCTGATCGGCAAGCCCTAGGCTCTGTGGTTTAACCCACAGCGCCACCCACGTCCCTTTGTACCATAAAGTGGTATATAAATTTGATGAAATAAAATATAAAAAGAGCCTGCCTGATCAGGCCGACGACCCCTCCAGTCCAGCATCCCTGCTCTCAAAGGGACCAACCTGATACATGGGAAACCTGCAAACAAGAGCTGAGCACCACCTTGAGCTCCTTGGAGGAGAGATGTGATAGAAATGTAATAGCAAGCAAACAAATAAAGATGCTATTTAAGTAGCGATCCTTGCCCCAGCTCAAAACTGTGCTGGAAGAATTTCATTGCTGATAGTTCTTAGATATTTTTTGCTGTGTGTGTGTGTGCGCGTGTGTTTAGGCTCCTTTGGGTGGAAGGGTGAGATATACATCAATAAATGACATGTCTCTCCCGCATCAGTCTCTACAGCCACCGCAGGCGCTGCAACCCCCCAACAGCTTGACCTCACCCCCCAAAGGTGCACTCCTCTGTTGTTCCCTGAGACAGACGGATGCCGACAACAACAAGAAGCAAATGATTAACCTCCTGCCAACCTAGCAGTTTAAAAGCACGCCAGTGCAAATACAGTGGTACCTCTACTTACGAACGCAATCCGTTTCGGGGTGCCGTTTGCAATCCGTTTCGGGGTGCCATTTGCACCCCGAAAAGTCCATAAGTAGAGCGTAAGTAGATTGCTTCTGCGCTGGCGCGTGCGGCGAACCCAGGAGTAAACACTTCCAGGTTTGCCACATTCATAACCTGAAAAGCCGCAACATGAAGCAAACATAACATGAGGTATGACTAGATAAACAGGTACCACTGTGGTGGGAAGGTAAACGGTTTTTCCGTGCGCTCTGGTTTCTGTCACGGTGTCCCATTGCGCCAGAAGCGGTTTAGTCCTGCTGGCCACATGACCCGGAAAGCTGTCTGCAAACAAACGCCGGCTCCCTCGGCCTGAAAGCGAGATGAGCGCCGCAACCCCATATTCACCTTTGACTGGACTTAACCACCCAGCAGTCCTTTACCTTTTTACTTTACCTAAATGATTAATAAATCAAGGAATAAATTCAGACCAAGTGGTTGGCAGACCATGGTCCCTACTTCCGCGGCAAACTCTGCAGACTGGTGCTGAAGTAAGCAAAAGATTTTGTCAGGGATCTACCCGCCCCTGCCAGTCCAGCTCTGAGTGTTTATAGAGAGCTGCAACCTGTGTTAACAACAGCTTCATCTTCGAGTGAATCTGGCAGTCCCGTTTCGGGGGAGGAGCAGTTAGTGGGTGGGAGCCAGGGAGTGCCAGGTGTCCAGGGAGTTAATGGGAGACCTGGCACCACCCAGCAGACTCGCTCGGAGGGGGAGGCATCAGTTCCGGCGCATATCTCACGGAGGAGGAGAAGGCGGCAATTCAGGATGCCGAAGCTTTGGTGTTGGCGCCAAAACAGAAGGGAGGCACTTCCGGATTCTGCTAGTGACTGAGCAGACATGATAAGACTGAGCTCTGCACTGTAAATAGCTTGGCACTGAATAAAAAGACTTAAAGACAAATGGCTTGGCATTTCTACTGAACAACCGATAAGAGAACCTGACAGATTTCCATAAAAATAAATATATCCCCATAGGTACAAACAGAGGTGCTGACCTGTAATGAGCTCCCGAACTTCCATGTCATTCGTCTTCCGCAGCAACCTGATCAAAGCTGGGATCCCATCGCAGTTCTTGATCGCCACCTTGTTCTCATTATCCTTCCCGTAGGATATGTTTCTGAGCGCCCCACAAGCCTTGCGGTGAACTTCGGGCTTGGGGTGGTCCAACAGGCCCACCAAAATGGGGATGCCTTTCAGGTGCCTCACGTCCTTCTTGATTTTGTCGTTCTCGTAGCACAAGTGCTGGAGGTACGCTGCCGCGTTGGATTTGACCGGGTCGATGGGGTGGCTGAGCATCGCAATGACTTCTGGGAGGTCAGGGTCCCGCCAGCGGGGGTCCTTGCGGATGCTGTCAATGGAAGGAGAGCGCTTGCCCAGGCGGTCAATGCTGGCCATGCTCCCCCGTTCGGGCTGCGCCAAGGGCGCCGCATAGCTGCCGTGCAGATAGGGGATCCTCTCGTCAACGATCTCGGTCTCAATCGGGTCATCGTAACCCCTGCTAAGAGAAAGAGGGGGAGATATTGGAAGGCGTTCTGATTTTAAAACAAGAACCGTGTCTTTAAATGTGCTATGTTGGGAGAGTCATCCAGGAATGCTAAGCCAGACCCCACCCCATCCATATATTAGAGCAGGGGTAGGCAACCTAAGGCCCGTGGGCCGGATGCGGCCCAATCGACTTCTCAATCCGGCCCGCGGACGGTCCAGGAATCAGCGTGTTTTTACATGAGTTGAATGTGTCCTTTTATTTAAAATGCATCTCTGGGTTATTTGTGGGGCATAGGAAGTCGTTCATTCCCACCCCAAAAAAAAGTCGGGCCCACCACATGGTTTGAAGGACAGTGGACCAGCCCACGGCTGAAAAATACAGGGTTGCTGACCCCTGTATGAGACCCTACCTACCCACAGACTGTCTCGCCAGAGTGGTACATACTCTAGTTATCTCCAGCTTGGACTACTGCAATGCGCTCTACCAGAAACTACAATTAATCCAGAATGCGGCAGCTAGACTGGTGACTGGGAGTGGCTGCCGAGACCATATAACACCGGTCCTGAAAGACCTACCAGTACGTTTCCGAGCACAATTCACTGTGTTGGTGCTGACCTTTAAAGCCCTAAATGGCCTCGGCCCAGTATCCCTGAAGGAGCGTCTCCACCCCCATTGTTCAGCCCGGACACAGAGGTCCAGCTCCGAGGGCCTTCTGGCTGTTCCCTCCCTGCGAGAAGTGAGGTTACAGGGAACCAGGCAGAGGGCCTTCTCGGTAGTGGCGCCCTCCCATCAGATGTCAAACAGATAAACATCTGAAGGCAGGCCTATCTAGGGAAGTTTTTAATGTTTGATGTTTTTTTGTGTTTGTAATATCCTGTTGGAAGCCGCCCAGAGTTGCTGGGGAAACCCAGCCAGATGGGCGGGGTATAAATATTAAATTGTTGCTGTTGTTGTTACATCTGAGTTACTACAGATCAGAGATTTAAGCACAACATTCTAAAACTGGCCAGTTACACAAAGACTTTTTTTTTTAAAGACGACCCATTAATATTCATATTTTACAGGAGAGGAAGCCTGAAGCCTTATGCTAGCAACCTTTGGTCATTACCATTATGATCTTGTTGAATTACGTATGAAGTCTGTACCTCTGAAGAAGGCCGCATGGCCGAAACAGGATGACTATTCCGGGAATCCTTGTTTGAAACTTGTGACATTATAACAACTTTGTTGCACCTGTTGATGGTTTGAAGATTCATTTGGAACCTGAAAATCTCTTCAAACCTCTCTTTGCACCTGTTGGCTCCCTTCATTTACAAGAATCACTAAGACTGCAATGACTTTTTTGAACTAGTACTGTGATGTTACTACCCGCTTGGTCGCTCTTTATTTGTTGTTTCCTTATCATTATACAATTTTGGCTATGATCCAATTGTATCTTTAATTATGTTCAGCAGGTTACGTTCGGTGTGTGTGAGCAATGAGCAGCAAGGCCAGCCATGGAATAGTTAGATGTTTATGTTTAATTTCTCTTGCTATTTTTAAATGATTGACAGTGGAGATTGGCGGAATTGGTGGAAACCACGGGAAGGGGGAGGGCTCTTGTGTTTGGTTCCTGCTTACATGCTTCCCATTGGTTGGTCACTGTGAGAACAGGATGCCATTGGCCTGATCCAGAGGGACTTCTGGGTGTTGCTGAACTACAAGTCCCATCAGCCCCACCAAGCATGATGGATGGTGAGGAATGATGGGAATTGTAGTGCAAGATCGCCTGGAGGGCCTAACCCCTGGGTCATATAATCCAATCAGGGACTGAACCAAATTAGGAGGTTAGACTCTCAGGGTGACTAATCCTCCAAATTAGCCTTTTTCGATGCCACAATTAATGCTTGTGTTATCAAGCACTTCCACCGTATGATTATATTCAGCTGCTGGATAAATCAATAAACAGAAAAAGCCTGAAGAATTTGGGTAAGCATGGGAAAGCCAAAAAAGAAAAAAAAAGGGGGGGGGAGGAAAAAACCAGGAGACCCTTTTATTGACGCACTTATTGGAATATGTATAATTCATTAGTTTTTAGGGCTGCAATTTACACTGTCTCAACAGCCATTATGTCTGCTTTTATGCAGGAGAGCTATTTCCATTCCGCAGCATAAAGGAAGATAATAATGTTACATTCACATCAATATTTTTCCTTGTAAGAAGCAGGGATAATAAGTGCCTAAACGCCACTCACGGGTGCAGGGGTTTCCCTTCTCCCTCTTTGCGCATGGTGCGAACAGGTGTTTCGCACTCGCTCCCAATGCTATTGCTCTCGGCTCCAGGCAGAAGGAACCAGCACAGCCAGAGCTACTGTCCTGATGACCCCCCCAAACTGGGATGGAGACCTTTAGGCCCCCGGTTTTCTTTTTCAAAGGTGGCTCTCCAGGACACCCTATCTGAGGCTTCGGCCTCGCCCACACTCCAGCAGCTGCTACAAGCCACCCAAGGGAGGAGGCTGGCAGCGGTGGCCGTGGAGAGGCCATGGGGAGGGAACGGGATGCTCCTGCAGCTCCCGCTTGGGAGAAGCACCGGCTCATTCTCCTCCCCAAGCTCAGCAGCAGCAGCACTGGTAGGGGAAATAGGGACATTCCAGGATCAGTTCAGAAGACAGGATGGTCTTTGTAATTCCAGGACTGTCCCCAGAAAATCAGGACACTTGGAGGGTATGCCAGTGGTTCGAGACCCTTAGAGAATCAACCAGCAGGCAGGCCGGTTGATGCAGGCTATAAGGTAAAAAGTTAAAGGACCCCTGGATGGTTAAGTTCAGTCAAAGGCGACTATGGGGTTGTGGCGCTCATCTTGCTTTCAGGCCGAGGGAGCCGGCGTTTGTCCACAGACAGCTTTCCATGTCATGTGGCCAGCAGGACTAAACCACTTCCGGTGCAACGGGACACCGTGACGGAAACCAGAGCGCACAGAAACGGCGTTTACCTTCCCGCCGCAGCGGTATCTATTTATCTACTTGCACTGGTGTGCTTTCGAAGTGCTAGGTTGGCAGGAGCTGGGACAGAGCAATGGATGCTCACCCTGTTGTGCAGATTCGAACCGCCAACCTCCCGATCGGCAAGCCCAAGAGGCTCAGTGGTTTAGACCGCAGCACCACCCACGTCCCTCCGATGCAGGCTATACCCAAGACCTAAGCCCCAACCCCTTACATTTGTAATCAATAAAGTTGTGGCTTAATGTGAACCAAAATAATGTCATCGCGAGTGGTTGCTGGATCTCGTATACTGTGCGGGGTGGAGGCTCCATGGTGCCTGGGCACCCAAATAGCTCTCCGGGGTTTCAGGCGTTGGGCATCCACAGGGCAGCCCTAAATAGAGATGCCAGGGAATGAGCATGGAGAATTCCCCATGCAAGACGGCTGCTCTGGCTGTGACATTCCAGGCAGGGAACATCTGCACAATTCCCCCTAATGTATGCCTTTCAGTCCACATTAAATAGCTGGAGAACAGCCTTGCAAAATCTGGCAAAATGTGAATTTCGAAGGATGGCTGTGCGCATTGTTTCAGGGAATTGGGAAGAGTCGCCTTTCAGTGCAAACCAAATCAAATTTCTCCCACTTCCCTACACGCAAAATACGAGCTACGCTGCTTTCCCATCCTCTGGTTAACTTCTGAACCTGGGAGGCACCAAAACTAAAGTCTGCTGAGAAGTCACATTCAAGGTTCAGCGCCATTTACGGTCATGCTATGCTGAGGTTAAGGCACTCTTCACATGCTCGGAGGCACTGCCTATTTGTTCGCATCCTTCAGAATCCTTGGTGTTAAGAGAATGATTCTGGGGCTCTGCGGGCGTTCCCATTCCACTTCATTTCTTCAACAAAATGTATATGCTGCTCCCTAGAACAAAAGGCCTCTAAGCAGTTTGCAATAGCCAGTCCAAAATATTAATCAAAGGTGCAAATAAAAAACCCAGAACGTTAAAAACAAGTGACGTAAAAATAAGTTAAAATACAATCAGTAATTTGAAGACAGATGTCAAAAAACAACAACTACTGGTACAAGCTAAAATGACATGCTGAGGTAGGGTTGCCAGAACCATATATATATATATATATATATATATATATATATATATATATATATATATATATATATATATATATATATATATATATATATATTAGCAGGGTGCTAAAAACAAGAGGTGCCTGCCTAATATCAATGGGCAGGGAGTTCCAAAGTACAGGTGCTGTTATACTAAAGGATCGCTTTCTTGTAGAAGGAACATTATGTGTCACTTGTGTCTCTTCTACAGTTCTATGGAAAACAAACAAACAACACACATACACACACACACACATTCTCTCTAACCCCTGTTTTTATACCCACCGATATCTTCTTTTGCCTATCCAGACACGGCCTGGAGGAATCCGATAAGCTCGCAGGTTGGTTGTCATCATCAAAAGAGAAGCAGCATATTGACAAGAGAAATCAAAGTCTTTGGAGTCAGAGGAGCACTGGCTTGGAGTTCCTATAACTCACTCCACCACTATTAAAACTGTGTCTAAGGCCTTCTTTGTTCGGACTTTGTCCCTTCCAACCAAAGCCTCCGTCAATGAGCCCATTATTGCAAAACAAACAGGATTACAGACCCTGCCGCCATCCCATTAGCTCTTACAGCCACTAGCCTTCACAAGGAGATTAACACTTTGGAAACCTTTCCCAGGAAGCTACAGCACACAAGGAGCAACCAAGAAGGATGTTCTCTGCTTCGAACAGCTTCCAGATGCACAAATAGAATAAGAGTGGTCCACATGGAAAGGGGCCGGATGCTCCTAATGTGCATTTATCCAGGGTAACAGATGGACGGTATAAGCAGGCAACAACCCTCAGCCGCTGCTTCCTGTGGTAGAGCTTTCTTACTTTCCTTTTCGTTTGATCTAAGTAGCGATGAGGACGCGGGTGGTGCTGTGGTCTAAACCTCAGAGCCTAGGGCTTGCCGATCAGAAGATCGGTGGTTTGAATCCCTGCGTTGCTCAGTCCCTGTTCCGGCCAACCTAGCAGTTCGAAAGCATGTCAAAGTGCAAGTAGATAAATAGGTACCGCTCCGTCGGGAAGGTAAACAGCGTTTCCATGTGCTGCTCTGGTTCGCCAGAAGTGGCTTAGTCATGCTGGCCACATGACCCGGAAGCTGTACGCCAGCTCCGTCAGCCAGTAAAGCGAGATGAGCGCCGCAACCCCAGAGTCATCCGCGACTGGACCTAATGGCCAGGGGTCCCCTTTACCTTTAAGTACCGGTAGCTATGATGCTGGTTTGGTATACAAACTTCCCTTCCGCTTGCATAATGCTTGTGTGCTTTACAAAGTGTGCATCTCTCCCCCCGAAAATCCCTTTCTAGCTTGGTGTCTCATGAAGGCCACAACAGCAGTATCCTAGGCTGCAGGGACACAAGGAAATGCATTTTCCCAAGGCACCTAAGTCCTGTAGAATGTGACAAGTGTCTCCTGCAGTGGCAAGGAGTCCTTGTGGCTTCTAGGGTGTCCATGCTAAGGCCTATATTTCCCAGCATACCCGGAGCTTGAGGTACTCCTGTGGTTGGGATGCTTGAATCTTTCAGGGATGGGTGAGTTGGTCAATTTCACCTTCCCCCAGTTACCCATTTCCCTGTCAACTCGCCCTTGAGAAAAGAAGTACTCATGAAAATCCATCCTCATTTTGATGCTAATTTCTCCCAATAAAACTTTCTGTGCTAGTTTAGGCCAGGGTGGTCCAATGTGCAGCCGCATTCCATTTTTAAGTGGCCCTCGGCAACCTTTGACGCTCCCCCGCAGCCCTTGCACTGCCTTCCCCAAATCAGGCAAGCAAGGCGTTGAGCTTTGGGAAGGAGGCGTGAGGGCTCTGACAGGGTCCTAGAGTTCTCCTGCCTCCATCCCAAAGCCTAGTGTATGTGTGGCTGTAAATGTGTAAATGTGTATGTGTGGCTGTAAATGTGGAATGGCATTCAATTTCGTTGTACTATGTACAATGACAATAAAGTATCTATCATCTATCTATCTATCTATCTATCTCTATCTATCTATCCATCTATCATCTATCTATCTATCTATCTCTCTATCTATTTATATCTATCATCTCTATCATCTATCTTTCTTTCTATCTATCTATCTAGTTAGTGCTTTTCCAGCTTTGGGAAGGAAGGGGGGCTCTAGGATCCTGCCAGAGCCTTATGCTCCTTCCCAAAGCCTGGTGTCTCACTTAGCTGGCTTTGAGAAAGTAGTGTGAGGGCTGCGGGGGAGGGGGGAATCAAATTTTGGCCTCATCCCCCCCCCCCCGTACAAGAAGGGCTGTGTGTTCTGTATTAAAGTATTCTTGCAGCACCCTCGGTATGAAAAGTGGGACTGCCCTGATTTAGGCAATTGCCCATTGCAAACCTCTGCAGGAATGAAGTGTGCCATGCACTGACTTCTGCTTTGCCTAAGCCAGCTCTTCCCCATCTCGATCTCCTCCAGATATTTTGGACTACAATTCCCATCTTTCCTGATCATTAGTGTTGCTGGTCGGGACAGATGGAAGTCGTAGCCCAAAACATCTATAAAGGAGGGCCACCTCATGAGAAGAGAAGACTCCCTGGAAAAGACCCTAATGTTGGGAAAGATGGAGGGCACAAGGAGAAGGGGACGGCAGAGGACGAGATGGTTGGACAGTGTTCTCGAAGCTACCAACATGAGTTTGACCAAACTGCGGGAGGCAGTGGAAGACAGGAGTGCCTGGCGGTCACAAAGAGTCGGACATGACTAAACAACTAAACAACAACAAACAATGTTATGGCACTTGGAGCTCCAAACCGAAGACAGTCTAATGTCTTTCTGGAGCATCCTGAGGAATTGCTGTGATTGGTGGCCTTTAGGATTCCTGATGAAAATGCAGATTGAGAAAGCTCACACAATCAAAGTTATGAAGGGGGCACAAAATTAATATCTTGAATTTGTTGGCTCAGCTGGGCAATTCCAGAAGCAAACAAATGAAGATGATTCAGTGCCTTTGCTGTTGTTAGAAGGAAAGGTAGATTAATGATGGAAATGGAGGGCGGGAGGAGAGAGAGAATGGGAATCGGAAAAAGAAACAAATGAAAATATCACCACAGGAGTAGGGCTGGGTGGGGAGAAGCCCAAACAGCAGCTATTCACTCAAGACAAACAGAAAGAGGGATGGCTTGTTTATTTTTAGCTCTGTGGGTGGAAGATGAGGAATATTCAGAGTGAGATGGATGGGCCACAAGGCTGAACAAATGGACATTCTGGGGAAGGTAGGAGTGAGGGAGAGGATGAAGGATTCCTGGCAAAGCTAGCAGAAAGATTTAAGAAATATGACCACAGGAAAGGCATCCCTATAAAAGCGCAGAGCGAGTTTGACAGAAGGCAGGAGGGAGGGAGAGGCGCCGCTGACTGATGGAGAAGGAAACAGGAGAAAACATGGAGAGGAAAAGGCAAAGACAGTAAGTCTGGGGGGGGGAAGGTGATGGGATCCCCCCTGGTCCAGGGATGGGGGCCCCTTTGAGCCCACGGGCCACATTCTCTTCTGCACAACCTTCTGGGGGGCCGCATGGCGGTGATGGGTGGGGCCACAGGCCAAAGTGGGTAGACCAATATAGCAAACCCTCCAACATTTCTCTGATGAAAATAGGGATGTCCTATTCCATAATTATAATATTCTTATTATTTATACCCCGCCCAACTGACTGGGTTGCCCCAGCCACTCTGGGTAGCGTCCAACATATATAAAAACGTAATAAAACATTAAGCATTTTTTTAAAAACTTCCCTATACACGGCTGCCTTCAGATGTCTTCTAAAAGTTGTATAGTTATGAACCTCCTTGGCTCTGGGGTCACATAACTCCATACATTCCAACATTACTCCCATGAAAATAGGGACGTTCTAAGGAAAAGCGGGACATTCCAGGATCGAATCAGAAACTGGGGTGGCTTCTGTAAATCTGGAGCTGTCTCTGGAAAATAGGGACACTTGGAGGGTATGACATAGGTAATTGTAACCTCAGTTCACTAGGCTAGTTTCTACACGCTCATAATGCCCCCCTCTCCCCATTGCCATCCCGGCAAGCAAGAAGCATTTTCAGAGCTCCGGGACACTTTCAAACTAGGCAAAGGCACTCAGGTAAAGGTAAAGGGACCCCTGACCATTAGGTCCAGTCGTGTCCGACTCTGGGGTTGCGGCGCTCATCTTGCTTTATTGGCCGAGAGCCGGCGTACAGCTTCCGGGTCATGTGGCCAGCATGACAAAGCTGCTTCTGGCGAACCAGAGCAGCGCACGGAAACGCCGTTTACCTTCCCGCCGGAGCGGTACCTATTGATCTACTTGCACTTTGACGTGCTTTCGAACTGCTAGGTGGGCAGGAGCTGGGACAGAACAACGGGAGCTCACCCCATCACAGGGATTCGAACCGCCAACCTTCCGATCAGCAAGCCCTAGGCTCTGCGGTTTAACTCACAGCGCCACCTGGGTCCCTAAAACAGCACCACCAGAGGATGTGGCTGGTTAGAGTGCTGAGGGCCAGACACTCATGCCTAATGGGCCATGTTTGGCCCAGAAACCTGAGGTTTCCCAGCCCTGAAAGTAGTCTCACCAAAAGTTAAGGAAGGAAGGAAGGAAGGAAGGAAGGAAGGAAGGAAGGAAGGAAGGAAGGAAGGAAGGAAGGAAGAAAGCTAGCATTTGGCATTTCTCTAACAGCAGCACACACAGGGAACGATGAATGCATCCAATTTTCCATATACTGTTTAGATATAAGAGATTAACCTCTGTGCTTAATCCCCCAACCTCCCTTCTCCAATGGCTCACTTGTTCAAAGGTTCAAACCTTACGGTATATATATATATATATATATATATATATATATATATATATATATATATATATATACACACTGTATATTAGTCACACAAATATTTCCACATCACCCTTCTCCTTATGGTCGCAGCAGGTGGCATATACAGAAATAAAACAAGGGCAAACTTAATAAAAAAAATATACCGGATGAACATGAGTCTAACCAAACTGCGGGAGGCAGTGGAAGACAGGAGTGCCTGGCATGCTCTGCTCCATGGGGTCATGAAGAGTCGGACACAACTAAACGACTCAATAACAACAACAACAAAGAGAACAAATTGAAGTGGCAAGAGGCATATGAGTGGGGAGGGAGTTCCATATGCATGGAACCACCACTGAAAAGGCTCTTCTTCACATCTCATCCTATGCAGAGAACATTAAGGAGGGACACACTTGCTGAGCTAAGGAGACAGGCGAGTCAATATTGGAGAAGGAGCTCTTTCAAGTCCTGGACCATTTGAGCCTTTAAAAGATCTTTGAATTGGGCCCAGAAAAAAATGGCAACCAGTGCAGATGTTTCAAAAGGAGGGCAATGTGGCCACGACCTATTGCTCCCAACAGAATCCTCGCTGCCACATTTTAGACTATGAATGTAAGAAGAATCCTACTGGGTCAGGCAATGGCCCATCTAGTCCAGCATCCTGTTCTCACAGTGGCCGACCAGGTCCCTATGGAGAGCCTGAAAGCAGGACCTGAACGCAACAACCCTCTCCCCGCTTGTGATTCCAGACCAATAGGTACTCAGCAGAGGTAGGACATAGCCATTGTGGCTAGTAGCCATTGAGATCTCTCTTTTTAAAAATTGTTTTTATTGGAAAAGAAATTCAAGGATAACACAGGTACATACAATGTCTCTGCTTTCAGTTCATGGAATTCCTTTCTACAGGCCAGTTACATTCAGAGAGAGACACTGCTGTCATAGACATTGTGTGGTTCAGTGGTGTAAATTGGGAGAAGGGGGGAGTAAGAAGAGGGGATAATGATCTTTCGTTCTGTTGCTTAGCATATGTGCAGAAGTTTTGTGTCAGCATCACAGGGATAGGTTCCTAGTTTGTCTGTTTGTTCAGTTGACCGGGCTGGCAGCAGAGAATCTCTCTGCACTATTACTACAATAAATTAGTTTAGCCTTAACGAATGGCTTGTGTGTGTTGTTCATCAATCTGGGAACAATCACATATTACTGCGCCACTGGACTCTCAGTAGCCGGGGATGTGCGCACACGGCTTTGCTCTGGCTTTGGGGCAGTCTCACAAACTGCCCTAGGCGGGGGTAAAATGCTAACAGATTTGTATGCTGTTGGGGGGTTTATGCTGTTGTCTTGTTGGGCTGTACAGTGGTACCTCGGGTTAAGAACTTAACTCGTTCTGGAGGTCCGTTCTTAACCTGAAACTGTTCTTAACCTGAGGTACCACTTTAGCTAATGGAGCCTCCCACTGCCACCGCACCGCCGGAGCACGATTTCTGTTCTCATCCTGAAGCAAAGTTCTTAACCTGAGGTACTATTTCTGGGTTAGCGGAGTCTGTAACCCGAAGCGTCTGTAACCCGAGATACCACTGTATACGAAACAGAAGGGGAGCCACACCAGTCTGAAGGCATCCTCTTTTAAGGTAGTTTAGAAATTTAGTATAGAAATTTATTCACACACGCCACCACAGCGCCAAGAGTGTTACTTGCCCCCAAATGGAAAGAAGCAGAAGTCCCAGCAAAGGAAGAATGGATACAAAAACTTATGGAATAAGTAGAAATGGTGAAGCTTACTGGAAGAATAAGAAATCAAGGTAAGAAACTTTTTATAAACAAATGGGAAAGCTTTACTGAATATTTACAGATAAATTGCAAACAGATAAAAACATTGGCAGGATTATTGTAATAACCTGCAGTTTCAGAAGAGTATATATTTAAAGAAGATGAATAAATGAGTAAATTAGGTTAATTTGGATATGCAGAAGATATTAAAAATAAATTCAAGGAACCACAGAAAGAGGGGGAAGGAAGTGAAGTTTTGAAATGTCAAAATGATTGTAACATTAGTGAAATGTATAAAACTAGTGAAATGTATAAACTTGAAAAGGATATATAAAAATTTGAAATTATGGGGGGGGAGGGGAGGTGTCCTCCTTTGTTTGTCCCTGTGCTAGCTTCAATTTTTTGGTTAGCTTTTCTTGTAAGGCTGTATCTCATACAGTTTGGTACCAGTGGTCCTTGTTCACTCCTGACAGATCCCTCCAGTGTCAGGTTATGACACTTTTAGCTGCTGAGAGCAAGTGGCTTATGAGTTCTTTGCAATGTGAGTGTTTATCGTTGTCTTGGAAGATGTTCTCTTTTTTAAAATAATATTTTATTAAGTTTTAAAATAATCAGACAAACACCCACAAACATCTACTGAGACAAAACATACACAAACAAAAATATTTTCTTTTTCCATCACATTTCCAATTCATATTTTAGGGGGGCCTCCCCCGACCGCGTCCTTCTGGTTTTCCATGCAACTCTAACTAGACAGTTTCATCTTCATTATCAATCCTTATCTATTGCCTTAAGTATCATTATTATTCCATCTTATCCCTTTTTCTTATTTATAATTAAAAATTACTAAAACTTCCATGGAAGATGTTCAATAGCCTTATCCCCCCTCGAATTTGCCGAGTCGTCTTTTGAAGCCACCCCAGTAGATGGCCATCCCTGCCTCCTGCAGCAGTGAGTTCCATAGTTTAACTATGCTCTGCTTGAAGAAGTGCTTCCTTTTGCCTGCCTTCGGCGCCATTGGATTTCCACAAGTTCTAGTGCTATGAGAGAGGGAGAAAGACTCTCCCCTTTTCACTTACTCCATGCCATGCCCCGGAAAAACAGGATACTGGACTAGACAGGCCTTTCGTCTGGCTGAGCAGGGCTCTTATCATCATCTGCTGTTACGGCTTGACAAAAATTAGCACAAGACGTATGGACGCACATTGGTGTGCAGACAGACAGAAAATCTGCTTCTTGTGCATTTGAAGGCGCTCTCGGAAGAAGCCGTTCCGTTTCACCGCCACCCTGCTTTCCAATCTATATTCAAATGCAAGTTTTCTGAAATTGGGTCAGCAATGAGAGGGGAGAGGGAGAGAGAGAGAGCAGAGCAAATAGCCAGCTACCTGTCCAATCAGATATGCAAGGAACCAGGCAACTGACAATTAGCAAAGGGATTACAGGTTTAACCCATCTGCTGGAATCGCCGGCAGGTACGCGGAGAACGCTGCAGTGCCGGACCAGGAAGAAAAAGCAGCACTAGGCCGATTGCTACAAGGAGCCATCAGGAAATCAGCCTCCCTCCCTCCTCTTTTTTGAGCTCTGGTAGGGCTTGCCGATCAGAAGGTCGGCGTTTCGAATCCACACGACGGGGTGAGCTCCCGTTGCTCGGTCCCTTCTCCTGCCCACCTAGCAGTTCAAAAGCACGTCAAAGTGCAAGTAGATAAATAGGTACCGCTGCAGCGGGAAGGTAAACGGCGTTTCAATGCGCTGCTCTGGTTCGCCAGAAGTGGCTTAGTCCTGCTGGCCACATGACCTGGAAGCTGTATGCCGGCTCCCTCGGCCAATAATGCGAGATGAGCGCTGCAACCCCAGAGTCGGTGATGACTGGCCCTAATGGTCAGGGGTCCCTTTACCTTTATACCAAACCTGAGACTCATCTTTCATCTCAACCTGCAACTTGGGACCCAACCGGAATGATGCATAGCACTCTTCCATTGACTTTTGAAAGTACCCTTTAGAAAGGCTTCAGGTCTTGAGATACCACTCGCTTGGCCACATTTCTGCAGCTCAGCCCCCCCCCCCCGCCAACTATTTCTCCACTTAGTGACATGTTGTGCTGATTTATTGTGGCTTCCCCCTAACCCCTCACTCTCCCATCCTGGTGTAAACAACTATCCCTCAGAGATCGGACATGAAAAGAGAGCCTGCCGGCTTCCTTCCCACTTACAAATGAGTGCAGGAATCGATTTTCAATAAGTCTTGAAAGGTTAATAATTCTGGCGATAAATGAAACTCGGCCAATGGACAAACAATGCAGCTGGCAACAGGCGGCTAAAGCAGGTATTACTGTAGCATTCAGAAACCAACCAAGCTGCGGAGTGTTCCTCTGCAGGAACTGGACTTTTAGCCACACTTGCATGACACAGTTATTTCCTGCCTTGATAACCACAATTGCCTGGGCAACCTCTGACTCTGTACGGCTGCCATGCCGACTATATGAAGTTCCAAATTCAAGTGTTAGAAGCTGAGAGCCAGTGTGGGGTAGCATTTAGTCAATGAGACTAAGGGTCCAAGTGTCCACTCAGCCATTAAGCTTGCTAGGTGATTTTGGGGCCAGTTGTAGCTTCTCAGCCTAACCCATGCCCCTAAGGCAGGCATCCCCAAACTGCAGCCCTCCAGATGTTTTGGCCTACAACTCCCATGATCCCTAGCTAACAGGACCAGTGATCAGGGATGATGGGAAAGGAGTTTGCAATGAGAATTCCTTTATTGATTGATGTTTTTATTTATCTTACTGCGATTTTGCACGTTGCCAACTGCCATGCTGTATTTCTATGAATCATAGAATCATAGAATCATAGAGTTGGAAGAGACCACAAGGGCCATCCAGTCCAACTCCCTGCCAAGCAGGAAACACCATCAAAGCATTCCTGACAGGTGGCTGTCAAGCCTCTGCTTAAAGACCTCCAAAGAAGGAGACTCCACCACACTCCTTCGCAGCAAAGTCCACTGCCGAACAGCTCTTACTGTCAGGAAGTTCTTTCTAATGTTTAGGTGGAATCTTCTTTCTTGTAGTTTGAATCCATTGCTCCGTGTCCGCTTCTCTGGAGCAGCAGAAAACAACCTTTCTCCCTCCTCTATATGACATCCTTTTATATATTTGAACATGGCTATCATATCACCCCTTAACCTTCTCTTCTCCAGGCTAAACATACCCAGCTCCCTAAGCCGTTCCTCATAAGGCATCGTTTCCAGGCCTTTGACCATTTTGGTTGCCCTCCTCTGGACACGTTCCAGCTTGTCAGTATCCTTCTTGAACTGTGGTGCCCAGAACTGGACACAGTATTCCAGGTGAGGTCTGACCAGAGCGGAATACAGTGGTACTATTACTTCCCTTGATCTAGATGCTATACTCCTATTGATGCAGCCCAGAATTGCATTGGCTTTTTTAGCTGCTGCATCACATTGTAGAAATCGCAGTCTACAAATATTTCATATAAATGCATACATGAATAACCTTTTCCAAAGGCTGTTGTATTTCCCATCTTCCTCTCTTTCCATGTCGTCGTCCCCTGCAAGGAACTAAGCCAAGGGCAGGTTGTTCTAACTACTGGATCACACCAATTCAAAAGCTCAGAGAAGCATTCTGAACTGGAGTTTAGAGGCAAATGGCATATCCTGAAAAGGACCACGGCTACCACTGGCAGAAGAGGAAGGGGAGGCTACAATGGAGTAAGACACCTGAAGTGTATTGACAGTCATATTTTTCCATTGGTTTCCAGTGTCATCAAACCTTCTGCCTTTAACTGAATGCCAAATCTGTTTTTAAGGAAGAAAAGCTCAGGAGCGAAACAGAAACAAAACAAAGGCCAGCCTACAATCAAAGGCTAATTACTGCGGGGTTTCATCATTAAGCAGAAGGCATTATTTATTGTCAAAGGCTCCTTGGAAATGAAAGGCGAAGGCTAATTCATTTGTGCAAAAATGGCTTTGAATATATTTTCCATTTTTTAAACCAACAAGAAACGCTGCCTTATAGAGGAGGCCCGGCACGTGCCTCTTTATGCTTCTACAAGCTGCAGTCAAATTAAATTGCTTGTCAAAAGTTCCTCAGTCGTATTTAAATATGGGGGGGGGGGGAACCACCAGAAGAAATGCAAAGTGGGGAGGGGGGAGGGGAATCCGCGTGAGCAAGTTGCCAAAGAATAATTATGCGCCAGAAAGAGATGCCTACGATTCTTAAAAGATGCAATTGTATAGGTACTAGGAGACTCAAGTTATTTAATTGTCACATAATTATGAAAAGTTGTCATCCATTTCTTACAAGGATGCAGTGTCAGCCGGGGACCTGAGGGGAGTCTCACTTGATGAGACCAAATGCCAGTCTAATCCAACAACAGGACACGGGTGGCGCTGTGGGTTAAACCACAGAGCCTAGGGCTTGTCGATCAGAAGGTCGGTGGTTCGAATCCCCGTGACGGGGTGAGCTCCTGTTGCTTGGTTCCTGCTCCTGCCAACCTAGCAGTTCGAAAGCACATCAAGTGCAAGTAGATAAATAGGTACCGCTGCAGTGGGAAGGTAAACGGCGTTTCCATGCGCTGCTCTGGTTCGGCAGAAGCGGCTTTGTCATGCTGGCCACATGACCCAGAAGCTGTACGCCGGCTCCCTCGGCCAATAATGCGAGATGAGCGCGCAACCCCAGAGTCGGTCACGACTGGACCTAATGGTCAGGGGTCCCTTTACCTTTAATCCAACAACCTGTTCTCAGAGAGGCCAACAAGATGCCTCTGGGAAACCCATAAGCAGGGCCTTTGCTGCAGTGGCTCCCCATCATCTACTGCCCAGAAGCACAGTGCCTCTGATGCTGGCAGCTGTACAGTGTACTGGGAGCCCTGCATATATACTATCTCTCCAGGATAGCCAGCCATTCAGCAGATACCAGCAAGCCAGAACTGCTCTCCTGCTCTGGGTTCATTGCCAGATTTAGGGCAGTGCAGGTGGTTCCCCTGCACAGGGCGACGAGCCAGAGGGTGCAAAATAATAATAATAAAGCTATATTTATATGGGTACCTCCTGAGAGCATCCATCAAAGAGCGACTGTACCAAAAGGCAATCTTGTGAAAATCATTTGCCCTTAAATCTGCAGAAAGATTGATACTGATACATTGGAAGGACAAAAACATGGCCCCCTTTGATAGATGGATGGACGACGTGACAACTCTTGCAACCCACAAACGGACTGTTTACAGGCGAAGATTATGTATGCAAGAATTTAATTATATTTGGGACATATTTATCGAAACCATAGTGACCCACGAACCAATGTATACTCGAGGGAAATAGTAAGTTTATCTACTTGCATATATACTACATAGTTTTGTAACCTTAATAATATTTTAGGGTTGTGCTGTTATTGTTTTTAAAATGTTTTTTAAATATTTTTTCCCTTTTCTCTTTCTTCCTCTTTTCTTTAATTCACTGTAATACACACACATACAAATATATATGTAACAGTGAATTAAAGTAAAAAAGAATAAACAGTAAATATATGAGAAATATATGAGTGCCGAAGTTTACCCTTGCTCAGGGCTCCGTATTACTAAAGTACCTGTTTTCATGACCTGTTTTCATGACCTAAAGTACCCTGCTTCCCCAATTTTAAGACATCGTCATAAAATAAGCCATAGCAGGATTTTTTCACATTTGCAAAATATAAGCCGTACCCCGAAAATAAGCCATAGTGATAGGCACAGTTCTGGAGGACTCCAAAAGCCCCCACAAAGCCCTCGGAGACCCCCCTCGCCGCACCAAGCAGCATCTGCCCTCCGGAGCCAGTGGGGATGGCGGAGGGGACGGGGGCTTTGAAAGCAAAGGAGAGTCTGCTGGACCGCGTCCTCTCTTTCTCTCCCGGCGCTCACCAGGCCCCTCTGGAGAATGCCCTCCCCTCCTGCCGAGGGGAGAGCCGGAGGCCGGTCGGCTGCGAGATGCAGAGCAGGCAACTCACCCGTTGTCGCCTCAACGGCGCCGGTGCTGGCTCGGAGGAGAGAGATTGAGAGAGAGAGCAGCCCTTCAGAGGAGCTCTCTCCCTCGCCAACCGCCACTCCCTCCCCTCAGAACATCCCAGGGCCGGGGAGAGAGGGCTGGAAGTCAACGCCAGCGACGCACACACCTCCCTTCCCTCAGACTCTCTCTCACGGTGCTTGGCGGTGGCTGTTGACCGCCCTTTTCTTTCAGTCAAGAGTCCTGCCCTGCAGGGAGCTAGCAAGCCAGTGAGAGTCACGCACAAACAAACGCCTCTCGCCCGAGTCTTGGCCCGCCTGCTCCTCGTGCGCAGGATTTTTTGTTATCTCCTGACGTAAGAAAAATAAGACATCCCCTGAAAATAAGACATACTGTGTTGAGGGGGAAAAATATAAGACGGTGTCTTAAAATAGGGGAAACACGGTACCTGTTTTCATGACCTGGGTACCTGTTTTCATGACCTGTAAGAGCAGATAGGTAGGGAAAAGCAAATACACAGCCCAATCCCTTTACCTTGTCTTGTGAGGTCTTCCTCTCTCAGGCATCCCGGCCGATGTCCGGCGGTTCACCGTCGAATACTCCGGATCCAGTTCGTACCCCTCGTCGTCCACCCCGAGGCTGCGGTTATCATCCTCGAGCCCGTATGGCTCCGGTTGGAATCGTTCTGGCTGGGAGCGGTTCAGGTCCACGTTGCTCCCCGTCGGGACCTGGGGTTGGGGCAGCGGGCCGTAGTTATCCCTTCTGCTTGGCAACGTGAAGCTACCATCCTCCGGCCGGTAACTGTTCCCGGGGACGTAGCCGTAGCGCGGGCGGTAATTGACGCCCCGGGACAAGCTACCGTAGTTGTCGGGGAGGTCCCCGTAACCGTCGTGGCCCATGAAGGGGCGGTATTGGCTGTCGTGGCCATCGGGATAGGAGTCGTAGCTGTTGTAAGAGCGGGTCAAGGTGGAAGACGCTTGCGGCGTGATGTACCGCTCCCCGTTCTTCATGTGTCTCCTGTCTATGGAGTCAGTGTAGCTGCCCATTGGAGATGATCCGTCCATCACAGGGAGCCCGTCAGGCCCGACGGGGACTTGCCGGACAGTTCTGGTTGTGACAGTTTTGACCATTTTTGTCACCTGAGAAACAGAGAGGAAAGATAAAGCCATGAACGTTTTCCTGCCTCTGAACACCATCGATTGGGCCCACTTTTGAAATCATTTTAACGGTGCACCCGATCACACAAAATACCTCCACCTGGGAGCTGCAGGTAACCCACCACCTTATTAGAGGGGCCATAGCTCAGAGGTAGATATAGCTCAGTTGGTAGAGCGTGAGGCTGTACCTCTATCTCACGGTTGTGGGTTCGAGTCCTACATTGAATGAAAGATTCCTGCAATGAAGGGAGCTAGACTAGATCAGTGTTTCCCAACCAGTGTGCCTCTAGATGTTTTGGGACTACAACTCCCATCATCCCTCGCTAGCAATACCAGTGGTCAGGGATGATGGGAATTGTAGTCCCAAAACATCTGGAGGCACACTGGTTGGGAAACACTGGACTAGATAACCCACATGGCCCCTTCCGGCTCTGCAATTCTATGATTCTGCGTAGACAATCCTCAGCTAGGTGGTCTGACTCTGTATAAAACAGCTTCCTACATCCTCATTAAAAACCAGTTTGTCCAGTTCACAGTTTGATTTAAATTCATCCAAATGATCCTCAGCAATTCCTCACCCAGCATCCAGAACGATACAAGCTGCTGTGCCTGTATAAAATATACTTAAGTATAAAATGTACTTAAGTATAAAATATACTTAAGTATAAAATGTACTTAAGAAGACTTAAGAAAACACCAACACATCATTACAGTCGTACCTCGGGTTACGAATGCTTCGGGTTACGTATTTTCAGGTTGTGAACGCAGCAACCCCTGGAAGTGTTTATTTCCGGGTTTCACCCCGCGCGCATGCGCAGAAGTGTTCTGCACGGTCTGCGCATGCGCAGAAGCACGATATCGCGCTTTCGCGCATGCGCGAAAGTGCCGCTCGGGTTACGGACTTTTCGGGGTGCGAACGGCACCCCAGAATGGATTGGGTTCATAACCCGAGGTACCACTGTACTAGAATGTGAATTCTTTATTTTCACCAGCAATTATGATTTTTAAGCTTAAACACCCAGAGAGTCTAAATAGTAAATGAAAAACACACACACCACATGTAAGGGAATGAACTTGTGGAGAAACTCAACATCATTCAAAGTTCACCCCAAAATGAATTTAATTCATGCAAAGTTCACCTGGCTGTTATGGGAATTACTTTCAGGGGTAGCTCAAATTGTTTAGAATGAATTCCGTGGTCTTCATTGAACTAGTTCATTCCAAGTGAATGAAACCCCCTGAGCTTCATCCTTTTGCTCCATTCACAGGCCCTCAAGCTCCTCCCATTTAGAACGCTCACATTCTTTCTTTTCCTCTGGAGTAAGGATACAGGAGTCAGTTGCATGTCATCTAGTCTGGTGACAGCACCCCTCCTTTCTGAACTGTATTTAAGCCAGGCTCCTTTGGGTACAGGACGGCCAGGAACCTAACTCTTACTTTGCTTTGTACCAACTTATTTAACATCCCTCTCAAATGCTAGCCATCGCTTTGCGTTTATCAAAGCGAGGTTTAACGTTTTCCCCTCTAGGATCCTTTTCCATTGATTCTCCAAGGGCCGAGTCTCTGAGTTATGTTCTTGCGACAACAAGGCGATAGAATCCCTTCAGCATAGTTTTTAGTTGCCCCTTGTATAGTGCTGCCCGGACAAACCTACTGAGACCATTAGTCCAAAAATTCTCTGGTCTTCCAGTGGAGACCCACCTCACCCTATTACTGCAAGATACTGATTCGAACGTATCCTTGCAAGTGGCAAGATTTTTAACCTCTGTGTTGTCTTATAAGAGGCGAAATGGAATGCTACAGGAATTTTAAAAGTTTTTATGTATGTTTTATATGTATATATTACTGGTTGTATCTACCCAATACTGGCTGTGTCTATTTTGTATGTGCATATGAGCTTAAAGCTGCAATAAACCTGATTGATTTGCTTTGTATTCATGTATTTAAACCTAGATTGTCGTGGTTTTTTGTCTGTAATGTTGAATTTATTCTGCGTTTGTTAATTTGCTGAATTTGCTGACACGCTCTGAAAATTGCTATATTTGTATTTTGATGTTTTCAATGTTTGCTCTAAGCCACTTTGGGCACAGCTCATTGTGGAAAAGCAACATCTAAGTAAACCGTAGCCAAACCATCAACACTTTTTAAGATCACCAGAGCACCTAAAAGCGAAGGCCACCAGAAATCACATAATGTAACATTTCCCTGGGGACATCTATTACTCACCCAATGCCTCCTTAAGGCCCTACCATTTCACGGTGGTGTAATATAGCAGGGCAGGGAGGAATGGACTTTAATATTGGCGCAGATAATTTGCTTCCAGGGCATGCCACAGCCGCGTCCTATTTACTGCCAAAAGCAATTTCTGTAGTCGCCGTGAGTCAAATTTGTTGATTTCATGCACCGGAGTTCAGGACCCATCTCTTTTATTTATTTTTAAACAGGCCTGTTAGCAAATTTATCAAGGATGGCAACGGTGGTTCACAGCAGAATATTCAGTACAGTCCATGCACACCAATGACATGGGCAGTCACCTAATGAAGATGGCAGGCAATCGTTTGGTCTCTGTGTCGGGATTGGAGACCTTTGCTCAAACAGAGACTAGCATGCATGCTTAAACGACAGCCAGGTACAGAGATACAACGCAGAGCATCTGCCTTGCATGAACATACCCTCCAACATTTCTCTGATGAAAATAGGGACGCCCCATTCCATAGTGATAACTTTTCTGTTTATACCCCGCCCATCTGTCTGGGTTGCCCCAGCCACTCTGGGCAGCTTCCAACATATATAAAAACATAATAAAAAGCATTAAACATTATTTTTTAAAAAACATCCTTGTATAGGATTGCCTTCAGATGGCTTGGGGGGGTCAGAGAACTCCAAAGAGAACAACAACTACCAGACCTTTAGAAGACATCTGAAGGCAGCCCTGTTTAGGGAGGCTTTTAATGTTTTATAGATTATTGTATTTTAATGTTCTGTTGAAAGCTGCCCAGAGTGGCTGGGGAAACAGACAACAGCGGTTGGCCCCGGGTTAGTTTCTGGTCTTCCTCTGGGCCGGGCACCACCAGGGCCAGCACATGGTAATTGGAAGCATATCTCCTGCAACAGTGGCGGCAGAACATAAACATCATGGCTAGTAGCCATTGATGACCTTATCCTTCAAAATTTCGTCCAAGTTGGTGGACATCAGTACTTCTCGTGGGAGCAAATTCCATAGTTCAAATATGTGCTGTGAGAAGAAGCAATTTCTCTTGCCTGTCCCGGAGCTTCCAACATTCAATTTCCTTGGCTTGAGTCTCAAAGTAGCTTTTTCACTCCTTGACTACAAAACGTTTCATTGTCCCACCCAGGGTGGGAGTAGAAAATTCCATAGGGCTTTACAGTAACAATAACAAGTACTTTTTTATTTTTATTTTTTTACCGCACAATACTTCGCCACTATCCATGCTGGAGGCTTGTCCATAAAAGGAGCAAAACACAGCTATTTTAATTTCTTCTCCATTCGAGAGATTATATTAGCTCACACGAGCCGAGAAGAAACCAACCATCTTGAAAAAGGGGATTAAATGCTCTTTTATGAGCTTCCACCCCGCCTCCCTTTGAAAAACGACAGCTTTACAAATCAACATGCGTTTGAAAACGCAACGAGCGCCGGTCCATCTGCAGTCCGAATCTTAAGATCAGTGCTCAGCTGGTGACTCTGCGCATGGTGTGCTCAGTGGTTCGGAAGTTAAAAGCGAAGGGGAGGGGGAGAGGCATTTGTGACCTAAAGCGACTGATTAAAAAAATATCGATCAGGCAACAGATTAGCCAAGTCGCGGCAGAATGAAAAAAAAAAAATTCAAAACATGAAATAATTAGAGCGTGCTGTTTTTAGAGCAAGCTACAAAACATATGTCCTCGGCTCCGGCATTGAGCATCTTTTTCCCCCAAGACATGTGCAAGTAAATGATACTCCTGCCTAATGAGGTCCCGCAAAGTCCATAAAAAGCTGCAAGTCGAGATCCCCCGCCGGAGGAATAATTAAGCCACTCCGTGAGCCAACCTCGCATTACGCCAGCAGCAACAGTGTCTCCACTACCCTAAGATCTACAAAGGACTCACTGCGCCCCAAGGGGGTTTCGTCAGCAATTATGCTTTCCTCGGCAGCGCCAGTCTGTTCTTTCTTTTAACTGTTTCGGGATAATTTGTAGCGAGGAGCGAGAGCCACACCTAGGGCAGCCTCGGCAGATTCACGGATCTGGAATGTTGGTCACATTTCAAGCGTAGCATTTTTAGGTCAGCAATGAGGTCAAGAAGGAGAACACGTTGGGGGGGGTTGCAGGAAAGGCCTAGGCAAACTCGGCCCTCCAGATGTTTTTGGGACTACAACTCCCATCATCCCTGGCTAACAGGACCAGTGGTCAGGGATGATGGGAATTGTTAAAGAAATCCAGGGGCTCGCCATGCTTTTGTCCATATCCCCCGGTCGGGGGCCAGGGCCACGCAAGAGCCCCTGGGAGCATTTGGGGAGAGACGTTGGGTCTGACCCCCGGCCTCCTTTTTCTCTCCCCTAAGTGTTTTCCCCTTACTGACGGTCGTCAGTTCTGTCCCCAGTGGGACAGATAGTCTAAACCAATGCCTATGCAACCACACACATATCATGTATTTCAATAAAGTTGTGGCCAAAATTATGCCAAAAACCAAAACCTAAATTACTGTCTGAGGTGTGAGTTATTTGAGGGGTGGTTTGAGGCACTCCTGTCAACTTTCGGATTTGAAAATAAGGGATTTCCCCCCAAACTTTTGGATTTGAAAATAAGGGATGCCGCGAGGGCGGTGCAATGGCACCAAGTAGCCTCGCCAACCTGCACTCCAGAGGCTGCGCGCGAACGGGTGAGAGAAAGAGCGAGCTCGTAGACGACAGGCAGGCCGTCTGTCTGGTTGGGCGTGAGGGTCTGGCTGCACAAGGCATGCAAGCTCCGCCCCCAGTCGGTCTCAGACTCCTTATTGGCAGCCGAGCAACACAGCAGAGGAGCCTCCCTGGCCGGCAGGGAGGGAGAGGAGCTGCTTCCTTTGAAATCCGGGAAATTTAAGGGATATCAACAATCCGGGATAGCAGCGGGAAAAGACATTGGAATAAGGGAGTTTCCCGCAAAAAAAGGGAGGGTTGACAGCTATGGTTTGAGGACCTCGACACGCAAGGAGATTTCCCCCATCCCTGTCTGGATTGACAGCTAGCACCTTCTGTGTGCAAAGCAGACGCTCCAATCAGTAAGGAACACCTCTTCCTCCTTGCTCCTGGTCCGGGCTTAGATGGGTGACATATTCAGAACTACATATTCCCTTCATCTCGGGTTCCTTGATGGAGGAAAGGCAGGAAACAAACGCAGGGAAATAGCTAAAAGGGGGCGAGAGCTCTACCATTGCAGAGGAGTCACCAGTCAAGTTCTTTGACGGGCTTTTCATCATTTGCTCTTGGCACACAGATGGCCTCCTGGAGCGGGCAGACTGTGCCCACACCAGCTGTTCCCCATGAAATGCCTGGAAACAGTTGCTACCAGTCAGATCGCATCCCAGAACCGTCCCTCAGTGGGGCTCCGGTTCTTGTTCAGTTTCCCTCACAAGAAACGGCCGTTTCTCCTTCCTAGGAGACAGAACCCTCCTGCTCAATGATATTCTGCAAAATGCCGGGCTGGATAATGAATCCACTTCAACAACGTCCCTGGAATCTCACAAAGGTGCATTTTGCAGGGACGTTCCTAGGCGAAACTCATCTAATGACATTTTTAAAAGAGGGTTTGCTTTAATCTTTTCACTTGCTTGGCAAACAACCACAGCAGCAACTGTGTGGTGCTGCGGCTAAAATATTGAGTATGATTATAAAACGCTGCAGCCCCCCAAATGCTGGCGTGTGTGCTGTGTTTGAGTCCATAGTTCAGTGGTAGAGCACCTGCTATTCATTCAGAAAATCCCAAATTCAATCTGCGGCATCTCCAGGCAAGACTGGAAAAAGAGTTCCTGCCTGGAACCCCAGAGAGCAGCTGCCTGTCAGTGTAGACAGTATTGAGCTAGTAATGAGCAATGGTCCAACTCATGTTATTTTTCCATCGCAGGGGGTTGGACTAGATGACCCTTGGGGTCCCTTCCAACTCTACGATTCTGTGATTCTGTGTTCCTATGAAGAGCCTCTTGTCTTGCCCCAAAGTTCCTCAGCTGTGAGTTGCCCTTTGGGTACCCCAACCATCCAGGTATGGTTCATTTTGGGTTTTAATTTTCAATGTTTGAAATTGCAGCCACTGCAACTTCTTTCACTCTGATTTCACCAGAGACATCATTACAAAAGAAAATATATCTTTAAAGGAAAATGATATATCTATTTGTAATTGGCTAGGCCACCTTTTGGGGAAGATCTTCCCATGTCAGCTTTCAACAAACACAAACCACGAAAGCGGCAAGTTCGATAATACAGCACAGTTTCAAACCACAAATTAAAAACGTTCGAAATGTCACCAACAACTAACCAATTGACATTAAACCATTTAAAAATACAGTTCGAGCCACCACAACGACCACGTATTCTGTAAGATAATCTCAATTAAAGCTTTTCAAAACATCTCAACTCAACTCAACTCATTTTATTTCGGCTTTAAGCCCATAGACATAACAACCAAAAACAGAAACAGCACAGTCTGGTTTACAATTGCTAACAGTGAAATAGATTAAAAGGGATACTCAATTGAATAAAATATGATAAAAATTAAATTAAAATTTCAAGCTGTATATAACAGTCCATTGCGTTTCTTAAGTGTCAGAACTGATGTCAGAAATTTTGCCATATGTAGGGTTATAATCGAGTCTGAATCTTGCAACAGAAGAGCAAGGTAAGACTCTTCCAAATACCCCGGTAATTTTTGAGTTAATGGAAGTAATAGAGTCTTTCGGGCGGCAGAATACAAGGGGCAGACAAACACTATGTGATGAAGAGATTCAATCGAACGGTTATCACAGGCACATAAGACCGAAACTTGGCCCCTAGAAAATCGATGAAAAAGGACGTTTGAGGGGAAGACATTAAACCGTGCTTTAATAAAAGCAAAACGATGACTAGCAATAGAAAGAGTTGATAGATAGGCTGGTACTTGAAGTGGGGGTACAATGCCCAGGGATCTCGGTGAGCATGTCCCCCCGCCCAGCATATTTCGAAACATCTTCAAAGCTGCTTTGAAGGCCAAAATGGACAGGGCTCCTCTCTAACCCCTCACATCTGGCACCCAGAAGGGAAGGTGACTCTTGGGGTGCAAAAGGTTCCCAATCCCTGCATTGTTGTTGTTCAGTCTTTAGTCGTGTCCGACTCTTCGTGACCTCATGGACCAGAGCACGCCAGGCACTCCTGTCTTCCACTTCCTCCCGCAGTTTCGTCAGACTCATGTTGGTTGCTTCGAGAACACTGTCCAGCCATCTCGTCCTCTGTCGTCCCCTTCTCCTTGTGCCCTCAACCTTTCCCAACATCAGGGTCTTTTCTAGGGAGTCTTCTTTTCTCATGAGGTGGCCAAAGTATTGGAGCCTCAACTTCAGGATCTGTCCTTCTAGTGAGCACTCAGGGCTGATTTCTTTAAGAATGGATAGGTTTGATCTTCTTGCAGTCCATGGGACTCTCAAGAGTCTCCTCCAGCACCATAATTCAAAAGCATCAATTCTTCAGCAATCAGCCTTCTTTATGGCCCAGCTCTCACTTCCGTACATTACTACTGGGAAAACCATAGCTTTAACTATACAGACCTTTGTTGGCAAGGTGATGTCTTTGCTTTTTAAGATGCTGTCTAGGTTTGTCATTGCTTTTCTCCCAAGAAGTAGGCGTCTTCTAATTTTGTGACTGCTGTCACCATCTGCAGTGATCATGGAACCCAAGAAAGTGAAATCTCTCACTGCCTCCATTTCTTCCCCTTCTATTTGCCAGGAGGTGATGGGACCAGTGGCCTTGATCTTAGGTTTTTTTTTAATCCCTGCATTAAACAGATAATATAAACGCTCTCCACACCTACCTTCCTGGTCCTAACCACTGAGATGACTGAGTGGGTATGCTGGCAAGACAATATAACACCGGTCCTGAAATTGGCTCCCAGTACGTTTCCGAGCACAATTCAAAGTGTTGGTGCTGACCTTTAAAGCCCTAAATGGCCTCAGCCCTGTATACTTGAAGGATCGTCTCCACCCCCATCGTTCAGCCCGGACACTGAAGTCCAGCGCCGAGGGCCTTCTGTCGGTTCCCTCGCTGCGAGAAGTAAGGTTGCAGGGAACCGGGCAGAGGGCCTTCTCAGTAATGGCGGCCGTCCTGTGGAACGCCCTCCCAGCAGAGGTCAAGGAAATAAATAACTATCTGACTTTTAGAAGACACCTGAAGGCAGCCCTGTTTAGGGGAGTTTTTAATGTTTGATGTTTTATCGTGTTTTTAATATTCTGTTGGGAGCTGCCCAGAGTGGCTGGGGAGGCCTGGCCAGATGTGCGGGGTATGAGTAATAAATCAGCAGCTCTTGTTACTTTGCAAGTATTTTTAATGAATATATATTAAAATATATTTAATTTCTATACTGCTTAACATATTTAAAATATGTCTAAGCAGTGTACGATGAACTGAAGCAACAACCCCCTTGGTCCAGTATACCTGAAGCAGTGTCTCCACCCCACTGTTCAGCCCGGACACTGATGTCCAGCGCCAAGGGCCTTCTGGTGGTTCCCTTACTGCAAGAAGCGAGGTTACAAGGAACCAGGCAGAGGGCCTTCTCGGTAGTGGCACCCTCCCTGTGGAATGCCTTCCCATCAGATGTCAAGGAAATAAGCAACTAATATGTTTCTCCTAAAATAAGACATGGGCTTATATTTGTTTTCCCTCAAAAAAACACAATATGGCTTCTTTTCGGGGGATGTCTTATTTTAACCGCTCCGCGTTGGTACGCTGCATAGCCACACCTATCCAGGCCGTCTTAAGGGAGAGGCGCTGCATCACTATGTCTTATTTTCGGGGTATGTCTTATTTTCGGGGTATGGCTTATATTTCACAAATGTCTAGAAATCCTGCTACGGCTTATTTTATGGCTACATCTTATTTTAGGAGAAACAGGGTATCTGACTTTTAGAAGACATCTGAAGGCAGCCCTGTTTAGGGAGTTTTTTAAAGTTTGATGTTTTATTGTGGCTTTAATTCTGTTGGGAGCCGCCCAGAGTGGCTGAGGAAACCCAGCCAGATGGGTGGGATATAAATAATAAATTATTATTATTATTATTATTACTCAACCTTCATTTCTTCAAGTGCATGGAACACAAACATGAATGCCGAAGAAGACTGAGCCAGTTTCTTCTCTGCTCAAATGAAGCCATCAGACTCTAAGTAGGATGTATGGTTGGGTAAGAAAGAAGGAAGGGTGTTCCCCCCCCCACTCCTTTTAAAGCTTGAGATGACTTAAATAATTTATAGAAACTTCCAAAACTGGAACAAGTTTCTCTGTATCTCTCTCTCTCTCTCTCTCTCTCTCTCTCTCTCTCCCCGCCCCAAATTGTGTCATAAAGCAGAAAATAAGTAAGGAGAAAGCACTCAAGTATAAAAGCATTTTGACATTTCCAAGAGCTTACTTTTGACATATAGACTGTAAAATTACCAGGCCGAAAAGGTACAAGCCATTACCTTGTTAACAGGAGGCTATGAAAGAACGTACCCTTTAGAAGACTATGAAATGGGGAGGTCAAGCTTCTCTCCCAAATGTCCACTTACACTGAAAGTGGAGGAGCTTTCCTGAGAGAGGCAAAGGAAGGCTGCTTCCCACGGAAATCTGAACGAGGTGGGCAACTGTGGTTTGAGGGGACCGCCATTGCTTGCCTTCACCAAGACTAGTGGCCTGATGAGAAGGTAGATGGATGAATCCTGGTTCCTCCAGACCGCCAGTATTTTGCAGGTGGGATTCAGGAACATACCGGAAATATAGCTTTGTGCAAATAAAGCCATCCAAGAACTTAAATACACTTTGAAGAATGACCTCCTGGCTTTGGAAAGTGACAAGAAATTGCACTAAAAAGTGCTGGATGAACTAACGGGAAGGTGTGTTAACAGCCTGCCAGCAAATCTGAGATGAAGATTCGATAAAGACCAGGGATAATCTAACCCCCTTGTTAAGATTGGTGCAAGCAAATGAGGATAAAGGCTCAATAAATAGGTCATCTCGAGGGTAGACTCCGTATATTTGAAGAAGAAGAGTTTGGATTTGATATCCCGCTTTATCACTACCGGAAGGAGTCTCAAAGCGGCTAACGTTCTCCTTTCCCTTCCTCCCCCACAACAAACACTCTGAGGTGAGTGGGGCTGAGAGACTTCAAAGAAGTGTGACTAGTCCAAAGTCACCCAGCAGCTACATGTGGAGGAGCGGGGACGCGAACCCGGTTCCCCAGATTATGAGTCTACCGCTCTTAACCACTACACCACACTGGCCGCACCAATATTAACCTTCCCACATTCCGAGATCTGCTTCAGAGACCTGACTTGTTCACAGTATTCTTGGGGGGAATCCATAGGTTCTTCAAATGGATGTGACCCCAGCCACGACCTGTCCTGGGCAGGTGCTTCCAGGTGCTTCCTTCTCCTCCCAAGTTGCCTCACATGCAGGGAGCCACGTACTTTTCCAGTAGCCCTTAAGTTCTTGCCTGGCTCACTGACTCCTTTGCTCCTGTGGCCCTGGAAGGTGAGGTGTGTGATCTGATAGCCAGCCATGAGCCCAGGTAAGGAGTCGCAGTCTTGGGGCAAGGATGTCCAGACTTTGAATGGCACTTTGAAGCCACTGGAAGTCTGGAAATCAGATGGGGTGGAGGGCGAGGGTCCTGATTCCTTTGCTCCTCCTCTGAGTAGACCTCAAGTTTGAGGTCTGGGCAAAGGCTGAGCACAAATACCTTGCATCATAGCTGTCAACCCTCCCTTTTTTTGCGTGAAGCTCCCTTATTCCAATGCCGTTTCCCGCTGCTATCCCGGATTGTTGATATCCCTTAAATTTCTCGGATTTCAAAGAAAGCAGCTCCTCTCCCTCCCTGCTGGCCAGGGAGGCTCCTCAGCTGCGTTGCTCGGCTGCCAATAAGGAGTCTGAGACCGACTGGGGGCGGAGCTTGCATGCCTTGTGCAGCCAGACCCTCACGCCCAACCAGCCAGCCAGCCTGCCTGCCATCTATGCGCTCGCTCTTTTCGCTCACCCGTTGGCGCGCAGCCTCTGGAGCGCAGGGTGGCGAGGCTACTTGGTGCCATTGCACCGCCCTGGCGGCATCCCTTATTTTCAAATCTGAAAGTTCGAAAAAATCCCTTATTTTCAAATCCGAAAGTTGACAGCTATGCCTTGCATGCATTTGAGAAAGAACAGGCCCGGGTGGGGGAGAGATTAATTATGTTCACTGCAGCAAAGGCAGATCATGATAAAGATATAGAAGAGTGAGAGAGTGTAAGAGACATATTTAAGAAAGAGCAGATTTCACCAGACACCTTTTTATGCAGAGATTCCCCAGCCCTTAAAAACAACCAGCCAACCAACCACGGGCTCTTTTTAATCAGCCACAGTATTAGTCTGCTGAAGGGAGGCGGGGAAGGTAAATGGTTTGTGCCTTCCCGGTCCAAGGTGACCTTCATTGTTTTAACATGCTAAAATGTTTGGCTTTCAAGAGCGATTGCGAAGATTGGCGAGTGGTACCTCTGAAAGAGTCCTTTGTGCTTTGAATGATACTTGCGCAGGGTCCTAGCTGGCAAGGTACGTTAGATTAAAGGAGCAAAACAGGAGCTTAGAAAAGCAATTATTCACAGAAGCGCTCTCTCTCTCTCTCTCTCTCTCTCTCTCTGTGTGTGTGTGTGTGCGTGCGTGCACTCTCTCTCTCTCTCTCTCTCTCACCCCCCCCCCCATATGGGGAAAGGCCTGTGCTTGCAACTCAATGACATTTGCCAGGTTTTGAAACAGGATTAAGGCAGTGGTGGATAGTGCCCCTTGCAAAAGGGGCATGGCTCAGTTGTAGGGCACCCGCCTTGCATGCAGATGGCGCCAGGTTCAATCTCCAGCACCTCCAGCAAGGGCTGGGAGAGATTCCCCTACCCAAAACCTTAAAGAGCTGCTGCAAGTCAGTGCAAGGCAATACTGAGCTAGGTGGACCGATGGTCTGACTCAGTAGAAGGTAGCTTCCTGTGTCTTAAGGGAAGGGCCAGACCTCAGGGTTCTCAGTGGCAGAGAACCAATTTTTGCATGCAGAAGGTCCCAGGTTCAATCCCCGTCATCTGCAGGTAGGAAGAGGAGATCAACTCCAACCGGAGCCTTGGAAAACAGTACAATGTGGCCGTTGAGTGTGCAGCCTTTAATGCAAGGATGTTTCTGGGGTACAGCTCCCCTCGCCTCTAACCAATGGGTCAGGCTGGCTGCAGCTGATGGAAACTGGAGGGTCACAGGTTCCCCATCCTTGGTCTACGCTCAGAAGCAGCAACTCTGCAGAGTCTCCACCGGGCATCTTCCCTTGCCGAGGATTGAACCCGGGGCCTTTTGCCTGCAATGCATGTGTGCTCCACCACCGAGCTCTGCCCCCCCCCCCGGAATAGGATGCCCGCCTTTGTTTTAAATGATTTCTCTGCTCCCTTGCTGGGAGAAAGATACCAGGTATCATATACATTTCGCTTTCAACCACAAATATGTTTCTTATCAGTGGCATGACTATTCTGGGCAAACTCTGTCATCCGTGTGCCTGTCTTTCTTTATCTAACAGTTAGCGTGCGACGGAGGCCCCTGCTAGTTCCATGAAGCACAATGCCCATTAAAGTTCAATCCTCCATCTTATCTCCCTGCAAGGCTTATGTTGCAGCCTGGTCAAACACGGCACCTCAGTTCTGATCCTCCCTCCCTCCTTCTCCCTTCCTAAGTTGGAGCTGGCAGAGGCTGATCCAATAGGGTAAATAGAGTGCTGCCCCTACAACCTTCATGTTATGTACTGAGCTGAATCCTAGAACAATAGGATCCAAAATGCAGCAGTCTAATTGGTCCTAGAACAATAGGATCCAGAATGCAGCAGTCTGATTGGTCCGCAGGAGCCACCCAATCATAGCTGTCAACTTTCGGATTTGAAAATAAGGGATTTTTCCAAACTTTTGGATTTGAAAATAAGGGATGCCGCCAGGGCGGTGCAATGGCACCAAGTAGCCTCGCCACCCTGCGCTCCAGAGGCTGCGCGTGAACGGGTGAGCGAAAGAGCGTCCGCGTAGACGGTAGGCAGGCTGTCTGTCTGGTTGGGCGTGAGGGTCTGGCTGCACAAGGCATGCAAGCTCCGCCCCCAGTCGGTCTCAGACTCCTTATTGGCAGCCAAGCAGCGCAGCTGAGGAGCCTCCCTGGCCAGCAGGGAGGGAGAGGAGCTGCTTCCTTTGATATCTGGGAAATTTAAGGGATATCAACAATCCGGGATAGCAGCGGGAAACGACATTGGAATAAGGGAGTTTCCTGCAAAAAAAGGGAGGGTTGACAGCTATGCACCCAATCCAGCTCCAGGTGGAAGTGAATCAGCGACCTGATTGGCCTGCAAGAGCAGCCAATCAGGCTCCTGGATGAAGTGAATCAGCAACCTGATTGGCCTACAGGAGTAGCCCGGAATTAGCCAATCACGTGGGGCCCATTGTGTAAATAATGTATATATAGCAGGCGTTTTGGGGAAAGATTCATTCCTTGCTACTATGAGCTGAATAAAGAGCATGAAATTCACACTGGACTCTGAGTATATTTCACTCCACCTGCCTGCTTTCCTACCTGCAAGTAGTCCAGGAGGTGTCACTGGCTGTCAGCTTCCTCATCCAGAGTCTCTTTGTTGCCCTTGTACAACCCAAGAGGGAGGAGGATGGGGACAAAAGCAGCCAGGTGTCTCACCTGCCGTTGGCTCTGGCACCACCTGCCATTGGGGCTCCAAGGGGCACCAGCCGCCCCCCATCCGCCTCACCAAGTCTAATCTCTGCTATGATTCACACATCTAATTCCCCCTCTCCCCGCAAAAGAAAATACGTGTATCTGAAGAAGTGTGCATGCACACAAAAGCTCACACCAAGAAAAAACTTAGCTGGTCTCTAAGGTGCTACTGGAAGGAATTTCTTTATTTTTTATTTTGTTTTGAAAAGAAAATACGTTTGAAATAGTCAGAAAAGGTTTGTCAGATCCACAGCTGTGCAAAAACGGGGGAATGGGACCCTGCCTTATATCAGGCAAGGTTATTAGTCCAGTTAGTCTAGTGCTGTCTACTCTGACTGGCAGCAGGGATAGGCTCCTCTGATCATCGGCTACCTGTTTCTTTTAATGGCAGATGCAGGGAATTGAACCTGGCCCCTTGTACCAGCAACCTATGCACTCCACCAAATAATAGTTCCTCCAATAACTATCCAATGAATGCTTGGTGATGATATACGCGATTTACCTTTAGCTTTTGCCAGGCTCTGGGAACCAGCCCAGCACCCAGTGGCAACCCAGGCAGGAGGGTCACAAATGCCCAAGTAGGGGTGCCAGTAAAAGTGAATTCTCAAGTGCTCGAGAGCAAGGAGTGCCCAGTTATGTGGAAGTTTCTGTTCTGTTTTCAGAACAGGAACATTTCTGCTTCCCCCCTGGTCACCTGCCTGAGCTGTCTGCATTTTGCTTTTTTTGGCTTATTAAATCCAGGGGCAGGGAACCTTTTCTCCACCTCGAGGGCTGCAGTCCCATCTGGGCAACCTTCCCAGGGCCACACGCCAGTGATGACCAGGGCTGGAGGACACAGTATGTGGTGCAATGCATGTAACTGATCACCCTTGGTGTGATGGCCTGGGATTCAGACTCAGATGCTGAACCTGAGGGATCCCAGCCTGCACAGGATTCCCCGCCTCCAGAACCAGCAGAGCCGGGGCTAGGGCCTGAGTCGGAAGGATCCTCACCTGTGCTGGATCCTCAGGTGCAGGCATCTGCTGAGTCTGCTCTGGCTCCTGATGGGATGGAGGACCCATTGCCTGCAGGTGCTCCACTCCCAGCCCTGTCAGGGGAAGCTGAGGTTGCCTCTGGGTCCGGTAACCCTCCAGCCTCTCCTGAGCTGCACAGGCTCAGGGCAGAGAGGCGAAGGGAACTGAGTTCCCGCAGGAGGAGTGCTCGCCTCCAAGCCAGGAGAGGTGAGTCACCAGAGGATCGGGGCCGCCCTATGCCTCGGGACAGATAAAAGCCGGCCAGCCCCAGCCCCAAGTTGCAGGAGCAACATCGTTGGTGACCAGTTCCTGCTTGAAACCTGTCCTGCTTTCCTGCCTGAGCTCCTGACCTGCCCTGGTTCTCTGCTTGCCTACCTGTTCCCGACTTTGCCTGACTCCCTGCCCTGCACCCAGCTTCAGTTATTACGGATTGCCTTTTCGTTGCATCTCTGACCACGGACCTGACTTGGACCTCGCCTTTCGGGTAACCCACGGGACCAGCACACTTGTGCAGTCGGCCAGCTTCTACAAACTCTTGCACAACCCTCTCTGTTGCACACCCAGGGAAGCTGGAGGCGTTCTCAGGGTCCGTGAACACCTTCCATCCAGAGATAGATGTTCAGAGTGCCAATGAATGCTGGGGAAGGGTGTCACCTGGGGAGAGCTCCAAGGGCCAGATGAAGAGACCTGGAGGGCCGCATTTGCTCCTGCCCCCCGGGCAGATCTGCACCTCTTCATTGCCTGCTTGAGAAGGACACTACGCCCCAGAAGCTTCAGATCAAACCACAATAAACCCTAGATAAAACTGCGCTCCTTTCACCTCTCCACACCCTGTTGAGAGGTCTTGGCAGAGAAAAGGCCAAAACCGATGGTTCCTACCTTGGTCTCGGTCCTCCTCGTGGTCCCGTCTTCTGAAGTCACAATGGAAACATGGGATGTCGGGGTTCCAGGGTCTTCCTCCACAGTTACAGTCTCTTCTACCATTTCCTGGGGCTCCTGCATCATTGCTATTGACGTCTGGTTGCTGGGGCTTTGCTCCTAGAGAATGAAGGATGGATTGGGTCAATGCTGGGACAGAACTGGATGTCACAACTGCATAGGAACACCCACATGCAGGGAAGACTCAGGTCCCTCCTCGACCTTCAAAGACCCCTTTTGTGCTTCCCATGTTCACACCGATTCAGCAACAACCTCTGTGGACCCTCCTGATCAATTAGGAGAAGCGAGAACTACAATTCCCATCATCCCTGACCACTGGTCCTGTTAGTTAGGGATGATGGGAGTTGTAGTCCCAAAACAGCTGGAGGGGAGTTTGGGGATGCTTGTTCCTGATAAATGCACAACTCCAGGCATCCCATCACCAGGCTTAAGCTCCTGTATTGAATTACGCATGTTGTGTCTCCCCTAGCAAAGAAGGCATTCTGGTCACATGGCAAACTCACGCTGCATCTTCAGTATGGAGTTTGCCCAATCACAACCCAACAATTAAATCAGGGGTGCATCTACAGGATCTGGCGAAGGACAAGAGAGGATGGTCCCTGGACGCACTGCTCTTTAAATTTCCAGTGGCCATGCCTCCTGTCAATGCTGATTGGAACACAGGGCCTCCCCCAGCGCCAGTGACTCGACCAGGCAACGACGAGGAGGGGGCTGATCTCTGCCCCCCAGCCGGATCACTGCAGGGCCCGATCCCCGGTCGCAATGCCACCCACCAGAAAAGGTGATCAGACTCACCGGTACACTCCTTTTAAATCTCAAGTAAAGACACATCACAGGGAGACTGACTCTATATCGGTCGCATAGAGGCACAGAGCAGGCAGAATAAAAACTAGGCATATTTCCGATTCACTTAAAAATTAATTGCAATGGGCTGGTTTAATTTTGTTCGCTTAATTATGGCGATAGCTTTACTTTCTTTTGTAGCACTTGATTGTAAACATAAATCACTATATATTATAGTTAAGACAGTGGGGAGGAAAGGAACTGAACTGAACTGAACAGAAAAGGGGGTCAGCTTGCCTGCAGAGGCCACCCTGCAGATGCTCTAAATAATGCCGATAAGTGGAGTTCATTCAAAGGTGTCATTTATTACCTATTTACAAAAGGCAATTTCTACATATTTAAAAGCTATTTGCTGCTCACAATAAGCCTACCAGTTCTTATTTAAAGCAGGGAGGTGGGTGACGCTGTGGGTTAAACCACAGAGCCTAGGGCTTGCCGATCAGAAGGTTGGCGGTTCGAATCCCCGCGACGGGTGAGCGCCCATTGCTTTGTCCCTGCTCCTGCCAACCTAGCAGTTCGAAAGCACGAAGTGCAAGTAGACTAAGCATCCCCAAACTGCGGCCCTCCAGATGTTTTGGCCTACAACTCCCATGATCCCTAGCTAACAGGACCAGTGGTCAGGGATGATGGGAATTGTAGTCCAAAACATCTGGAGGGCCGAAGTTTGGGGATGCCTGAAAATAGGTACCACTCCGGCGGGAAGGTAAACAGCGTTTCTGTGCGCTGCTCTGGTTCGCCAGAAGCAGCTTAGTCATGCTGGCCACATGGAAGCTGTATGCCAGCTCCCTTGGCCAATAAAGCGAGATGAGTGCCGCAACCCCAGAGTCGTCCGTGCCTGGACCTAACGGTAAGGGGTCTCTTTACCTTTACCTTCTTATTTAAAGCATCTGCAAGTAAGGAATGGGCTGCCTTGAACGTTGCTCGGTGGGCTCAGTCCTCCACAACTGATGCGCCTTGACAAATCCGAAGTGCAGAAAACCAAGATCTGAAGGAGCCTGTCCTGGTATATGCTGAGCTACTATGTGGCTAACCAAGCTTTGCAGCCAAAAATGCAACCTACATAAAAAAGGCACCAGAGTCCACTAGTTGAGATGTCCTAGTGGTTCAGCGAGGAAAGAGCTGCCGCTCAACTCCAAGCCAGGACACTGGATCCGTCTCTCTCAGTATTGTCTACCATGACTGGCATTGTCTTTCTAGGGTATGAGGTAGGAGTCACTCCCAGCCCTACTGGAAGATGTGAGCAATTGAACCTGGGGCCTTCTGCATAAAAGGCAGGTGATCTCATACATTTATTATTTATTATTACAGCCCTTCTCCAAACAACAAAGGGTCACAGTGAGCTGTCTTATACTGGTTCATCTAGGTAAATGAAAAGTAAAAGACCCCTGGATGGTTAAGTCCAGTCAAAGGCAATTATGGGGTTGCAGTGCTCATCTCACTTTCAGGCTGAGGGAGCCGGCGTTTGTACGCAGACAGTTTTCCAGATCATGTGGCCGCTTCTGGCGCAACGGAACACTGTGACGGAAACCAGAGCACACGGAAACGCTGTTTACCTTCCCGCCACAGCGGTACCTATTGATCTACTTGCACTGGCGTGCTTTCGAACTGCTAGGTTGGCAGGAGCTGGGACAGAACAATGGGAGCTCATTCCTTCGCGGGGATTCGAACCACCGACCTTCTGATCGGCAAGCCCAAGTGGCTCAGAGGTTTAGACCACAGCGCCACCCTTTTACCTTCCCATGGTCTATGCTAGGTTAAGGATCTAAACAAGGACAGCCCCTATCACAGAAGTCTGTTGCGTTATTGCCTTCCTGGAACAGGTATCTCATAAGCTAGAAATATCTAAAGGACAGAGCTCTAATGATAGATATCTATTTTTTTTCCTATATGACATGATTTTATTTCTTATATGAATATGGAGGCACACGGTTGCTCAGCGCCACCAGAATATGCAAACGTCTGGCTCATCTAAGACTTTGCAGAACCTTTATTCTCAATAATGGATGGAACTCGCAGGCGAAGACTTCCGTTTTAACACATCTTTGTTATTTCGCAAAGGGAATCTTTGTATGAGTCAAAGCTAAGTGGTTTAGACCAGAGCGCCACCCGCATTCATCTAGCCCAGTATTGGCTACACTGACAGGCAGCAGCTCTCCAGGATTCCAGACAAGGTTCTCCTGGAGATGCTAGGGAACCTGGGTCCTTCTGCATTCAAAGCAGATGCTCTCTCTCCACTACATACCGTCTTCTCGATAACCTTCACGAGTGTTTGATAACATCCTTCATTCCTCGGTGCTTTGCCCTTATATTCCCTGACGGATCCCCACCTGGCCCCTCATTTTGCAGCCCTGCGGGGTTAACAGGTAAGGCCTATCCATTGTTGTGCAGCAGCAGCAGCAACAACAAAGTTGTCTTTTTGCGCAGCCGAACAGGGACGCCAGCTTTGAATGCTCTTTGTCAAAGCACATGGGAAGAAAACGTTCCTCTTAATCCTCACGTGGTTTTTCAAAACTCCTTTGAGACAAAACCGGCTAAGGTGCCCTTGTTCCGGACAGTTTTATTTACAGCTACAGACTGACATTTTGGAAGAATACTGAGTGTCGCAATTAAGGGCTTTGGAGTTTAACCCTGCAGGCAGTTTTAGCTCCCAGTCAACCTTCTTCAATAGGCGCTGTCCTGTTTAAACCGGGACGCACACAAAGTCACCCCTTCTTTTAATGAGGCCTGTTCTGTCTCCTTACCAGCCCCCTGGAATCGGAAATTGGACAGGAAGGAAAATAACAATCCCTTAAAATGTGGCTTCTTCATAGTCAAATCTTGGCACGCCGCTGTCTTAGCCGAAGACAGTGGCGTCTAAAAAATGTCTCTGAAGGAACCCGCAAATGCAGGCCGGTGGGGGACGGGACCAGAACACCTGTCAGTTCCAGATTCCGACCAGGAAAGGAAGAGGATCCTGTTTGTTCAGCTATGCTGCTCACACAACCGTTTATGACTGAAAAATGGGATTTCGCTCCCTCAACCATTTTACTGCTCCGTTCGTTTTTGTTATTTAAACCCAGCACTCCTTTTCAGAATTCATTTCTGAAAATCGCATTTGCTTTGTATTTGTTGTGCTCACATTCCTTTTTTTTTTTAAGGTTTCTCTTCCTGCACAGCAACTATTGAATATTTATTATTATTTCCTGCCTCCCCACCAGGGACGGAGGTGCAGTGGGGGCGGATGTCACCACTGAGGGGGGTGACAGAATGTCGGGTGGCACACACCGCGGGGCCTGCAGCATGCCCGAGACACGCATCTTTCCTGGGAGTGACGCGGTGGCTTGGGTGCCCGCAGGCTCTGCGCTGCCCCAAACTGTCTGCCTGCCACCTCCCCCTCAGCTGTAGGGCGGCTGAGTGGGAGGGGGTAGGCAGACTCCTCGGAGGCACCGCCAGAGCGTCCTGCCCCGGCTCATCCCGCCCCCGTGGCCGGCTGGCACCACCCACCGCCCCAGGCGTCGGATCGGCTTGCTCTGCCGCTGCTCCCCACTTCCCACCCCCGGTCTCATTATTTTTGTGGCTCCCCCGCAAAGAATCCTGGGATGTGTAGTTTGTTAAGGATGCTGAGAGCTGTTCATAGAACCCCCATTATTCCCATTACAGTACAGTACCCAGAGTGGTTCAGTGGCCAATCCCTTTCCCCAGGGAAATTCTGGGAATTGTTGCTCTGTGTGGAGAATAGGGTTCTCCTACCAACTCTCAGTATTCGCTTGATGCAATGGGGCCTAACTTCACAGCAAACTTCCCTGCTGGCATCATCTAACCTCCGGAAGGGGTGTGGCTCAGTGAAGGAGCAGGTGCTCCTCCACGAAAAAGCTCCCAGTTTCAATCCCTGGAATCTCCAGGTACGGTTGGGAATGTCTGAAATCCTGAGAGAGCCGCTACCAGTCTGTGTGTCAGGAGTCCAAGTTCCCAGCTTGATAACACAGTAAGCGTAGATAATTAAAAAGGAGGATTTGTTGCAAAAACAAACAGATAGCTCCGGACGGCTCTAACAAAGCCTCTGACATCATTACTCAAGATGACCCTTCTGAAGACTCCTTCCGGCGTTGACAGAAGAAATTGAACTTATGACCCTTACGCCTCTTGTTATGCTTCCTATCTATCAGCCCTCCCATTCACCGACTCCTCGGACTTAGTGGGTCAGCCCCAACCTCTTCCTGCTCTGAGAGGCTGTTATTCGCTTCTGTGTGTGCTTCTGGTGAGCTTTGGCTGTGTTCGAGCCTGCTCTGAGCTACAGCCTTATCAGCCAGCCCATCAAGGTCAGGTGGAGCCGCAGTCTGCAGCTGCCGGCTTTCCCCTGTCTGACTAACATCAAGGCCTCCCTGTTCCGAGAGGCTGCTTTCTGTAGTTGGCTGCAAATCTTCCCTTGGAGCTGGCTCATTCCTGACACTGTGTGAGCAGAGCAGAGCTGGATGCTTTCCTATCTTCCTCCCTTCAAAACCTTGTGCAAACAAATCAGGACGAGTGCCCAAGAAACAGGCAATCTGAAAGTGGTCACTATAATTTTAGTTATTTATTGCATTTATATCCCACCATTTTCCTCCCACAAAGGAGCTCAGGGTGGCGTACATTGGTTCTCCTTTAATCCCCTTGTGAGGTTGAGAGACAGTGACTGGCCCAAGGTCACCCAGTCATGGCCGAGTGAGGATTCGAACCCTGGTCCCCTAGCCCAACACTTTAACCATTACACCACACAGGCTCTCCAATGCATTTCACGTCCCGAAATTTCATGTCTTGCCAACACCACCACCAAGAGCATCCTCCCAATTTTATGGAATATGAGCGCTCTGGATATCTGAATATATTACAGATGCTAATGTCTTCCAAATCAGGGTCCATTCTGGGGCGTCCTAGACTGGCAATCTTTTCATCCTTTGCTCTAAATCCCACTGCAGTAAAACTGTTTTGTGACAATAAACCCAGGGAGAATAACAGGAAGGAAAGGAATATTTTTCTGCTCTATTCATGCACTTTTTGTGACTCTCTCTCTCTCTCCGCTCCCCACCCCACCCCCAAAAGAAAATCCACCGTGTTTAGAATGAAAATAAAATTCGCACTTTGTATTCAGGCTTGCCTGTGGGCAAAGCAAATCTTTAAAGCCTGGCACTTAGACATAAGCATCCTGCAAAACTGGAGCATGCTGGTTTTAAATGAGCACTGGTGAGCTAGTGTTTTATCCAGCGACTGCCTTGGAAATGTGAGTCCCGAGAGCTTTTTCGGGATGGATCTGCATTCCTAAAGTAGCTCACTATCTGTTGGAAGAGATGGTCTCCCGTCAAAAAAATTAAAATAAAAATAAAAATTGGAAGATTAAATTCCTGCTTGGCTCACTATGCAGATGTCACAGTTTCAAGAGCAAATTTCCAGGCTGAGTTGGGATGGCACTGCTATCTTACTGCTATTTGAGGTATATAACCAGAATATTCTGCCTTAGGCCACATCTGCGCCATACATTTGAATCAGTTTCATACGATTTCAAGCAGCTACGGGAGCCGGTTTGTTAAGGGCAATGGAAGTTTGTTAGGAGACCCCTGTTTGCCTCACAGAAAGACAACTTCCAAAGTGGTTCAACAATCAATCCCTCTTCCCTGAAGACTCTGAAAACTGCAGGCCCTCCAAGTGTCCCCAATTTCCAGGGACAGTCCCAGATTTACAGAAGCCATCCTGGTTTCTGATTCAATCCCGGAATGTCCCGCTTTTCCTTAGGACGTCCTGATTTTCATTGGAGAAGCGTTGGAGGGTATGGAGTCATGTGACCCCCCCGATCCAAGGAAGTAAGTAACCATACAAACTTTAGAAGACATGTGAAAGTAGCCCTGTATAGGGAAGTTTTTAATATTTAATGTTTTATTATGTTTTTATATATGTTGGAAGCTGCCCAGAGTGGCTTGGGCAACCTAGCTAGATGGGTGGGGTACAAATAATAATAATAATAATAATAATAATAATAATAATAATAATAATAATAATAATAGAAGAGGGGTCGGCAAATTAAGGCCCAGGAGCCGGATCAGGCCCAATTGCCTTCAGGATCCGGCCTGCAGACTGTCCGTGGATCGGCATGCGGATTCTGTTCGTTGGGGCTGTGCCATTTCCCCCCCTGCGCCATTCCATTCCCCCCCACACACGCCGTGGTAGCGCCTCCTCCCTCCCTCCTCCTGGCTTCTCCCCGCCCTGCCTAGAGGAGGAAGGGGGCTGGGCTGAGCTGGCTGAGCACCATTTTAAACAGCCCCTCTCTGGAGCCAGCCCTTTTGCATCGCTCATCTTCCCTCCTCTGCCGCCGCCCTGGTGCTCCTGTGGGCCAGAGAGTGGAGCGGATGAACTCGCTCTGCCTACCCACGAGAAGCAGTGGCAGTGGCAGCCCCAGGGAAGGTAAGCGCAGCGGCTGGGGCTGGGGAGGAGGACTACTTGCCCCCCTCGCCTCTTCTTCCAGCCCCCCCCCCCCGGTGCCACTGCTCTTGCCAGCCACAAAGTCTGAGGGACAGTGGACCGGCCCGCGGCTAAATTTTTTTGCCGACCCTGGGAATAGAATATCCAGCCTCAATGAACGGGCCTGTCGTGGGGGCACCTAGTTGTGCCCCCTCATAAATTTGCACCCAGGGCCATCCCCCCCCCCGATTATGCTACTGCCTTGACATGACCACATAACTTTCTCAAGACTTGCTGTTCTTGAGAGATTCCTTTCGGCAAAGCAGCTCCCTCTCCCTTCCTCTTTAGTTGTCTCTTATTTGAAGGACAAATATATATTTTTAGCTGCCCAGAGAACTTTATTATGGCACAAGATGGGTTTGGGGACAGGGGAATCATCTCTCATACCAGAGCGGATTAGATTTAAACTCCACAACATGTTCTCCGCTTGCAAGGCTCAACTGGCTTCTTACCCAGGAAGTTGGAGAGGAGTCACTTCAACGAGATTCATTTGGGTATCCAAAATAGGAGCCAAGTCCAGTTATTTGAATCGCAGGACGTGTTAATTAATGAACTGTTGCCACTCAAGAGTCTGTTCATGGCTGAGTTTGGATTGTGACGTGGAAAAGATCTTTACACAGGGTTTGGTTTGTTCGTTTTGAACAGAACAGTGAGGGAGTTTGGGAGTGGTGAGAAATTTGATTCCGTTCATGTTTAGAGGTGAATCTACCCTGTTCACGCTTTTTAAAACAATATATGAAACGAAACGCAGCTATTCTTCAAAATTCACACTTCTAACAAAACATTGCAATTTAGGCTGAGAAAAGTGTGCATAAATACGCCAGAAATGCAAAGCGTAGATTGGCCAACAGTTGCACAATGGGTAAACGTGTCTGGCTGTTAACCACAAGGTTGGTGGTTCGAGCCCACACAGGGACAGCTGTGAGCAGAGTCCAGCATTGAAAGCAATTGGATTAGATAACCCCTGGGTCGCTTCCTAATCTGCAATTTTATGATTCTATGTAAAATGCATAAGTTAGGAAGAATAGTAAACCTACTGACCGACAAACATATCTACATGCTTCTAGCTACCATCCCAAACATGCCAAACAATCCATTGTATATAGCCAGGCCCTATGTTACAGCCGCATCTGTTCCAACTCTACAGACAGAGACTCTCACCTAAGAGATCTACAGCAAACCTTTTTAGAACTAAAATACCCACCGGATTAGGTTAAACAACAGATCAACAGAGCCAGACTGATACCCAGAGAGAACTTGCTGCAAGACAGACCCAAAAAAGAAAATAGCAGAACACCACTAGTAATCACATACAGCTCCCAAGTTAAAACAGTACAACGCATCATCAGAGATCTACAACCTCTCCTAGACAATGACAGTTCTCTTTCTCAAGCTCTGGGAGGAAGACCTTTCGTCGCCTACAGACAGCCACCCAATCTTAAACAACTCCTCACCCACAATAATACTACAACCAGACTTAACACAGACACTGGCACCAGAGCCTGCAATAAACCCAGATGCCAACTTTGCTGCCACATACACCCGGACAACACCATTACTGGCCCCAACAACATCAAACATACCATCTCAGGACTATTTAATTGCTCATCGTCTAACATTGTGTATGCCATCAAATGCCAACAGTGCCCTTCAGCTCTCTATATTGGACAAACAGGCCAAACCCTACGCCAGTGATGGCTAACCTTGACACTCCAGCTGTTTTGGGACTACAACTCCCATCATCCCTGACCACTGATCCTGTTAGCTAGGGATGATGGGAGTTGTAGTTCCAAAACATCTGGAGTGTCAAGGTTAGCCATCACTGCCCTACGCCAAAGGATAAATGGACATAAATCTGACATCAGGAATCACAAGACAGAGAAACCAGTAGGAGAACACTTCAGTCTCCCAGGACACTCTATACAAGATCTCAAAGTAGCTGTCTTATTGCAAAGGAATTTCAGAAATAGACTGGAAAGAGAAGTTGCTGAATTGCAACTCATTACCAGTTTTAAAACCATGGAGAGACCTGGTCTGAATAAAGACATTGGGTTCTTATCTCATTACTAGTGAATTGAAGCCCGTTGAGATAACGGGCGCTAGCCCGGCAGCACACACGCGCGCCTTGCGGGGCGGGGGGCACAGCCGCGGCTGCGCTCCTGCCGCCGCGGAGGGAGGAGGCTGAGCGCGGGGAAACCGGGCGCTAGCTGCTTTCCCCGGCGACATGTTGTAGCAAGCCGGGGCCCTTCGCTCCCTCTGCCCCTGCGGTCTGTAGTTCCGGAGGGCGGCGGCAGCATCCGCGGCAAAGCGGGGGCGGGCGAGAGCTGCGCGCCCGTCCCGGCAGCCTCCACCCCGCCCCGCACGCCCCGCCTTCAGCGCCGGAGCGCCGCGCCTGGGCTGCCGAGCCGGGGGGAGGAGGAGGAGGCGGAGGCGGCGAAGGACACAGGAGGCCGGCGGGCGAGAGCTGCGCACCCATCCCGGCAACCTGCACCCCACTCCGCACGCCCCGCCTTCAGCGCCGGAGCGCCGCGCCTCGGCTGCCGAGCCGGGGGGAGGCGGAGGCGGCGAAGGACGCAGGAGGCCGGCGGGCGAGATCAGCGCGCCCGTGGGCGGCAGGCAAGCAAAGGCGCCGGCTTCCCCCGCGCTTTGGAAGGAGTAAAGGCGGCGGCGGGAGCCTCCTGCGCTCCTCGGCGGCGGCGGCCGGAGGAGGAGGCTCCATGCAAGACGGCGGCGCTGCCCCAAGTGACACCGCGCGTGCGCCGCCGCTGACTTCCGGCCTGCGTCCCTGTTTGGGGGGGGGCAGTAGAGCTGTCCAATCCCTGCGTCCCTGTGTGTCATGCGCAGTAGCTACTTCCGTGACACACAGAAAGTGGACGCAGGGACACAGCAAGATTATTATATAGGATACATGACAAAGCTTTTTTAACCTTCTCACCCCTTGCTTTTTCCTGTAAGACTAATTGCAGTCGTTAACAGTCGTCAACAGGTTTACCACAGCTATCAGCCTATCACCCATTCCCACCACCCTTCTGAGTAATACCCCTCCCCACCCTCTCACTATATATAAGGGTCTGGTGACTTCTGTTTCAGTGTATCTGAAGAAGTGTGCATGCACACGAAAGCTCATACCAAGAACAAACTTAGTTGGTCTCTAAGGTGCTACTGGAAGGAATTTTTTTATTTTTTATTTTGTTTTGACTATGGCAGACCAACACGGCTACTTACCTGTAACTTCAAGAATAAAGAAGAAGAAGAAGAAGAAGAAGAGTTTGGATTTGATATCCCGCTTTATCACTACCCGAAGGAGTCTCATAGCGGCTAACATTCTCCTTTCCCTTCCTCCCCCACAACAAACACCTCACAGAGAGGCTGAGAGACTTCAGAGAAGTGTGACTAGCCCAAGGTCACCCAGCAGCTGCATGTGGAGGAGCGGAGACGCGAACCCGGTTCCCCAGATTACGAGTCTACCGCTCTTAACCACTACACCACATGCCGAGGGCCTTCTGGCGGTCCCCTCACTGCGAGAAGTGAGGTTACAGGGAACCAGGCAGAGGGCTTACCTTTATGAGTTGTTTAAAACAAGGGGATTTGGGGTAGAGCACCTTGTCATTGCAAAAATGAAAAACCCTACTTATTAAGAATCACCTACTCCTTTGCATTATCTCATCATCCCCAGATCTCAGTAGATAATATTAAGTGATGGATTTTTAGTATATGTTTTGATAAAACTTACCTCACCCACAGGTGGAGGCAGTTTTTTCTCAGCATTGCTTGTTAAATGTTTTCATCTGCACTCTGTTTATGTTCTGGAGCCAGTACACACAACGCTGGTCTCCCAAGTTAGAGTTCAGTGACATGGCCATAGACTGAATGACTCTTTGTATGCCATTCACTTGGCCAAATGCCTATCTTGTCAAAGGCATGAGAGTTATGGCTTATCCAAGTCTAGAATCTCCAGGGACAGTGTAAAACCAGTGTAAAAGAGATGGAGTTAAGATAAGAGAGAGATATCAGGGAGAACATTGGCTGGTTGGGGATTTTTGGAATTCCAGAAATTCCAATGGTGGGACACAGCTAGCTCAACATGTTCCCAACCTCAAATCTAAGCATTTGGATGTCTGGGGAAATCAAAAATTCCCAACTTTCCTTTTTTCAAAAAACAGAGAAAGAAAGTTTCCAGCATTTTTAAACAATTTTTAATTGGTTTCCTTCATTTGTAGAACCTGAGATATGCGGAAAATGTACAGACACTATTATTCTAAATTTTTGTGAGACATTGGCCTACTTTCCCCCCTGCCCAGCCCAGTGTTTTGCCTGGAAAAATCTCTGTGGAAGCCCATACCTAGGGAAAAACCCTCAAAGCAGAAAATTATTTATAACCTTAAGTACAGAAATGCTACTCTTTGTCAACATCTAGAGTGTAAGTAAGTTGGAGAGAAAGGTGGGGGGTGGGGATAATTGATTTTCCGTGTTTTGCTTCTTACTACGCTCTAGGTTTGTGAAATTACAATCATTCCCCTAAATGTACCAATCATGAATTCAGTTCCCTGCATGCCAACACTTAAAGCTAAAATGGCATGGCCCATGTAAAAGAAGGAGGCTTCAGGAAGGATGAACGCAGTGGGAGGTTCGCTGCACTACAGAAAAACTTTGGGGCGGGAGAAGGGGGGCAAACAACTCAGTGAGCATTGAGCAAGGCTTGGTGGCTGCAGAATCCTGAGTGCTGGACAGGGAATAAAAATGGGAAACTGGATGCACAAACATCAGGATTTGATCTGAATAAGGATGAAGATATGAACAGAGGCGTAGCAAGCCCAGGTGGTACCCGGGGGCGGAATTTTTTTTGTCACCCCCCACCACTTTAATTTTAAAAAAAATTAAAAAAATTAAAAGGTGTCACCCCCCTCTGATGGTGCCACTTTGCGAGGTGTGGGGGTTTTGTGTGTGTGTGTGTGTGTGTGTGTGTGTGTGTGTGTGTGTGTGTGTGTGTGTGTGTGTCTATTATCTATTTTTTTTCAATAAAGTTAAAATAATAAAAAATAATAAAAAATGATAAAAATTATTTTAAAAAAATTAAAAATTAAAAAGTGTCACCCCCCTCTGATGGTGCCACTTTGTGAGGTGTGGGGGGTTGTGTGTGTGTCTATTATCTCTTTTTTTCAATGAAGTTTAAAATTTTTTTTAAAAAAAGTTTAAAAAAATTTTTTTTAAGTGTCACCCCCCTCTGGGGTGGAACCCAGGGCGGCCCGCCCCCTGCCCCCCCCGTTGCTACGCCCCTGGATATGAAGGACATCAAGCTGCAGAGCAAGAAAAGAGAGTGCCTCACCGTTTCCATTGACTGTTGGAGCTGGACTGCTGTGAGGGTTGGGGTGGGCTGAAAAGGACATATTTGAATTTGATTTTCTTTCCGGCTTAAAGGACTATGATGTTTGGATAAGGTTACTGGCATAAATGATTATATGTTAAAAATTAGGTGTTAAGTAGGGGGAAATTTAGCTAAATATTCCGAGACCAGAGGGAGGTAAGGGTGTAAAAAGTACAAAATTAGGAGTTTGAAATTAGGTCAAAGTAAGGGAATTGGATAAGATTAGAGGGAAAGAGCAGAAGTACCAAGATGCTGAGGTTTGGAAAAAGGAGTGTTTTAAGTAAAATGATTCTTGTATTTTATGATGTTTTAAAATTTAGGAGTATGAAAACTGTTAGAGAGGAATGATAATGAATTCAACAGAGGGGGACTTGAGGAAGTCAACCGAAATATGAAATTGAGGAAAGAAGGAATACCTGGGCCCACAGAATTGAGCCAGGCCTAAGCAATGATAATAAATAATGTTAGTAAGGTTTAATGTACGATGATTGTGACTACCCTTGTGAGAGAAGGGGATGAATGTTGCTTCCCACAGTGAGAGGGGGGAAGTATGAAAATTTAACTGTTATGGTATGTGCTTAAAATTGTAAAACCAATTAAAAAAAAATGGGGGGGGGAAGAAAAATGGGAAACTGGAGGAAGGGGGTTGGAATGGAGTAGTCCAGAAACGGGCATGGCTGGCTTGGTGACACCCTGAGCAGGGGTACTCCACATTGCAACGTTTTGTTGCAGGTCTCACCCTTATTTATTTTTGGTTGAAGTATGGGCAGGATTCAGCTGTCATAGCCTTTGGCTTTTCCATCCATTGTAAAAGACAAGCACAGCTGGAAAGGTTTGTTTTCTTGCTGGTACCTGAGCACAGCTTATTTTTATGCTAAGGAGGGGAAGAGAGAGAGAGAATAACCCTTCTGTGTTGTATGTTCAGATTCCCCGAGGGACTCTCGAGAGCTGGATCTTTAGTCCAGAGATAAAGTGGAGGAGAGATCCCAGGGGAATAGCCCAGGGATATTGGAGACACATTGTCAAATTAGAGCTGGTTAAATCAACACAAGTTCTTAGGTGGACATTTCTCCTAAGCATCTGCTAGGGGCAGAAAGGAAATATCAGCGGTGTGTGTGTGCAATGGGTTGTCAATTGTGGAATAATAGACCAGGAAAACGGGAAAACCCTACTCACTTTCAACCCTCTAGATCAGGCATCCCCAAACTTCGGCCCTCCAGATGTTTTGGACTACAATTCCCATCATCCCTGACCACTGGTCCTGTTAGCTAGGGATCATGGGAGTTGTAGACCAAAAACATCTGGAGGGCCGCAGTTTGGGGATGCCTGCTCTAGATGTTGCTTGGCAACAGCTCCCATCAGTTCCAGCAAACATAGTCAATGGCCAGGGACGGTGGGAGTTGTAGTTCAGCAACTTCTGGGGATCTTCAGATTCCCCACACCTGTCCTACTTGCATACGTAGCATTTTACACTGAAATACGCCCTCCCAGCAGAGGTCAAAGAGATAAACAACTATCTGACATTCAGAAAATACCTCAAGGCAGCCCTGTTTAGGGAAGTTTTTAACCTGTGATATTTTAATGTATTTTAATATGTGTTGGAGGCCGCCCAGAGTGGCTGGGGGGACCCGGCCAGATGGGCGGGGTACAAATAATAATTTATTTATTTATTTTTATTTATTTATTTATTTATTTATTTATTTATTTGAAGGAAGGAAGGAAGGAAAGGCCCAGGCGATATTTCTCAAAGCTGCTCTGAGAGAAGCACAGGGGCTGCGTTCAGCCATGCATTAACCCCTCATAAGAATGTGGAAATCAGCACCATCTAACCAAGTCGGCGAAGAGGGCTTTTACACCATTTTAACAATCTGAAGCGTCTCCGCTAATGGAAGAGCAGTGCAACTGGTGCTGAACTGTTTCTGATGGACTGGAATGATGGATGCAGCCGACCTGCTGAACTCATTCCCCACAAAACCCAGAGGGCTGCAAGAGGTCATAGGTCCCTCTCCAGGAATGGCAGCACAGAGGAGAGAAAGCAACGGGGGGGGGGATGTGAAGGAGGGGCAGAGTGTCACCTTTTGGAAAGCTGCTTCTGAAAAGGAAGGGTAGGTTTTTTTAATAATAAAAAAAGATGATGAAAATAATAATCAAGGAGGAGGTGGAAATAACCTGATGCTCCTCTTTCCTTCTCCATTACTGGAAGGCTAATGCCTCGTGCGTTTTTGCCACACAAACCGCCCCCGAGGATCAGAAAGAGCAGTTTGTCATTTTGACAAGAAATATGTCTCTCGGGGCTCCTTCAGCACCTCGGCTCACTTAAGAGTTTGTTTTTCCCTCCTTGTGCTCCCGCTAGACAGACAGGGTGCAAAAGGAATAAGCTGAAACGCTCCATCACAAAGAAGCATCAAAGCAAAGTATGTATGCATTTATCTCGGGGGATAAGAACATAAGCAGAGCCTGCTGGATCAGGCCAACGGCCCATCGAGTCCAGAATCCTGTTCTCACAGCGGCCAACCAGATTCCTACGGGAAGCGTGCAAACGGGAGCCGAACCCGAGAACTTAGCACCACTTCTGTTACCAAAGGTAATACCAAACAAGGAAATAAAAAAAGAAACATACTTACTCTACTCTACTCTACTTGGCCAACTCCCAAGAGACTGCGATCTACTCACAGAGTTAAAAACTGGCAGTGATCTACCCCCTTTTGTGGGGGGGGGTATACTTAGGGGGCAAGTCAATGATGAGCTGCAACAGGATGTGCAGCTTAGGGGGCAGTGGATCTCTGGCTCAGCAAGAATTAAGTCCCCAAACCCAGCTTAGCTGGAGCTACCATACTGCAACATGCTCAGCAAGCTGTCTCAGCTGGGGTTAGCGTAAGTCCCCCGAAAGGGTGATTTTGGAGGCATGGTGAGAGCAGACTTAGTCAGTTCAGCTCGAACACATGACCTGGCAACCCAGCATAGAAGACTGTTTTACAGGATCGTTTCCCCTCTGTTGGGGTTAGGTAAAGCTGCACCCCACTGCTTGACAGGGTTTGGCTCTGATGTCACCAGTTTAATTTACGCAGGCCTGCTTTAGGGCAGTTTCTTGGCATAGGATTGCTCCCTTGGTCTAGGTCAAAAGGTAAAGGACCCCTGGATAGTTAAGTCCAGTCAAAGGCGACTAGGGGGTTGTGGTGCTCATCTCACTTTCAGGCCGAGGGAGCCAGCGTTTGTCCACAGACAGCTTTCCGGGTCATGTGGCCAGCAGGACTAAACCGCTTCTGGTGCAATGGGACACCGTGACGGAAACCAGAGCACACAGAAATGCCGTTTACCTTCCCGTTGCAGTGGTACCTATTGATCTACTTGCACTGGTGTGCTTTCGAACTGCTAGGTTGGCAGGAGCTGGGACAGAACAATTGGAGCTCACTCCTTCGCGGTGATTCGAACCACCAACCTTCTGATCGGCAAGCCCAAGAGGCTCAGAGGTTTAGACCACAGCGCCACCCTTTTACCTTCCCTTGGTCTATGCAAGGTTAAGGATCTAACCAAGGACAGCCCCTATCACAGAAGTTTGTTGCGTTATTGCCTTCCTGGAACAGGTATCTCATAAGCTAGAAATATCTAAAGGACAGAGCTCTAATGATAGATATCTACTTTTTTCCTATATGACATGATTTTATTTCTTATATGAATATGGAGGCACACGGTTGCTCAGCGCCACCAGAATATGCAAACGTCTGGCTCATCTAAGATTTTGCAGAACCTTTATTCTCAATAATGGATGGAACTCGCAGGTGGAGAAGACTTTCATTTTTACATATCTTTGTTATTTCGCAAAGGGAATCTTTGTATGAGTCAATACTTTATTATTCCTTTGGAGCAGAGCCACTCCTTTGTACTTTCATCCTTCCTGGCTGTGACACTCTAAGGTTTACATTTTTTTATCCGTAGTTTTCTCTCTTTTTGTTTTGCTGGCACTTCTTAGCAGAAACAATAAAATATTTTTTTAATTAAAAAAATTAATTGTCTACTTAGAACTTAAACCCCTCCTTTGGCAGCAGCTGTGGGGGCAGGATACAGACATAAAACAACTGCTACCTTGCCCCCTAAATCTATAAGGTGAATTAAGGAGCTATGCTGATGATAATTTAGAATGCAACCTTGATCCAGGAAGAAAAACAAGATTCCCCCTTTTTCTTTTACTTCCTTTCCTGCATTAATGACATAAGATTCAAAGTGCAGTGCTCAGCATTGCTGGAGCAAATGCCCCCAGTCTCTCTGGATCAACAGAATCTTTGCAAATAAAAACACACCTCGCATTTGAGACGCAGCCCTCCTTACCTGCCGCTCGTGGCATTCCAGAAACACCTCAAAGAGCTTTCGCTTTCCCCAAAGCAGCTTCGGAACATATGAGCAAAAGACGCCACAAGGGACTGGTTGGGATTACGAAATGCCGGTGACTGCTACAGTCTCCTAACAGGGAATTTTCCCCTACCTTTCTCCACCTGCTGCTGACATCATGCCTGCCAACAGACATGTGTAACAAAAAACAAACAAGCAAACAAAAAACCTACCAAATGAATCATTTGCAAATTCTTTCCTTTGTCAGTCATGTTTCACACTTTGCCCTGTCTAGTCTAGAAATCAAAGCCGATGTGAGGGTGGCTCTATGATCCAGCATCCACCCTCTTGCAGATTTTGAAACCCACATTCTGAGACCTCCAGAATGCGGGGTAATAATAATAATAATAATAATAATAAGACTGAGGGATATTGCTAGGCAAGAGGACATTGCTCTTGTGAAATCTAGGATGTATTTGGGGGAACAGATATCTCAGATTTCACCAGCCCCTTATCTGGCGGAAATCCACTATGTGGAATACCGTAGGCTCCTTACAGCTGCTAGGTTAAACGTTCTGGAACCGGCGGTTTTGTGGGGAAGGTTCAGGGGAGTCCCATACGCCCAGAGACTTTGCCCCTGTGCTCTGGGAGTGGTTGAGTCAACTGAACACATTCTTTTGATCTGCCCATTCTATGAAGATCTTAGACAAAAACTTATAGCTCCACTCCTATGCCAACATAGCCCAGTAGACAGAGAAAGACTGGTTTTGTATTTGCTGAACAAGTTCACTGGATCAACAACCTTCTCGGTGGCCAAATTTCTTTTTTTGGCCTTTAAGCGTCGTAAGGCTAAAATTGATTGTATTGACACGGGTCTAAATGTATAATATACTTTTCGCTGTTTCTAAGTGTCACGCTTTTCCAGATGTTTAGATGTTTTAACTTTTGTATGGATAATATGTGCTTTCTGACTGACGGTCGAATAAATTTTTATTGATATATTGATGATGATGATGATGATAATAATAATAATAATAATAATAATAAAAAATTAATTAATAATAATAAATTTATTATTTATACCCTGCCCATCTGGCTGGGTTTCCCCAGCCACTCTGGATGGCTCCCAACGGAATATTAAAAATAGAATCCAACATTAAAAACTTCCCTAAACAGGGCTGCCTTCAGATGTCTTCTAAATGTCAGGTAGCTGTTCATTTCCTTGACATCTGATGGGAGGGCGTTCCACAGGGAGGGTGCCACTACCAAGAAGGACCTCTGCCTGGTTCCCTGTAACCTCACTACTTGCGACGAGGGAACCGCCAGAAGGCCCTCGGAGGTGGACCTCAGTGTCCAGGCAGAATGATGAGGGTGGAGACGTTCCTTCAGGTATACTGGGCCGAGGCCATTTAGGGCTTTAAAGGTCAGCACCAACACTTTGAATGGTGCTTGGAAATGTACCAGGAGCCAATGTACGTTTCCCCCCTGCACAGTTCCTCCAGCTCAAATCGCCCCTCCACCACAGCTGCTTTCAGCAGCAGAGAGGAAAAAACTAAGAGACACAATACAGAGTCCTGGGTGTTGTTTTTCCTCCTCTCCTCTTAAACCGGGGAGATGGAGCAGGGTTGGGTAGATTTGATACCCAAGCCACTAGATCTAAATCCCCTGATCTAAATCTCTTCCCAACTGCCTTTTTGCTTTCAGCCAAACAGCACAGATCCCTTGCTTCGTGTGCAGTTTAGCCCTGAGTAGCTCGTTCTGAACTTCATTGCTTCTGCAGCGCTCAAGTTACATTTTGGCCCCGGATAACAAGAGTTTGACAGATAAGGTTAAGAACAGGCCCGTGCTTGTGCCTAAGGAACCAATCTAAATTCTCGTCTCCAAGAGCTGCGCTGGGTCACTCAATAGGTTCTTTCAGTATTAAACTGGACAGTAAAAGATAACAGCAAAAAGCCTCCCTAGAAAAGGAGGAAATTAGGAGCTGGGAGTCAAGAAATCCATCACCAAATGTTCACTCAGGTTGCTAGAGTGGAAATCATGCCCCTCTCAATTGGATCAGTGTTTGTTTCATCCGTGTGTGTGAGAGAGAGAGAGAGAAAGAGAGAGAGAGAGAGAGTTGTAAGCCAGACCAAGGCAAGAATGTTTTTCATTCGAGAAGAAACTAAAGTCCTATCAAGGAGGTGCTGCAGAGGCGCTCTACAGGAATTTTAAAATCCTTACAGCTTGGAGTGAGAAACCTCAGAGCTGGAGTGGGGTGGGGAGATCACAGATGTGGCCCCCAGGTCTCTCTACCTGGCCCTTGAAATTATCCCTAGGCCACACCCCAAGTGCCCCCCTCCTGGCCTGGAATGTGTCCTTAACTGTGATCATGCCCCTTGCTTGCCTGGAAGGAGGGCAGAGACGGGTGTGTTGAAGCTAGATGACTCCGCAAAGAGAGCCAGTGTGGTGTAGTGGTTAAGAGCGGTAGACTCGTAATCTGGTGAACCGCATTCGCTTCCCCACTCCTCCACATGCAGCTGCTGGGTGACCTTTAGCCAGTGCTATTTTTCTAGAGAAAGAGGTGATGGAACTCACCTTCTGTTACATATACAGTGGTACCTCGGGTTACAGACGCTTCAGGTTACAGAATCCGCTAACCCAGAAATAGTCCCTCGGGTTAAGAACTTTGCTTCAGGATGAGAACAGAAATCGCGCCGCCGCGGCACGGCACTGGCAGGTCCCATTAGCTAAAGTGGTACCTCAGGTTAGGAATGGTTTCAGGTTAAGAACGGACCTCCAGAACGAATTAAGTTCTTAACCCGAGGTACCACAGTATTCAACACACACAAAAGTGACGATTTGTTGTTGACAAAGGACAGCTGGACATATAAAGGGCCCCATTACCTTCAGTATCTTAGGGCCTCATCAAACCTAAATCCTTAGTCTGCATGCAAAGCTGATGTTCTACCACTGAGCTCCATCTGGTTCCCTGAGGCTAGACTTGTCTGAACAGGAGCTTCAACATAAACAAGCTTGGCCTTCTCTGAGATGTTTCCCCTCACCCTCCTTTGCCGCTTCTGTAAACTTCCTTCACCGAGCATGTAGGTTAGCACCACAGCGTGTTATCTGGGGCTTGAATTCTTTCACTAAGGGCTGTGGCCTTTCACCTTTACTTTCAAAAAGGGGCCGGTTATCAAAGCAGAACAGCAGTCAAGTCCAGATATGCAGCCCCTTAAGTTGGGGTGAATCATCAACAGGTTGGGACAGAACAAGGAAGAGAAAACAAGCAGTGGGTTGTCGCCCCCACCCCCCACCCCAAGTGAAACAAAATTGCATAGATAGGAGTTGGATGGGATTACGAAAGTCAGGATGGGGGGGGGATGCAAAGGAGAAGAAGAAGAAGAGTTTGGATTTGATATCCTATTTTATCACTACCTGAAGGACTCTCAAAGCAGCTAACATTCTCCTTTCCCTTCCTCCCCCACAACAAACACTCTGTGAGGTGAGTGGGGCTGAGAGACTTCAGAGAAGTGTGACTAGCCCAAGGTCACCCAGCAGCTGCATGTGGAGGAGTGGGGACGCGAACCTGGTTCACCAGATTACGAGTCTACCGCTCTTAACCACTACACCACACTGGCTCTCAGTGAGAAAAGAATAAGTTGAGCATGCATGTGTTTCCTGGTAGGGTTGCCAGAGGCAGACTATGAGACTCAGAGGGCTTTCAGACTGTCGCTGTTTTCAGGTGGGATTCAATCACCTACTGGCAAATTCAGGTGGAACAATTGCAGTTGATCGCAATTTCCTGAACCTTTGCATACACACAAACCCACATAGAGAATTTTTTGCAATGGAAAGTGACTGGAAAATGCAGCGGAAAGTATGGATTTAGGCTTAATTTGACACATCATCTGACCTCCCCACAAACAAGCCAGAAGGAACGCTCCAAAAATAGCCAACGTCATCTAATATCCCTACAAACAAATTAGGGCGAGTGCTCAGTAAACAAGTCAACTTCATCTAATCTCCCCGCAAACAGATTAGGATGAATGCTCAATGGATAGCCAACGTTGTCTGATCTCTTTCCAAGCAAATTTGGACGAATGATGAATAAACAGATTGTTTGGAGGCGTTCTTGGAGAGCACAGAACCCCCCATCTCACACCTATGCTGCCCATAAGGAAATCTGAAAGGGTAATTGGTCATCCTGTTTAAGATTATGAACAAGAACCTTGAAACGGATCCATTGTCAGCCTTATAGAAACAGAGACCTGTTCCTGCTACAACAGGACAAACCTGCTCTCCACAATCTAGCACTGTCATTCTTTATCTGTTATTATCTTTCAAGACACGTCATACCTCATGGGCATATTTAATTTGTACACATACTCTCTCTCTCTCGATCCATAATATTTTGCAGAGTGCTGCAGTTTGTCCAAGTGCGTTAAACCTGCTTGGTCTGTTGGCTGCAGGAAAAGGCCCCTTTTTGCTGACTTTATGAAATCATTTCAACAGCTATCGTTGGGTAACTAATAATTTCCACAGCTAAGGTGCTCCTGGATGTAGGGATATAATAAACCTGTAAATGCAGCTTAGCAAACATTTTAGTGCACAGTATGCATGCAGATTTCACAGAGAAAGAGTGGTAGCTAGACTCCATTGAAATCAACAGATTAAGTCCGTTGGATATCGTCACTGAATTATATCCATTGGTTATCGCACACAGATCTCACGCAAAAGAAAATGGTATCTTTACAATGTGAGTATACTATATTGGGTTGTAGCCACCTGATTTCTACACATCGAGTAGACCCACTGGAATTACTGGATCTAAGTTAAGCACACTCATTAATGCCAGTGGGTCTACTCTACTGGATACAACCCAGGATTATTATTTTTCCAGAATGTTTTAATTGTAGCCCATTTCCCCACCCACCCACCGTGCATCCTTCTTTTGAGAACCCTTTGTTGAAAAACAGCATAAGAAACATTCTAAATACATAAATGCTTGTAAATATCTTTTCAGTTAAACAGGAGATCTTACAGTAACAAAAGACGCACGGATGCATGCAATGTGTCAGAACTGTCTGGGAAACAATAACAGTAATAACTGTTAAATATTTATATATTGCCATTTCCCTGATGGCTCAAAACGTGTCAACATTCAGTAATTTTTTTACAAAGCACACCAGAATGAAAAACTCATATTGCTGACTTCCGGTCGGGAAGAGGAGCCGAGCGGAGACGGGACTCAGCCCTCTGGGGAGAGTTCGGTTTTCTGAGGAAAATAGGGGTGTTTGTTTGGGCGCCACAACCCCCTAAAAGCCCCGAGAGGATTGTCTTGGGGACGGTCTTCCCAGCTGTGCCGAGGAGCGGTCTCTCCGTCTCCTGGAAGCTCCCTTTCGGGGAGCGGGAGGGAGACGAGATTGAGGCGCCGGCACGGGACGCCATCAGCTATCCTCAGGAAACGCAGCCTCGAGTCTCCACGGCTCTCCTGCCGATTCTCACAAAGGAAAACCCCGAATTTGGAAAAGGTTGGTGGAAAACTCTTTAAAATTATCAAAAATTCGGAGAACAGCAGGGTGTAAAAAAGGAGGTCAGCCCTGACTGTGACTGAGAGAAGATATACGATTGTAACGCAATTACCTGATAGGAACGTTTGGACTTGAACCTACAACGGTTTTTTATTGCTAATTGAGGGGTTTGTTAACCCAATAAACGGAATTCAGAGTGGATGTGACTGTGTGAGTGGAGTTTTTATGATTTTAAGGAACTTAGTCTTGTGACGAACAATGGAGACCCGCTGGGGAAGGAGGTCTTCCTTTACTTTCGTTTTCATTTAAACTGCGTAGTAGCGAACTAAGGTGACTTTAAACAATTTTAAAAGAGCCAATCCAGCAAACGTGACTTTGGTTTTGGAACAAAAACACTAACAAGTTGGTTGTGAGTTTCAAGATTTTATTTTTGGTTTTTTGACTGCGGAAACGGCGGAATCCATAGTCGCGCTCTACCCTCTCTGCGTCTTTAAAACGGAACGCTTCCCCTTGAACCCTCCCCCCTGCTGGCCCCATCTGGGCGGCGTGGATTAAGCCGAAAGGCTGAAGAATATTCTGTTTTTCTTCCTTAACTCCTTGGTGGCAGTTTGGATTTAGCCAATCAAGTGGCAGAAACCGCGATTTTTCTTTTTGTACTTTGTTTTATTTTCATGGGATTTCTCGCAGTCTTCTACCCCTGGAACTGTGGCTCGACCCTGGGTGGACTATAAAAGTTGGGGCGGACTGGAGCGGACTATCGATATAGAAGCCCATATTGGATTACAAATTGAACAATTTCCATTGGATTAGCCAGACAAGAGGCAAAAGAAAGAATATAATCCCTGAACAGAATTGATATAATTGATATAAACAAACTGCATGATTTTTTCGATTTGAACATAGACATTGATATTGTTATTGCTATTTTTGAGTTTTGAGGTTTGTGGGAATTTTGATGTGTATTGAGGACTGTTGATATTGTATTGTATTGAGGACTGTTGAAGGTGTATTGGGGAGGGTTCTAAGAGAGAAGTTTGGAGGGCTATAAAGTTGTGGGGTGACCCCCTAGGGGTGGAGAGAATTGTTACATCTGTTGCATCTGCAAAATTGAAATGAGTGGAGCAAATACAAAAATGGAAAAGGATAAGAAAAAAGGAGCGGAAGGAGGAGCAACACCAGGAGATAGTAGGAGAGGATCAAAGCAAGAGGAATCCAAAGAAATAATCAAAATGTTGGCAGAATTGAAGAAAGATATTAAAGATATTAAACAAAGTGAACAAAATATGGAAGAAAAATTGGAAAAAATGGATAAAAAATGGGATCTGACGGCAAAGGAATTGAAGACGCAGATACAGGAGGTGGACAAGAAAGCCCAGAAAAACGAAGAAGGAGTAAAAAGGGTCCAAAAAGAAGTCAAGGAGTTGAAGAAAGAAGACGAAAAACTCAATATAGCAGTGACAGAAGTCAACAGAGCACAGGAAGAAATGTGGGATTCAATTGCGATGCAAGAGCTGAGACAAAGGGAGACAAATCTGAGATTGAGGGCGATACCGGAGACGCCGGGGGAGAAGATTGGGATGAAAATTATAAGCGGACTGGCACAATGGCTTGGAATAGAGGAAGATGAAATGATAAAAAATGTGGTGAATGTCTTCAGAATTAAGACAAAGAATAAAAAAGGGAAGAAATTCCCAGGAGATTGTCTGATCATATTTAAAGATAAAATCATGAGAGACACAATTCTGATGAAAAATCGGGAGGAAAAATTGTACATAGAAAATACGATGGTGATAGTATATAAAGACATCCCTCCCAGACTCTTGAAGAAACGTGATGCGTACAAACCATTGACTCAAATGTTGAGGAAAAATAAAGTGGATTTCAAATGGGAATTCCCAGAAGGGGTTTCTTTTTACTACAAGGAGAAAAAACACAAATTGAGATGTAAGGCAGACATCACCAAATTCCTGAGAAAATACAAAGAGTTGGAGAAAGAGGAGGAAGAAGAGGAACAATTAGAGGGAGCATGTGCCGCCCCAGATGGGGCCGGAGGGGAGGAAGAAGAGGAGGAAGATATTGATAATAAAGGACAAGAAGAAGAAGAAGAACAGTAAAGAAGAAAGACAGAGAGAAGAAAAACAAGAACAGAATGGCTTTGAAGACAATGACGTGGAATGTAAATGGTTTAAATGAAAAACAGAAAAGAAACAAGATAGACCATGTGTTGCAGAAGAGAAATTTGGACATTATATGTTTACAGGAAACACATGTCGCACGAAAACATAGAAGAATTCTGATAAAAAAGAAATTAGGAAATGAATTCATATCATCGGACAAGACAAAGAAGAGAGGAGTAGTTCTATACATAAAACAACATCTGGAAGCTAAACAATTGTTTAAAGATGAAGAAGGAAGAATAATCGCAGTCCAAGTCACAACGCAAGGTGAAAAAATAATAGTAGTTGGCATCTATGCACCGAATGAGAACAAATCAGAGTTTTATAAGAAATTGGAAGAAATGCTCTTCGAGCACATGGACCAAAAAATGTTGATTTTGGGAGACATGAATGGAGTGATTTCGTTGGAAATGGACAGAGCGAGGAAAAAAACTGAGTCGAAAGAAGGTAAACTACCGAAATCATTCTTTGATTTGATGCAAAGTTGTAATGTGGTGGATATTTGGAGATTGAGACATCCATTGGATAAACAATTTACACATTATTCGGATCCCAATCAATCAACAGCAAGAATAGACTATGTGATGGTTTCCAGCGAATTGGTACCAAGAGTTGGTAAAATTGAAATTCAACCAAGGACACTGTCGGATCATAATCCGATAGTCTGTGAAATAAAAGGATTAGAAGAAAAAAGTTTCAGATGGAGACTCAATGAAAATTTGTTAGATGATAAAGATCTGGAAGAAAAAGCAAGAAAGGAATTGGTAAACTATTTTCTGCTCAATAGGAATAAAGGAACAAAAGAAAGTATCGTCTGGGATGCGAGTAAAGCAGTAATGCGCGGTTTCTTCATACAACAAAACAGCATAAGGAGAAAGAAGAAAAGAAGAAATCTTGAAGCAGATTATGGAAAATGAGAAGAAATTAGCTCGCAGGCCAAATGACACAACAGCGAACCAAAATATTAAGATGTTGCAAAAGCAATTTGCAATGATCATTAATCAAGAGGTGGAGTGGAAAATTAAGTGGATGAAGCAAAAGAATTTTGAACATGCAAACAAACCAGGAAAATGGTTCGCATGGCAGATTAAGAAAAGAAAGGAACAGAATACAATAAATAAAATCCAGATTGAAGATAAAGAAGTTCAAAAACCATCAGAAATAAGGAAAGAATTTGAGAAATTCTATAGACAATTGTATAGAAATGCTGGAGAAAGGAACGTAGTCAAAATAGAAGAATATTTGACAAAGAAAAAGGTGCAGAAGATCCCAACGGAAATGAAAAGTAAGTTAAATGGTAAAATAGAGAAAGAGGAAATTCTGAAAGCAATTAAGAATATGAAGAGTGGAAAGGCACCAGGACCGGATGGATTTACGGCAAAATATTACAAAAAGTTAAGTGACATACTACTTGATCCCTTAGAAGAAGTGATGAATAATATCTTGGAAAAAGCAGAAATACCGGAAACTTGGAAAGATGCTTACATTACATTAATACCAAAACCGGACTCGGATTTGTTACAGATCAAAAATTATAGACCTATATCATTGCTGAATAATGACTACAAAATTTTTGCCAGCATACTAGCTTGCAGAATGAAGAGAATATTAAAAGAAATAATTCACGAGGACCAGGCAGGCTTTCTTCCTGGCAGACACATAAACAATAATACAAGAAACGTTATAAATGTAATAGAATACTTGTCAGTCAGGAATGAAAAGCAGGCCGCTTTGATCTTCGTGGATGCAGAAAAAGCATTTGACAACATATCATGGGACTTTATGATAAAGAATCTGGAAGCAATGGATGTTGGAGAAAAAATGTTAAGAAGTATAAAAGCAATTTATTCAGAACAAAAAGCAAAAGTAATTGTAAATAATGTGTTGACAGATAATATAAAGATAAATAAGGGAACAAGACAAGGATGTCCACTATTACCATTATTATTCATCTCGGTCCTGGAAGTGCTCTTAGAAGCAATCAGACAAGAGAAAGAGATAAAAGGAATAACAATCGGTAAAAAACAACATAAAGTAAAAGCCTTTGCGGATGACTTGGTATTGACGATTGAAGATCCTATTAAAAGCTCCAAAGTAGTATTAGAAGAAATGGAGGAATTCGGCCGAATCGCAGGATTTAAGCTAAATAGAAGGAAAACGAAGATGTTAGTTAAAAACATGGATAATGGAACAATAGAGGAAATACAAAAACAGACAAATATAGAAGTAGTTAAGAAAATAAAGTATCTAGGTATTTGGCTGACACCCAAAAATATAAATTTATTCCAAGACAATTACGACATGGTGTGGAATAAAATAAAGAGAGACCTGGAAGTGTGGGACAGAATGAAATTTTCATTACTGGGAAGAATATCAGCAGTAAAAATGAATGTGCTACCAAAAATGTTGTTCTTATTTCAAACAATTCCGATAATCAAGGGGACAGCTATATTTAAAGAGTGGCAGAAGAAGATTTCAAGATTTATTTGGCAGGGGAAGAAACCAAGAATAAGATTTAAATTACTAACAGATAGTAAGGAAAGAGGTGGATTCTCCTTGCCAGACTTGAAACTATACTACGAAGCAGCCTGTCTCAGTTGGATAAAGGAATGGATGACGTTAGAAAACCCAGATCTATTAGACCTGGAAGGACACGACAACAGATTTGGATGGCACGCATATCTTTGGCATGACAAAATAAAAGCACACAAAGGTTTTGGAAACCACATATTCCGAAAGTCTCTCTATGAAGTATGGGATAGGTATAAAAACCTATTAGAAAGGAAAACACCATGGTGGTTGTCGCCAACGGAAGTAATAAGTATTAGGAGAATAAATACAAGAAAGGACTGGTTGACATATGAAAAATTACTTTGTCATGATGGAGTGAAATGGAAATTAAAATCATATGAGGAGGTGAAAGATGTGGTGGATAATTGGCTACAATACCGACAGATTAATGAGATGTTCAAAAGTGATATGAAGAAAAATGGATTTGGAGATACCAAATCCAAATTTGAAATTGAAATATTAGATAATAAATATAAGACATTGTCCAAAATGTACAAAATACTGTTGGAATGGCATCTGAAGGACGAGGAGGTGAAGTCGGTGATGATTCACTGGGCGCAGGACATTGGGCATAATATTATGTTAGATGATTGGGAAAAACTGTGGAAGGAGGGTATGAAGTTTACGGCATGTAATGCATTGAAAGAAAATGTATTAAAGATGATGTATAGATGGTATATCACACCGGTAAAGCTTGCAAAAATGTATAAAGTGGATAATAAGTGTTGGAAATGTAAAGAGAAGGAGGGTACCTTTTACCATATGTGGTGGGAGTGTAAGAAGGTGAAAAACTTCTGGGACATGATTTATAGGGAGATGAAGAAAATGTTGAAATATACATTTGTGAAAAAACCAGAAGCTTTTTTGTTGGGAATTATAGGTACCGATATAATGAGACAAGATACTAAACTCTTTCAATACGCAGTGACTGCAGCGAGAATATTGATTGCCCAAAATTGGAAACAAGAACAGATGCCGACGGTTGAGGAATGGAAAATGAAATTATTAGACTATGCAGAAATGGACAAAATGACAGGGAGAATCCGGGAGCAGCGGGACCAGAAGTTTGTCAAAGACTGGAAAAAATTTACAGACTATTTAAAAGAAAGTACTGAATTGAATACGTTTGTAGGATTGCAGGAGGTGTTGTAGAATAAGGAAGAATACTGTTGTAAATATGAACCTATATTTGAGTAGGAGTAGATATTGTAGAACAATGGTTGAAATAAGAAGTATAAGATTACATAGAAACTTATAAAGTCATAAGAAAGGTTTGAAGGAAGTCAAGGCTGTAAAAAGCCAAAAATGTTTAAGAAGTGGAATGATGTGTTATTGTTATTGCAAAAAAATTTATGTTGAAAATATAATAAAAATGATAAAAAAAAAAGAAAAAAAAAGAAAAACTCATATTGCTGATGGGGGTGGGAGGGTGACTGGGCTTGTGATTTAGTGGGAGCCAGTGTGGTGTAGTGGTTAAGAGCGGTAGACTTGTAATCTGGGGAACTGGGTTCGCTTCCCCGCTCCTCCACATGCAGCTGCTGGGTGACCTTGGGCTAGTCACATTTCTTTGAAGTCTCTCAGCCCCACTCACCTCAGTGTTTGTTGTGGGGGAGGAAGGGAAAGGAGAATGTTAGCCGCTTTGAGACTCCTTCGGGTAGTGATAAAGCGGGATATCAAATCCAAACTCTTCTTCTTCTGGACTGAGCTAGCATTTGAATTCAGGACCTTCAGCTCAGTGCTTATAATACGCTTAAAAACTGCTAGGCCAGGAAAGGGGAAGACTTTGACTAGTGGATGGTACAACCCACCTGTCATCATTATGACATCAAGTGACTGACATGTGGGCTGCCCCACCAAACCTGTCAAAATCCCTTGTGCAGCGTTTCCCAAGCGCCGGAAAGTCAACTAGTTGTCAAACATTTCGGAATCATAGGGCAGGAGGCTTTGTAAGCTCAGAGCTTCCCACACCCCAAGCATAGGGGTGGCAAAGCTGTTTTCTTCAGGATCGGGCTGCATGGCCAAGTTTCCCAATGTGCCAATCCAGCGGCATCTCAACCTGGCCCACACCTGACATCACATATGACATCACCTGTGGGGCAGGTGGACACAGTTTGGGGAAAACAGTCTTTTGAGCCACATTGGAACCAAGTCAAAAGTTCCCCCACCCCTGCGCTAGGCTATTTATTTATTTGATACATAAATTTCCTACCCTTCACCAAAGGCATACCCTCCAACATTTCTCTGATGAAAATAGGGACATCCTATGGTTTTTCCAGTAGTGGTGTATGGACCATAAAGAAGGCTGACCGCCAAAGAATTGATGCTTTTGAATTATGGTGCTGGAGGAGACTCTTGAGAGTCCCATGGACTGCAAGGAGATCAAACCTATCCATTCTGAAGGAAATCAGCCCTGAGTGTTCACTAGAAGGACAGATCCTGAAGCTGAGGCTCCAATACTTTGGCCACATCATGAGAAGAGAAGACTCCCTGGAAAAGACCCTGATGTTGGGAAAGATGGAGGGCACAAGGAGAAGGGGACGACAGAGGATGAGATGGTTGGACAGTGTTCTCGAAGTTACCAACATGAGTTTGACCAAACTGCGGGAGGCAGTGGAAGACAGGAGTGCCTGGTGTGCTCTGGTCCATGGGGTCACGAAGGGTCGGACACAACTAAACGACTAAACAACAACAATCCCATAATAATAATTTGACTACTTATACCCCGTCCATCTGGCTGGGTTGTCCCAGCCACTCTGGGCGGCTTCCAACATATTTTAAAACATAATAAAACATTAAGCATTAAAAAAACCCAAAAACCTTCATATACCTTTCAACATATATCTGATGAAAATAGGGACATCCTTAGGAAATGTGGGACATTCTGGGATCAAATCAGAAACAGAGACAGGTTCTATGAATCCGGTACTGTCCCCGGAAAAGAGGGACACTTGGAAGGTCTGCAAAGGTCTCCGGCGAGTTATAGCTTAATAAAAGAATCACTGTAACAGCAATAAATCCATTAACAGAGGATGAACAACAATAAGGTTATTTCCAAAAGCCTGACTCAAAAGGTGTGCCTTTACATGGCTTCTGAATATCCTTAAACTTGGGGACACCACCAAGACCAGCCCATCGAGATCAGCTCTGAGCAACTGAGGCCCGAAGAGGCCCCCATTCGTGATGAGGTTGCTTGCATGAGAATCCCACTACCCTCAACTGAAATCCAAAGCTTAATCTGGCAAGATATTCTAATGGCCCATGTTTAAGATATCTCATCTGCTTTCCATCCATAATCTGCTGTGCCTGCAGTGGTACTGAGGGACAAGTCCCTTTGGGAACGGAAGAGAGCAAAAATGCAAATATAGACTGAAAGTGATCTCGCAACACCGATGACTATTAGCATTCCAACACTCGCCTTGTTATCTTGGGCCCATCAGGAAATATGATAAACAAGTACCAAGGAGCTTGCATATTACAATAGTGGCTGGTGTGTCTTGTGTCAGGTGGGGGGAGGGGAGCAGGAAAACTTGGCTGCAACCCAGAAATCAACCACAAATGGACTGCACAGATTCTTCTTCATTTTACTGAAAGGCATTGAACACGGCCTGGACTTTTCCCCCTGTTCCAATCCATTGGGTTAAAAATTCACCAATGGCCATTTACAAAATAGGCTTCATGAGCCACTTATTACAGAGGAGACTTTTTTTTTTTAAGCAAGGAAAAAAGCAATTAACTTTGAAGAATAGGCAGTAAAACATTTTCCTGATCTGCACTGTCAAATACTGCAAAACAGAATTCAGAAGTAGGTTGATTATCCTTCCTGTCATTAGAATCTGTTTCTTGCTGAGAGACAGCAGCGGAAACAACTGAAATGGTGATTAATCCACCGTTACTCCCAGGTGCTGTCTACTTTTTCACGTATGGCACCACCGAAACGGAATTAAGCACAGAGAAGAACTGACACCGGGCACCTCTATGATGGGGAGGGGACACCACTCAGTGGCAGGGGAAATAGGATCATAAAATTGTCAAGTTGGAAGGGTCCCTGAGGGTCATCTAGTCCAACACTCTGCAATGCAGGAATCTCAACTAAAGTGTACATGACAAGTGGTCATCCAACCCCTGCTTAAAAACCTCAAAGGAAGGAGAGTTTATCAACTCCTGAAGAAGTGTGTTTCACCAGCTCCTACCATCAGAACGTTCTTCCAGATGTTTAGTTAGAATCTCCTTTTTAGTAATTTGAATCCACTGATTCAGATCCTATCCTCCGGAAGCTGGCTCCATCTTCCATGGGGCAGCCCTTTCAGATATTTGAAGATGGTTATCATATCAGTTCTTCTCTTCTCCAAGCTAAACATACCCAACTCCCTCAACCGTTCCTCATAAGGCTTGGTTTCCAGACCCTTGGTCATCTTGGCTGAACTCCTCTGCACACGTTCCAGCTTGTCGATATCCTTCTTAAATTGTGGCGCCCAGAACTGGACACAGGACTCCAGGTGTGGTCTGACCAAGACAGAATAGAGCAAGACGATGACTTCCCTTCATCAACACTATACTTCTATTGAAGCAGCCCAGAATTGTTGCTGCTTCATCACACTGCTGACTCCTGTTAAGTCTGTGGTCTACATGTCTGGTGTGCAGAAAGTTCTAGGTTTAATTCTCAGTAGAAAGGATCTGATAGCAGGTGAAGGAAGAATACACTTTCCCCAAGATTCTATTGAGTTTGCATTTAAAAGCAAACCTACCCAATTTGCCCTTTCTGAAGCAATACATAAACCAAAACACAGCCGTCCTTGAAATTCACACTTCTCTGAACTTTGCAGTGCAATTCTCCACCCAAGCAAACATGCGTTTTACTAGGGTAAAGTGTGCATGAAAAATGCATGCATGCATGCATGGGGGGGAATGCCTTATTTCAGGGAAAACTGCATTGCAAAAGTGTGTACGTTAGGCTAACCTGTGTGCAAACATGCAGAAATTCACACTAAAACGCTGGTGAATTTTCACAGGGCCTCTTTAAAAAATATTTTTTTAAAAAGCTCGCAGAGACATGTGGAAATGTGGAGAACCAACAGATTAGTCCATCCCTAACGCGGGTGGCGCTGTGGGTTAAACCACAGAGCCTAGGGCTTGCCGATCAGAAGGTGGGCGGTTCGAATCCCCGCGACGGGGTGAGCTCCCGTTGTTCGGTCCCTGCTCCTGCCAACCTAGCAGTTCGAAAACACATCAAAGTGCAAGTAGATAAATAGGTACCACGCCGGTGGGAAGGTAAACGGCGTTTCCGTGCGCTGCTCTGGTTCGCCAGAAGCGGCTTAGTCATGCTGGCCACATGACCTGGAAGCTGTACTCCGGCTCCTTTGGGCAATAAAGCGAGGTGAGCGCCGCAACCCCAGAGTCGGTCACGACTGGACCTAATGGTCAGGGGTCCCTTTACCTTTAATGCTGACTTGGCTACTGGGAAAGAGAAACGGAATGGAGTATCCTGGAAAAGAGCATGGCTGGCTGGCATCCTAAACAGGAACCCTGAACACTGCAGCATTTTGTCTCAGCCCCCCACCCCTTGCACCTTATTAAACTCTGAATTCTATGCATTCTCAAACTCCCAGCCATCCTCCCCGGTCACTGGTGTGTAAGCCAAGAGGAGTATTTTTGGTCTGTTGTCGCACGTGGCAGCGGAACACCCTGTGACATCACCTCCAGAACCATCCATCTCATTCAGGGGAAGCCTCTATAGTCACCAGACATTCATCATGTCAGCTGGCAGCCTCCAAGGCTCCTTTCATTTCCCGAAGCAGGAGCTTCCCTTCATCGATCGTGCTGTGTCAGGCCAGGCGGGGGGCTGAGAGAATCGCTGACTGGCTGGAGCTAACTTCTACCACCCACCCTCTCCCCTCACTCCCTGGAAATGTTGCTCGCAAATTAAAAACATAAAACATGGGTGGGATCCATCTACCGCCTGTGGGCTCGGGGGTCTCTCCTAAATACTCGGCTGCAGGTTTCGGCTTTGTTTTCTGGGTTTTTTAATTCTTCCTCCGCGGCTCCGAGGATTGTCTCAAAGAGCAAAGAGATGTGAGGATAAAACCACACAAATCCAAACAGATCAACACTTCGACGGCTGTTGCTGTTGTGTGAAGGAACAGCAAGAATCCCAGGGCTGCCAATTGCTTTGTTTTGTAAAAAATAAAGTTTTAACTCTCCTCTCCTTTCTGGCAATGGCCCTGGTTGAATGCAGATGATATTTGTGAAGCGGTGATATTGGGAGGCACTGGAATTCAGTAGCAGAACAGCTGCTGTGCTTGTAGAAGGGCTACAAGATCCATTCATCTGTATAGCTTTTGGGCAAATACTGAAGACGCACATCTCTACTCTGGCTTTTTGGCACTCGAGGCCCCACCTATTTTTAGGTCCCACCTTGTTTTTGTAATATTAAAAGGTAAAGGGACCCCTGACTATTAGGTCCAGCCGTGACCGACTCTGGGCTTGCGGCACTCATCTCGCATTACTGGCCGAGGGAGCCGGTGTACAGCTTCCGGGTCATGTGGCCAGCATGACTAAGCCACTTCTGGTGAACCAGAGCAGCGCACAGAAACGGCGTTTACCTTCCCGCCGGAGCGGTACCTATTTATCTACTTGCACTTTGACATGCTTTCGAACTGCTAGGTGGGCAGGAGCAGGGACCGAGCAACGGGAGCTCACCCCATCGCGGGCATTTGAACCGCCGACCTTCTGATCGGCAAGCCCTAGGCTCTGTGGTTTAACCCACAGCACCACCCGCGTCCCTAAATTACGTTGTTTGAAACTGTTTTTAATGTTGTGTTTCAATGGTTGTAAACTGCCCTGGGGCCTTGGGGTGAAAGGTGGATTATAAATTGGAATATTGTTGTTATTATTCCTGGCATTTCCAGTTAAAATAGAATCAGGTCGCTGATGATAGGAAAGACCCGCTACCTGACACCCTGGAGAGTCGCTGCCAGTCAGAGTCGACAATACTGGGCTTCGTTCAGCATTCCCCATCCTAGTGCCCTCTAGACATTTTGGAGTACAGCTCACATCAGTGCTTAAGCTCAGTGGTAGAGGTAAAAAAAGGTAAAGGACCCCTGGACGGTTAAGTCCAGTCAAAGGTGACTATGGGGTTGCAGAACTCATCTTGCTTTCAGGCCGAGGGAGCCAGCGTTTGCCCACAGACAGCTTTTCGGGTCATGTGACCAGCAGGACTAAACCGCTTCTGGCTCAATGGGACACCGTGACGGAAGCCAGAGCGCATGGAAACACCATTTACCTTCCTGCCACAGCAGTACCTATTTATCTACTTGCACTGGTGTGCTTTTGAACTGCTAGGTTGGCAGGAGCTGGGACAGAGCAACGGGAGCTCCCTCCATTGCGGGGATTTGAACCGCCAACCTTCTGATCGGCAAGCCCAAGAGGCTCAGTGGTTTAGACCACAGAACATCTGCTTTGCATGCAGAAGGTCCAAGTTTCAACCCCTGGTATCTCAAGGTAGGGCTGGATTGCTTTTGGCACCTGGACTGATTATCTGTGCTTGGCCTTGGCTTGATTTGGACAGTCCTGCACCTTCATCCCAGCCCTTATTGGCACACGTTTTGAGTAAGACTCATACAGTATCCCTGCGTTGGGATCCTATCCACCAAGGGCACCATCTGGAACATGACATAAATGTCTGTCATGCCAAGGGAAAGGGTGTGACTGACACAAGGTCTGGGAAGCTTGAAATTAGGGATCTTAACTAAACTAAGTTCTATGGCCTAGAGCGGCATGGATCTCGTCGTACCTGCTTTGATGGAGCAACCTTGTCTGTGGAAGGGGCAGAACGTGCTGTTAACTCTGGCTAAATTCACCCATCAGTAGGTTTGGAAAGAGGGGTAATTAGGCACAGCTGGAGCATATGCTGACACCTTCTTATACCTTAAGAACATAAGACCTGGGATTCAGGTTGATTAAGTGATGCAGGTTGATTAAGTGGGCATAAAATCAGGAACAACGAGCCTTTAAGAACATAAGGAAGCCTGTTGGACTAGGCTAATGGTTTGTCTAGTCTAGCAGCCTGTTCTCACAGTGGCCAACAAAATGCCTGTGGAAAATCACAGCACTCTCTCCTCCTATAGTTTCCAGCAACTGATATTCAGAATCACTACCATCTCCAAGAGAGAGTTGGCTCAGTCAGTAGAGCATGAGACTCTTAATCTCTGGGTCATGGGTTCCTACATTGCAGGAGGTTGAACTAGATGACCCTTGGGGTCCCTTCCAGCTCTTACGATTCTAAAGTGACTGTGGATGGCATAAATCGACTTCTATGCTCAAACTGAGATGGATATATTGTTAGTCATTGTATTTTAAATGTGAGCCAATATTCACTTTTTTATTTCTGACTTGTTTTTCTTCCTCTCTTTTTGTTAAACCTGTTATTTTTTAAAAAAACAACAAACAAACCCTTAACTGGAATATAAGAAGAGGCTCTAAGAGAAATCTGCACCAAAGTCCATCAAAGATGGGTGGTGCCATCTGGCTTCCAGTTTGGGGCACTGGCTCAGCTGACCTGGGATTCAGGTTGATTAAGTGATGCAGGTTGATTAAGTGGGCATAAGCAACAAGCACTTAAGAACATAAGGAAGCCTGCTGGACCAAGCCAATGGCCATAGCTGTCAACCCTCCCTTTTTTTGCGGGAAACTCCCTTATTCCAATGCCATTTCCCGCTGCTATCCCAGATTGTTGAAATCCCTTAAATTTCCCGGATTTCAAAGGAAGCAGCTCCTCTCCCTCCCTGCTGGCCAGGGAGGCTCCTCAGCTGCGTTGCTTGGCTGCCAATAAGGAGTCTGAGACCGACTGGGGGCGGAGCTTACATGCCTTGTGCAGCCAGACCCTCACGCCCAACCAGCCAGCCAGCCTGCCTGCCTGCCGTCTACGCGCTCGCTCTTTCGCTCACCTGTTCGCGCGCAGCCTCTGGAGCACAGGGTGGTGAGGCTACGTGGTACCATTGCACCGCCCTCGCAGCATCCCTTATTTTCAAATCCGAAAGTTGACAGCTATGGCCAATGACCCATTCCAGCCTAGAAGTCTGTTCTCACCGTGCCCAACCAGAGGACTGTCGGAAATCCGCAAGGAGCTCTCAAGCAGAACGCTCCCCTCCTGCAGTTTCCAGCAGCTGGAAAAACTAAGAAACGATCTAACATGTGCGACTGGTGGCTTACCACAAAGTGAAGCTCTGCACAACGCCTGAGGTTGCTGATTCTTGCTCCAGCAGCTCTTGATATGTGACTCGTTTGGCTACAAGCGCAAATCCCTCCGTCTGACTGAGGCTTTGCTAATCCAGAGAGGCTGAGCTGGCAGGTCTGAACCTTAGCAGTGTCCATAAACGAAGACGGTGGCCGGCCTCTCCCTCTAACTCCCCTCTAATTTCCTTCCATAGCTATTTTAATGTTGGCATTCCAGGGGGCAGAAAATTGTTCCCTTGCTAAGGAAGCATATCACTTTCCAAGCTTTCTGCTACCCTTTTTACTGGCATAATAACATGCTGTCAAAAGCAAGCTGTTCTGGCCAAGGAGCAGATGTTTGACCACTGCTAAGGTGGCTACGTGCCTGGGCTTGAGCAGGAGAGGAGCAAAAAAAACAACCTATAAATGCAGTTCTCGTCTCTTCTTGCATTTTCAGTGGGGAATATGTTTTTGAAGAAAGCAGGTTATTACATCCATGCATCAAGGTCCACCTAAGTCAACCCACATTCACAATGTAAATCTGAAGCACCACAACACCACTTTAAACTCGTGCAAATTAAACAGTCATGGCTGCCGCCCACGCCAAAATTCTGAGAGCTCCAGTTTGTGAAGGGTGCTGAGAGTTGTTAGGTAATGGGACCCCTGATCATTAGGTCCAGTCGTGACCAACTCTGGGGTTGCGGCGCTCATCTTGCTTTATTGGCCAAGGGAGCCGGCGTACAGCTTCCAGGTCATGTGACCAGCATGACTAAGCCGCTTCTGGCAAACCAGAGCAGCGCATGGAAACGCCGTTTACCTTCCCGCTGCAGCGGTACCTACCGGTATTTATCTACTTGCACTTTGACGTGCTTTCGAACTGCTAGGTTGGCAGGAGCAGGGACCAAGCAACGGGAGCTCACCCTGTCGCGGGGATTCGAACCGCCGACCTTCTGATCGGCAAGCCCTAGGCTCTGTGGTTTAACCTACATCGCCATCTGCGTGCTTAAAGTTGTTAGGAGATTCCTATTCCCCTCCCAGAGCTACAGTTCCCAGAGTTCCCTGTAGTAGTAGTAGTAGTAGTAGTAGAATAATAATAATAATAATAATAATAATAATACTTTATTATTTCTACCCCACCCATCTGGCTGGGTTTCTCCAGCCACTCTGGGCGGCTTCCAACAAAAGATTAAAAATACATTAAAAACTTCTCTAAACAGGGCTGCCTTCAGATGTCTTCTAAATGTGAGATAATTGTTTATTTCTTTGACATGTGATGGGAGGGCGTTCCACAAGGCGGGTGCCACTACTGAGAAGGCCCTCTGCCTGGTATTGTAAAGAGGTATGGATTGTTAGATTACTCTAGAAAAGACTGTTTATGTACACAACCACTGCTGCTCGGATGTTACTAGCCCAGAGACGGGTTGCAGATTAAGTTGATGGACTATGCTGAAATGGCAAAAATGACTGGAAGAATCAGAAATCAGGAAGACCAAAATTTTATCTACTATATAATTTACCTCAAAAATCATTGTAAACAATTAAAATTATTAGTAGGATTGGAATAATACTTGTAGTTTAATGTTTAACGTTGTAGTTTAACAACTATCCTGTGGAACTCCTTGCCTATTGATATTTGGCAGGCATCTTTGTTGTCCTGTTTTAGACGCCTGCTGAAAACCAAACACATGATTTAGTTACATTCTTCTTAAGTGCTTTATGCTTCTTTTTTAATTATGGTCTTATGCATATTTGTTTTCCATTGGCTTGTGTGTTTTAGTTCTGCTTTATATATAATTGGATACTTCTCCTTTTTTTGAGCAAACAGTTCATACATTTTCTAACTAAATAAATGTTGCATTAAGCAGGCAGAGTCAATTTTTCAGCCACATGTCATAGTGGTGGGAGGCTATAGACTTTGGTATGAGGAGGAGAGCGTTGCAAGCATGTTCCTATTTTCATCTGTGACGAGTTGGAGGTTCTCCTACCTACATGATTTCTTAACCGCCTGGCCTCATCCCTTGCTGCCGGGCCTTTAGCTTGCTAACAGCAAAAGCAAAAATAGCGCAGCTGGCAAAGGAAGAGATCCCCATCAAATATAAGTTGGGAGGTCCCAACTGTCTCCCTCCTTCAACCTCAGCAGAAGTCCAACTCGAAACCTGGGACCTTTTGCTAAATAATAATAATAATAATAATAATAAAGAGTTTGGATTTGATATCCCTCTTTATCACTACCCGAAGGAGTCTCAAAGCGGCTAACATTCTCCTTTCCCTCTCCCCCACAACAAAAACTCTGAGGTGAGTGAGGCTGAGAGACTTCAGAGAAGTGTGACTAGCCCAAGGTCACCTAGCAGCTGCATGTGGAGGAGCGGAGACGCGAACCTGGTTCACCAGATTACGAGACCACCGCTCTTAAGCACTACACCACACTGGCAAAGCAAAGGAAACGCTCTAAAACTGAGCACGGCCACTTCTTCCTCCTACTCATTATTATAGGGTTGCCATATTTCAAGAAGTAAAAACCAGGACACCCTGAAAGTTGTTGAGCCAGAAAAACACAACTTTTCGATTGACCTCTCTAAGGTCCAGGACAAAGCGCAGCCATTATTATTTATTTATTTATTTATTTATTTACCGGTATTATTATCGTTGTTGTTGTTGTTGTTGTTGTTGTTGTTGTTGTTGTTACAATTTATTACCTGCCCTTCACCCTAAGGTCACAGGGTAGATTACAACAACTAAAACATAGCATTCATCTTAAAACACAATATTAAAAACAGTTTTAAACAACATCAACTTACAAAAACAAGGTGGGCCTTTAAAATACGCACCTCAAGTGTCAAAAGCCAGAGGTGGTACCATTACTCTGTGAAAGAGTACATGTTGGCGTCATGGACTGGTTGGATGCAGAGAAACCAGCTGGGGAACCACCGAGGGAAGAAGGCTCAGAGCCCGGGGAGTAGTGGTGGGACAGCAACGAGTGTTCAGAGGGAGAAGTGGGAGCAGACTGGGAGGAGGTGGTGTTGGGAGCTGGAGAGGTAACAGGGCTTAGTGAGCTGGGAGAGTCAGTGGCAGAGAGCAGTCCAGAAGCTGAAGCAGGAGAGGAGGGCAGGGGCAAGAGGCAGAGATGGGTCAGGCTAGTGAAGAGTCACAGGTGCCTCCTCCTGCTCTTGTCCCAAAGGCATCTAATTAGCAGCTGTGAGAACAGGATGCTGGACTAGATGGGCCATTGGCCTGATCCAGCAGCGTTGTTCTTATGTCTTTATGGTGCTGATAATGCTGAGCTACTCGGTCTAAGGTAGGGGTGGCCAACTCCCAAGAGACTGCGATCTAATCACAGAGTTAAAAACTGGCAGTGATCTACCCCCTTTTGGGGGGGTTCAGGTCAAAGTTGTTGAGTTTTTTCAGGGAGGAGGTAAAATGTTTAGCTTTTTTTAGGGGAGCCACAGTTGTTCAGCTTCTTTGGGGGGAGCCAATGATTTACCATGATCTATCGCAGACGTCCAGTGATCTACTGGTAGATCACGATCTACCTGTTGGACATGCCTGGTCTAAGGCATGGGTAGGCAAACTAACCCTAACCCTGGGGCCGGATCTGGCCCAATCACCTTCTAATTCCGGCCCGCGGACGGTCCAGGAATCAGCGTGTATTTACATGAGTAGAATGTGTCCTTTTATTTAAAATGCATCTCTGCGTTATTTGTGGGGCATAGGAATTCATTCATTTCCCCCCCCCAAATATAGTCCGGCCCCCCACAGGGTCTGAGGGACAGTGGACCGGCCCCCTGCTGAAAAAGTTTGCTTCTCACATGCCGTCCCAGTTTCCCGGTGCTTGTCATCCTCACAGAATTTCCTCCTGATCTTTCTCATATTCATCAAAAAAACATCGCCTTGCTTTCTTTTGACAGCGAACCTCTCCACCTCCCTGAAACTTCTTCCAGGTGCTCCTCTGAACTTTTCGTATTTATGGATTCAGCAAGAAATTGTAGCATTTTATTTTATTTTTAATTTGACAGTGGGACCGAGATCAGCCAGGCTCTTGGATTTGAATGGAACAAAACCTCTCTCTCTCTCTTTGAAGGATCATCATATCAGATGCACCTCAAGCCTCTGATCCTCCAAGAGGGGTTTTTGCTGCAGGCGATCAGGTTGAAGTGCTCCAAAAATAAATGTATGTATTATGTAACGTGCTTGAAACAAGCTCCCCTACCGAGAGAAGCACAGCAGGTCATGGACTCACCAGAAATGAAGGAGGTCAAAGAAGAGGCTCAATTTTGCATTTTCAAGTCAAAACTCTCTCTCTCTCTTTTTAACCTAATCACGATGGCTCCTTTCTGCACAACAGGTTTAATTTAAAAGAAAGATATTCAGTTGGCTCAGGGCGTGGGTGAGAAGGCAAGATTTGTGTAACACGGTCGCCTGCAAAGAGTACCAGCAAAGAGAGGCATTATGGTGTAGCGGCTGGAGGGTTGGTCTAGAACAGGGGTCAGCAACCTTTTTCCGCCGTGGGCCGGTCCACCGTCCCTCACACCATGTGGTAGGCCAGACTATATTTTTTGGGGGGGGGGATGAACGAATTCCTATGCCCCACAAATATCCCAGAGATGCATTTTAAATAAAAGCACACCTTCTACTCATGTAAAAACACCAGGCAGGCCCCACAAATAACCCAGAGATGCATTTTAAATAAAAGGACACATTCTACTCATGTAAAAACACACTGATTCCCGGACCGTCCGCAAGTCGGATTGAGAAGGCAATTGGGCCGCATCCGGCCCACGGGCCTTAGGTTGCCTACCCCTGGTCTAGAAGCTGGTAGAGAGGGGGTTCAAATCCTTGGCGCAGGTGTGAAACTTAACCTTGAGCCAGTCACAGTCTCTCAGTCCAACTTGCTCTCAATAGTTCACTGGCTTATGAGTCCTGACCAGAGGCAGATTTAGGGGACTGCGACTGGTTGGCCCTCACTGGGTGCTGAGCTGAGAGGGCACCTCAGGGAGTGCAGCAACAATGGCAAACTGAAGGCGAGAGGCAGGGGCGCCCCAAATTCTGGTGGTGCACAGGGTGGTGCTGAAATTGTAAAGCCCACCACTAACCCGACCTGGCATTTTGTCTTGCCAAAGAGGAGCAAATCTCTCATGTTGATAGCCAAGTGCCACTCTTCAGGTCAGGGTCTAAAATCCCATTCCTAACCACAAAAAAGTCCAGAGGTGGTGTTGTTGTTTTTTAAGTGGATTTGTTGCACCAGGGCAGGCATAGACAAACTCCGGCCCTCCAGATGTTTGGGACTACAATTCCCATCATCCCTGACCACTGGTCCTGTTAGCTAGGGATGATGGGAATTGTAGTCCCAAACATCTTGAGGGCCGGAGTTTGCCTCATGCCTGCTCCAGGGTGATGGAGGTGGCTTTAATTGTGCAAACCTAAATTTCCAGTATTCGCTGGCATCCGTCCAAGGAAACATTGACAGTCTCAAGGCAACTGTGGAAACAGCAGGAGGGAACACCAGCACTGGAAACTGAGCAGAAGGAGGATTGCAACAAGTCACACCTTTTCAGTGCCACTGCAAGTCAACGTTAGAGCTTACAGCTGCAATGCACACTTGGCAGGAGGCCTGGAGATTGATGTGTTTGGGGTCAGATGCCCTGGAGGGAATGGGGCGCTCTTGCGACTTGGTGATATTAGGCTGGTTATTGTGATTTTTAAAAAAAATGCTGCTCTGCTAGAAAATTAGGGGGGGGGGAATCTAAACCTAATAAGTTTATAATTTACTCTAATTCCAATGTATTAATTTCTAAATTAAGTGTGATTTTACTGGTAGGAGTTTTAATGGTGGTTTTTGTTGTTGTTGTTGTTGTTCCTATATTATGAGCTGTTTCGGGGTGGCTCATTGGTTTGGCAAAGTAGCACACAGGTTGAAATATAATAGCAATAATGGTTTCATCTGTAGAAAGGGATGCACAGGTACCACAAGCACCTACAAAGAATCCTCTCCCCCTCTTTGATTAAAGTCAAGGAAAATGGAGAAGGGATTCTAATTTCACCTGAAGAGTTGGAACCACGGGAGCAAAATCTTGGGGCATTTTTCATTTCCATTTCCAGCGCAATCTCTTGACTCTCTCCAAGGTTATAATGCAGAGCACAAAGGATTGTTTTGATTTACAGGCATAGCAAATGCCTCATCAGACTCACAAGTGAAAGATTCTTCTGCAGCTCCAAGCCTAAACCTTGACACCTTTAGAGAACAATGGGGGGGGGGGAATAACCTGTCTTGCCCTGCCTGTAATCAGATCTATTTAAACAAAAGCAACAAAGAGGTTTGTAGCAACTGAAACACGTGGTCTGAGGGACGGTGGACTGGCCCTCAGCTGAAAAAGGTTGCTGACCCCTGTTCTTATGACATAAGCTAGGGATGGCTAATGTGGTGTCTTCCAGAAACTGTAGGCTACAATTCCCATCGCCCCTGACCATTGGCCATGCTGGCTGGAGCTGGTGGGAGTTGCAATTCACAACACTTGGAGGTCAGCATGTTGGGTACTGTTATAAGAATTTAAAGGTCTCAAATACAGAATAAATATTCATAAATGCACACATATCTAAATATATGAACCATGTGTCTGAAATAGTACAGGAGAGCAACCCTGAGGCCATTCTGACTCTCCCAATGACCTCAAATATTCCTCTGCAGTAAGGGAGGCAAATGGGGAAAGCCTTCCCATTGTCTTTCCGCTTACAAATCCTGTCTTAAGGGCATGAATAGGGTGAGCCTGTGACCTGGATTCAGGAACTAAAATGCCAACCATCACAAAAGAATGGACAGGCTGCCCAGGTAATGCAATCAGTGACCATTACCAGGTATCTTGGCAGGCAGGATTTCTGCTGTAGACCGCCTCCTGTCTATGATGTATGCATGATGTTTTGGGGGTTGGTCTTGGGCCTGCCCACCTAGCAGTTCGAAAGCACGTCAAAGTGCAAGTAGATAAATAGGAACCGCTCTGGCGGGAAGGTAAACGGGGTTTCCGTGCGCTGCTCTGGTTCGCCAGAAGCGGCTTTGTCATGCTGGCCACATGACCCAGAAGCTATACGCCGGCTCTCGGCCGATAAAGCAAGATGAGCGCCGCAACCCCAGAGTCGGACACGACTGGACCTAATGGTCAGGGGTCCCTTTACCTTTACCTTTACCTTGGGCTACAGGGTGGGCAATTTCAAAAGTCTATATAAGGGCTTGCGCACCATTGTTCAGGATTCTCCTCCCTCCTGCCTGTGGTGAGTGGAGACCCTATTGCAACAGTTCCTTTAATAAAGATCAGGCTTACTAGCTGCTTTGCTTCTCAGTATACTCTGGTTGGCCTCTGTTTTCTCCTACCAATAGGGAACCCACTTAAGGACTCTGTACGGACTCCGGAATACTCCATAAGGGAAAGTGAGCAGTTTTTTCTTATAAAAGTACCCCTGGCCTAAACTTTAATGCACTAGAGCAGCCTTTCTCAACCTTGGGTCCCCAGATCTTTTTGGCCTACAACTCCCATCATCCCTGACCACTGGTCCTGCTACCTAGGGATGATGGGAGTTGTAGGCCAAAAACATCTGGGGACCCAAGGCTACACTAGAGTATACTTCTTCAGATGCATGCAGCATTATCCCAAGTTGGCAAATGTGTGTGTATGGAATTTTCTATCAGGAATGTGTCTAAAGACTATGGCATCTCATGCTTACATGGGGACCCAGGACAAAACCTAAACTTTGACGTCAGACAGAAAATCAACAACAACAAGATCTGGAAGAGACCTAAGACCTGATTCTGAGCCAGTGTGGTGTAGTGGTTAAGAGCGGTAGACTCGTAATGTGGTGAATGGGGTTCACGTCTCCGCTCCTCCACATGCAGCTGCTGGGTGACCTTGGGCTAGTCACACTTCTCTGAAGTCTCTCAGCCCCACTCACCTCACAGAGTGTTTGTTGTGGGGGAGGAAGGAAAAGGAGAATGTGAGCCGCTTTGAGACTCCTTCAGGTAGTGATAAAGCGGGATATCAAATCCAAACTCCTCTTCCTCCTCCTCCTCCTCCTCTTCTTTCCTTTCGAGCAATGAATAAGTAGTGGCCATTGCATGAAGTGCAATGTCTTGGAGATGCGTTGCACCCGGCTCCTGTGCTTAGAGACATCCAAGGTCACCCCAGTAGCATGGCACCAAAAAGAGATCAAACAAGCCCAGACGCCCAACCCACACTTCAAAACAATCCAGATCAGCAACATCCAGGACCTTCCCTCCTTGAGCTGTCCCTCCAGCTAAGAGGTTCTGATCACAGATGACATCTTGGCCTGGGAAGGAGATCCACCCTTAGAAACAGAAGCCATGCAGGAAGTTAGAGTGTAGGCCTGGATAGTGTTAATGTTGTATTTTCATCAGAAAAGCATACTACAAAACCTTAAAAAAAGAGACTACTGGAAAATGAACCAAAAACATGCCAAGCATAGCTGTGTGGAGGGAGCAGGGGAGAGAAGAGGGATTCTTGGCCATTTGATAAAGTTGCCTTTAACCAATGCATTCATCAGCTCCGTAATGAAAATCAATGTTAGGAGACTGGGGCTCTTCAAAGGGAATCAGACTTCCTTTCCATTTGTTCTCGCAGCCAAGATCATTCACTGTTTGCAAAATAACATTCAGTGCGCTGCCTAGATGAGAAATGTACACTCATATTTTTCAACAGAGGAGGCAAGCTTCTTCAGCTCTGCGGGGGCTACTTCAGATTGGTTACCGTGAGCTAGAAAGCGGCTGCTAATTTGCATGTAATTAGCACAATTGCCTATCATTTTTCTAAACACGGCAGATGTCAAACTACAATTGGAAGACATGCGGCACTTCTTCTGAAATATTCTGGTTTTGTTTTCTCTTAAAGCATGTAATATAGCATTCTATTTACCTCTCTCTGCAATCATCAGAACTGAAAGCACCATGTTTAGTCATGGAATACTGAAAACTATAGCCAGTTAAGGGTGCTGAGAGTTATTAGGAGACATCCCCTCATTCCCCTCACAGAGTTACAATCCTCACTATCAAACCCTCTTCTCAGGGAAATCTGGGAACCATAGTGCTGTGATTTACCCGAATATGCTGTTTTCACCAATATATGCTTTTTTATGCATGCTTACCCCAGTATGTGCATTTTTGTAGCTGACTGGAGGACCGCGTCACAAAACTCATGTGAATTTTGAAGAAAGGTCATCTTTCGTTTCATGTATTGTTTCAGGCAGTGTGAATTAGGATACCCAACTTTAAATACGAACTGAAACATAGTCAAGAACCCCATCCCTAGTCAAGAACAGCTGGTCACTGCCTCACATGATGAGCCCCTAACTGCAGCAAGCAGGTCTACCTGAGCGAATCTTGCATTTTTAGTTTGGCTCACAATTCCGACTCTTGGCTTCGGTTCTGCATCCCCATTGCTCCTCTGTCCAGACTCTCGGTTTGTTCTCTGGTTCTGCCTTTGGGATCCTGGCCTGCTCTTCGATCCTGGCTCCTAACTCTTGCCAAACCATTGGCCACAGTGCATCCATGACAGCTGCAATATTCAACTAGGCTTGCAACAGCAATAGTCATGGAGTCATGGAGAAGTGCTGAATTCAGTTCCAGGATAAATTGTTGCCCATCCTGGTTAAAATCGCTGCTGATGACAAAGGATTCAACTGTTCCGTTATGCTTTTCAGCACTGGGAATGAACTGCGGCAGAGTTAAAAAGTTGTAGGAAGATATTCATGGGGAGGCGGGGGGCGGGCCACCCCAGGTTCCACCCCAGAGGGGGGTGAACCTTCTTTTTTAAAAAAATAAAATACAATTTTTTTAAATTAAAAAAAAATTTTTTTTTTAATTTTAACTTCATTGAAAAAAAGAGATAATAGACACACACACACAACCCCCCACACCTCACAAAGTGGCACCATCAGAGGGGGGTGGCACATTTTAATATTTTTATTTTTTTATTTTTTTTATTTTTATTATTTTTTTATTTTAACTTTATTGGGGGGGAAAAGAGATAATAGACACACACACACAAAACCCCCACACCTCACAAAGTGGCACCATCAGAGGGGGGTGACACTTTTTATTTTTATTTTTTTTACATTTTTATTATTATTTTTTATTTTATTTTTATTTTAACTTTATTGGGGGGAAAAGAGATAATAGACACACACACACAAAACCCCCACACCTCGCAAAGTGGCACCCTCAGAGGGGGGTGACACTTTTTAATTTTTTTTAATTTTTTTAAAATTAAAGTGGGTTAGGGTTAGGGTTAGGGTTAGGGTACCACCTGGGCTTGCTACGCCTCTGACTCCTCCATCTGCAGCTGTCACCAAGCCAGTGAGTATGTAGGAGAGATCTGCAGTGAGCATCTAGCAAATTTGCATCCAGGAACAATGTAATTACCAATACCAATAAAGGAAAACACATGTAACTTTTCCTTCTTTACATCGGATAAATAAAAGCTTCCTCTCTCCGTAATCAACTACAACATTACGAGAGCAATGATGTTTGTTTTAAATCCTCCACATTTACTACGGAGAACAATTTACTCCTGGCACTTTATCGAACACCTGAGACGATGCGGATCGTTACCTCCTACAGGCACAAAGGATGTTAATGCCAGTATTTATGAGGAAGGAGAAGGGAAGCTATAACTGTAATGGAAGAAACAGCTAAGTGACCTGCTTGGCTATTGGAGAAGGTATTTGCAAAGGAACAACAACATTTTATGGGAGATCCGAAGAATGTATGGTGGCAATCATCTGTCCCCTACAAATTCACCAGTATACTTCTTCCTCCTTCTGTCATAAAAAAACCCCACCCTTCTCACTTTCGCAAACACATTAACAATTTCCTCAGATCAGACAAAAGGGCACTATGTTTCTTAGCAAGTACAAGGAGACCTCGGATCATCTCTGGGAAGTAGCTAAAACCAATATTCCCCATAGCCCATGCTGAATTTGCAACAAATCAAACTACCGGTACCATTCCATCCAAAACCCAACAAAGGGCCAACACTGCAAGACAACTGAGGTGTTCAGGCATCCCACTGCTCTCCCTAAAAGGGCCAAGCCTTTGCAAACATGTGATTCAAATCCTTGCAGGGGCTCTCAAAGCAATCCATCACTCCCTGCCCAAAGGTCCAGAAACCTTCCATGGAGCATAGAAAGATGGAGGCGAGCTGTTACAGATCTTGGTTGAGCATCTTTCCTTGCCAGGGAATGAGTCCCAGGCTCCTGGAAACAGACAATGCATGTCATTTACATGAAGAAGAAGAGGAGGAGGAGGAGGAGGAGGAGGAGGAGGAGGAGGAGGAGGAGTTTGGATTTGATATCCCGCTTTATCACTACCCGAAGGAGTCTCAAAGCGGCTCACATCCTCCTTTTCCTTCCTCCCCCACAACAAACACTCTGTGAGGCTGAGAGACTTCAAAGAAGTGTGACTAGCCCAAGGTCACCCAGCAGCTGCATGTGGAGGAGCGGAGACGCGAACCTGGTTCACCAGATTACGAGTCCACCACTCTTAACCACTACACCACACTGCCATTCGATGGCACAGGCCCGGCCCTCCTAATACTGTACCCCAAAGGGAAGGCATAAGGCTGATGCCAGGCATGATGGAGCCCAGGACAACTTGCTCTCTGGGGCCTCCACAAGATCCCTCTGATGGGACTCCCCAATGCATACTTGGTGAGAATGCTATAGCTGCCTCATCCAACACTTTCTTTGTAAAGCAATTGATTTTTTTTAAAAGCAGGAAAAAATGCACACGCAGTACAGAAGAGGGTGGAGGCTGGAGCTGCCTTGTCCAGTGTTCTTTACAACGTTGGGTTGCAAGAATCCTGGGAGGAGTAGTTATAGGTAGGTAGCCGTGTTGGTCTGCCGTAGTCGAATCAAAGTAAAAAAAATTCCTTCCAGTAGCACCTTAGAGACCAACTAAGTTTGTTCTTGATATGAGTTTTCGTGTGCATGCACACTTCTTCAGATACCTGGGAGGAGTAGTTTAATAAGAATGCTGAGAGTCGTTAGGAAACTCCTATTCCCCTCAGAGAGCAACAATTCCCACAGCGATTTAACAATCCCTCTTTCCAGGGAATTCTGGGAATTGTAGCTCTGCGAGGGGTCTCCTGACAACTTTGGACACCCTTAACCAGCTGTGCTTCTCATGATTCTTTGGGGAAGCCATGACTGCTTAAAGTAGGTTAATCAGCGCTATTTTTTCTAGAAAAATAACTCACCATGAATGCCCCATTCTCTTAGAATGGCAATGGCGCCCACCTGAGAGGTGCCAGAACTGAGTTCCGGCAAGTTCCAGCTGGGAAAAAAAAGCCGTATGATATTGCTTTAGATGTATAATGCAGATGGGACCATAAAGATGTACAGTGGTACCTCAGGTTACGAACTTAATTCATTCCGGCGGTCCGTTCTTAACCCGAAACCGTTCTTAACCTGAGGCACGCTTTTGCTAATGGGGCCTCCTGCTGCCGCCGCCACGCGATTTCCGTTCTCATCCTGGGGCAAAGTTCGCAACCCGGAGCAACTACTTCCGGGTTAGCGGAGTTTGTAACCCGAAGCGTTTGTAACCCGAGGTACCACTGTATAGAAATTTTCAGGTCCCAAGTTTGTCCAGATGCTAACTTTGCTGCCCAACATTAGCAAGTGATGCAAACCTTCCCTCTCCTAAAATCCACAGAATCCAGAATCCAACTGTATGAAAAACAACAGAAGCCTACCCACCCTGGAGGCATATCACGGAATTCGGTAGTGTGAGACTTTTTTTAGGGGTAAAAACTCATCAGGAGTGGGGGAAGGAGAACAAAATTTTGATTGGATTAAACCCACCACACGGCTCAGCCTTGCTATCGAGTACACACTGCCTTGGATATTAAAACACCCCCAAGCTATGACACCGTGACGCTCCGCATTTCAAAGAGGAAATGCTTGGCCTTGCTTCTTGGGTTGGATGAGTTTACGCTATGAAGTGCTTCTCTTTAATATATAATCCTCTTCCTTTTAAGTGGAAAAATGCTTGATTCTCATCAAAGGTTCAGCTGATGATATGCAGCCTCGGTTTTAAGTACATCTGGAGCCAGCCTGGCTCAACCACACTCTCCCCAAGGCAGCACTGTTACCTGGGGCTCTGGTTGCAAGTTGATCTGGGGAGCCTGCCCAAGCCGTTTTGCCACCCGAGACAAGATAGGACCCGCTGCAATTTCCTACAGTGCTTGCAGCCACCGCTCAGCACAGATGTCATTGAGGAGCCACCCCAAGACTTGCAAGCCTTTGCCAAAGTGCCCAGAAACCAGAAGTGGCTTACTACATCATCAACAACAACATAGTTTTATTTGTATGCCGCCTTTCCACAGTTAAAAACAATGCTCAAGGCGGCTTACAACATGACAAGATTTACATAATTACAAAAGTCATAAACAATAAATACCCTATATACTCGAGTATAAGCCTTGTTTTTCAGCACATTTTTTGTGCTGAAAAAGCCGCCCTCGGCTTATACTCGAGTGAGGCAGGCAGTGGCTCCTGTGAAGCTTTCCCAGGTTTTTTGTGGTAAAATTGGGTGCCTCGGCCTATATTCGGGTCGGCTTATACTCGAGTATATACGGTAAACCATATCAAAAAAATACACAACCAAATGGAAAACAATTTCCGCATAAATCAAGATTTGAAACTAAGAATGCAGCATTAATATCACATTTAATACCGTAGACTCATCACAGCGGCCAGATTAAATGTCCTCAAATCTGCGGTATTGTGGGGAAGGTTCAGGGGAGTCCCATACACTCAGAGAACTTGTCATTGTGCCCTGGGAGTGGTAGAGTCCACCGAACATATTCTCCTGACCTGCCCTTTCTATGCAGATCTCAGGCAAAATCTTATAGCTCCACTCCTATGTCAACTTAGCTCTCTCTCCAGAGAAAGACAGGTTCTATATTTGTTGAATAATGTTACTGGAAAAACAGCCTCCCTGGTGGCCACATTTCTTTTTCTAGCTCTTAAGCGTCGCAAGATTAAAATTGACAGCATCGACATGGATTTATCTGTATAGCTTCATTTTATTGTTGGTTATGTTTTACTCCAAAGTCCTTTTAGACGTTTTAGATGTTTTAATTTTGTATGGAAATGTATCTTTTCTGACTGACGGTCGAATAAAGAACTGAACTGAACTGAACTGAAATATCACAGTTTAAAATGACATAGGTAAAAAAAAAAACAATTTAAATAAATAGCAATAGCAATGAAAAACACACACAAAAAAACCAAAAACAAATACGGAGCCCTCTCTGCCCAACAACAGCAGCAGCAGTCCTTTATGGAGCCTGTCAGGCCCCGCCCTAGCCAGGTGATGAGTGGCAGGACTGGGGCCCTCAGGCGCTGAGCAGGGGAGTTCTCCTGGGTGGCAGCAAAGAAGAAGAAGAAGAGTTTGGCTTTGATATCCCGCTTTATCACTACCCGAAAGAGTCTCAAAGCAGCTCACATTCTCCTTTCCCTTCCTCTCCCACAACAAACACTCTGTGAGGTGAGTGGGGCTGAGAGACTTCAGAGAAGTATGACTAGCCCAAGGTCACCCAGCAGCTGCATGTGGAGGAGTGGAGACGCGAACCCTGTTCACCAGATTACGAGTCTACCGCTCTCAACCAGTACACCACACTGGTGTAGCTTCCTGAAGGCTGGCAACATTAAGCTCACTGTGTGGGAATCCCTTGCAGACAATCGCAGTGCCTGGAGACAAACAGATCATGTAGGCACAGCAGCAACTGCTGGGAGAAGCGCAGGGAAAAGAGACGCCATGGTGCCCTTATAGCAGCAAAACCAGACTCCTTCATCTGTCACCTCACCCAGCTGCAATTAAACACGCCTATCAGTCTCCTCCCCTCTATGGTTTGACTTCACCCCCAAAGGCACACTCTTCCATCGTCTCCTGAGAAAGATGGAAGCCAACAGCCAAGGATGCAGTTACACAGTGGGGTTTATTCCATTGCTCTGATGTTTTCTGAAAAGGGTAATTTCCCCATTATAGTTGATGCAAAAACCACTTCAGGGAATCTAATGGGCTATAGTGTATGTTCAGCGCTCATTTCCGCGTTATTTGATTCCAGAAACAATCCGTTTGCAGCCCTCTTAATCTGGAAAATCGTGGGAGTGAAGTGATGAAACTTGGAGCACTATACCGGCATCCAGCTATTGCCTCGTATCTAAATTGGTGAATCACGCGGGGACAGAAGCACATGCATGCAGGAAACATCGGGGTGTAGAGACATTATCCGGTAACACCACACTCGCTGGTGTGAGTGAATTTAGCCTGACACGCTGCTGTCTTGGTAACAAACAAACAACAAAAAGCCACAGTTCTGTAACACAACAGGTACGGCAGTATGAAAGGAACATTAGAAACCAGGACAGAAGGACCAGCATTATAATCATGAAAGGGAACACAACTTTCCTAACATCTGATTCATAGCTGTCAACCCTCCCCTTTTTTGCGGGAAACTCCCTTATTCCAATGCCGTTTCCCGCTGCTATCCCGGATTGTTGATATCCCTTAAATTTCCTGGATTTCAAAGGAAGCAGCTCCTCTCCCTCCCTGCCGGCCAGGGAGGCTCCTCAGCTGCGTTGCTCGGCTGCCAATAAGGAGTCTGAGACCGACTGGGGGCGGAGCTTGCATGCCTGGTGCAGCCAGACCCTCACGCCCAACCAGCCAGCCAGCCAGCCTGCCGTCTACGCGCTCGCTCTTTCGCTCACCCGTTCGCGCGCAGCCTCTGGAGTGCAGGGTGGCGAGGCTACTTGGTGCCATTGCACCGCCCTGGCGGCATCCCTTATTTTCAAATCCGAAAGTCTGAAAAAATCTATTATTTTTAAATCCGAAAGTTGACAGCTATGGTCTGTACGGTGCTGGAGCAGCGGTGCTGGCAACCCGCTATGTAGCGCGCATGTGCGGTGTCGCTACGTACGGCGCATGCATCATACGTAGTGACACTGCGCATGCGCGCTATGTAGCAACGCCCCGCCCCTGGGTGCACATCATGTTTGCCACTCCGGGTGCCTGCATCTGCCATCCCGAGACGAGTAGCTCAGAGTGGTTGATAGGGATAGCTGCGGACAGGCAATAAAGGCTGTGTCAACAAGCTCAGGGGAAGAAACCCCCTTGAATCATGTTGCAAGATTTGGGGATAAAAAAAAAGAATTGAGCTTCCGTTCCCCAACTCCACCTCTTAATATGCTACATCGCAACCAGAACAATTGTTATCATCGCCATCAACGTTTATCAGTCAGTTTACAGAAAAGGAAAAGTCTCAAAGCAACTTGGCAAGATGAAACGCAACAGATACAAGCAATCTAAAACAAAAAATGTTCCTCCAGCAACAAATTAATGAAGGACGAGTTCTAACCACTCCACAAAAAGATGAATGCCACCATAGAATGACTATTAGAAATCACAGAATTGTAGAGTTGGAAGGGACCCCGAGGGTCATCTAGTCCAACCCCCTTGCAGTGCAGGATTAAGAGCCTCATGCTCTACCACGGGGGTCAGCAAGCTTTTTCAGCAGGGGGGCCGGTCCACTGTCCCTCAGACCTTGTAGGGGGCTGGACTATATTTTGAAGAGAGAGAAAATGAACCAATTCCTATGCCCCACAAATAACCCAGAGATGCATTTTAAATAAAAGGACACATTCTACTCATGTAAAAACACGCTGATTCCTGGACTGTCCGCAGGCCGGATTGAGAAGGCGATTGGGCCGCATATGGCCCCCGGGGCCTTAGTTTGCCTACCCATGCTCTACCATCTGAGCTGTAGGAGGTGGCTTAATTGCCAAAGGACTAAGCGAACAAAAACATCTTAGCTTGGTACCTAAACACTGACAAGGAAGTGCACTGACAGGTGCATCCTCCTGAACAAAGCGTCCGAGAGGTTAGGGGGCCACCAATGAAAAGGCCTATTCTTGTGTGGTCACCCTCAACACCACCCTCAGATGGGGCACCTAGAGAAGGCCATTTGATGAAGACTGCAGGGTCCAAGCTGGTTCTTCTGAGATTCTTAGGGAATGTGCATGGGTTGTGGCCAACACTAGCCTGACTCAGAGTAGACCCATCGCAATTAATAGACATAATCCACTTGTGCCCATTCATTTCAGTGGTCTACTCTGAAAAGGACTAGGAGGGGAGAGACTCCATCACACAATGCCTCTTTCCACCTGCCTTGCCCCCCCCTCCAGTCTCTGCTTCTCATTTTGTATTGTATTATGTTGCACACTGTGACTTGCTGTTGTTTTATTGATTGGAGTTTAGAAATTACTTATTGTAACTGTTAAGAGTGGATTTCTGTTTAATTTTGAAATGCTGACATTTAATATTATTCTATATTATTTTAATGAATGTTGAATGTTATTTTATTTGCATATTGTATATTGTATTATGCATATTGTCTTATTTATATGACGTTAGCCGCTCTGAGCTTGGCTTTGGCCATGGAGGGCGGGATACAAATAAAATTTATTATTATTATTATTATTATTATTATTATTAGCATTGTGTCGTGGACTGGCTGGATGCCAAGGAGTGGTAGGAGGCATCAGCTGGGGAACCCCCAAGGGAACCCCCAGAGGAAGAAGGCTCAGAGCCAGGGAAGTGGTGAAGGGACGGTGATGAGTGGTCAGAGGGAGAAGAGGGAGCAGACTGGGAGGAGGAGGTGTAAGAAGGAGAAGAGGCAACAGGGTTTAGTGAGCAGGAAGAGGCTGGGGCAGAGAGCAGTCCAGAAGCAGAGACAGAAGCAGAGGTGGAGTCTAGAGGCAGAGTGGAAGCTGGCTGCTGAAGAAGCCAGGGGGTCTCCCCCTCCTGCTGTGACCAGCTCACATCCCGGCTGCTCTCCCAGGACCAGAAGAGGTATGAAGAGGGCAGAGCAGAGACAGAAGCGCCGATGGAGTCTCAGATAGTGTGGGAAGGACCCAGGGGAGGAAGAGGCTTAGGCAACTGTGGGAAGGCAGGGACCTTCAGTCCTCGCAACTGCCTCACTGGGGAAAGATCTGACAGGAAGAGTTGCTGTGCTAGGCCTGGCCTCCTGAACTATTTGTTTCTTTGAATAAAGAGTTAACTTCACCGATGCCATGTGAGTTATTACTGACCTGCTCCTGTCACCCGCCCCTGATACACCATGGCTACAACCCCATGGCTATAAAGTGGGACAGGGGGAGAGCAGTTTTTTGTGGGGGGGTGGGGATGCCAGGATTTGGTGTCCTGTGACATTTTTAAAGATAAAGAAAATGCCAGAACAGGGAAGGAGGAAAGAATTAGAGCAGCGTCCCGCTGGAACTCATTTGTAAGCAATTTCAGAAATGCTGAATGCAGATGTTGCATATCACTTTTAGACGCCCTTTGTTGAAATGCAAACATTTTGCTCAGCTTTTTCGTATCGGAGGGATTAGATGTGCAGGGATTTACATGCAAAATTGATTAACACTCTCCACAATTCCCTTTAGCAGAGGAAGAAGGGGTGGAAGCCCAGCCTCAATTTCCATGGCTGCTGTTCCATCAGCTCTTCTACATATCTGTATGCAGCGAGAGCATCTCTTAGGTCCCTGCCCTGCTTTCCAAAGATTTTCCTTGGTTTATCAGCAGGGTAATCCTGCCCAGGATTTTTCTTCTCCTTCTCCTTGTCATTCCCCTCCTACTCTATCCTTTTCCTGCAGGCGAAAGCTGTCCTGGAGTGTAGCTTGATCTCTCGTTCCTGAAATCCTCAACGTGATCACATATTACCATTTTAGCACCGCTTCAGCTGTTATCCCTTGAAACGCTTCCAGAACATCCTTGCCTTCAGCTTTTCCAGGTCTGGCAACTGAAAGCTAGCATCCTGCTTCTGCAATCCACCCCCTGCTTTTACCAACACTGGAACCTCATCCCTTCCGATAATAAGTGGAGCATTGCAGAGTCCAATGACTGCAATCCATCTCCTGCTTTCACCAGTACAGAAGGAGGAGCAGGTTCATCATGGCACTCCATGGAGATGCAATTCACAGGGGTGCTTCCTATAGCAGTGATGGCTAACCTTGACACTCCAGATGTTTTGGGACTACAACTCCCATCATCCCTGACCACTGATCCTGTTAGCTAGGGATGATGGGAGTTGTAGTTCCAAAACATCTGGAGTGTCAAGGTTAGCCATCACTGTCCTATAGTAAAAAGGTAAAGGTAAAGGGACCCCTGACCATTAGGTCCAGTCGCAGACGACTCTGGGGTTGCGGCGCTCATCTCGCTTTATTGGCTGAGAGCCGGCGTACAGCTTCCGGGTCATGTGGCCAGCATGACAAAGCCGCTTCTGGCGAACCAGAGCAGCGCACGGAAACGCCGTTTACCTTCCCGCTGCAGTGGTACCTATTTATCTACTTGCACTTTAACATGCTTTCGAACTGCTAGGTGGGCAGGAGCTGGGACCGAGCAATGGGAGCTCACCCCGTCGCGGGGATTCGAACCGCCGACCTTCTGATCAGCAACCCCTAGGCTCTGTGGTTTAACCCACAGCGCCAATCTATATACAAAGGGACAAACTAACTGGGGTGAATGCAGCCGTGGTGACTGGTGCCCATTGGGAGTGGTAGGGCAGAAGGCTGGGAGGCCAGCAGTAAGTGAAGCCGGAGCCAACGACAGGCAAAGCTCCCCCATGACTGGTTGTAACAGGGGCCGACCTTGGTAATATGCCACCCTGTGCAAGGCCAACATTTGATGCCACCAGTCCTCGCACTGCCTCCCCAAAGCCAGCTAAGTGAGTCACTGGGTTTGGAGAAGCAGGCACAAGGTTCTGGCAGAGTCCTAGAACCCTCCTGCTCCTTCCCGAAGCCCAGTAAGCGCTTGCTTGGCTTTGGGAAGGAGACAGGAGGACTCTAGGACCCTGCCAGAGCCGTCACACCTCCGTCCCAAAGCTGGTAAGCGCTTCCCGGGCTTTCAGAAAGGACTCTCCTTGGCTGCATGGCCAGTGTCTCCGCACAGCTGAGGTTGCCCTAAATCCACCTCTGGATGTAAGCAAGAAGACAGGGAGGGCAAGGGCTGGCTGAAGTGGATGGGACAGTTTCCCATTCACCCTAATGGAGCAGCCACAACTACATATATGGGTGGGTTTTTTAAAAGTATATTGTAAATGGCCAAGGGGCATGTTGGCAACTCTTAGGAATACAGAGGTGAGGAGAAACAAAATAAATAAAAAAATTCCTTCCAGTAGCACCTTAGGTAAAGTAAAGGGACCCCTGACCATCAGGTCCAGTCGTGTCCGACTCTGGGGTTGTGGCGCTCATCTCGCTTTATTGGCCAAGGGAGCCGGCGTACAGCTTCCAGGGCATGTGGCCAGCATGACAAAGCCGCTTCTGGCGAACCAGAACAGCGCACGGAAACACCGTTTACCTTCCCACCAGAGCAGTTCCTATTTATCTACTTGCACTTTGATGTGCTTTCGAACTGCTAGGTGGGCAGGAGCTGGGACCAAGCAACGGGAGCTCACCCCGTTACAGGGATTCGAACCGCCGACCTTCTGATCAGCAAGCCCTAGGCTCTGTGGTTTAACCCACAGCGCCACCTGGGTCCTTAGAGACCAACTAAGTTTGTTCTTGGTATGAGCTTTCATGTGCATGCACACTTCTTCAGATACACTGAAACAGAAGTCACCAGATCCTTATATATAGTGAGAGGGTGGGGAGGGGTATTACTCAGAGGGGTGGTGGGAATGGGTGATAGGCTGATAGCTGTGGTAAACCTGTTGACGACTGTTAACGACTGCAATTAGTCTTACAAGAAAAAGCAAGGGGTGAGAAGGTTAAAAAAAGCTCATACCAAGAACAAACTTAGTTGGTCTCTAAGGTGCTAATAGAAGGATTTTTTTTTATTTTGTTTCGACTACGGCAGACCAACACGGCTACCTACCTGTAACTGGAACTATGAGAGGTGAGGAGGGAGAGCTTTGCACAATGCTGGCTGGGGCTGGTGGATGTTGGAGCTCAACAACATCTGAAAAGTCATAGGTTCCCCAGCTCTGGTCTAAGATGTCTGTGTTGAGATTTTAGGTAGCCGATGCTGGTTAGGCTTGGCTAGTGTGATTAGTATAAATCACAGTCTGCATCTCAGAGCCAAGCATCTTTGTAATCTGATCTAGGTCCTAACTGGATCTCAGAAGGTGGCGTGTTCTCCTTCATTGGAGACTTTTAAACAGATCAGGTGGCCATCTAGCTGTGATTCCTGCATTGCAGGGGGTTGGACTAGATTACTCTTGTGGTCCCACCCAACTCTACCGTTCTATGATTCTATGCTTTGCCTTCAGTTACTGGCCCTGGAGTCTTGGGTTTCCATCCTGTTATGTACATTCCCCAATACGGACAACTGTCAAGCGGAATGTCCCACTCCAGGGGATGCCCCCCAGGCTCCCAGTTACAGGAGATACAAGCCTTCACTAAATAACTCACCAAGGAGCACAGGGTTGCAGACGCAACACAATCCAAATGAACCAAGGTCAAGCATGGAGAAGCAGTCCAGATCCAAACATGATGCAAAGTCAAGCAACAGCCCAAGGTCAAGATCAAAGGGAATTCAGAAAACATACAACACAGCAAGGTAGGGGCACCAGCAGCCAGTAACTGGTCCTACCCCCCCCCCCAGACAAAAATGTATCTAGCATTCCCTAGAAGCAACAGTTGCTTTTGAGGCAGGAGATGTCCCTGTGATTAGGAGACCAGGTTTGGGATTCTTTGTCAAGCTAGGCAACGGAGAAAATATGCAAATCGGGGGGGGGGGAATAAAACTGAGAAAGAATTGAAGCTGGCAGGTTCAGAGAAAGGTTAGTTGAACGTTTTTATGGAGCTTTCTTGCTTCGGCTGATTTATTAAATGGGTTGTCCTCTGTCTGCTGCTACTACAGGCAAACAGTTGAATCATTCTCTGAAAAGCTACTGTTGTTTCACGTTGCACCGCGACCACCCCCTGGGAGAAAGCCAAAAGAATGAACAGAAATGTTTTAAAGCCACAGAGCTATATGGAACTTGGTACAGCAGCTATGGCCTTGTCTTGAGAACTCCTGGATATCACTTCCAGCTGCTACTTAAGAAGAAGGGCTGTGGCTCAGCGCTAGAGCATCTGCTTTGCATGCAGAAGGCCCCAGTTTCAAACTCCGGCATCTCCAAGTAGTACTGGCTGAGACTCTTATCTAAAACTCTAGAAAGTCATTGCTATTCAGGGTGGGCAATGATGAGCTAAATGAACCAATGGTCTGCAGCTTCTTAAGATCCAAAGAGATGGTTCTGTAGATAAACACTGCCATTGCCACTTACTTGGAATAACCACCAAGAAAGGTGATTATCAACAGAACATGACCAGTACATACAAACTAAATTAGTAAGGAGGTTTTGAAGCAGGGTGGATAAAAATCAACGATTTTTTGATTTAAATCGGATTTTTAAAATAAAATGCTTTTGGAGGAAAAATCTTTCTAAATATAGTCTTCTATTTAAGTTACATTGTAGTCCAAAGTCTATTCATCAGGAAATAAGGATTTGTTTTAAGTTTATCAAGTGTGCTAAAACTCAGTCTAAGTTTTTTTAAAAAAATGTTTAACCACATCAGTTAACAAACATGGATACATATGCTATCATGTTATTGTTTTAGTTAAATAAATTGTTTAAATGGTTATTAAGGAAATGATAATTTTTTCCCTCCAATAAAGTACAGCAGAAAAGTTGTCCAAATATAAACAGTTAACTTATTAAACCTCACCATAATTTCATAATTATCTGTCTATGTATTTCTAGTAGTATAACCAAACCAGTAATTTTTGATATAACTGTAAAAACTACTCTGAAAATTCATTCATATGGTTGTAAATATTAAGATTATACCAGCAAGAATGAGTCTTTCTGTAAAAAAAAATATTTAAATCAAGTCTTACTGACTAGTGATTTAAATCAAGCCTTACTGACTAGTGATTTAAATCGTGATTTAAATCAATTTGATTTAAATCAAATCCACCCTGTTTTGAAGCAGAGATTGGATGGCCATTTGTCATGTATGATCTAGTTGAGATTCCTGGATTGCAAGGGGTTGGACTAGAAAACCCTTGAGGTCCCTTCCAACTCTACAATTATATGATAAAACAATTATAAGCCAACAAAACATAACATGACTCAATAAAACAAAATGAAATATACACAATATGATGGATAGTTCCCTGCTTCCAAACAATAATGCAAATTCTTATTAAAGGGAGAGTCATTGGAGGAGGCCCCCCACCATGACAGACCCATAAGTCAGAAACACTGAAAATACAGTTGGAAACAAGCCATGAGGTCGCTACAAGGGACACTGGGAGGCAATGATTTCTGCCCTGTCCTGCGTTCGTTGCAACCAGTGATGTTTCTATTCCGCTACAGTTCAGTTTCTGCCAAGGCTCACATTATTCATCTTGCCATCTGTGATGGCTGAAACTAACAAAAATATGGATAGACTAAAAGAAAAAAGGGGAGGGAGAGAGCCAATGTTGTTTGCATCCTTTCTGTTCCTGACCTTGGATGAAGACCATGTGAATTGTAGCAATTTCCAGTCCGTTTCTTTGACATTTATTTTATTTATTTATTTCATTAAAAATGTATACGCCATTTGATAAAACAGTAACGTTATCAAGCTTTCAAAAACTTAAAATAACAATAGACTAAAAACAGATGAAAACTCACATCAACCTTCTGAACAGGGAAAGAGCCTGTTGTCAGGAACATGGCTCACCAGAACGCAGGGGAAGAGTCAGACTCAGAATTTGAGGTAAGTGAAGGAGGGACTGACTCTGCAGATGAGAGCTGGCTGACAAGAGTCGAGAAAGGGCAGTTCAACACACACACCCCTTCTCGAGGAATACACTGTTAGCTCTCAAGAAGAGGAAGAGTTGGAAGGTAGCCAGAGCATTGCTAGGCAATCAGCAGATAAGCAGAGGTCTGAGACTGTGTCAAGTGAAAGTGGGGAGGGCGAAGGCCAGCCTCTCAGTCCTCGTTCTAGGAGACTGGATAAGATCAGAGGGCAATGGAAGGGCAAGAGGGGAACGGCAGAAGTTTGGCATCCTTCTTGCTGTGGGAGGGGCGAAGATTCAGACTGACCAGCTATTGCCAATGCGAGCAGGCGAGAAGCCGTGCTCTGGATGTGTTTTGTTGAAAATAAACATACATAAAACTGCCAGAGATTCATTACTTCTTATCGGGGCTTGCTTGCCTGCCAAAGATCATTGCACCTGCCTGCTATCAATAGGCAGGGAGTTCCGAAGTGTGGGTGCTGCTCCAAAATATCAAGTTATTATATCCCTAGCTGATAATGATAGAATTTTTTTCCTCCGATAGAGAGGCATTTGTAATCACCTCTCTTGGCTTGTTGGGACTTCCTTCCTTTTTGTTTGGCCTGTTTTGTGGACAGCCACAAAGGAATACAGTAGCACATGCCCAATGCCCATGGTTAAAAGGGGGAAAAAGCACCAACAACCAGCATTATTGTTTTAATAATTGCAAGCCAGGGTCCAGATTCAAGCTGCCTTAGGACTTGGATGTTGCCAAAGAAAATGAAGCAGCAGCGTTTGAATAGATCTATGAAGTCCCCACTTTACAGAGACCCTCGTCCAAGAAAAGGATCTTGCTGGCAGAATTCCAAGACACCACAGGGGATTCTCTGATCTCATTCATGCCAACTCTCAGCAATCAGAGCTTTGAGGGGTGGGAGAAGGAAAAGGCATAAATCAGCATGTCAAGGAGCTTGGAAATTAACCTAATTAAGCCACGCAAGAAAAATAACATTAAGGGAAGGGGGGGGGAATGGTGTATCAAACTAAAACGCATCAAAGCCCAAGTAATCTGCACTAAGGTCAACAACGTTTCCTGAGTTTATATCAGTTATTAATCAAGAGTCTCGAAACAGCACGCTGCATATGAAGGCCCTTTCCCCAGACATAAATAGCTCCACTTAGAAGTGGGTGAAGGGAGACACTTTGAAAATAGGCCACGCTTCCCTTAGAAATGGGTTAAGATGTTAGGAGAACAAGGTCACCCAAGAAGCTGGGCGAATTATCTTCCATGTTGCAGAAGGTCCGCAGCAGTCTCGTTGCTTAAAGACGGTGAAATGACCAACGAGACAAGGGGTTCAATGGAGTTCTGCAGCCAATGCATATATTGGGGTAAATTGTGCATTACAATGTATATATTAATGAAAATAACATACAAAACTGTCTTGCATTAGAGGAGACTTCCTGAAAAAATGCGTACATTCATCGAAGCTGCATACAAAAATAGGTTTATTACGAGATATTAGCGTGGAAAATGCAATGTGAATTTTCATGAACAATCACAAAAGTTTTGCAGAAATGCAGGAAACTGAAGATTGGGGGGGGGGGGGGAGAGAGAAACTTGGAGAAAAAAATTGATAGACTTGTTCATCCCTAGCAGACAATGCTAGATGGATCAATGGTTGTCTGACTCAATGTAGGGCAGCCTGCTAACTCCCTAAAATGACTTTTTCTTCCTCATGTTGCTCATTGGTGATAACACGATTCTACAACTATCTGAAAATGCTTACCTAAGCGTCTATTAATGGGAAAGGCATGCCTCCTATTAATAAAACACTGTGTGAGAGAATAGGGGGAGAATCAAAGCTCTCTCTCTCCTTCCTCTGCCAGGAAGGTTTGTCGCTTTGCCATATTCCACTAAATCCCCTTCATTCTAACAAACAAGACACACAATGCCAAGTCTCAATCCTGTATGTCATTGGGAAATTCACAGCTGAGTAACTCCCATTCAGCCTCCGCCAAGAGCGTTAGAATGTGTAGTAAGCCAAATTCTATTATACGGGAATAGCACCCCTGGCTAATCAATTTCAAACAATCAATGAAGTTTATTACACGGAGGCGGGAGGGAAACACCACCGCCACACAATATTCAGGCCACATTTCTAACCTAATCAAGACAGAGAGCACTGGGAGGGAATTATCATCTGGCTTCCATGAGAAAGTCTGGGGTGGGAACAGAAAGTTAGCAGGCATTCAACATCATGTCAGCGATGAGGCTCCACAAGGAGGAAAGGGCTTGTAAGCAATGTTTTCCATTCGCCACAGATAGGCTTGTTGATGGGATCTTTCCCAGCAGCGCCGAGGGAGAACGAATCGACTCCTACCAGATTTTTCAGGCAAAGATTCAATCCTCGCCCTCCGAAGCTTATCTGCTCCCTGCTGACTGCCAGGCATGAATTTTATAGGAAGTGTTACAATTGCACCAAGCTGGTGAAAAAAAACTAAGGGTGCTGGGGATCGCTGGAGCTTGCATGGCATATAGAGTTTATATGCAACAGCGGAGGTTAACTTTAGCAAATTGAATCCCTGCTTGCAGCATACCCGTAATTGCAAGGTGTTCCAACTGAGACTTGAGAAAGCTAATTTCATTAAGGGAAGTGCTTTCTTGATGGGAAGGAGTTCTATAGCCCTAGCTAACTAACTACCTGGAGAAACAAAGAAGTCATGCTTGCCCCCTTTGTTTCCAGAAGATACACGCAAGATATATCTCTGCCTCAAGGGGCAGAGAAAATGGAAGCTGTAAACAAAATGCAACCTAAGCTGCGTCAGTCCAAACTTTAAAGGATGGGGAGGTCAGCAGCCCTGAAGATCAAGCAGGTGCCTTCATTGAACCTTGGAAGTTGAACGGAATCCGTTCCGGAAGTGCTAGCCATCGCTTTGCGTTTATCAAAGCGAGGTTTAACGTTTTTCCCTCTAGGGTCCTTTTCCATTGATTCTCCAAGGGCCGAGTCTCTGAGTTATGTTCTTGCGACAACAAGGCGATAGAATCCCTTCAGCATATAGTTTTTAGTTGCCCCTTGTATAGTGCTGCCCGGACAAACCTTCTGAGACCATTAGTGCAAAAATTCTCTGGTCTTCCAGTGGAGACCCGCCTCACCCTATTACTGCAAGATACTGATTCGACCGTATCCTTGCAAGTGGCAAGATTTTTAACCTCTGTGTTGTCTTATAAGAGGTGAAATGGAATGCTACAGGAATTTTGAAAGTTTTTTATAAGTATATGTTTTATATGTATATATTACTGGTTGTGTCTAACCACTACTGGCTGTGTCTATTTTGTATGTGTATATGAGCTTAAAGCTGCAATAAACCTGATTGATTGATTGATTGGAACACTCACTTCTAGGATTCGATCGTTCGGGAGCTGATTTGTTCAGTAGCCAAAGCGTTCGAGGTCCAAAGTACGACTGTACTCTATGCCATCCAAATGCTTGGAAAGTTGAGTTACTTTTAATGTGTTTTAGAAGTTCGACTTTTGTATGTTTTTAAACTATGGTTGTGATTTTTTTTTATTCATTTTACTGTTTTATCTTCTGTAAACTGCTTTGAGGGGTTTTTTTGTTTTTGTTTTTAACATTCAAGCAGTGCATAAATTTCATGAAATAGATAAATAAATAAATAGCTGGTGCAGGGATTGCCTGGGAATCTAGCGGTGCCTTGCTCTATTTATTTAAACCCCAAACTCATTTCTGCCGGCACCCAAATTTCCAGCAACGGGAGGGGAAAAGAAAAGCCTGATCTACAACATGGTAATCATGCATCAAGCTTCAAGGCACATGCGAGAGACAGAAATTATTTGTAATCACACTGATAATGTGAGAGAATGAGCCAGACACAAAAGGAGCTTTGTTATACACACCTCTTAAGTAGTGCCAGCGAGACGTTTCTCACACGTACAAAAAGTTGTACATGTCACAAGACCTAACACATTTTGGATACGTCTTTTTAAAAACACTACCACCGTTGAAACGCCGGTATGGAATTTGCTGGCATTAGGTGTGGCGACGGCTTAGCCGAATTCGAGCAGGATAGCTATGACTTGCACACACGCCATACACGTTAAAGCACACAGCTTCCTTCAAAGATTTCTGGGAACTGCAGTTTCCCCCTCACCCCTAACAAACTACAAGTCCCAGGATTCTTTAGGGGAAGACGTGAGCTTTGAATGCAGCTTCAAACGCACATAAAAGTGGATGCAGTCTTAGCAATCCTGCATGAATTTGCCCGATTTCCTTTTAAAGCCAGCTAAGTTTGTTGCATCCCATGCCCTGATTGTGTGTATCCTGGAGGCATCTGATTGGCCACTCAACAAAGCAGGATGATTGAATAGATAGACCTTTGTTCTTCTCTAACAGGGTCCTTCTTATGAGTCAGAATGCCAGTATTTCCCCTGGTTAGTCATCCACAGCAGGTAATGTTGTGTTAACAGGAAACCTCCGTACTAGCCCTGAACAATTAGCCATGCACATAGCTGTCAACCCTCCCTTTTTTTGCGGGAAACTCCCTTATTCCAATGCCGTTTCCCACTGCTATCCCGGATTGTTGATATCCCTTAAATTTCCCGGATTTCAAAGGAAGCAGCTCCTCTCCCTCCCTGAGGCCAGGGAGGCTCCTCAGCTGCGTTGCTCGGCTGCCAATAAGGAGTCTGAGACCGACTGGGGGCGGAGCTTGCATGCCTTGTGCAGCCAGACCCTCACGCCCAACCAGACAGACAGCCTGCCTGCCATCTACGCGCTCGCTCTTTCGCTCTTCCGTTCGCGCGCAGCCTCTGGAGCGCAGGGTGGCGAGGCTTCTTGGTGCCATTGCACCACCCTGGCGGCATCCCTTATTTTCAAATCCGAAAGTTTGAAAAAATCCCTTATTTTCAAATCCGAAAGTTGACAGCTATGGCCATGCAGCCCCATAAAACAAAACAAAAAGGTGGTCTATCAGCAGTCTGAGAATCCCTTGTTTTTGCAGCTTGCTTAGCCTCGTGAAGACAGTGGGGAGGGAGGGAGTGCCGTGAATACCTTTTACATTCAATGGCCGGATTTATCGCAAAGCAACCTGAAGCAGTTCCATTCATTCCAAACCAGGGCAGGAAGCATTGTCCCTTACACTGAATTGCCATTGTCTTGATGCCAAGTCTGATGGTGTTGTGGCTGCGTGATCCCTGATTGGCTGGGTCACATAGCTGCTAAGAAGAGGCGTAATACACATGTAGGGTGTTGGCATGCATTTCAATCTGGTTTTTCACTTATCATTGATTTTCATTATTTTCCAGAAACTGTTCCTTTCAACTGATTTAACTTCTCAACTTTTCAGTGTTGTTGTTTTTTTGTAAACAGCTCTGAGTTTTTTTTAAAAAACCCATTCAATTGGTATATACATTTTATGAAACTAAATAAAATATATTTACAAATCCCAAAGCGCAAGCAAACAAATAATAATCAGTTTTTTAAAACAAAATAAAAAGATTCCTTCCAGTAGCACCTTAGAGACCAACTAAGTTTGTTCTTGGTATGAGCTTTCGTGTGCATGCACACTTCTTCAGATACACTGAAACAGAAGTCACCAGACCCATATATATAGTGAGAGGGTGGGAGGGGTATTACTCAGAAGGGTGGTGGGAATGGGTGATAGGCTGATAGCTGTGGTAAACCTGTTGACAACTGTTAACGACTGCAATTAGTCTAACAGGAAAAAGCAAGGGGTGAGAAGGTTAAAAATAGCTTTGTCATGTATAATGAGATAAGAATCCAATGTCTTTATTCAGACCAGGTCTCTCCATGGTTTTAAGTTTGGTAATGAGTTGCAATTCAGCAACTTCTCTTTCCAGTCTATTTCTGAAATTCCTTTGCAATAAGACAGCTGCTTTGAGATCTTGTTTACCACAGCTATCAGCCAATCAGCCATTCCCACCACCCTTCTGAGTAATACCCCTCCCACCCTCTCACTATATATAAGGGTCTGGTGACTTCTGTTTCAGTGTATCTGAAGAAGTGTGCATGCACACGAAAGCTCATACCAAGAACAAACTCAGTTGGTCTTTAAGGTGCTACTTGAAGGATTTTTTTTATTTTTTATTTTGTTTTGACTATGGCAGACCAACACGGCTACCTACCTGTAACCAGTTTTTAAAATATATGGGTTGGAATGCATTCCCCACCCCCTTTTCATTTCTTTAGGCCAGGGGTGGCCAACTCCCAAAAGACTGCGATCTATCACAGAGTTAAAAACTGGCAGTGATCTACCCCCTTTTGGGGGGTTCAGGTCAAAGTTGTTGAGCTTCTTTTAGGAAGGAGAGAGGCCCATTTTTTAGGGGTTCAAGTCAAAGATGTTGAGCTTGTTTGATGGAGGAGGAAGGCCCCGCTTTTTTGGGGTGCAAGGCAAAAATGTTGAGCTTTTTTTAGGGGAGCCAAAGTTGTTGAGCTTCTTTGGGGGGAGCCAGTGATCTACCAGTGATCTACCGCAGACGTCCAGTGATCTACTGGTAGATCACGATCTACCTGTTGGACGTGCCTGCTTTAGGCCTTCGTTTGTGCAGAGAAAATGTTCACCCACAACATCTGGTCCAACATTATCTTTAATCTCAGAAAGGAGTTGTTGTTTTGCTTTTCTTTAATTCCAGGTGTAAAAAGGCTGACGCCACCCACCGTTCATGGATGTGGCACAATCTCCGAAGGACACCGAGATCTTGCTTCCCAATGACTTCTGAGCCTGTCAACAGCTGCAGCCTGTGGGCGACATTTGCTTACTGCATGAAGCCTGCTTTAGTTAGATGGGTCACTGGATTTTTACTGCCCACAACTTCCCTGGCGTGTTGTGGGCATCTGATGCCCCTGGCAGCTTTGGGAACAGCTGCAGAAAATCTGACAGTCCTTCAGACTCAATGCCAAGCTGCTTGGATGAGCCATTTGCTCTGCCCACACTGGCCCCGCTTTCCCAATCGTTTGATCCTCCGTTACGATGATTCCATCCCAGCAGGGCAAATAAGAGAAAGGTTCTCGGTTCAGGTGCTCCTTGGTTTCACTCGCCAGGATGGAAATAATGATTCTCCACCTCTTTCACTGTAAAGCACAGAATGAGGGCTCAGCCAGTGACAAACCCTGACAGAAGTCCATTAAAAAGAAACTAGCTTTCATCCTAATCCGCACAATAGAATAGAAGGGAGGAAGGAGGACATTTGAAAAGTTCAGCAGTGAGTCACTTCTGGCTTGGTTTTCCCTTCCCTTACCACTGTAGTCATGTTTTGCTGTTGCAAAGAAATGATTAAGAGTCTTAGAGCCCCTAGAATTTATTGTGGCAAAAGTTTTAATGGACTCGATGCTATGATATGAGGTGCACGAAGTGTTAGGCTCAGTTAGAAAATCAGTGTGTGTATGTGTGATTCACATAAACTAAGCATTGGACTACAACTTCCATCATCCTTAGCTAGCAGGACCAGTGGTCAGGGATGATGGGAGTTGTAGTCCAACAACATCTGGGGGCCCAAGTTTGGGAAACACTGACATAAACACACACACAGTAAAGATTTCAGAACAAAGAGGAGGGATTATCATTCGTTAGTCGTTTTTTACACACAGTGACCAAAAGTGACTGACATTGGTATCAACCAAGAACAGTCAAAAACCCTAAAAGCACAGGTGTGCAACTAAAAGATTTGCCACCATTAAAATTAAGGGCCAAAAGCCCAGGTAAAGAGAAAGGTCTTTACCTGGAGCCTAATGATCAATAAAGGCATGCATCCATGGTGAGAGCATTCCACAAGGGGGGGGCACCACTAAAAGGGCCCATGAAGACTATTACTTTAACCTTAATTTTATTGTGAGAGCAAAAGTACTGATAGATTCAGTGGTGGCTAGTTCTCATTGAGACTGGTAGGGCAGAAGGCTGGGAGGCGAACAGTAGGTGGCGCCAGAGCCAACTGACCCCCATCCTCCTCCGTGCCGAGTTCTACAAAAGCAAGACTGGGGCCAAGATGGGGGAAGTTAACAGATCCCAGGCTAGCATCCGGACTGGTTGTAAGTAAGAAGCCAAGGGAGAGTGGGGGTTGGCTGAGGACAGACTGAGGTTTGTGAGGGGTGCCCCATTTGCCCCATTGGACCAGCCTCCACTGGATAATGTTGAAGGTTTTTCTAGGTTGGGGGAAAGGGAGCAATAGGAACCCAGGGGTTCAAGGAAGCTGGAATTGCCCTGACTGAGCCCCCAGGAGCACAGAGAATCCTGGCGATGGATGTAGCTGGCAGGATGTAGAACTCTGAACAGGAGCCTATCATAGGTTAGAAGAAGAAGAAGAAGAGTTTAGATTTGATATCCCGCTTTATCACTACCCGAAGGAGTCTCAAAGCGGCTAACAATCCACTTTCCCTTCCTCCCCCACAACAAACACTCTGTGAGGTGAGTGGGGCTAAGAGACTTCAAAGAAGTGTGACTAGCCCAAGGTCACCCAGCAGCTGCATGTGGAGGAGAGGAGACGCGAACCCGGTTCACCAGATTATGAGTCCACTGCTCTTAACCACTACACCACACTGGCACTCTACACAAGCTACCTACCTACCACAAGCTGCACAGATCGTCAGAAGGCGCACACAAAATATGTATTGTTCCAAAGGCAGTTCCATGGAAAGTTCACATCAGTCCCTGGAATAGAAACAAGCATTTTGGCAGCATGTTCCACATGAAAAGGCCTCAGTCTCAGGGTGCTCTTTTCAATTTAAGAAATCTAGAGGGGAAGGGCAGTTCTCTCCCCCCCCCCCCACACACAAACACTCCACCTCCAACCACGATTCTTCTAAATTTGGCTCAACAATTATCCTGGCCATCCCCAGAGCATCTGGAAATATTAGCAGGATCTGCCCACCACAGTTCAAACGCTGGCAAGTGCTCCGTTGCCCTCTTGAACTATCAAAAGCCTTTGTTCTGCAATTACCACCCAGCCACTCCCTCTCGAAAACATCTTACAGGCCTCTTTTCTCTGCTTCCTTTCACGTTCATCCATTGGCAGAGCTCAAGAGAGCTGGAACACTTTCACAAGCTGCATTAAGAGACTCTGGAACAAGATTACACGGCGCTCAGAGTTGATTTTGCACATTACAAATCAATTTAACTCTCCCACTCATGTCAGAGGGAGTTCCATGGCTCATCCTAAAAGATCTAAGGAGGACTAGGCAAACAGAGACTCTGAAAGTTCTCTATGGATGAGTGGTGTTTGCCATTCTGTTAACTTGAGGAAGACAAGAGGATGATCATTTCTGAGGGGCGGAGGGACACTTTGCAAGACTCAATCCATAGCTGTCAACTTTCGGATTTGAAAATAAGGGACTTTCCCAAGCTTTCAGATTTGAAAATAAGGGATGCCACGAGGGCGGTGCAATGGCACCAAGTAGCCTCGCCACCCTGCGCTCCAGAGGCTGCGCGCGAACGGGTGAGCGAAAGAGCAAGCGCATAGACGGCAGGCAGGCTGTCTGTCTGTTTGGGCGTGAGGGTCTGGCTGCACAAGGCATGCAAGCTCCGCCCCCAGTCGGTCTCAGACTCCTTATTGGCAGCCGAGCAACGCAGCAGAGGAGCCTCCCTGGCCGGCAGGGAGGGAGAGGAGCTGCTTCCTTTGAAATCCGGGAAATTTAAGGGATATCAACAATCCGGGATAGCAGCAGGAAACGGCATTGGAATAAGGGAGTTTCCCGCAAAAAAAGGCAGGGTTGACAGGTATGACTCAATCTGGTGTGCTGGGAAGGAAGGTTGTGAGGATGCGCACAGAGATGGGCAGATGCATTTGCTTCTAACCCTGTGTAGATTCCCTCGCCCTGCTTTCTTGATACACCAGGCCTGACAGTATGAAATAGCTCATGCCTCCCAGCACATCCAAACAATGGTCCACGCACCCCAGCTAGGGTTTCCATATGTCCTCATGGGTAGAGTCGTCATAGCGATCCATAGTTAGAAGTAGTAGTTGGCAAATTTATTATTTTATTATTATTTATTGAATTTATATACTGCCCTATACCTGGGGGGTCTTAGGGCGGCTCACAGAATAAAATCAAGATATAAAACCACAAAATACCTAATAAAAATAAAGACAGCAACCCAATAACCCTCCCCCCCAAAAAACACATTTTAAAAGGACATGTCCTCTTTTTTTTTTGCTCTTCAAAATATGGCAACCCTAAACGTCCTGTAATCATACTGCTCAATTCTCACCTGTCTTTGCTTCTGCAGGACATGTTGCTGCATCAAACCAGCACTGCCCAAACTTCCAACTTCTCTCTTATGTCAGAGAGGGGAGACGAATGGGAGAGGCCCTTTTGTCCTAACCCCCATTTCCCAGGTGAGCTTATAAACACTCTCCTACCTGTTTCTTTTCAGGACAGAGGATGTGTTCAACACACACACACACACACACACACACACACACACACACACACACACACTCCATGCTTTGACTATTTGTCAGCCTTCAACCTCGGAATCTCTCTAGGGTTGCTTTTAAAATACATTCCACCAAAGATGGTGGAATACATATTTTAAAATGCGTTCCACCAAAGAATCATGGGAACTGCAGCTTATTCCTGACAGAGCTATAATTCCGGGATTCTTTGGGCGACTTTAACAGTCATGGCTTTTCCCAAATCAGGAAAACTAATGCAACATTTGAATGCACCCTTAGTCCATATCTCTTGCCCCCACACCGAAGCCTTACTCAGTGTAGGCCTGGTCACAGAAGCTAAGAACCAACCATGCACGTTTAACAAGCTTCTTAGATGCTCCTTTGCTGCCGCAAACTCAAGGAGAACAAAATAGCCCATTCAGGGCTATTTCAAGAACTGAGTAGTAAAATGTCAGGATAAAATTGCTGAGGAGGCAACAATTATAGTAAAAATAAAATAAAAATGATGACCTGCTGATTGCTAGATATTAAAATGTGCCCAAATTGCCCAATGGGCTGTTGTTAAATGGAGGAATAGATGTGCTTATAAACACTTAATATTTCTGCAGCGACTTACAAGCTTCATATTAGATCACTTTTCAGGGACTTTTAATATACATCTTGAGCTGCAGCCCATTCAGACTAAGCTCAACCAGAGAGAACCAACTTGGAGCAAGTCGCAGGACACTGTGCTGTCCTCAGGTGCTGTCCTACAGTTCATTCCCATCTGCACTATATATTTAGTGTTCTATAATTTTAAATGGTCATGGCTTCCCCACACCCAAAAAAATCCTGTGAGGTGCCATTTGTTATGGCTGCCAAGAGATGTTAGGAGACCTTAGAATCATAGAGTTGGAAGAGACCACAAGGGCCATCCAGTCCAACGCCCTGCCAAGCAGGAAACACCCTCAAAGCATTCCTGGCAGGTGGCTGTCAAGCCTCTGCTTAAAGACCTCCAAAGAAGGAGACTCCACCACACTCCTTGGCAGCAAATTCCACTGTCGAACAGCTCTTACTGTCAGGAAGTTCTTTCTAATGTTTAGCTGGAATCTTCTTTCTTGTAGTTTGAATCCATTGCTCCGTGTCCTCTTCTCAGGAGCAGCAGAAAACAACCTTTCTCCCTCCTCTATATGACATTCTTTTATATATTTGAACATGGCTATCATATCACCCCTTAACCTTCTCTTCTCCAGGCTAAACATACCCAGCTCCCTAAGCCGTTCCTCATAAGGCATTGTTTCCAGGCCTTTGACCATTTTGGTTGCCCTCCTCTGGACATGTTCCAGCTTGTCAGTATCCTTCTTGAACTGTGGTGCCCAGAACTGGACACAGTATTCCAGGTGAGGTCTGACCAGAGCGGAATACAGTGGTACTATTACTTCCCTTGATCTAGATGCTATACTCCTATGGATGCAGCCCAGAATTGCATTGGCTTTTTTAGCTGCTGCATCACACTGTTGACTCATGTCAAGTTTGTGGTCTACCAAGACTCCTAGATCCTTTTCACATGTACTGCTCTCAAGCCAGAGCTAAAATCCCCAGAGTTCCCTGGAAAAGGGGGGCTGAGTGATAAACCACTCTGGAAATTGTAGCCCTGGGAGGGGAAATAGGGGTCTCTAACAACTCTCAGCACCCATAACAAATGGCAGTTCTCAGAATTCATTGGGGGGAAGCCACGGCTACAGTATGATATTGAGCTAAATGTAAAGTCCGGATGGGGCCTTAGTTCCTTGGCAGTCAGCTTCAACTGAAATCACCCCCTAGCCGTAAGTGCTTCACAACTTTGAAGCCATCCACATGGCAAATGTGAGGTCTCTGATGAGGTGGGAGGTAGATAAATATTTTCCTTGAAAGGTCCCCTTAAAATGCAGTTTGGAAGTGACCCCTTTGCTATTCCTGAAGGTGCAGAAATTAGCAATATAATGACATTTCTGTGTCATATACACACAGAAATTCGCTGTGTCTTTTTGCTAACATGTAAAACTGTTTGCCGTAACTGAATTTAAATCACACACACACACACACACACACACACACACACACACACACACACCCCTGGCAGATACTGACCATCACTGCCCTTAAAGAATAGGAAGAACACAAGAAGGAGAGTAACAAAAAATAAAATTGAAAAATCATTCGAGATAGCCCATTTCTGTTCTGAAGCTATCCTTTCTCTTGGATAATTTAGTTCTATGAATTTCAAATTGAATTAAGATGGGAAGAGTGCTGCAATTCAGGACAAATTATGGGTTTGTAAAGGAGTTCAAGGCTGAACTCCAACTGACCTCGCTATCGAAAGAATCCACAGTGACCCTATGGGACAGAACAGCTCGAGAGTAGCTGTTAAAAGCTCGTGATTTGATGGCTCGTGAAATATGGGGAATGCTTAAGCAGCAAGGCAGGCTACATGCTATAAAAGAAGGATGTGCACCCCACAGCCTGCATTTGAATAACTGGTGGCTTACTCCATTAATGGTTCTTGTGTGCCATTCAAATCCATTGTGGATGCATTCAGCTCAGAACATATGTTTCACCACTGACTCTCTGGATTTCACCGTGTGAAAGAAGATACACTTGGAAATATAATGGCAAGATTAGCCACCGCCTCTTATTTTAGGCCTTGTTGTGTTTGTGTACTGTTGTAGAAGGAGCCACCTTTTGACAACATGTCTGGTTAATATGTTGATCCATGACAGGGCCTTCTCGGTGGTGATTCCCTGTTTGTGGAATGCTCTTCCTGGTGAAGTGTGCCTTCTCATTATTGACCCTCAGTAGAAATCTAAACATTCCTGTTTACTCAGGCATTTGATTCCTGAAAGATATTGCTCCTGGCAATCCAGAAATCATTGATTGAAAGAATGTGACTCAAACATCGCTGACACCTTCGTGTTGTGTGCGCATGCACACGGAAATGCAAAGACAATCAGGCCATAATCTGGTGTAACACATTAATCAGTCCATTGCCTTTTCTCTCCCTGAATACGGCAGATGTAAAATGTGCTTCTGTATGTGCGAAGACATGTAGCTACTATCTTATCATTTACTTAATTACTGACTCATAGAGCCAGTATGATGTAGTGGTTAGAGTCTTGGACTAGGATCCAGGAGACCAGGGTTCAAATCCCTCCTCAGTCACTAGAAGCTCACCAGGTGATATTGACAACAACAATAGGCCAGTCACTATATCTCAGCTTAATCTACTTGACAGTGTGATTGTGAGGAAGATGACCATGTATAGACCTTTCCTTGGAAGAAAGGTGGGGTGGAAATATAAAAATAAATACCACCCCCACCCCAAAAAACCCACCCCATTCACTGCAAGATTTTGGACTAGTTGAACCATCGGGATCCCTTCCAATTCTATGATTGTGCAGTCTTGGTAAATTACCTATGATTGTATTGTTTTGAAATGTTTTAAAAATATTCTGAACTTAACAAAAACATTACTGTACAGTATATCATAACCCACAATATCAGCAAGGCCAAGTGAAGTCAGCTGAGAGAGCAAGAGAGGGCAAGAAAAGGCAGTGTAAACAAAAAGGCAAATATCTCCACAAGAAGTACTAAACTAAACTACACTTGGGCAAAAAAAATGAAAGGCACAAATACAGGATGGGTGACACCTGGCTTGAGAGCAGTACATGTGAAAAGGATCTAGGAGTCTTGGTAGACCACAAACTTGACATGAGTCAACAGTGTGATGCAGCAGCTAAAAAAGCCAATGCAATTCTGGGCTGCCTCAATAGGAGTATAGCATCTAGATCAAGGGAAGTAATAGTACCACTGTATTCCGCTCTGGTCAGACCCCACCTGGAATACTGTGTCCAGTTCTGGGCACCACAGTTCAAGAAGGATACTGACAAGCTGGAACATGTCCAGAGGAGGGCAACCAAAATGGTCAAAGGCCTGGAAACGATGCCTTATGAGGAACGGCTTAGGGAGCTGGGAATGTTTAGCCTGGAGAAGAGAAGGTTAAGCGGTGATATGATAGCCATGTTCAAATATATAAAAAGATGTCATATAGAGGAGGGAGAAAGGTTGTTTTCTGCTGCTCCAGAGAAGCAGGCATGGAGCAATGGATTCAAACTACAAGAAAGAAGATTCCACCTAAACATTAGGAAGAACTTCCTGACAGTAAGAGCTGTTCGACAGTGGAATTTGCTGCCAAGGAGTGTGGTGGAGTCTCCTTCTTTGGAGGTCTTTAAGCAGAGGCTTGACAGCCACCTGTCGAATGCTTTCCTGCTTGGTTGACTGGATGGCCCTTGTGGTCTCTTCCAACTCTATGATTCTATGATTCTACTGCCAAAAGAACAGTGAATATTTTTTAAAAAAAGATGTTATTAAAGCTTATTCATAACACAATAAGGAAAAGAAACTAATCTAAATAAAAACAAAAAAGAGAAAACACCAAAAGAAAAGAAACACACACAAAAAGAGAGAGAAAAGAGGAAAAATAAAATGGACTTCCAACCTTCTGTCTGCCAGTTACATAAAATAAAGTATTCCAAATATTCACTCTAGAATGACAACCAACTGTTGCTTTCTGTCAGAACAGTGAGTAGTTTTGACTTAAGAAAAAAGAAGGATAGGCGAGGGGGAGAAAAACAAGAATTCAGGTGATTAAAATGATTAAGGTATGGGGTAAGCAAGAAAGCAGAATCCTCATCAAGTTATTGGAGCTATTTTATTTGCCACTCTAGATAAAGCATGAGGAATATGGTAGGATGTCTACATATTTCATTTTCATTCATTCACACATGTTTCTAAGTCAGTCCAAAACGCCGCTGCTCCGAGATGATTAGTGTCCATTTCTTCCTCTGCTGGACTAGAAAGTAATTTCACACACCCATAAAACTCATAACCAGAAAAATATAACACCTACATTTTCCCAGTTCTGCAATAGCTTATTCTGATCCTCGGGGATAACACCATCCTATACTTTTCTTTCCATACATATTTTGCTTTTCTCCCTTGCCGCCAGCTTCCCCAAACCACTTTGAGAAACCCAGGGCACTAATGGGACTTCACGTGATATTTTCAAACCAACAGCCACAAGCAGAATCCCTACCCATTGCTTCAGGAAATTAAAAAATTAACGAACTGGATATATGCGGAAAGAAAAGAAACACGGAATAGTAACCTAGCTACCGTCTTAGTACCAATTAAGTCAGATTGCATTTTCCTGCCCAAGAACAAAAAGAGTGTCCCATGGAAAACAGTAAATGGGCTAGTCAGACAGAGAATAATCAGTGAGAAACAGCAGAGAGTAACACTTGAAAACGTTGCAGACGTGAATCAAGCTGAGTTCAAGGGCTAATTCTGATGCCACTTCTCAGGGAACTGTGTGTTTCTTAAGATAGACACATTGGATGAAAGGGGTACATCTTTACTGGTTCTGAACTCTCCGTTTCTGGCACTTAGCCATGATTGTAAAACACTTAACTATGACTAAAGGGATGTGAGGTTTGAAATGAAATCACAAAACAGTCTCTTTTCCCACAGGAAGGTCAGATGAGTTAAAAAAGAGAGAAGCAGAGCAGAGGCTAGATGATGATGATACTGTAATATTATTATTATTATTATTATTATTATTATTATTATTATTATTATTAATATCCCACCCATCTGGCTGCGTTTCCCCAGCCACTCTGGGTGGCTTTGAACAAAACATTAAAATACAATAATTCATCAGATATTAAAACAGGGCTGCCTTCAGATGTCTTCTAAAAATCGGATAGTTGTTTATTTCCTTGACATCTGATGGGAGGGTGTTCCACAGGGTAGGCGCCACTACCGAGAAGACATAACACTCTGTGGACCCTCCGCAAGTCACAAGCCGAGGGTCAGTTTGGGATGTGCATGATAGAAGCTGCCCAAGTTGGGGTTCCCAGATCTCCCGGTCTGACCTGAAGTCTCCAGGTCTGCCTGGACCCCCCTCCAGGTGGGAGGTGGAGGGGTTGAATATCGCCAGGTGGGCAAGAGCACTACACACACACACACACGGCTTTATTCCAGCCATAATGTGCTGAAACTCAGTTCTGGCACCTCTCAGGTGGGCACCATTGTCATTCTAAGACAGTGATGGCTAACCTTAACACTCCAGATGTTTTGGGACTACAACTCCCATAATCCCTGACCACTGGTCCTTTTATCTAGGGATGATGGGAGTTGTAGTTTCAAAACATCTGGAGTGTCAAGGTTAGCCATCACTGTTCTAAGAGAACAAGGGAGGTGTTCGTGGAGAGTTCTGGCACCTCTTTTTCTAGAAAGATAGCACTGTAATATATTTGATTGTTCATGCAAGTTTCAGCCCAGCAGGAACATAGACAGGGGGAGGGGGGTCTGCCCTTCTCTGCTCCTGTCTCCCAATTAACTTCCGTCTCCAGCCCCCCCCAAATGATACCACCAGGGGCTGCCCCAGTTTTCTTAGATTTGGGCCCTGAAATCTCAGGGTTTGGGATGCTCCTGACCTGACAACTGTACCCAATGTTTTCCTTTAGGCCAAAGAAGTCATTGAAGGCTGCTGATTTGATTGCTAAAATGTGCTGGAGTGGATATGATGCTTACTCTTTCCCAGGAGTTTCCCAATTGAAATTCAGGGGAGTCGCACTGTTCGTGGTTCCCTGTGGTTCAGCTGCATGGTTCATCTCCATCAGCCGCTCAGAATTGTGGGCCCAATTTAATGGAACTCTCTTCCAGCTGAGACTAGGCAACCCTCCCTGTTGAACTTCTGATGCCCCGTGAATATCTTTTTATTTCAGCATTTCGGATCTCATAACTTTCAACCAATTGTATTTATTAAGGTTATTATACACTGTTTAGAGGTGGCTGTAATTAAGCAGTATATAAATTGTAAAAATAAATAAAAAACAAATTCCACACATACACTAAAGCAACAGGGAAAATGAGGGGTACAATATCAATGGTTTTCTTTGTTTAATAAATGTGTTGGCTGCCTTTCAAGATACAACACAAAATGCAATTATTTTCCCAAGGGAGCTTATGATATCTCAAAAATATTGCAAAAGAAGCATATGTAATAATACATAATACAGTAATAATAAACAATAAAAGTGCACACTCATTTCAGCAAGCCACTCAATACACATATTTGGGTCACATCTACACCATACAATTAAAATTTTCCTATAGCACTTTACCAAAGAAAGTTACTGACTCACATTTACATGCATGAAAGAGTTAACCTGAGCCCTGAGCTCAAGTAACCAGTGGAAGAAGCTCAGCAGGCTCCCAGCAGGCTTTGCTTCTTCCTTTGCTCTCTGCTTCCTTGAAGAAGCTGACTGCAAGTTAACTAATCTCTCCAAAAGAAGATTTTTACAGCCTGCTTCTTTCCTAATGCAAAGATTGCATGATTCTTTTCTAAGGAAACTACATTCTTTTCTTTATTAACTTTTTTTTGGAACCCTTTTCTTCTTCTTTTTACTGCCAATGGATGGAAACGTGTTTGCTGTAGCTGTGAGTAAAATCTCCACTTATTTGCAAAGAAAAGTGTCTGTGATTTATTCTAGCCTAAGTATTTTTGTAGGGAATGTTTGTTTAAAGGTGGATGAAGGCAGATATAAATCTAACCAAGGTTTAATGTGCTTGGAGCAATCACCACTGTGGTAACTCTGCTATGAGAGAGTAAGAATCTTTCTTTCAAACCTCTCTCTCCAACAGTTCAGGTGGAGGAGGTTATTTTAATCAGGAACATTGTGCCAGGGAAATGATGTTTTGATGCGCAGGGAATCTTCCTCTAACATGGCTGCCACAGTCCTATCTGCCTCCCTCCTCCTACTCTGCAGTTGCTTTAAAGCAAAGGGAAATATATTGGAAGAGCCCATCACAGATTGCAAAGTGAGGTTTGGCCCCCAGCCACAGTTCAAAAACCTCAACCGAGGCTTCTTTGTTACTGAGCTCTAGGGACATATAGTTTCTTTTCGTCTCTGCAGAGCTGGCTTTCATCTAGCAATATGACATTTTGATTATTTGCTGTTAGCTGCCCAAAGAACCTTTGTTATCAGGCAAGGTATAAATATTGTAAAAGAAGTGTTTTAAAAATTCAACCATATCTTTGTTCTGACTTCACAGAAGCATATCCAAATAATCTGTAAAAAAGCAAACAAACCTAGCAAGGGTAAAAATGTGTGAATTAGCATTTCATACTAAGCAGCCGCCGCCCCTCCTCCAATTTCAGCTACTTCAGATCTCAGCTACTTCATGCATCCTTGTTTCATCTCTCAATAAATCTTGATACACTTTCCCCTCTTTGAAAACTGGCCTTGTTTAATTTAGTCTCTTGAAGGAAAGAACTGTGCATTAAACAGTAGGCTCTTCTCCTGCAAGAGACACATTAGGACACCGGGAAAAATAAGTCTTTGTACGGGCTCTGGAACCATGCCAATTATACCACAACACAAGCATCTGGCCAGTGAGGATCAATAGATGGAGCGCTGAATTTGGGCACTGCCTCATGTTCAAGTCTATTCACAGCCAAATGTGCCACTAGATGGACTTGGACTCACCAGCTGAGCATGGGAAAATTTCGAAAATTTTAAAGTCCCAGATTTTTATTGTGAAAACGTCAAGAAGAACAGAAGGCTGGAATACTCCCAGCTGTTTCTCAATGCCACAGGGAACATCTGGTGAAGCACCTAAAGTCACAACAGGAAAAGCAGAGCTCCTTGCTCTTTTCCCATAATTCCTTGCAACTCTATGCTCATTGGGCATAATGGAATATAATATGCATCTTAGGCTCCACCTGCATTATACATTTAAAACAGTATCCTGCCACGTTAAATTATCATAGTTTTCCCCAAAGTATATTGGCAACTGTGGCTTGTTAAGGGCTCAGAGTTGTTTACAGGTAAAGGTAAAGGGACCCCTGACTGTTAAGTCCAGTCGCGGACGACTCTGGGGTCGCGGCGCTCATCTCGCTCTATAGGCCGAGGGAGCCGGCGTTTGTCCACAGACAGCTTCTGGGTCATGTGGCCAGCATGACTAAGCCGCTTCTGGCAAACCAGAGCAGCGCACGGAAATGCCGTTTACCTTCCCGCTGGAGTGGTACCTATTTATCTACTTGCACTTTGACGTGCTTTTGAGCTGCTAGGTTGGCAGGAGCTGGGACAGAGCAACGGGAGCTCACTCTGTTACGGGGATTTGAACCGCAACCTTCTGATCTGCAAGCCCTAGGCTCTGTGGTTTAACCCACAGTGCCACAGAACTACAATTCCTAGAATTCCCTGGGAAGAGGGATAGACTATTAAACCACTCTGTGGTATGATACTGATTTAATGTTTAGTGCAGATGGGGGTCTTAGCAAGGAGGAAGCGTCCATATCTCAGTTAGGGATGGTGGGGGACTAGATTTAGTTTGTACAGCTTCCTTCTTATGCACACATTTCCCTGATCTGTGCATTTTGGGAAACACTGGTTGGTTGTAGAACTGCATCGCAAATTTCAAAGGATAGCTATGTTTTGGTTCATGTATTGTTTTGGAAAGTGCATTATTTGATAGATTTGGCATCAAATGCATACTGAATCCATCCCTATCAGCAGGTTACTTCCTAGCCTCATTCTGCTGCATTCACACACAAAGCAAAAGGTATCTGTCATGCAAACAGAATGTGAAATCTCCCACATCCATTGCATTGTCCCTGTTCCCTTTCCAGCCTCCCCGGGAAGAAGAGCTCTGTGAGTAATGTATGAGTTATATATGAGTAAGGGAGGGGGGCCCTCTTTTACTACAAACAGCTCTCAAAAAGAGAGGCAGAAAGTACGCCATCCTTTCTCCAGACCTCCCAGCAAGGGTCAATTTATGTGGTTCTCTATGGGGAAAGGGAAGGAATTTTTCAAATATTTTCCCTCAGCCTCAGAAGCTCATCTGCACCAGTGACAAGAATAGTATCAACAAGATTAGCAAGCAGCCGTAACAAAGCCTCCATCACCCACTGCTCCCAGGCTTTGATGGAAAGACAGGAAGATGATATATTCCATAAACGCCTTTCCCATGCCCTGACTGCTTTGACAAAGGGGCACAGAAAACATTTTTGAAAAAAGAGGGAACTCTGGTTTAATTTCATTCGGCCTGAAAGCGAGCTGAGCGCCGCAACCCCATAGTTGCCTTTGACTGGACGATTGTCCAGGGGTCCTTTACCTTTTACCTTTACCTATCTCACTGCAAGAAGATCAAACCTATCCATTCTGAAGGAAATCAGCCCTGAGTGCTCACTGGAAGGACAGATCCTGAAGTTGAGGCTCCAATACTTTGGCCACCTCATGAGAAGAGAAGACTCCCTGGAAAAGACCCTGATGTTGGGAAAGATGGAGGGCACAAGGAGAAGGGGACGACAGAGGACGAGATGGTTGGACAGTGTTATAGAAGTGACCAACGTGAGTCTGACCAAACTGCGGGAGGTAGTGGAAGACAGGAGTGCCTGGCATGCTCTGGTCCATGGGGCCACGAAGAGTCGGACACGACTAAACGACTAAACAACAACAACAATCTCACAGCAGCCAACCAGATGCCTACTGGAAGCCTGCAAGCAGGACCTGAGTGCAAGAGCACTCTAGCAATTTCAGGCTGATAAACCAATAAGTCTTTTACTCAAGACAAATTTACCTGTTTGCCTCCTAACCACCTGCTTCTCCTGTTTTCCTGAGTTGTGCCTCTCCCTCCCATCCCCCTGCCCCATTCCCAGCTTGTAGGCTATTCTCTCACCTCACACTTGCCTTTACCTTCTGACAGGGTTACCAGAAATCCCCTGCTGCTGCCCGAAGCCCCCTCTTGCAAGTATCCACATACTGCCTTCTGGCTCAGGCCACAATTCTAATATACTGCACATCTCCTCCAAGCATGTTCTAAACACAGGAAACCCTAGAAAGCAAATTCCCTCATAAGGTATCGGGCACTTCCCTCTTTTGAGTTGAACACACCGGGGGGGGGGGGAGTTGTTTTGCCTGTCTTTGTAAGTGCTTCAAAGGTCCCTCTGAGAGGTAGAAAGTGCAAACATATTCCAAAACAAAAGAAGCAAGAAGGGGTCAGAAGTAGGAAATTTACCCAGAGCTCCTCACCCTCCCAGTCTCAAAGGGCTCCTTTGCATTGCCTTCAAAGCATTTTCTCTTCGCCAAGGAAAGCAACCTTATTTACAAGCCTGTTCTTGAAAGGAATGTGCACTGACCGAAGATAACACACACATTTTTAAATGGGGAAGGACAAGAGGAGATTGATGCAGAAACATATCTTCTGTCTACCCTGGTTGGACACAGAATTGTGTCAAAGTCTGCTGTTGGTGATTGGAATATCACACTGCATTTTCAGGAACTAATCAGCTCTAATGAGCCTGGGTGCAGTGCTGCGCACAGAGCCAAGTTGCACCTTGAAAGGAGATTTTAATTTGATTTGTTTCCAGAGAGATGTCCGGAGGTCAAGGCCAAAGGAGCATTGCCCTTTCAGCAGACCGCAAAAGGCTATATAAAAGTTTTTATGCGCAACTACATGCCTACAGAAATTCAATTTATATCTTTCTATATACATAAAAATGTAAGGATGGTGTCATGCTGCAGTTTACATGCTTGCTTGGGGGGAAAGGGGTGCTGAGCTGTGTGGGGATGGGTGAAGCTGGGATGTAAATGGAGGGCCGGTTGGCAAAGGGAGAGATGGGGTTGGCAAACGAGGTGGCAGCCCCTACTACAGCTCAAAATCTTCAAGCTACACTATTAACTTGTGCAGAAGTGTGAGGACATAAGAACTCTCCAGAATCAGACAAAAAGATCAGACCAGTCCAGTATCCTGTTCTCCCAGTAGCCAACCAGATGCCTACAGTAAGACCTGAATTCAACAGAAACTCCCCAGCTGGGATTATCAGCAACTAATATAGGGAGAAGAAGAGTATGGATTTGATATCCCGCTTTATCACTACCCGAAGGAGTCTCAAAGCGGCTAACATTCTCCTTTCCCTTCCTCCCCCCACAACAAACACTCTGTGAGGTGAGTGGGGCTGAGAGACTTCAAAGAAGTGTGACTAGCCCAAGGTCACCCAGCAGCTGCATGTGGAGGAGCGGAGACGCGAACCCAGTTCACCAGATTACGAGTCTACCACTCTTAACCACTACACCACACTGGCTCTGGAGCAGGTACAAAGAGGTGTGTACCAAGTGCATTTAGTTTCTTCATACTTTCAGATCAATAGCTTGCCAGGAAATGGTCAAAATGTGAAATGAGACAGGGAACGGCAAGTAGCCAGTCGTAAGAGAAGTCATTATGCCAAAAAGGAAGAGAGAACAGGGGCACAATTGCTGATAGTTCTGCCACATCTGCCATGCCTGCTGCCCAGCAACTGTCCAAGATCATTCTGCTTCTTGCAAGAGAAAAATCCAAATTGCACCCACATGGTGGTAAAGGCATTCTAATAAACTAAACAATAGGCTATTTGCTCCATTTTAATTACACACCAAAATCTGCTGCTTAAAGTGGGTCGCCTCTCCCTGTCTCATAGCCAGGCCAGCTCTGCTGTTTCCTAAGTTGAGAAAGGCCTACTCCATTTGTCAAAAACTTCCAGCAGATCCGGTTCAGTTCCTTTTCTTGGAAATTTGGCTATCAGCCTTATCACATATCAAAAATAAACTGGAGCATAAAATAGCAAAAGCCATGACTGTAATAGGCACACACTGGAACCTTTTGCAGCGAAGATATGACCAAGCTGCTATAATGCAAAATAATATGTAGCAATTCTCAAAGCCTGTATGTTCAATACAATGAGTCATTCTAGCCTCACCTTAATTCTCCTCTAATATTACCCAATGTCCCTGGGATACCCGTGCTCTTCACCATCATCCAATAAGCATAAAGAACAGGAGCCACATTGAGTCTGTATAGCTCTCTGCTTGTATCACTGAGACCTTCATCAATGAATCTTGAGCTATTGCTATCTTTGTTTCCCAGCCAAAAAAAAAAATCAACTGCAAAGGAATTCTATTCCAGCTCCTACAAGCCAAATGAATAGGGTCTTTCTGTCAGGACCCGTAAATCCAAAAACAACCCAGAGCTGGAGGTTGCAGAGACACCAACTAAGGAGCTATGGAATCTTGAATTGTAGTGCTAGGACGGACATCAAGGGTCATCTACCTGTAGTCCAACTCCCTGCAACGCAGGAATCACAACTAAAGAATCTCTGAAAAATGGCCATCCAAACTCTGTTTAAAAACCTCCAGTGAAGTATACATCCCAAAGTATAGACGTGCTTTTACGTTGGCAAGATTTGACGTGCTACCCTCTGCCATGCTTGAAGGCCGATATCAGAAATTCCCCAGGGAGAAACGTCTTTGCTCATGTGGAGAAGGAAACATGGAGACAGTGTCACATGTTCTTCTGGCCTGCCCTCTGTATAAAGACCTGAGGAGTGAGATTATCACCCCCCTTTTACTTTCCATCCCAGGTCGCTCATCAGTGGCCACAATGTTTCACTTGTTATCGGACCAGAACATCCTGACAACAGAGAAAGTCGCCAGATTCATCGAGAGGGCAATGAGATTAAGGGCCACAATCTGAAAGTCAACTCGGCATATATGACCAGCCCATGTACCTGAGGCTTATAGATGTCACGATCAGCTTATCTCTATAGCTCTGATGAACGAGAGAACCTTACCATCCCCACTGATCATCTCAGGCTGCCAAACTGGGGCCTCATTGACCTCTATATGAGCTATCAGTACATCTATATACTTCTGTTCCTGACTGGTCGTTTTCCAATGTTTTTATCTGTTTTTTCTGTATTTTAGTTGCTGCTGTGGCCTGTTGGCTATGTGAATAAAGTCTGATTCTGATTCTGAACCTCCAGTGAAGGTCTACCACTTACCGAGGTACTCGGTTCCACTGCTGAACAGCTCTTACCTTCAGAAAGTTCTTCCTAATGTTTATATGGAATCTCGTTTCTTGAACCCATTGGTTCAGGTAACACTCTCTGGAGCAGAAGAAAATAAGCTCGCTCCATCTTCCATGTGACAGCCCTTTATATATTTGAAGATGGCTATCAGAAGAAGTTAATAGCTCTGAACTGACTGCTGGAAGAGACCTGAAGCCCCAGAAGAACATCCTGGACCACCAGGGTTTGTAGGGCCAGAGGCTGGACCTCATGGATACCTTTCCCTGAGCCTGAAGAACCAGATGCCTCCCAACACACATCAATGTTCCAGCAGCAGAGAGAGCCCACCAGGAGGGAGGCAATGGAACAGAGGAGTGCCAGGGGGGTGCTCCCAATCTTTGTCAGAGCAAGTGTCTCGGTCAGAGCTATCCGTGGTCCTGAAACCTCACTTCTTTTCCTGTGGGATCTGTCATTGGATCAGAACCCAACATGTTCTCATCCTGTAGGTTTCCCTGCCAACCCAATGTAGTGACACAGACTTCATGGGACCCACCAGAGCAAAGTGTGTGGCCCAGCCCATATTCTGTGGACAGGCCAAGAGATACGTATCTTTTTCACCTCTCAATGTGTGGATTCTTAAGTAGCCAAAATGGCACTACCGCTCCCAGAAAGGAGCCAGATATCAGCCTGCTCCAGGAAACTCGAATATTTGCAGGTGTGCTGGAGGGGGGGGACCTGGAAGGGGTGGAACATAAGGAGGCAAAATCCCCAGTGAGGACTAAGCATGTTCTGTGGCTAAGTCCCCATATGCGCTATACATTTAAAGCAGTATCATACCACTTTAAGCACTTGTGGCTTTCCCCAAGGAATCCTGGGAACTGTAGTTTGTTAAGGGGGCTGAGACTTCTTAGGAGACCCATTTCCCCCTCTCATAGCTACAATTCCCAGAGTTCTCTGGGAAGAGGGATTATTAAACTGATCTGGTAAGGGAATAATGGTCTCCTAGCAACGTTCAGCACCCTTAACAAACTACAGTTCCGAGGATTCTTTGGGAGAGGCCATTGTCATTTAATGTGCTATAATACTGCTTTAAAAGTATAGTGATTTGGGGGCCTATTGGACAAAAATCAGGGCAGCAGGGGTATGGGGCATCCTGGAAATAGACCCCTGGTCACTTGTTGGAACACTTCACACTGCAACATTTTGTTGCCGGTCCATCCGGTTTGGATAAACAGTAGTAGCAACAGCTTGGAAATTGGATATATGAATTAGCTCCGTGTGCTGGGAGATTTGGAGCGTTGCTCTGCTAGCCAGAACAAACAGTTTAGGAAGACTTGTGTTTTCCCCATTAACATTAACTGTGGTATTCCTGAACAATAGGCTACAGATAAATAAAATAAACATTCTTTCCAGACCATTCAATTTAAGAACTACACTGAGGAGAAAACAAAGGACCACCCTTTCCCTTCAAAATTCATTCCCAACCCCCATCTTTATTAGCTAATAACTGACATATATAATTTAAAATACATAGATGATTAGCCACATAGTTTTATTTAAAGCACTGTTTTTGTTTTAAAAAACAAATTCATCTAGTCCTGAAGAAATCAGGGTGCTAATAATTAGGTGTTCCCTCAGCAAATGCCTATCCCTAAATCAACATAAAACATGTTTTATATAAAGCAGTTTTCTCTTTTGTTTCAAAGTCATAAATTTCAGCTATACCCGAAATAATCTGAGAGATCATAATAATAATAATAATAATAATAATAATAATAATAATAATAATAGTAATTTATTATATATACCCCGCCCATCTGGCTGAGTTTCCCCAGCCACTCTGGGCGGCTTCCAACAGAACATTAAAATGCAATAATCTATTAAACATTAAAAGCTTCCCTAAACAGGGCTGCCTTCAGATGTCTTCTAAAAGTCTGGTAGTTGTTTTTCTGTTTGACATCTGAAGGGAGGGCGTTCCACAGGGCGGGTGCCACTACCGAGAAGGCCCTCTGCCTGGTTCCCTGTAACTTGGCTTCTCGTAGTGAGGGAACCGCCAGAAGGCCCTTGGCACTGGACCTCAGTGTCCAGGCAGAACAATGGGGGTGGAGAAGCTCCTTCAGGTATACTGGACCGAGGCTGTTTAGGGCTTTAAAAGTCAGCACCAGCACTTTGAATTGTGCTCGGAAACGTACTGGGAGCCAATGTAGGTCTTTCAAGACGTCACCTCAGCAAATACTTGTTCCTAAATTGGCAAACATTTTGTGTTCTGTTTTTGTTTTTAAGAAAATCAGAAAATTCTGCTGGACCTGAAATAATCAGGGTGTTAACAGTTGCAGGCTCCCTCAGCAAATGTTTTCTTCATGAATCACCATTTGCTCAAGGTAAAATGAACTCCCTATCCCAAAAGCCATTCTTCCTCAGCCAGGTTAACCTTGCCTTTCAGGCTGGCTAGGGAAAAAGAGGCTAAAAAAGAGCTGGGGGCGAGGAGAGATTCGCAGAAGAAAACCAGTGAGGGGGAGAAAAGGCGAACAGGCAATTCATATCCCCCAAACCTATTTATTTATTTTAAATCTATCCATTTTAAAAAGGCTGCAGGGCAGCTTATCATTGCAAGCATGACTCCAAAATAAGGCCAAATGGTCATTAGAAATGTACTGACTATTACAACTCCAAAACAGTGCTGAAAAATAATGGTCACATCTGCCCCATATGTTTAAAACACATTTACCGGTCCTGAGAGATCTACATTGGCTCCCAGTACGTTTCCGAGCACAATTCAAAGTGTTGGTGCTGACCTTTAAAGCCCTAAACGGCCTCAGTCCTGTATACCTAAAGGAGCGTCTCCACCCCCACCGTTCAGCCCGGACACTGAGATCCAGCGCCGAGGGCCTTCTGGCGGTTCCCTCACTACGAGAAGCAAAGCTACAGGGAACCAGGCAGAGGGCCTTCTCGGTAGTGGCGCCCGCCCTGTGGAACGCCCTCCCAGCAGAGGTCAAAGAGAACAACAACTACATGACATTTAGAAAATACCTGAAGGCAGCCCTGTTCAGGGAAGTTTTTAATCTGTGATATTTTGATGTATTTTAATGTTTGCTGGAAGCCACCCAGAGTGGCTGGGGAGACCCAGCCAGATGGGCGGGGTACAAATAATAAATTATTATTATTATTATTATTATTATTATTATTGAGCATGTGATTTCCCCTAAAGAACCTGGATGATAGTTTTCACAGACAACTGATCAACCACTGTGATAACAGGATACTAGACTAGATGGACCTTTGGCCTGATCCAGCAGATGCAAAACTGCCATTTTAAAACCTGCATTCATTTCTCTCTCTTCTCCTGCTATGGCTTCATGCAAATCCAGGATTCTGAATGGGCACTGTGAATTCTCCAATGGGGGCTGCGCTCTGACTGTGGGCAAACCCGGGATTGTGGTGTGCAGCACTACAAACCTCCCATGGGGACTGCGTGATGACAGCCTTGCATTTCTATGTATATAGGAAGAAATGCATGGCGCTGATGTGGCCTGGGCAACATTTAACAGCAACATGTAATGAAAAAGCGAAACCAATTTCTAGAAGGTGGAGGCTGGCAGCAAGCCTGGCAGGCTTCTCTGAAAAAGAAGAGCCAAAAGAAGATGCAGCTACTGACAAGGCCCTGTCTGTTGTCCAAAGTTTCTTCAAAGTTTGGTAATGCAACTGCTATGTATTACCATAGGAGCAGAATTAGGAGTAAGCTCTCGTCTCAAGACTAGCTAGTCCAAATGTCCCCAAATAAAAATTATGAGGGGGGCACAGGGTTGGAAACCCACTTTCCCCCTCATTCTCTTTTGCTCTGCTCTTTGAGCAGTTCATTCCCAAATTCTAATACCTTCTGTGCCCCATCTTGCTGTAGGTCGGTCCCAAACTGAGAAGAACTCCAGGGTTTGTGTTTTGCTTCAAAGGGGTGCAATGGGTAAACAGTGTGTGTTACAGCTCTGAACCCAAAGAAAAGCCACTGGAAATTGTGGAAGCATTTGCCCAGGAGAACTCTTCTCAGTGTTAGAATGCAAGGTTCTGTAGGGTTATTTTCATGGAGCATTTGCATTCTGAAAAACAAATACGTCCCTTATGCTCCCTTCCTTTGGCATAGGCTAAACGTGATGCATCACAATATTTTAAGCAGACGTCCAATGGATGCTTTAGTTGAGATTCCTGCATTGCAGGGGGTTGGACTAGATGACTCTCAGGATCCCTTCCAACTCTACAATTCTGTGATTCTATGACCTCCTATAAAGAGCAGCGGCTCTCAACCGGTATAGTAAAAGTTAAAGGTAAAGGGACCCCTGACCATTAGGTCCAGTCGTGACCGACTCTGGGGTTGCGGTGCTCATCTTGCATTATTGGCCGAGGGAGAAGGCGTACAGCTTCCAGGTCATGTGGCCAGCATGACTAAGCCACTTCTGGCAAACCAGAGCAGCACACGGAGACACCGTTTACCATCCCGCCAGAGCGGTTCCTATTTATCTACTTGCACTTTGATGTGCTTTCGAACTGCTAGGTGGGCAGGAGCAGGGACCAAGCAACGGGAGCTCACCCCGTCGCGGGGATTCGAACCGCCGACCTTCTGATCGGCAAGCCCTAGGTTCAGTGGTTTAACCCACAGCGTCACCCGCATTCCATAGTAAAAGTTACACACACAAAGAAAAAGTTGATACAGATCCAAGACCAGGTGTGAGGAACCTCCAAGTGTTTCTCAACTACAGTTCCCATCAGTCCCAGCAAGCATGGCCAATGGCCAGGGATCATGGAGACTGTAGTTCCTTACACCTGCGCAAGACCTTCTGTAAGGCAAAGCAGTTCTCAAAGGTTACCAAAAATGTACAAGCCCCATCTCAACTAAAAGCCCCCTGCTTTTGGATGAGTAAACACAATATGAATTAATCTAATGCCACAGTTGTTGTTTTTTACTCATTCCAGAATATACCTTTGCTAATATGAGATAATCTACTAAAAGATTAAAAGAAAGCAATTGAGTTTTTACGCGAAACAGCGAAAGGCCTAAGATAAATTGTAAATCGGGCCAAGATTAAAGGGAGGTGGGAGAGAGGATTAGGCATACGTGGGCATATACTATCATGCAAGTAAATTGATGTGATTTAAAGATGAAAGTGATTCTTTTTTATCATTAAAGCAGTGTTAGTTAAAAACAAAACAAAAAAACACCACATGTTGCTTTGGTTATCAAAGAGAAAGGAGGTGCAGGTTACCATCAATAAAATGTTATTATTCAATCATTAAAGATCATAAAGATTATAATGTAAGATTTATGACACTGTGCGAAAGGAAGCCATTGTACTGTCAGAAGAAACACACCAGGTTTTAACAGGAGCAGCTCAGAAGCATAACAGCAGGGAGTGGAGGACAAGATTAGAAGAGGATTGGCATCTGTATTTTGACCAGCAACTGGCAATGCAAAATGACAGAAAGTGTTGCCCCTGAGCTACACGGCAGCCAAAACCAGAGGATCCTGTAGAGCAGGGGTATGCAACCTATAAGGCCCGTGGGCAGGATGCGGCTCAATCGCCTTCAGCCCGCGGACAGTCCTGGGTTCTTCTTCTGCCAGGGTGTGGCAGAGACACCTCACGTTTCACCTCCCTCACCTGAGCTGCGCTAAAGCTCTTCCCAGAGCTGCCTTTTGCCATCAGTGCCTTCTCCAAATGAAAATTCTGTGCCTTCAGCTCCTTGAACTGGTCGTTCACCTCTGTGAAGCAGTCAATTTGATTTCTGAGTTTTATCACCTCACTCTTGACCCCCCATCTGCCTGAGGTGATGCTCTCCCCCACCCCAGCTTTTGCAAACCCCTCTTCTTCTGCAGTTTTGCGATGCAATTTGTGCCACCCAAAAGCAGTCCATGTACAGCTTCCTCAAGCTGTTACTTGCTTGCCATTTCCTCCTTTTACACAAGCACCTTGCTCTTGAGTAGTTGTGTCAAACTGATCCCTTTCCCCTCAGGGCTCTTCACCTTCTATTATTTTCTCACTGACAACCTTCTTCAAGAGGAGGCTTTTTCCTCCTTCACAGAGAGAGCAGGTAAAGACAGCCAATTTATTTGCAACAAACTGAAGTGAAAATTTGTAAGTGTCCTTCATGCGTCTCTCTCTGTGTGTGTAGGGGGGGGGGGAGATCTTAAGTCGCAACTACTGACATGTGAATCTGCCCATTTCAATTTCTTGTTTTTGTTTTTCAATTTCCAATCTTAAGTAAGGTTCTCCACATTTCTTTCTTTCTTTACAATGGTTTTTATTACATATTCCAATCACATGTTATCATTTTTTTTACACATTTTCTTCTTGATTTCCCATCCCTCCCTCCCTGATTTTTTTTTATTCCCCCTTAACAGCTGCATTAAATCACATCTACATTTATTTTCTAAGCCCCAAATATCCATTCTCTACATACTTCCGCTGCTCATATCTCAAATTCTGTACGGGATATCACATAAGAATGATAATTCAATAGGTAGTCCACTAATGGCCTCCATTCAATTCTCCATGTTTCCACCTCAGTTGCCCCCAAAAGAAATTAAATTAAAGTACTCATCAGAATTCCTCAGCATTTTAGTGTGAATTTTTCCTAATAGACACATTTTTTGTATGCAATTTTGCCTAACAGACACATTTTTTTGGGCAAAGCAATGTCCCCAAATATAATGCATTTTCAGATGTTATTTTCATGAACATATACGTTTATAGGCACACTTCAGCCTAGTATATGAATTTTTGTATCCATTACTTGGATGGAGAATTGCATTGCAAAATTCAAACAAATGTGAATTCTGAAGGATGACTGTGTCTTGGGTTGCATATGATTTCAGAAAGAGAGTAATACATAGGATTCCCATTAGAGGCAAAATGAATTGAATTTTGACCCCATTTGTAAGCAACACAAAGGTAAAATGTGAGGGTTTAACTATATATTATTTTGTTTATCAATCCTGTCTCCAGAGATGCAAGGCTTGCCACTCCCCAACCCTGGATTTCATTTAATGACCTGTTTGAAATAACCAAATTGGGTAAACATTTAACCTCCCACTTCAAAGTGCCAGAAATCCAAGGGTATTAGTTCTTTCCAGCAGGGAGCTGGGCGGCTTATAATATATGTGGATTGCCATCTAAGGTTAACAGGGGGAAAGGTACAATACTGTTGTGACAATCTCCCACAACCCCCCCCCTTTCAAGGATTGGAGATCTGAGCCTGATTGAGACATTACCTCATAAGCCTGAATCTTAAAATGGGGTCACAAACAGATTATTGTTTTTATGCAGGGTAGCATGTACCTCCTATCATAACAGGTAAGATTCAGCAGTGTATCTGTCATCGCTACAGATTGAGGGTTGCAGCCAATGTGGCTCTAAGTTAAAGTCACTTAGAAGAAGGAAAAGAGTTTGGATTTGATATCCCGCTTTATCACTACCCGAAGGAGTCTCAAAGCGGCTCACATTCTCCTTTCCCTTCCTCCCACATAACAAACACTCTGTGAGGTGAGTGGGGCTGAGAGACTTCAAAGAAGTGTGACTAGCCCAAGGTCACCCAGCAGCTGCACGTGGAGGAGCGGAGCCGCGAACCTGGTTCCCCAGATTACGAGTCTACCGCTCTTAACCACTACACCACACTGGCAGTATAATGGTTCTCCCGGTGAACTGTTTTGTGCTAGTGGGACATTGTTGTGCAAGAGAATGCATAAGCAGCCTCTGGTAATTTTGTTCCACGACATATTGAGCAATCTGTTGTGCGAGATGTTTCTGCCTGTACAACTGTAGCGCTGGATTCCTCGGTTGCGCGACACTAAAACTCACCCATCCTTTAGCGCAAGACCCCTTGTGCTAATGGATGGAGAACACTGAATACGGCCTTAAGAGAACTTTTAATAGCTGGTATCTGACCCCGGCCAAACTGGCCAAGATGTACAAGAAAAGCTCCGATGTTTGCTGGAGATGCAAAAAAGGGGTTGGTACCTTTATGCACATATGGTGGGACTGTGCAAAGATAAGAGAATTTTGGGATCTAATATACAATGAACTCAAAAAGATCTTTAAATTACCGTTTAAAATAAACTGTTTAAAATAAACCGTTTAAAATAAACACCTGAAGCCCTTTTGTTAGGCATTATGTCCATTGATATACCCCCCAAAAATCACAGAACCCTCTTTATGAAAGCAACCACAGCAGCGAGGATGTTAATAGCAAAAAACTGGAAAGGTGATGTAATCCCCACAAAAACTGATTGGCAAGCAAAGATGATAGAATATTCAGAACTTGAAAGGATGCCTGGGAGAATAAGAGGAAATTCTAACCAGAATTTTAGTAGATTGGACAATGTTCAAAGAATATCTTTAAAAGTACTGTAATAACACAAATCTCCTGACAGATTTGAATTGAATCTTGAAGTTTAAGGAAATTATAAAGTAATTTCCCCCTGATAATTTACCTGAAAAGAATAATAAAAATGAAGTGCATATAGACTAATAAGGTATAAAAAGCACCATGAGATGAATCGGAAGTTAAAGGGTATGTAATGTCAAATGAGGTGTTGTTAGTCAGTGTCTATGGTCTATGTCATTTTTTGTTGTGTTTATGTTCTATGTAAATTGTTTTGTAATAAAGAATCTTTATAAAAAAAAGAGAACTTTTAATAGCAGGCTGTGAAGCAATTGGTGGGAAGCCACCTCATCTAGCTGAGCTCACTAAAGATAGAATTATTCCCCTAATTTGGACGGTGGCAGGTCATTGCCTACTAACTAATGGAACAGCTTGTTCTGCCTCAGCGTCCCATATTTATAGCCGGCCAAGCAGACTTTGATGGCCGTGGCCAATAAACAGTGACCTCAAGAGTCTGTCTCCAGGCAGAAAGGAAGGAGGAAGGAAGGGAGGAAGGAAGAGAAGAAGCTTCTGCCTTGAGCTGTCAGTTGCTCACTTCTCTAGCAGACTGTACATTATCTCGAGAAAACTTCTAACTAGTTGCTATCTGGAGTAAGACATATATAACCGGCAACCATAGGGATATAAAGAGAGTAAAAGGACTTGCTTTCTCAGTTCTATTTGTGCAAAAGAATAGGATGGATAATACCTCTTAAAAAAGCAGTCTATGACCAAGCTAGCTTTCACTAAGCTATGTGGCACCATAATGTTATGTTTCCCATCTCCTATTCCGCCTTGTATTCGTCGCACGCAGCACTGTTTCTGTTCTGCTGCAGTTCAGATTCTGCCAAAAACTACACTATTTTTCTCTCTGTCCTGTGAAATTAGATGTTAAATAAATTACCCAATTTTAATCTAAAGTACGTTGTCATCATGGTTTTTACTAAACCCATTTATTTCAATGCAAAGGAAACACAATGCAAATAGCGGGATGCAATCAATAACATATAATTTGCAGAATGAAAGGAACCACAACGAATACTGCTCATATTCACTGGATTGATTTCCATTCTGGACATAGGATAAATACATGAACACCTGCCATTTCTATTGCCATATTTCATTCCGTCAGAATTCTCCAACACCTCTGTGTGGAGCCTCACCCCACAAAAAGAGACAATGAGGGACCCCAGACTACTATCAAGGGACTGGCACAATCAAGTATTTTCAAGAAGCTTTTTTATAACACAGTTTTGTGTTACTCCCTCAAGAGTGATTTGGCAACAGTACAATGAGATAACTGTATTTTACCTCCCTGATTCCTAAATGTCAGTCTCCCTGCTGCAATGTACATTAAATGCCATTCAGAGCAGCAAATACCTATAGCGTGCATGGATGCCTCTGAGTGGAGAAAAATCAATTAGACCAACCAACCTTACACAGATATCTCAACTGGTAATTGTCTATATTCCACTATGAAAATTAAGAAAAGCAACAACATTACAAGGGTATCTCTGTGTCGAGAAAATATTGAACATCACCAAGATAGCTTGCACCTCTCAGAATGCAGAAATCTCTCTGTAAGTGCCATAAACCCTGTGGAGCTGTGTTGGAAGGGATGTGTGAATCCTGAGGAGGAGTGGGAGGAACTCTGGGAGTTGTATGCCCCTGGGAAGGGTCCTAGGAGGGTCCTAGGAGGGTGGGAGAGGTGAAATCAAGATCCCAAGAAGTGTCTGAGCTCAGGGAGGCCATCAGTCATGAGGATGGAGGGCTCAAGTGGGTTGGCAAAGGATTATTCCACCCCTAGGCTACCGGCCCCCCATAGCCATCTCCTGTTGTGGAGCTGTGCTCCCTGCCTCTCCCTATCAGTGAAAAACCCCTCTCTTTTAGTAAAGGCAAAGGTAAAGGTACCCCTGACCGTTGGGTCTAGTCGCGGACGACTCTGGGGTTGCCACACTCATCTTGCTATATAGGTCGAGGGAGCTGGCGTTTGTCCGCAGACAGCTTCCAGGTCATGTGGCCAGCATGACTAAGCCGCTTCTGGCAAACCAGAGCAGTGCACGGAAACACAGTTTACCTTCCCACCGGAGCGGTACCTATTTATCTACTTGCACTTTGACGTGCTTTCAAACTGTTTGGTGGGCAGGAGCTGGGACCGAACAACGGGAGCTCACCCCGTCACGGGGATTCAAACCGCCGACCTTCTGATCGGCAAGCCCTAGGCTCTGTGGTTTAGACCACAGCGCCACCCGCGTCCCTTTTCTCTTTTGGAGCGGCAACTAAATCAGATGCCAGTCAGCGTCAGCACCACCCCCATCTCCAAGGACATGGAGACACCAGCGCAGGCGCCAACAGAGCTCACAAACCCAACCACCTCAAATGAGTGTGGCGAACACACAGGGTCCCCGGACGTTTCACTGTCGATTGATCCCTGTGCCACCACTCTCCCTTCTCTCACTGCCACCAACCAGGGCCTACCTGGTAAATCTATTGAGTCCAGTCAGGTTTAAATTGTAACCTCAAAGTTATGTTTATTTACTACAGAATAAAAACACATGTAGTTTCATCATGTTTACAATAATACTTATTTCTTGTATTTGTTCCTCAACTAACTGAACTAAATCCTCTTTCCACTCTGACCAACTGACTCCCCACTTCAAAACTCCCATCATTAAGCAAACGGTCTGTGAGCACCTAGAAAGGAACGCTGTGATCACTAAAAGTCAGCATGGGTTTCTGAAAAATAAGTCATGTCAGACTAATCTGATCTCATTTTTTGACAGAATTACAAGCCTGGTAGACGAAGGGAACACTGTGGATGTAGCCTATCTTGATTTCAGCAAGGCCTTTGACAAGGTGCCCCATGATATTCTTGTAAAGAAGCTGGTAAAATGCGGGCTAGACAATGCTACCATTCAGTGGATTTGTAACTGGCTGACTGACCGAACCCAAAGGGTGCTCATCAATGGCTCCTCTTCATTCTGGAGAGAAGTGACTAGTGGGGTGCCACAGGGTTCTGTCTTGGGCCCAGTCTTATTCAACATCTTTATCAATGACTTGGATGATGGGCTTGAGGGCATCCTGATCAAGTCTGCAGATGACACCAAATTGGGAGGGGTGGCTAATACCCCAGAGGACAGGATCACACTTCAAAATGACCTTAACAGATTAGAGAACTGGGCGAAGGCAAACAGGATGAATTTTAACAGGGAGAAATGTAAAGTACTACACTTGGGCAAAAAAAAATGAAAGGCACAAATACAGGATGGGTGACACCTGGCTTGAGAGCAGTACAAGTGAAAAGGATCTAGGAGTCTTGGTAGACCACAAACTTGACATGAGTCAACAGTGTGATGCAGCAGCTAAAAAAGCCAATGCAATTCTGGGCTGCATCAATAGGAGTATAGCATCTAGATCAAGGGAAGTAATAGTACCACTGTATTCCGCTCTGGTCAGACCTCACCTGGAATACTGTGTCCAGTTCTGGGCACCACAGTTCAAGAAGGATACTGACAAGCTGGAACGTGTCCAGAGGAGGGCAACCAAAATGGTCAAAGGCCTGGAAACGATGCCTTATGAGGAACGGCTTAGGGAGCTGGGTATGTTTAGCCTGGAGAAGAGAAGGTTAAGGGGTGATATGATAGCCATGTTCAAATATATAAAAGGATGTCATATAGAGGAGGGAGAAAGGTTGTTTTCTGCTGCTCCAGAGAAGCGGACACGGAGCAATGGATTCAAACTACAAGAAAGAAGATTCCACCTAAACATTAGGAAGAATTTCCTGACAGTAAGAGCTGTTCGACAGTGGAATTTGCTGCCAAGGAGTGTGGTGGAGTCTCCTTCTTTGGAGGTCTTTAAGCAGAGGCTTGACAGCCACCTGTCAGGAATGCTTTGATGGTGTTTCCTGCTTGGCAGGCGGTTGGACTGGATGGCCCTTGGGGTCTCTTCCAACTCTATGATTCTAGGATTCTATGATTCCCTCCGATCCTCCTCCCAACAACCACCCTCAACAGCCCACTTCAACAACTCCCCCCACAACTCTCTCTCCAACCTCCCCAGAGTGGGATTTTATAGTCCCCCTGACTCCACCTTACCCCCCCCCCGGGTTCTGATTGGTAATCTCATTAACTGTTTCCCCTCCAGCACTCCCCTATTCTAGCTTCACCTACCTGTACCGTCACAAGGAGCACCTGTATGCTTGCCTGGACCCCCAAACTCAGGCTGCTTACTGCACTAAGTCTGTGCCTGCCCCACTCTTCAAAAGGAAGGTGTATGGGGCATGTTGGATCAATATCCTAGCTTCCACATAGCTATGCATCTAACCCTTTTGTGCCAGCTGCACCTTGTAACCCATGCCTTGGCTATGCTCCAATCTGATTTATGCATTAAAGACTTTGGCGGAAACTGGACTGGGAGAACAAGTTCTGCATCCGGCACCGATGAAGTGGATATTATGCCCTTCCAAAACGATTAAATAAAAATGACCCTTGTTCAGGGTATGTACAACTTGTTCTATGCATACTAAAGACTTCCCCCAGTTTACTGGACAGGGTTTCTGCACAGCAACTGGGGTGGGGGAGACTGCAATGCGATCTCAGAAGGGCTCCCATTAAATAAATGCAGTGGTTACGCTTTTGAAGATACAAACTGGGAAGCATGTTGCCCTAAACACAACCAATTTGAGTTACAGGTAGATAGCCGTGTTGGTCTGTCATAGTCAAAACAAAATTAAAAAATTCCTTCCAGTAGCACCTTAGAGACCAACTAAGTTTGTTCTTGGTATGAGCTTTCGTGTGCATGCACACTTCTTCAGATATCACACGAAAGCTCATACCAAGAACAAACTTAGTTGGTCTCTAAGGTGCTACTGGAAGGAATTTTTTTATTTTGTTGCGACGGGGTGAGCTCCCGTTGCTCGGTCCCAGCTCCTGCCTACCTAGCAGTTCGAAAGCATGTTAAAGTGCAAGTAGATAAATAGGGACCGCTCCAGCGGGAAGGTAAACGGCGTTTCCGTGCGCTGCTCTGGTTCGCCAGAAGCAGCTTTGTCATGCTGGCCACATGACCCGGAGGCTGTCTTCGGACAAACGCCGGCTCCCTCGGCCTATAGAGCGAGATGAGCACGCAACCCCAGAGTCGGACACGACTGGACCTGATGGTCAGGGGTCCCTTTACCCTTTACCTTTAAGGTGCTACTGGAAGGAATTTTTTATTTTGTTACAACCAATTTGGTAGGTCATGGATGGCGAAGGTCTAGAATTGGCACACCAGGGTTTTTTTATCCCATAGTTCCCTGCTCTCTGCTTACAATACATGGCGGCCATCTGGAACAACTCAATTTTAGGATGCCACAGCTTCTGTGATAAATGTCTGGAAGCATTTCCATAGAAGCATTCGGTCAGTTCTGCCATCCACATCCACTCAACATAATTAAACTTTTGCACAGGCCCAAGTCTTCTACGTCAACACTTTCAGATCCCCAGCAGCCAGAGGCAGAGGTCACAAGCTTGCATTGTGCAAAGCCAGCGAACAGAGGATGCATTCCAATTGTCTGCCGAGGTCTACAAACAGTAGCTTGATCTTAGAGAGCTGCTAAAAAAAAAAAAAAACAGCTGTTTTTTGCACTTTCATCAGCAAAACTCTGCAGCCCTCCAACTCTTGGAACAAAGGGCTATCAGGATGAACACATGGGTGCTGAATGGAACAGTCTCCACTGTGCCCTTGATTCAGACAATTCAACTAATGCTTCTGGAAGCCCAAAGACAGGCTGTGGATTTACTGCACAGAAATGGTTCACATGCAGCTCAGACTAGTGCTTTTTCAGAGGAGTAAAAAAAAAAAAAAAGCTGGGGGTGGGGTGAGAGAAGGCGATTGGTATCTGCATAACGGACAGCAAAAACCATCCAACCACTTCAGTGAATTGTTTTTAAGAAACCACATGCCTCTGGAAAGCTCACAGTTCAGACATAAGAGCGACACATTTAGAGAGACAACCGAAATCTGCAACAAAATGTTGCATTGCGGACTGTTCCTGTTCAGGATCCCAGCCAGCCACAAACATCGCTGCTACTGTATTTCTTCATTCTGAGATCGCCGTTAATCTTCTGGTGTACAACTGCTTCTCTTACAGTTTAATTAGCGCAAAGGAACCGTTTATGGTACACAGTTTATCTGAATTAACTAACTCAAACTCACATATAAGAAAAGATGGCCACAATGGTCAGCCGCTATGGGAAAAAGCATGCTGATCTAGAGAGCCTTCTGATTGGGCAAGGCTGATAGGTTTTTGGTCTGATCTGGCACTTGGCCATGAGGCCTGGTGCTCAGCATTCAAGAAATGCAGAAAGACCCCCCCACACCAATTCTGTAACAAAATGCCCTCCATTGGTATTGGTCAGAGCCTGTTTGTTCCTCTGCCATTGGTATGTCACATGCATAATGGTCTCAATTCAAATGACCAGTTCTCAGTACATGCTGCATAGTCACTTGGCTTCATCAGGCTAATTCTTAGGAGCAAAGTAAGGTTTCTCATCATAGCTGTCAACCCTCCCTTTTTTTTGCGGGAAACTCCCTTATTCCAATGCCGTTTCCCGCTGCTATCCCGGATTGTTGATATCCCTTAAATTTCCCGGATTTCAAAGGAAGCAGCTCCTCTCCCTCCCTGCCGGCCAGGGAGGCTCCTCAGCTGCCTTGCTTGGCTGCCAATAAGGAGTCTGAGAATGACTGGGGGCGGAGCTTGCATGCCTTGTGCAGCCAGACCCTCACGCCCAACCAGACAGACAGCCTGCCTGCCTACGCGCTCGCTCTTTCGCTCACCCGTTCGCGCGCAGCCTCCGGAGCGCAGGGTGGCAAGGCTACTTGGTGCCATTGCACCGCCCTCGCGGCATCCCTTATTTTCAAATCCGAAAGTTGGGGAAAATCCCTTATTTTCAAATCCGAAAGTTGACAGCTATGTTTCTCATAGAATCATCAAGTTGTAGAGTTGGAAGGGCCAATCCCTACAATGCAGGAATCACAACTTTACCAGTCTAACAAAATACACTCTAGCATGCACAAATGCAAATATGGCAGAGTAAAGCATGGTACAGTGTCTTCATATTTCATAGGTGCAGGTGGGCAGTCGCCATGCCCAGACCCATCAAATAAGACTCAGTGCTGCCATCTTTGTTCTCTCTTGGCATGGGCTCTTACCTGCTTCCCAACTCATCTAGACCCTAGTCTAATAGAGTGAACCCCATTGCAGAGCAGGTCCTCAGCTCACCTGTCTGACTTCTTTTCAGCCCCAATTAGCTGTGCCAAGGGATGCTGGAGAATTCCGCCAGCCACAATTCACATGCTCGCCCGATTTCATAAACGGAAATCATGCACGCGAATGTGAGCGGTACTGGCCAATATGTTTGTGTCCATGAATGTTACATAAATAATTACATTATTTTCTGCCCAGTTCTTAACCTTTCCCTTCCATTTACCCTGTTTCCCCTTTTTTAATACGTAGTCATAAAGTAAGCCATGGCAGGTTTTTTTTTACCTTTGTGAGAAGTAAGACGTACCCCAAAAGTAAGCCGTGGTGCCGCCATTGTTCCCGTCGCCTCCTCAGCCCCTCCTGCGTGCGCAGGGAGCCAGCGAACCAGTGAGAGGCGCGCGGGGGGGGGAACGGAACGCGCCTCTTGCGGAGTTCTGCCCCGCCTGCTCAGCGTGCAGGGAGAGGCGCGGGGGGGGGAGACGCCTCTTCCTGCCCCGTCTGTTCCCCGTGCGCAGGGAGCCAGCAAACCAGCGAGAGGCGCGGGGGGGAAACACTTCTCTTGCAGAGTTCTGCCCCGTCTGCTCAGCGCGCAGGGGGAGGCTATACCGTACCATACTGATGTAATAAAAATAAGACATTCCCCGAAAATAAGCCATCCTGTGTTTTTTTTAGGGAAAAAATTATAAGACGGTGTCTTAAAAAGGGGGAAAGACGGTAAATGCCCTGCTGATTTTTCTGTAGTAAATTACATTCATTCCGGCTGCAGAGGAGGTTTTAGCAGAAGCTGAACTGTAGTAGAACAGAAACAGCTTTGATTGCCATGAACGCAGGACAGGATGGAAATCACTGCCTCCTTACACCAGGCTGTGCCCTACCGTAGCCCTACCCCCCAGATATGTAAAGCCATCACCCCACCCCAGCCAAGCTGCCCAAAGGCCCGTAAAGAGCTGGACTTGGCCTGGAGATGAAATAAAAACCTTGGATACCACTGAGGTTCAAATATAGAACAAGAGGCGAGTTTTATTATTCCACGTGTCCCAAAATACATCTTAGCAAGGGAGTCGGTTCAGATCTCAAATTATATGCTGTTTATTCCCACTGGAAACCTAATGCCGAGTCCTTTTCCTTAAATCAACAAGAAAATGTCTTGGCTCTCATCCTTGTAAAGAAGGAACTCGACTCTTGTTATATTATTTTCTTATCAAAACAGGAAGGAGAGAGAGAAGTTAAAGAGTTTTTTTATTTGCAGGAATCGTTTGCTGTGCAAAAGCAACCAACAAAAACGATCACGGCACAATGTACTTTGGACAAGTTCCTTGAGCAGCAAGAGAGCTGTAATTGTGGATAGGCACCCGCAGTTCAAAATACAACATGGATTATACACAGACTCAAACAGCCAAACCACCAAAGGCACAAGCTTTTCTTCGGCTATCTTGTTGTACAAGGCAAATGTTGATTTTATCAATGTTTCCTTTTCTGGGAGGGTTTTGGACACCAGCCAGGATCTTGGGGGAGGGGGGGTTAATTTGGTATTTGCTAAGCTTCTGGTACAGACTGAGGGGGGGAAGCATAGATTGAAGGAGAGTTTTCTTTGGGTCTTTGGCTTTTTTTGGCTTTTAACCAAAGGTGGTTTCCCTCCCCCCCCCCTTTTTTTTTGAATTCGGCTATATTAAACAAGCAAACAGAAAAAAAATCACAAAGGGAGAAAATGCGAAGTCACACGAGAAAAGAAAAATATAAGTAATACCATGTTGGTTAGGGAGATTAGAATCCTCCAATCCCAACCTGGCAGATCAAAGGCATTTATCAGCACCTTTGAAGTGGCTCAGGACTAGATTTCTAAAGCAGTCAGTTCTTTGGAGTAGCAGAAAATGAAAGATATAGAAACAACCAAAGATTGCCTAGTCCACCCTCCTGCTTGAAGGTGAAATGATTCACAACTACTGTCACAGACTGGTTGGGCGCAGGGGGATGGTGGGAGGAACCAACTAGGGAACCCCCAAGGGAAGAAGGCTTAGAGCCTGGAGTTTGGTGGTGGGACAACAGTGAGTAGTCAGAGGGAGAAGAAGGAGAAGTCTGGGAAGAGGAGGTGCCGGAAACTAAAGAGGTAACAGGGCTTAGTGAGGAGGGAGAGTCTGTGACAGAGAGCAGTCCAGACTCAGAGGCAGAAGCTGAAACAGGATAGTGGGATGAGGAAGGACAAGAGACAGAGATGAATCGGGCTGGTGCAGAGTCCTGGGTGTCTCCCCTGCCTGCTGCAGTAAGCTCCCCTCCCTGATGTTCCCCCAGAACCAGAAAAGGCATGAAGTGGCAGGAGCAGATCCAGGCACACCAGCGCAGTCCCAGATTGCTTGGAGAAAACCTAGAAGAGGAGGGCACTTAGGCAGCTGTGGGGAGGCAGGGACTTTCAGTCTTCGCAATTGTCTCTACCGAAGAAGAGTTTATGTGCTCAGTAGGCTTAGCGCTCCTTTGCAGGTTCTGTTTTCTAATAAAGAGTTAATGTCAACCACTCTGTGTGATTTACTGCTGGCTCGCTCCTGACAAACTACCAGACCCAAACTCAGATTAGACTATGCACATGAAATAAGTGTTTATTAATTAAAATTATCTCCCGACCTTCCTCCCAAAGGAGCACAAGGTGGCAAATACATAAGCGGTAAAACAATAAGGCAAGCAGTGATGATGGGGTTATTTTGCAGACAGTTAGAGACCTCTGGAGCTACTCTGGTACTTCCTGGCTATTGAACTGATTCCTTTTTATTGTAGTTCTGGCTGCTATAGTTGCTGAAAGTATATAATAATAAAAACTATAAGAATAATTTTATTATTTATACCCCGCCCATCTGGCTGGGTTTCCCCAGCCACTCTGGACGGCTTAGAGCATATATAAAAACATAATAAAACATCAAACATTAAAAACTTCCCGATACAGGGCTGCCTGTCCCATCTGGACATTTAAACTATTGTTATTTATGGATTTGAATGCTTTATGTGTATCATGAACCACTCTGAGATTCATAAATGTGCATCTGAAAAGTGGTTTATCAGTTTTTGAGATAAAAAGAAATGGGATATGACTACAGATCTACAGAATGTGTACATGGGGTTACACAAACCTAGGAGCCAAGAGTTTGCATTTCATCCTTGCCCTATATCACCTGGAATAAGTGACTCTGCTATGACTACAATGTGGCTGTTGGTGTTAGCAAAGTCACTTACATAACACAAGAGTCCAGAGACTAAAGAAATCCTGATGGCATTTTACAGAGGAAACTGAACAAAACAAAACAAAAAGTGTATAGTTTGAGGATACAGAAACAGAGAGGGGCAGGTCTCATCGGGGGCAGGGTTAGGTCCAACTTAACATTCACCAGAAAACTCCCTCACAGCAGCACAGCCAATCAGAGCACTTCCTATCTCAGCAAACATCGTGCCAATGGCTGGTTGCCAAGTAATACCTCCACCACTTCCCTGGATTGCTGACTTTAATTTGTCGGCATCCATCTGTCTCGAGAGACAATGGCGTGTGCCTCCAGGGGTGAAGTCAAATTGCTGCAGCACTCAAGTGACCTCCCCGGGGCATAAGCTTGGGCAGTGTTTATGATGCCAAGACCATCCTCTCGGCCTCGCTGATGTGGTCCAAAGGAAAGCAGAGCAATATGTCTGGCACCAGCTTGGCTGCAGGAGGAAGGAGGCAAGGTACAAACCAACTGCCAGGGACTCCACTTTGCGTAGCCTTTTTTATTCTCCCAAAGGTGGTGGAGGTTTGGGATCAGAGTTTTCCTTCAAGACGGGCTACCTTACCAGGTTGGCGAGCCCCGTCTGCCCCTTCTACAGCACATGCAGAAACCGCCTTCTTAACTGTCAGGTTCTCTTATCGGTTGTTCAATAGAAACGCCAATCCATCTTGTCTTTAAGTCTTTTTATTACGTGCCAAGCTATTTACAGTGCAGAGTTCAGTTTATCATGTCTGCTCAGTCACTAGCAGAATCCGGAAGTGCCTCCCTCCTGTTTTGGCGCCAACACCAAAACTTCGGCATCCTAAATTGCCGCCTTCTCCTCCTCCGTGAGATATACGCCGGAACTGACGCCTCCCCCTCCGAGCGAGTCTCCTGGGTGGTGCCAGGTCTCCCATTAACTCCCTGGACACCTGGCACTCCCTGGCTCCCAGCCACTAACTGCTCCTCCCCCGAAACGGGACTGCCAGTTTCGCTCGAAGATGAATCTGTTGTTAACAAAGGTTGCGGCTCTCTGTAAACACTCAGAGCTGGACTGGCAGGGGCGGGCAGATCCCTGACATTAACTGTTGGACCTGCTATTGATCTTGTCCACTCAATCCGCCGGAGCCTGTCTTCGCATGCCAGGGAAGTCCCTAACTCATTGAAGGTTTGAGATGCATCGGTTACCCTCACCTGGTTAAGCCCAGCCAGTCAAAGCTGTTCCTGGAGTGTGGCTGCTGTCTCATGCGGACAGCTTCTAGGAGCCACAGATGAGAGCCGAGTGCAGGGTGAGGACCAAATGAGGACAAACTACCTCAGGAGGAGCATGATGCATCTCCCACCAGAGGTACGATATGATACGATACGATACGATACTCTTTATTGTCATTGTCCCATACAGAACAACGAAATTGAGAATCTACCATATTTTTTGCTCCATAAGACACTTTTTTCCTCCTAAAAAGTAAGGGGAAATGTCTGTGCGTCTTATGGAGCGAATGCATGGTCCCTGGAGCCGAATTGCCTAGGGGCCAAAAGCAGATTGTGCTCTTTTTTTTTTACAAAGAGAGAAGGGGGTGTTGAAAGGAAGCCACTGAACAGCTGTTCAGCAAGCGATCGGGGAGAGAGATAAGGCTCCCTTTCCAGCCCCACCCCCTTGCCCAGGCCTCCTTGTTGAATGCAGAGGGAGGCTGTTTGTTTCCCCAGCGACATGTGACTGGCTGATTAGATTATCTGTCTGGAAACTGTAGAAATGGCTCCCTTTCCTGTAGGACTAGAAGCTGCAGAACTGTGAGTTGAACCCCATAAAAATGGGGCTTTTCCTCTTTGAAAAAGAAGCTGCACCACTTTCAGCTGATCCTCAAAAAAGCAGGGCTTTTCCCTTTGCAAAAAAAGCTGCACCACTTTGAGCTGATCCTAAAAAAAACAGGGTTTTCCCTTTGCAAAAGAAGCTGCACCACTTTGAGCTGATCCTCAAAAAAGCCAGGGCTTCTCCCTTTGCAAAAGAAGCTGCACCACTTTGAGCTGATCCTCAAAAAAACAGGGCTTTCCCCCTTTCCTCCTCTAAAAACTAGGTGCGTCTTATGTTCAGGTGCGTCTTATGGAACGAAAAATACGGTACACCAGACTTACAAAACCAACAAGCCTACTATCCCGAAAATGCCTGTAGACTCATTCCCCATCCCACCTACCCATAACTAATCCCTTAAAAACTTTAGTTCCCTACCTGATTTACCGATAAAAACTCTGATGCCCCACAACTAAATACAGACACTCCCTTAGAGACTGCCTTACACTGCGTTTAAAACCAAAATCGCTTTTGGGTAGAATCTATTTCTCAGGCGGCGAGTCCTGGTCTTTATAACCCTGTACCTCCTTCCAGAAGGCAGAAGCTGAAAGAGATCATTTCCGGGGTGCACACTATCCTGCACTATCTCTGCAGCTTTCTGGTAGCACCTGGAGGCATAGATTTGATCCACCCCTCCCCTAACACCCCATAAACAGTGACAACGGAATTAACCCTTAAGTTGCCAATTGCCGCTGCAGCTCCAACAGTTGATCCAAGTGCCTTCCATACAAAAAATGAAGCAGCCTCAGAAATCTGGTTGCCTTAAATTTTCTATGATGCTTCTTCTGCAACACTTTACAAAGTCTTTTTCCGCTACATAAGAAATATGGAACGGTGGGGGGGGGGGAGACGTTGAATTGCTGAGGAGAGGTGGAGATAACGTTTCCCAACCTATTTCTCCGTCTGAAACAAAGACGACCCTATTTTTTAAAATGCATTCAATCCAGCTACAAGGGCTGGGATCCTTATGAAAGAGGAAATTGTTAGCAGTGTCAAATTCTGTACTTTGCATGGTGGATAACAGCCAAATGGAATACGCACATTTTTTAAAAAGCCAGGAGAGTAATTTGTAGATGGAAAAACCCAAACTCTTCTGAATACAACAAAACTGGCTGGGCTGGGTGGGGGAGAGCAGAAGGAAATGATTGCACTTTATCACTGCAGCAGCTAGACTGTTGACTGGGAGTGGCTGCCGGGACCACATAACACCGGTCCTGAGAGATCAACATTGGCTCCCAGTACGTTTCCGAGCACAATTCAAAGTGTTGGTGCTGACCTTTAAAGCCCTAAACGGCCTCGGTCTTGTATACCTGAAGGAGCGTCTCCACCCCCACCGTTCAGCCCGGACACTGAGGTCCAGCGCCGAGGGCCTTCTGGCGGTTCCCTCACTGCAAGAAGGAAAGCTACAGGGAACCAGGCAGAGGGCCTTCTCGGTAGTGGCGCCCGCCCTGTGGAACGCCCTCCCAGCAGAGGTTAAAAAGATCAACAACTACATGACATTTAGAAAACACCTGAAGGCAGCCCTGTTTAGGGAAGTTTTTAATCTGTGACATTTCAATGTATTTTAATGTTTGTTGGAAACCGCCCAGAGTGTCTGGGGGGACCCGGCCAGATGGGCAGGGTACAAATAATAAATTATTATTATTATTACTAAAGGCACTATGGTGTCTTCAGGTACAAGACGACTAACACAGATGTAAGACATCACCCTCCTGTTTTAGCAAGGTGCTGAAGCACAGTAAATAATGTTGATGGCTATTAAAATAATGAGATTCTGCGCCAGGGATTTTGCAACTCCAGATGTGAAGGTCATCCCTGACACTTAATAAATAATAGAAACTGTATTGCCTTCTGCCTCCTTTTAATCTTACAATAAAGAGAGGAGGACTGTCAAATGTCACTTCTTATTTTCTTCATCAGTGCCATCTGCACGCCTCTTTTTAGCCACACGCTCCCCCTTTGGGGGAGGAAGCAGAGAAGGGAGATGATGGATATGCTGAGCGCTTTCAGCGCGATTTCAAATGGTCCCCCCCCCCCCCCGCCTCCAGAAATAACCTGCTGGGGGAAATGTTGTATCTTGAAAACAAGGTACAATTCTTTTAAAAAAATAAAATAAAATAAAACAAATGCCCAGAAGCTCCACTTCACACACAACCTTGACATTACTGGTGTTTGGACTTGTAATTGATGGATGAAAATTTGAGCAGGGAAGAACACCGAGACAGCAGTGTGATAAGATCACACCGTAAAACACACGATAACTACCTTGGCTTCGTGGGATAAATGCAGGAGACCAACGGGGTGGGGGCCGTGATAAGATCACGCTGTTAAGGGCAAAAAGTGGATGCAATCAGGCTACTCGGATATGTCTCTGCACCTTACATTTAACACTGTATTATGCCATCTTAACAGTCCTGGTATAATACTGTTTTATGCCAAAGAATCCTGGCATCTTGGAAGACATTAGATCAGACTGATATAGGGCACTGGTCCTCAAGGGTATGGCAAATAGTCTTTCCTGGGGGAAAAAAATACCACAAATAAAAAGTATCCAAAGGGCAGACCACAAAATACTTTCTTTTTTGCCAAACTGTATCATTTTATTTTTGGGGGGACCCAGGTGGCGTTGTGGGTTAAACCACAGAGCCTAGGGCTTGCTGATCAGAAGGTCAGCGGTTCGAATCCCTGTGACGGGGTGAGCTCCCGTTGCTTGGTCCCAGCTCCTGCCAACCTAGCAGTTCGAAAGCACGTCAAAGTGCAAGTAGATAAATAGGTACCGCTGCAGCGGGAAGGTAAACGGCATTTCCGTGCGCTGCTCTGGTTTGCCAGAAGCGGCTTAGTCATGCTGGCCACATGACCTGGAAGCTGTACGCCGGCTCTCAGCCAATAAAGCGAGATGAACGCCGCAACCCCAGAGTCGGACACGACTGGACCTAATGGTCAGGGGTCCCTTGACCTTTTTATCATTTTATTTCCTTTACAGACAAGGAGACACATGGTAGGCAAGTTCCTTGGATATATGCTAAGGCACTTGGATGGCTGTGAAAATTGACCTCTAGCCCAGGAAGGTTTTGTTTTGACTTTGCATCTGAGATTTCTCTTACATTCCTGCACAGGAAGACATTTAAAAAGATTCACAGTATGGGTTGAGATGCAATGTTGCTTGCAAATAACTATCCACCAAGCTACCTGGCAAGAGTGTTGAATTTTTCAGAAGAAAGGGGGGGGGGAGCTCCTAACCCAAGACAAGTTCCCCCCTCCCATATGCTTATGTGATCTCTTTTGAAGTGCATCCAGAAAACATCTACTATATTTAAATTTGCAAAATCACTGTGATGACATTAGACAGCATTAAGCAAAAATAAATAAACCCTCATATGTCTTGAAGTGATAGGAAGTATAGCTCTTCTAAAATATTTTGTTGTGGGTAGCAGGAGAGCAAGTAGAAAATATCTGCATTTCTTCTTTGCATTCTTCCTCCAAGATGTGGCACTCAGCTGCATACTTATTTCCTTGCCCAAATGTGCACCATCCCATGATAGCGAAAATCCAGCCACGTGTGCAGATCTTAACACAGTTCCATTTAAGCTTTGAGCAATTCTCCAGACTCTATATCGGGGTAGCCAATGAGGTGCTCTCCAGATGTTGTGGACTACAACTCCCATCAGTCCCAGACAGTGTGGTCAATGGCTAGGGTTGATGGGAGTTGTAGTCCACAACATCTGAAGGTCGTCTCTCCCCACCCCGTGGGTTGACCCTGCTCTAGGTACTGATGCTGCTTACAGACTTTAAAGAAAAAGGCTCCTGCTCTGGTGCCATAGACTTTTCCACTTTTGTTTTTTTTTTCCTAAAAAAAATTTATTAGATTTTAACAAATAAAAACAAACATCAAAATACATCAATAAACATAAAAAATCAACAATAATAAATATATAAAACAAACATACATCCTTTAAACCTAATCATCCTTCCTGTCATTGTAGGTTGACTTCCTTCTGTCCTCCCTTCCTGCGTTCCTTGTGTATCATCTTTAGTAATTTCTTGACATCATTTAACCCTTTTTTAATTAATTAACACAATATCTCTTCTTAAGATCATTATCATTAATTCCAACAATCATAAACCTTATATCTATCTTCTACATCTACAGCCTCATTTATCTTCCAGCTTACTTCTACTCTTTAATCTTACAATACTTTTTTAAATATAATTTGAATTTCTTTCAATCTTCTTCCACCGCTTCCTCCCTCTGGTCACAAAGTTTCCCGGTCAGCTCAGCAAGTTCCATATAGTCCATCATTTTCATCTGCCATTCTTCTATCGTTGGTCATTCCTCTGACTTTTTAGCTAATAAGATTCTGGCTGCTGTTGTGGCAAGACTTCTCCACTTTTATTTTGTTTTGTTTGCACCATGCGGATTCTTTCTGGAGTCAGCCTGTGAATGCTTGCAAACTTTTGCAAAGTTGAGTTACACATATGGCAGGTCTGTCAAAAAGTAGTGCCTCCATCTTTGTTCTGCTTCCTCAACATAGATCATAGAATCATAGAGTTGGAAGAGACCACAAGGGCCATCCAGTCCAACCCCCTGCCAAGCAGGAAACACCATCAAAGCATTCCTGACTGGTGGCTGTCAAGCCTCTGCTTAAAGACCTCCAAAGAAGGAGACTCCACCACACTCCTTGGCAGCAAATTCCACTGTCCAACAGCTCTTACTGTCAGGAAGTTCTTCCTAATGTTTAGGTGGAATCTTCTTTCTTGTAGTTTGAATCCATTGCTCCGTGTCCTCTTCTCAGGAGCAGCAGAAAACAACTTTTCTCCCTCCTCTATCTGACATCCTTTTATATATTTGAACATGGCTATCATATCACCCCTTAACCTTCTCTTCTCCAGGCTAAACATACCCAGCTCCCTAAGCCGTTCCTCATAAAGCATAAAGATGATCATTTGTGCATCTTCTTGCAGATTTCTTCCAACTGTTTCCTGTGCCATTCAAATTGAAATAGTCCATACACCACCATGATTCTGAACGCTCTTTTCTTTCTGAGACTCTCTGGTCCAGTACACTGCTGTGGCTTCCGTTCTGGGGTGCTTCAGCTCTGCAAATTCCAATGGTATTTTCGGGGTTTCAATTGACATGCACATATTTCAACTTCTGAATCCCTGATAGCTAATTACAAGTTGATTCCTGATAAGTGTGTCTGCGAGTCTTATAAAACTGCATGTCTGTTTTAACAGCCTTAAGGCTTCAATCCTCAACATCCTTTGTAGGGCGTAAGCCTCTCTGGACAGTGGAGAGCTTACGCCTAAGTAGCTATGCATAGGGTTGCACTGTTTAGCTGCAATTCTGTGCACACTTACTTGGGAGTAGAGATGTAGAGAGGCATCAATTTCCATTTTGACCCATGCCGTGCTGTTTCTGTTCTGCTGCAGATCAATTTCCAACGAAAACTATGTTATTCCACAATGTGTCAGATCTTTACATATTTATTCCACACCGTTCATTTCAAAGCAAAGTAGATGCAATGCAAACTAGAGAAGATGATCTTCTCTTCAGTCCAAACAAAATAAAAAAATACCTTCCAGCAGCACCTTAGAGACCAACTAAGTTTGTTCTTGGTATGAGCTTTCGTGTGCATGCACACTTCTTCAGATACACTGAAACAGAAGTCACCAGATCCTTATATATAGTGAGAGGGTGGGGAGGGGTATTACTCAGAGGGGTGGTGGGAATGGGTGAAAGGCTGATAGCTGTGGTAAACCTGTTGACGACTGTTAATGACTGCAATTAGTCTTACAGGAAAAAGCAAGGGGTGAGACTGAAAACAACAACAATCGTGACTGCAAATTGTAATCACTGGATTGATTTCCATTCAGGACATGGGGCAAATAAGCAATTTCTGCTCCCATTTCCATCAGTATACTCCAACATCCTTACTTGTGAGTAAGCTTAATTTGCTTCTTTGCCAACATGCATAGTGGTGTGTTGCATGATCCACCACAAACGATTCAACCGTTTCCTTCTCGTGCTGTGCTCTCATGCAAAACAGACCTCTTCCTAAAATTTCATTTGCAGGCACTAGCTATGAGACTGTGCATATCACAGTCTCATAGCTAGTGATAATCTTCATTCAGTTGCACCTGCAAGCAATTCTAGTGCCTCTGACCATGCTATGGTCTTTATAACATTGAGCCAATTGTTCTCTGTCCGGTTTACCTCGTCAGGTTATTGAAAAGCTAGCACCCGTTAAGGAGAAATATTATCTTCCCCATTCAGTCCAATTCTCTCTCTTCCACTAATATTCTGGACCCTACTCAATTTTGTGAGATACAGAAGCCTTTTCTTTGCAAAAACTGATTTACAGTGCTGCTGTATAAAATGAGGCAGCAATAAAATAAGCAGGGTGTGTGGTGGGGGGGGGATGGTGATAAGCAAGTCTCGGATAATGTATTTCTTTGGCTGAATGTCAGCATTGTGGAATATTATCAACTCGAAAGGAAACAGCCAAGTCTTGATAACACACAAACCAATCAACACAGAATAGAGGTGATTCATTCTTCCAAAGCCCACCCCCTCCCAAAAAAGAAACACAATCACATGGTCTTTTTATTAAGGAATTGTGAAAAACAGAAGTAGTGTGATACGACTTCAAGCAGCCAAATAATTCTGGGACTTGTCGTTCATTAAGGGTGCTTACAATTCTTAGGAGACCACGATTACCTCCACCACCCGAGATGCAATTCTCATAATGGTTTAACTGTCAATCCATCTTTTCCAGGGAACTCTGGGAATTGTAGGTCTGTAAACAGGGGAATAGGGGCCTCTTAACAACTCTTAGCACCCGAAACAAATCACAGCTCCCAGAATCCTTAGGGGGAATCCATGACTGTTTAAAGTGGTGTCATAGTGCTTTAAATGTATGCTGTGGATGTGATGTAAGATTTTATTTTATACCCAACTTTTAGGGTGGACTCCTCAAAAACACTATCCTTTTGTAGGTGCCCTGAGCAGCTATCATATGGCCTCCGCAATAGCTTCGTAAGAATAAGATCATTGCAGCTTTCTTAGCCTCTTTTGAAAGTAATTTACAAGCTATGGGGCTTGTGTTTGAACCTTAGTTTAGGTTTTTACCTTGGAGAAGAAGCTAAATCAGGTGTCTTAGTGTGGACAATTACCATGTATTGCTTGGGAGTTTTCTTAGACTTAACAGCAATTATGCCTTTTTGAGTTATATTAACGAATTACCCCCTTTTTTCCTTCTGAGGAAACTGATAGATTTTCAGTGAAACGAGTTTAGTGCCGGCACCTCGTTAAGGTTGATTTACAGTACTTTTCATTATTTGGAGTTTAGTTGGAGGGTTCTTTTCATTATTTATAATCCTTTGAGTCAGTTTACAACGTGTCTGAGCATTTCTGTTTAAGAGCAACCCAAAGTATTTTTTTGAGAGTAACTCAATACATTTTTTGAATACACGTTCATCTCGTTTCAGGGATCTTTCACGGTGTAGATTCCCCTTCTTTTTGCTGTTTATCATTCCCGTGATTGTCCTTTTTACCTAATCATATGGCTTCCCAGCAAGGGCAGGAATTGTCAGGGAATTCTCATTCACCTGTACTCATGCCACTGAATTCAGTTTCTGAGAGGCAACACTTCTCCCCCAGCAAATACAACCATTGCATATGTGTAGAGATTGACAAATTGTGGCTTCTAGCCGTGATGGCCACATTCTGCCTCCATGGTCAGAAGCTTTATGCTTCGGAACAGTAGTTGCTGAAAACCACAGGAGGGGAGAGTGCTGTTGTGCTTGGGTCCTGCTTTTTGGCTTCCCATGTTCTCCACATTCCCACCTCTGTTGGCAAATTTTGCTTTGAAAAAGTCCTTGTGAAAATTCGTAAGCAATCTTACTGCAAATTTCACCCAACGTGCACATTTCTGCATGGGCTAATATACACTCCCCCCCCCAAAAAAGCATTGTGTTTTTGCATGTTATTTTCATATGTGTTTTTATGCACACTTTACCCTAATGCATGCATTTCTGTACACATTACTTGGCTGGAGAACTGTGTTGCAAAATTCAGCAGAGTGTGAATTTCAGAAGATTGCTGCATTTCTGAAAATATATTATTCTGGGAAATGGCAACTAGGTACATCTGCATAATAGTGGGAAATGAACCCAATTCCCCCCCCCCACCTCATCCCTACCTTGAATACAAATCAAACCTCTCAGATATTTTATCCAGATATACCCTTCCTGGGCTCAATACTCTTAAACTCTGGAGCCCTGATAAAATTCGAGAATGGATTTTTGATAGGGATGCCTTTTTAGACATCATGAAGACAAAAAACTCTTGGTTTTCTTACTGGTTCCCCTGATTAAAAGCAGTTAAAGTTTGTGCCAGTTATCTGGCGAACATCACTGACCCCACTATTCGGAGAGCCTTCACTATGGCTCGGTTCCAAACAATACCCACAGCATACCTGGCCGGCAGATTTGCCAAAACCCCACTAGAGCATCGTTTGTGTCCCTGCGCCATGAGAATGAAAGAGGACCTTATACACTACTTTTTTCATTGTCCTCTTTATTCGAGCTTCAGAGGTGGAATTCTACAAATTATACCCAACTCAATAAGCAACCCTGAAGATCGTGTAAAATTTTTATTAGCTGATGCCAATCCTCAGATTTCTCATGGGGCAGCTGTTTACGTGATGAAGGCTATGAAAGCCAGGGAAAGATTTTTGGTTGATAAGGATAAGGTCCCTTTTTCGTCTCCATAATCTGTCTACAATGTATCCTTTTTTTTTATCTGACGAAGCCATTGTTAAGGCTACATGTAATAAATTTTAATACTATTTTGTAGATATATGTGTAAAGGCTGAGTCCTCACAATAAACTTTATTCTGATTCTGAATACAAATCTGGCTCAACACTGTGATCCATCACCAAGGACCGGCTTCAAGCCCCACCCCACCCCACCACTGGTGATACTGAACGAAATGAGTCAATGTACTGACATAATATATTACAGATTTTTTAAAAAATAATAATACAGAGATCTAAGTTTGTTTAAAACTTGGCAAAAGGCCGGATTTACCAAAAATGAGCGTTTTCATACACCCACAGAAACCCGTTCTTCGCAGAAATATTTAGGTGACAAAAGGGCCAGCCGGATGAATATTTACTGCTTTCCCACCCCCTTTATTAAAAATGCTGTTTTCGTAGTAAGGCTATTCATGGGTTATCTGCAAAAAGGGTTGATGTAATAAGGAAGTGGGGAGATAATCACATTATTGTCCATAAAGAGATTATGAAGCCATGGGAAGGTCGCTGAGGTAGCCCTAACTCACGACCAGAAGCTTGCGCTCATGTTTTTGCAGGGCTGCTGAGGGAATCCAGAATATACAAGATCAAAACATGATCAACCATGTCAAAACTTGATATGAGTCAACAGTGTGATGCAGCAGCTAAAAAAGCCAATGCAATTCTGGGCTGCATCAATAGGAGTATAGCATCTAGGTCAAGGGAAGTAATAGTACCACTGTATTCCGCTCTGGTCAGACCTCACCTGGAATACTGTGTCCAGTTCTGGGCACCACAGTTCAAGAAGGATACTGACAAACTGGAACGTGTCCAGAGGAGGGCAACCAAAATGGTCAAAGGCCTGGAAATGATGCCTTATGAGGAACGGCTTAGGGAGCTGGGTATGTTTAGCCTGGAGAAGAGAAGGTTAAGGGGTGATATGATAGCCATGTTCAAATATATAAAAGGATGCCATATGGAGGAAGGAGAAAAGTTGTTTTCTGCTGCTCCTGAGAAGAGGACACGGAGCAATGGATTCAAACTACAAGAAAGAAGATTCCACCTAAACATTAGAAAGAACTTCCTGACAGTAAGAGCTGTTCGACAGTGGAATTTGCTGCCAAGGAGTGTGGTGGAGTCTCCTTCTTTGGAGGTCTTTAAGCAGAGGCTTGACAGCCACCTGTCAGGAATGCTTTGATGGTGTTTCCTGCTTGGCAGGGGGTTGGACTGGATGGCCCTTGGGGTCTCTTCCAACTCTATGATTCTATGAAAATTGTAACAAAGGAATTTCAGAAGGTGATAGCCAGATGGCTGCTGAAGCCATATACATATAGAGAGAGAGAGAGAGAGTTGGAAGACACCCCCCAAAACTCATTGAGTTCAACCCCCTGCGACACCCAAACTATAATCACTTTTCAAAACACCACAGACCACAGAGAACTAGTCCTTTTGGTGTTCAGAGAAGGATCTGTTGTGAGAAGCAGTGTTGGTGGCCACCACTGGCTCCTGTGGGAGAGAGTTGCTGCATACTGTATTTCCTTGCATCTGCCCTGAAGGGGGGAGCAGGGGCCTTGAAGTTGCCCATCAAACTAGTTCTGTGTACTTTTGTATGTTGTATTCACTGTCGTGTGCATTTTTAAGCACACATTACCCCAGTATATGCATTTTTGTACACATTACTTGACTGGAGAACGACATTGCAAAATTTGGAGCAATGTGAATTTCAAGTGGTTTTGCCTGGCTGGAATATGTCCTTGAGCTCTGATGTATTTTGTTTGTCAGGCTGGAGAACAGGAAGGTGCATGTGGATGTGTACAGAAACTAGCTGAATACCTCTAGGCACCTTACTTTTTAATGTTTATCCTGGGTGCTATTATTTTTCCAAGGGGAATCAATGTAAACATATGAAAACTGAGTCCATCAGAGGGGGGAGAATTCTCTGTTGCAGGAGTGAGGACCTTCTAGGCCTCTTAATCTGGCCACAACCCTCTACCATCTCTCTAGGCAAGACCACTCACCGGTCCTGCTTCCCACACCCCAAGTGCTTTTGCCAGGTTGGAATGTGCCCTTGAACCACGGGATGTGTCCTTGAACTCTGATCATGCCTCTTGCTTGCCTGGATGGGGGAAACAGAGAGGGCTGTGTGAATGTGTGCCCATTGAACAAAGGTAAAGTTGTGTGCCCATTGAACAAAGGTAAAGTTGAACAAAGGTAAACCAGCCCATTGAACAAAGGTAAAGTTGCTCCACTCACTTTTGCCTCTGCCCACCCCTTGGAAGGCTGTCCATATGTATCTAATCCAGTGTTTCTCAAACTTGGGTCCCCGGCTGTTGTTGGACTACAGCTCCCATCATCCCTGATCACTGGTCCTGCTAGCTAGGAATGATGGGAGTTGTAGTCCAACAACGGATGGGGAGTCAAGTCTGAGAAACACTGATAATCTAACTAATCTCTGGTCTATCTACTCTCCATCATGTGTATGTTTTCATCAACTGAGGACGCCCTTAGTGCATCTGAAGAAGTGGATTCTCGTCGGGATGGAGGGCAGAGGCACACACAGAAGACACATTGGTACACTTTGACCATGGAAATTTAGCTGACGAAGAATTAGCGAAACAGGGCCTTGTCCTGGAACAGGAATTTATTTCAACTGGAATTTGTTGCAATACTATAATATTAAAACTGTTTGAAGATTCAAAAACTGATCTACTGCCTGGCCAGAGTTCTTGCATTCTACAATTTTGACTGCTGTACATCACCAAGAACTCCAATTTCTATAGACTGCTACCATGGCATCCTTTACCTTGTAGTATCTAATAGGATAGGAGAGCACTGCTGCATCAAAACAAAGGTCCATTCAGCTCAGCTTCCTGTTTCACACAGTGGGAAGAGCCCTCCCTCCCCACATCAAGGAATTGAGGCTGCTATTCCCAACCCACCCAGCAGCTGGTCTTCAGAATTATATACCTCTGAACCCAAGAGGTTTCATTCTGTTGTTTTGGCCAGTAGCCTTTGATTAGATTTATCTTCCACAAATTTTTTCTAATCTCCCTTCACAGCCTCATCAATCTTGCAATAGCAAATTCCGTAAAATAATTCCACGTTGTGCGAAAGCGGGCTCTCTCTTTTGTCCGTCCTGAATCCACTGTCAATCCGTTTGATTGACTACGTTCGCACATAACACTAAGCCAAGAATCTTTGGCTGGATGAACCACAACATCCTGCTGGTGCACACAGCCTGAAATCTCCTCCTCTGCTCCTCGCCTTTTGCAAACAGGCAAACAAACAAGCTCAGTGCTACATCCAAGCCAGGGGTCAAGGTTTGGTTCTCTCTAATAAGCCAAGGCGAATTGGTTCCCCTGCATGCGAAGATAGGATCTGGCGGGCTGAGTGGACGAGGCCAATAGTGGGTTCAATGGTCAAGTAGGCGTTTTCTGCATGGTGGGGTGCACATTTTTATTTTTATTTATTTATGATTATTTGTGTTTGGGCTGTCTGCATGTAGCTCAGGGGTAGATCATCTGCTTTGCAAGCAAATGGTCCCAAGGTCAGTCCCCGCTGGCATCTCCAGGTGGGGCTGGGAGAGACCCCCGTCCAAAACCCTGGAGAGCCACTGCTGCCAGACAGTGTAGACAATACGGAGCAAGATGGACCAATGGCTTGGTTCGGTACTGGGCGCCTTCCTATGACTGATTTTCACCAAGCCCTCTCTGGCTCCCACCAGCTCCCAGCCATGGCCGAGTTCTCCACCAGCGAGACGATGGGCCACTCGGCAGACCGCCTGGCAGCCGCCTTTGCCATCTCGCGCTTGGAGCGGGACGAGTATGCCCTACGCTCCCACAGCCTGGCCAAGAAGGCCCAGGACGAAGGGCTCCTCACTGACCTCGTGTCCTTCATAGGGAGAAGTGAGGGGCAGGTGGGACTCTTCAACTTGAGGTGTACAGAATAGCCCACCTAAAGGTAAAGGTAAAGGGACCCCTGACCATTAGGTCCAGTCACAGACAACTCTGGGGTTGCGGCGCTCATCTCGCTTTATTGGCCGAGAGCCGGCATACAGCTTCCGGGTCATGTGGCCAGCATGACAAAGCCGCTTCTGGTGAACCAGAGCAGTGCACAGAAGCGCCATTTACCTTCCCGCCGGAGCGGTACCTATTTATCTACTTGCACTTTGATGTGCTTTCGAACTGCTAGGTGGGCAGGAGCTGGGACCGAGCAACGGGAGCTCACCCCGTCACAGGGATTCGAACCGCCAACCTTCTGATCAGCAAGCCCAAGAGGCTCAGTGGTTTAACCCACAGCACCCACCTAGGAGAAGGAAAACTCTGGTTCTAAACATCCACTTGCTTGTGGGATATATGAAAGAGAGGAAAAGGCTAAGGAGTAAACCCTGTGGAAAAATCTGTAGCAACTGCCTTGCAGGACATCTTCGGGAGAAGAAAAGGCTAAGGAGCACAGTGTCCTTTCTCTTGGCAGATCAAGATGACAGCAAAGGTTGCAAGGTTTTTAGCTGGGGCAATTAGAATAAGATCCACTATTTGACTATTGATTCAAAACCCTAAAATGTATTTTATATAATTGACTTTTTATTTCTGTTCTTTGCATATCGTATTGTTGTTTTATTGCTAAGGTCGATGGCTGACGCAAATAAAGATTCATTCATTCATTCATTCATTCATTCAATCAATCAAAGGCTAAGGAGTAAACCCTACACAAATCCGGAGTGGGGTCCCTAAGACGGTTGGATGGCGCCTTGTACGCCTCCTTCCAGCAACTCCTGCAACCAAGCCGGTGCCAAACATCTTGCTCTGCTTTCCTTTGGACCGCATCAGCGAGACCGAGAGGGGGGAACTTGACGTCTAGGCAGGCCAGGACCTCCAAACACACTGCCCAGGCTTGTGCCCCGGGTGCGGGGTCACTTTGGCGATGCAAACACAGAGGTTTGACTTTACCCTCCATTGTCTCTGGGCTCATGGCTTTGAGCCCAGCTCCAAATCCGTCTACTTGAGACAGACGGATGCCAACAACAGCAACTGGTTTTTAAGACAGCTCCCTGCTTCTTTGCCTGCTGAAGTGTCTGCAGCTCAGTGGTGGATGACACCCATTGGGACTGGTAGGGCAGAGGGCAGGGAGGGCACCAGAGCCAACTAATCCTAGTTTTGTCCCCATCCTCCTCCCTGTTGAGTTATACAAGGGCAAAACCTAAGACCAGGGAGGAGGAATCCAGCAGCCAGGACCCACCCCTTGGGCTGGTTGTAACTAAGAAGGGAAGCAAGTGAGGGCTGGCTGAGGGTAGACTGAGACTGGTGGGGTGATGGCTCTAATCTGGCATCATCCCTTGAAATCAGAATGCATCTGTTTCAGGGGGCATTTGGAACTGGGGTCAAAGCCATGAGCCACGTAGCTTTTGTAGGAGTGGTGAATGCTCTAGTTATCTCCTGCTTGGACTACTGCAATGCGCTCTACGTGGGGCTACCTTTGAAGGTGACCCGGAAACTGCAGTTAATCCAGAATGCGGCAGCTAGACTGGTGACTGGGAGTGGCCGCCGGAACCACATAACACCGGTCTTGAGAGATCTACATTGGCTCCCAGTACGTTTCCGAGCACAATTCAAAGTGTTGGTGCTGACCTTTAAAGCCCTAAACGGCCTCGGTCCTGTATACCTGAAGGAGCGTCTCCACCCCCACGGTCCAGCCAGGACACTGAGATCTAGCACCGAGGGCCTTCTGGCGGTTCCCTCACTGCGAGAAGCAAAGCTACAGGGAACCAGGCAGAGGGCCTTCTCGGTAGTGGCACCCGCCCTGTGGAACGCCCTCCCATCAGAGGTCAAAGAGAGAAACAACTACATGACATTTAGAAAAGGCAGCCCTGTTTAGGGAAGATTTTAATCTGTGACATTTTGATGTATTTTAATGTTTGTTGGAAGCCGGCCAGAGTGGCTGGGGGGACCCGGCCAGATGGGCGGGGTACAAATAAATTATTATTATTATTATTATTATTATTATTATTATTATTATTATTATTATTATTATTGGAGAGCTAAGAAGCTGGGACTGGTGTTCTTGCTGTGGTGACTGTCAACAGGAAACATCTGAGAAGCTGGACTTCTATTAATTTGGGTTGTGGTTTTTATGTGGTTGTTTTGTTATTGCTCGGTTGCTTTTATTTGACCGCTTAATAACTACAATGTGCCCTGCACCTTCTAGATCAGCTGGGTGCTAAAACAGTAAGAGTGGGCAGGTACTCTTAGCCTGTTCATAAACCAAAGCTTTACTCCTAAGAGCAGATTGAAAGCATCGCTTCCTCCTCTCCTGTAAACTCAAGGTCAACAACCGCTGAAATCAGTTGGCGGCGGATTCAGGTTGGATAAAAGAAAGCACCTCTTCACACCATAATACAATTCTATTAAGGAATTATGCAATACGTGGAGATCACCACCGGTTCGGAAACAAGAGGCCTTTCAATGGAATCTCCATGGCTTAAAGGCAGGACGGCTCCCTCTTACTGCAAACCTAGGTGGCGAGTGCCGGCAGCATCAGAGCCCCAAAGGAGCTACTGTGAAGCAAAGGGTATCAGCACACCTAGAGGAATCCTGGGGGGGGGGGGTGTTGTTGTTGTTTAGATGTCAGACTTCAAGGGAATCCGATCCCCCTCTCCCTCATGACTGGATGCCAGAAACGGGGGAAAAAGACGTTCTTAACAATGTATTTATTCAAGATTCACAGAGAGATACGGAGATGCAACCGCTCATAGAATCATAGAATCATAGAGTTGGAAGAGACCACAAGGGCCATCCAGTCCAACCCCCTGCCAAGCAGGAAACACCATCAATGCATTCCTGACAGGTGGCTGTCAAGCCTCTGCTTAAAGACCTCCAAAGAAGGAGACTCCACCACACTCCTTGGCAGCAAATTCCACTGTCAAACAGCTCTTACTGTCAGGAAGTTCTTTCTAATGTTTAGGTGGAATCTTCTTTCTTGTAGTTTGAATCCATTGCTCCGTGTCCGCTTCTCAGGAGCAGCAGAAAACAACCTTGGTTGCCCTCTTCTGGACACGTTCCAGCTTGTCCGTATCCTTCTTGAACTGTGGTGCCCAGAACTGGACACAGTATTCCAGGTGAGGTCTGACCAGAGCGGAATACAGTGGTACTATTACTTCCCTTGATCTAGATGCTATACTCCTTTTGATGCAGCCCAGAATTGCATTGGCTTTTTTAGCTGCTGCATCAGAAGATGTTGTTGCTCCAACTGGGCTCCTCCCCCCTCCCTTCCTAGCAACAGCATTTCCTTTTACGGCGGCCGCCAGGGGATAATTGTCTCTGAGTCTTTTGCTCTTGCACTTTCAATGCACGCCAGGCTCTGGGAGGTGGGGGTCAGGAATGCTTTCCAGTGATAACATGTCAGCTGGCTGGTCTGTCTCTGTCTCCCCCTTCTCTTCTCCCATTATCTCCCAACTCTTCTCTTCATCTCTCACTGAGCTGTGACCTCCCTCAAACTACCGTTGTGAATCAAAACTGCCTTCCTCTTCTCTGGAAGGTTCAAGAGGAGGAGGAGGGGGCGATCTCCACCATTCCTCCTCAGTCCACCACCCCCCTCATTCCAGTCCCTGACATTAGATTTCTTACCCACCCTTCACCAAAAGCTCCCAGGGCAGGTTAAATAAATTTAAAATTCAATATTAAAAGAGTTTCAAATTACTGGGGGACAAACACCAGCACAGGTGCTTCTACCTTCAGGCCTTTCTTGTGGGCTTTCCAGAAGAATCTAGATGGCCAATGTCTGAGAGCTGTGCTGGATCAGGCCAAAGGCCAACCTAGTTCAGCATCATGTCCTCACAGTGGTCACCCTGACACCCATGGGAAGCCTGCAAGCATGACCTAAGAGCAAGTGCAACCTCTCCACTTGTGATTCCCAGCAACTGGTACCCAGAGACATACTGCCTCTGACAGTGAAGTTGAATCCAGCCGTCAGGGCTGATAGCCTTCTCCTCCATAAGTTTGTCTAATGCGGCAGCTAGACTGGTGACTGGGAGTGGCTGCCGGGACCACGTAACACCGGTCCTGAGAGATCTACATTGGCTCCCAGTACGTTTCCAAGCACAATTCAAAGTGTTGGTGCTGACCTTTGAAGCCCTAAACGGCCTTGGCCCACTATACCTGAAGGAGCATCTCCACCCCCATCGTTCAGCCCGGACACTGAGGTCCAGCACCAAGGGCCTTCTGGGGGTTCCCTCACTGCAAGAAGCAAAGCTACAGGGAACCAGGCAGAGGGCCTTCTCGGTAGTGGCGCCCGCCCTGTGGAACGCCCTCCCATCAGAGGTCAAAGTGATAAACAACTATCTGACATTTAGAAAATATCTGAAGGCAGCCCTGTTTAGGGAAGTTTTCAATCTGTGACATTTTGATGTATTTTAATGTTTGTTGGAAGCCGCCCAGAGTGTCTGGGGGGACCCGGCCAGATGGGCGGGGTACAAATAAATTATTATTATCATCATCATCATCATCATCATCATCATCATCATCCTCTTTTGAAGCCATCCAAGTTGGTGGCCACCACTACTTCTTCCGAGAGAAAATCCCATAAGTTTAAGCACATGCCACGAGAAGAAGTCCTTCCTTTTCTGGCTCCCAAATCTTCCAACATTCAGCTTCATGCTGATGTTCTCGATACGGTCGCCAAAGAATTATGCTATTCTGCCATAAAGACCTTTTTGCTTTCGGAGACATCAGTTGCATGGGTGTATTTTACAAACTTGGTAAAAACCAGACTTTTGGCCAACTTGCATTACAAACCTGACATGGGATAGAATCAACGGCCGCAGAGTCCCCTTGGAACTGGTAGGGCAGAAAGCAGGGAAGCCAACAGTAGGTGGCACCAGAGCCAGGGACAGGCAGAGTCAACCCTAATTTTAGTATTTCTGGGTTCTACAAGGGCAACACTGAGGGAGCTGACAGCCAGGGCAACCTCCTGGGTTTTAAACAGGGTGGATTTGATTTAAATCAAACTGATTTAAATCACGATTTAAATCCCTAGCAGGGTGGATAAAAATCAACACTTTTTTTAAAAAAATCAAATAAATCTAATTTTTTTTATTTAAATCTGATTTTTTTTATTTAAATTGGATTTTATTTATTTATTTTTTAAAAAAATCATTGATTTTTATCCACCCTGCTAGTGATTTAAATCGTGATTTAAATCAGTTTGATTTAAATCAATTCCACCCTGATTTTAAATATGAAGGCAGGCAGGGTCAGGTAGAATGGCATTGGTGAGACAGTTCCCCATTTGCCCTTCTGAGTCAGCCCTCCCTGTATAGAATTGTCCAGTGAAGCAGCATACTAAAAAAAAGCTGTGATATTATATGTTTTAAAGGAGGTGTGCATGAATGAAGCCCTGAGGAATCACCTGGCTTTAATATGTACTTCCCAGGGTATTGAGTTACAGCACCCACTGTAAAGACCAGCTTACACAAAAGGCCACGAAAAGCAAACAGAACGCTTCCTTTGATCTAGGTATGCTTGCAAATAAACAGATTAGCCAGGTGGGTGCACCTTTCCTTACCCTTTTAGTGAAGAACAGACACCCACCACTAATTGCACGCTAACTCTATAGAGCTGCCTTTATCCTTTTGGAACAAGAGCTTCAACCCCGCAAGCCAGGCATGATTGGGTGAGAAGCGTAGAAGTTGCTAAGGTGTGGGGTTTCATTACAACCATAGTGAAACCTTCCCCAGCCATTGCCTTGTTCTACTCTCCTTAATTTGGAGTTTGGACTCCTAAAACACAAACGCACACACACACAACCTCACATCCATGTTCTGCTGGCCCGTATTCTCAGGCTCCAGCAAAAATACTGTTGTTCTGCCCTCACCAAAGGAGCTTTGTGAGCGTTGCTGCTATCAGCCAAAAGCGGATGACAAGCCCAGGCTGAACAGCCACAGTGGCTGAGTTGCAAAAGCACTGCTGTCGTGAACCCACCTGAAAGCAGCAGCATCAAGGCCAAAACTGATGTGGCATGGGGGGAATGAAGAGCTCTTCAAGGATAACAGTTTAAGTGTTTGCGGAGATCAGAGAGTAAAATCTGAAGGACCCCTTTTCCCATAGCAACGTACTGGAGTTTCAAGTTCTATTTGGGAGGTTGGGTGAGAGGCAGGTGGAGAAAGGACCTTTGTGGTGACTCATTGATGGTGACCTGGTGGCTGCTCAGCAAACTTTCATGAGGCACAAAATCAGTGCCATTGAGGCGCTGCAAGGCACTGGTATTTAACTGGTGGGTTGGGACCTACCACCGAGCTGTAATCTGATCCAAGGTGGGTCACAACAGCAGCGACGCGGGTGGTGCTGTGGTCTAAACCATTGAGCCTCTTGGGCTTGCCGATCAGAAGGTCGGCAGTTCGAATCCCCACGACAGGGTGAGCTCCTGTTGCTCTGTTCCAGCTCCTGCCAACCTAGCAGTTCGAAAGCACGCCAGTGCAAGTAAATAGGTACCACTGCGGCGGGAAGGTAAACAGCGTTTCCATGCCCTATGGTTTCCGTCACGGTGTCCCGTTGTGCCAGAAGCGGTTTAGTCCTGCTGGCCACATGACCCGGAAAGCTGTCTGTGGACAAATGCCGGCTCCCTCGGCCTGAAAGCGAGATGGGCGCCGCACCCCATAGCCACCTTTGACTGGCCTTAATCGTCCAGGGGTCCCTTACCTTTTACCTTTACATAAGAAGAGCCTTGCAGGGATCATGCCAGAGGCTCATCTGTTCCAGCATCCTGTTCTCACAGTGGTCAACCAGATGCCTGTGGGAAATATATGGTAAAAAAAGAAAAGGTTCCCCAAATGTGTGGGTCAAATGGTGGGTTGGTCACTATGAGAGCAGGATGCTGGAACAGATGAGCCATTGGGCTGATCCCTGCAGGGCTCTTCTAAGGCAGGGATGGGGAATGTTTTCCTCTCCCCAAATGTTGTCGGACTCCAGCTCCCATCAGCCTCAGCCAGTGTGGTCAATGGCCAGGGACTGATGGGAGTTGCAGTCCGCCAACATCTAGGCCACTAGTTCCCCATCCTTGCTCACGGGATTTTTAACTGAACGGCAACTGAATGCTTGGGTTGGTCCTAGGGCATAGTCTGAATGAACTTTGGGTAGGAAGCCCTTGCAAACAGGTCTGGTCAGTGCCTGCGTGAAAGGATACATAGGCTGCCTTGCATTCCATGGTGGAAGAAAATCAGGGTAAAAAATGCAATAAAAAATAAATACAATGAAGTTTATAGTGCTTTGAATTTTATATATATATATATATAAACCAGGACGTGAAGGTCTTTAATAAATAAATGGAAACGAATTAAACATTCAGAACCTGGAAGTCATAACAGGCGTGGCCACAGGAGGTCCATGATTAGATCTCCTTTCTATTTACTTACTTACTTTGAAAAGTAGTTGTGGGGAGGGTTTTCAGTTTTGAGTAGGGCAGTGACACCAGAATTAGTTCTGCCTTCCCTCCCCGTATAATTTTTCCTGAACAAAAGTGAAACCACCTCCCCCAAGGGTTGAGGGACCGTTAAGCCAGTGTTTCCCAACCGGTGTGCCGCGGCACACTAGTGTGCCGCGAGACACCGGCTGATGTGCCGCGGAAAAAGGGACCTGCAGCCCAGGGCTGCACAGGACCGTGGCGGCGGCGCTGCTGGAGCCCGGCGGCGAAGCAGAAGCCAGGGCGGCGCTGCTCCCTTGGCTGCTGCAGCAGCAGCAACAGAAGCCTCGCGCACGCCGCGCTACAGCTGATCCCAGAGGTAACTCTGGGTCAGGAGACCCGGCGCAGCCGGGTGGGGGAGGAGCGGTGTGCCGCGAGATTTTTTCATTGATTCAAGTGTGCCGTTGCCTAGATTAGGTAGGGAAACACTGCGTTAAGCCATTGGGGGAGGGGGCATTCACTCAGAGGTTGGCAGGAGCAGAACCAGCAACAGATGGGACCAGATCCCAGAATGGGGAGGGACTTGTTTACTCTCCCTCTTTCGACCACCCCATTTCAACCCTGTTCTTTCCCTTCTTAACCTGCCCCCCCCACCCCATGAAATTAGGCTGCGGACTGCATCTTGCCCATCACAGATCTGCTTGATGCTTCTGTTATTGTCTTCTGTCTATTACCCTCGGCAAGGCCAAAAGCAGGAAGGGGAGGGGAGGGGGTGCGATTTCAATCAGGGAAAGGGTCAAGAAGAAAGGGTTAAACACTCCCTCCAGGAGCTGCAATCAAAAATCTCCCACTCCATATCCATTTTGGCCTTCAGGCTTCACGTTTTGAGGTGTGCAACTGAAACGGCTAATGTTTCAAGGGGTCCCTTCTTCTCTGCCAATTTTATGCTATCAGCCATTGTGATGTGATTGGAGGAAGGGGGGGATTACAAGCATTCTCCCCCCCCCCCACCAGTCTGTGAAACTTCTGCTGTCGGTAAAATAAATTCCTTTGACAGCATCGAGCTGAGGAGCCACCATTGTCCTTATAAGGAAGGCCCCTCTTGCACTCATCGACAGTCCGGGGACACATGAGGAATTCAGACTTTAGAAAAATAGCCTCAATTAATCTAGTCCCGTGTGCCATCGCCCGCCCCCCAAGAAGAGCACAGGAAGCAAAACAGACATCTGTCTTCTCCTAAATGCCTGACAGTCCATTGAAAACCGAAACCATAACACTTATCTCTCTCTGCCTGAGCCTGAAAAATTAAGGGTGGCATGGGAAAATTTATTTCCGACACTGTTAAGACAATAATCATTCTCCAGAATACACACACATTCCTTTGTCAATGACTCCCCCCTTAGAATCTAAGAGGATGTTAACATTACTCCTGGCAATCCTCGTTAACATTCTCCTCCTTACCTCTAAGGTTATTATTGCATGTATCTGGGGTCTGCCCCCCCTTTTTTCTCTCCCTTCCCAGTAGAAAATATTCAAAGAGACAGATTTCTGTTCCTAATTTTGTGTACATCGGCAGCTGACTGCATGCAAGGAGACAGCTGCAATAGTTTGGGTCAGGCGGCACAATAGGCGATAAGAAAGACTTTCACTTCTTGCAACATCCACAGGTGTTACACACACTCTCAAGGAATGCAAACACGAGAAAGCACTTAACAAGGAGAGGCATATGTGTATATATAATATATATGATGTCAGGGTTCAAAGCTGCTGTTTAAGAACTCTACTAACTAACCCACTAGCAGGACCCAAACTCATAATTCCTGCAAAAGACAGACCATGCATTGTGGCAGAGACAGGGGTGCATTCCTAACAGATGAACGACAAGCTTTGCAACGGAGCTGAAGGTCACCCAATCACTCCTTTGGCCCCCGAGACAAGACCTTCATGCATTGGCGTCCATGCCTAACATCTTAGCTCACCCGTGACCCAGTTTAAGGAGGGGGACAACCAATTCAAAGAACAGAAACCACACTCAAGGCACGCCGTCTCTTAAACCGGATCAATGCGACCTGGGTTTCAAAGCCTTGTTCAACTTTTCGCTGCCAAGGTATACACCGAGCCTTAAAGATCAAAGCAGGACAGGCAATTCTCTCCCCGCCACCATCCAATTAAAAGATGCATGCACAACTCAAAGCACCAGCAAGTAACTTTTACTACCCCTGCCGCCAGAATTTACCCTTTTCAGGGTGCAAAGATTGAAAGCAACACAGCCTGGTTTAAAAACAGAAGAAAAAACACAGAGGTTTCACATTTCACAGCTGACTAGAGTCTGTTCTTTTCCATCAGAGTTTCTTCCATCTGCAAAGGTAAGTGAGCAAACATTCATTGCAGAAGAGCACAATTTCCCATTTATTTATTCTTAACAGGACCTGCATAAATTCACTACGAGGTTAAGGCAGAAATGTATTTCAGCACCTCCATAGTCCCTAGTGTTTCATGACATTGAACAAGACTAGCACGCACCCTGCCCCAAAAAGGAGGAGCAGGGGGTCTCCCCTGGCCTAAAACTTTTGCTTTCATCCCCACCAACATTTTTCCTTTTCTATACATCCTAACAAAACCTGCCTGGGCAAAAGCCACAGCAGCAACAGCAGGACCAACAGACCTCTCCTCACCCTCCCCAACTTGGCAGGGCAGATCCTCATTCCCAGCTTTTCAGGTCTCAAAAGAGTTTCCCTGGATTTACTGAGCAGAGCTGGAAGGTCAAAGGAAACAATAGCCGGTTTCTCCCGCGACTCTTTGCACAGCAAAAGACAAAAAGCAAAATCTCTCTCCCTCGCTCCGAAAAGCTGGTTTAGGTGAGGAGACTTAAAACTGTTTCTTTGCCTCTCTCTCTCTCTCTCTCTCTCTCGAAGAAGAAGAAGAAGAAGAAGAAAAACAGCTCGCCCTTTCTCCAGCGCTCTCCCTCTCACACACAGGAAAACACTACATGCACACACATAAAATTAGGCGCCATCAACATCAAACACCTTCTCCACACACACACGCCCAAAAAAACCTGAAAAGGCAGGTGCCAAGTTAATCTACTAACCTGTCTGAGTTCTGCAGGCATTTATGCAAGGAATCAGTTTTGTAGTTCCTACTGGGCAAAAAATATTTTTTTAAAAATAGATCTTTATCATTGGAAAAAAATACATTCAGTCCCAAATCAATCCGGTTTGCAGGCAAGGTGTTTCAGGGAAGAGATCCGTCCCTCTTGCCTTGACAGTCTGGCAGGCAATGGGCTCTTTCCTCTCTCTCCCTCCCTCTCTAGTATTTCGATCCAGACGGGAGGCAGCACCAATCCGGAAAGGAGAAAAACGGCCAGCCCCCCAATCAAACCTGCTCTGAATGAAAGGAAGGAGGGGGTGGAGGTCTTCTTCACATGCTTTTGATTTCACTCCCTCCCGCCTTTCTTCATTCCTGGGGGAGGAGGAGGAGGAGGAGCAGGGGAGGGTGGCGAAAAGCCCCAAACTGTGCTGTCCTTCCTGTGCTGTTGCTTCTGGAGAGTGCCGATCTTCTTCGCTGCAAAGCCGTGGCTTGTGCAAACTCTCCCCGTCCGCTTCAGGGGGCGGAAACTGACAGTCACAGCTGGAAGCTCCACTACAGCAGCCTCTGGCCACACCCAGCCAGCCAGCCAGTCGCTCCAGAGAGGCACGGTCGGCTCAAACAGCAGACCCCACTGACAGCGTCGACGCAAGCCAGACAAGCAAATTTCGCTCTCTTTCGAAAGGAGTTGAGTACATGCCAGTTTGAAAGCCGAGGGGAAGCACCGGGTGCAACACCAGCAACAGGTGCCGCACACCTGCCTCCTCTGCGACCTCTTCTGGCGCATTTAGCCTCTTTCGGGGACTTCCAAACAACACCGAAAGCTTCTTTGGGAAATTAATTTTCGTACCTGGGTACACCTACGAAGTCACCCCCGAAGAGCATCCATTACTGTCTTGTTGCATGTATTTCAGGAAAACACATGCGGCGTGTGCGCGGTGACATCATGCGATGTCACATATGAAGTGCACGCACTCTCCCCCCTGCAACACGGAAATGCTCTCCATATAAACAAAACAGGATCTCATAACAGTCTGTGTGGCAGAGGGCGGATCTGTTGGCCAGCCTCTTCTGGATGAAGTTATAATACCTTTGATCAGATTTCTCTGCCAACCCTCAGGATCCTCCTAATTCTTACTGAAAACCTACGCAGTGGGGTGGCTAAAGTGTCAGAGATGGAAGGGCCGATGTGTGGGAATGTTTTGGAACGTGGATGGAGATTTATAATTTAATATATCTCATCCTAACTTGTGCTAACAAGTTCAACTAGCAGAGTACATTCCCTTTTAAAATACACACAGCGGAAGTTGCTTTGATTCGCTAGAATCAACTTAATCTAGTTTCCTGGTTTATCACTATATTTCCCCTTTGTCCCTCTTAAATAAGACACAACACACGTCTTCTATAAAAAGATATAAAAGGTTTACTCACACATATCCAGCTCAAGACAAATCCCAAAGAAGGCAGGCTTGTTCTTAGTAAAGATATTTACAATAGGAATCTCTCCATGTGGGAGAGAAGTCCATTAGGCCGCAGTTGGCTGAAAGCCAACTGAACATCCTTCCAGACGAGAGGCAAGAGAGGTAAGAGAGGTAAGAGAGAGAATGGCTACTGACCTGTGGGTTTTGTTCTAACCTGCCCAGGTAAAGCCACTCCCACATCTAGTTGCAAGAGGAAATTGTCTCAGACCAGGTGACCAGGAAGTTGTGGCTGGAGGACTGAGACAATCTAGCATTGTTGTACTTGACTGCTCTAGTGTTTACATCCCACAAACCCCTTCTCAGGCAAATACAACATATAAAACATAAACAACTTTATTCAACCACCCAGAGTCCCAGCTTGACACGTAGATTCTGGAAACTCTCTTTTGGCAAGGGTTTTGTCAAGATGTCGGCAGTCATCTCTTTGGTGCAGCAATAAGACAGTTCCACGAGTCCATCTTGCACCATCTGGCGTATGTAGTGGTACCTGACCCCAATGTGTTTGGTTCTGGCTAGGAACTTTTCACTCTGCGTCAGCTTCAGGCAACTTTGATTGTCCTCTAGCAGGCTGACAGGTTCACTTCTCACCAGTCCAAAGTCTTTGATGAGTTCATCAAGCCATGCAATTTCTCTGCATGCTTCTGCAGCAGCAACATATTCAGACTCTGTTGAAGACAAAGCTACACAACTCTGTTTATAACTTCCCCACACAACAGGTCCACCCCCAAACATAAAAACATGACCACTTGTGGATTTATAGTCAGCATTATCCCCGGCCCAATCTGCATCAGTGTACCCAACCAACTTAGGGTCTCTGACAGCTGGCAACTTTAATTTACAATTTATTGTACCTTTCAGGTATCTAACCACCCTTTTCAGCCCCGCTAAATCATGCTCAGTGGGAGAATTCACTTTTCTGCTTAGAATCCCCACAGCATTAGCTAAGTCAGGTCTACATGTGGTAACTAAATACAAAAGTTTACCAATCACCGACCTATATTGACTGTTATCTGGCAACAGCTTCGAATCCTGCTGATTCTTCAAGAAGTCTGTAGCCATGGGCGTTGCCACCGGGTGTGCGTCTTGCATCTGCAAATACTCAATCAGTTCATGAATCTTTTGCTTCTGGTTGAGAAGAAATGAGCCGTCTTCTTCCTTTTCCACTTGGATTCCTAGGTAGTACCTGACATCTCCAAGCTCTTTTACTTGTACCTCCTTGCTGAGGTGTTTTACTATTTGTGTATAGTCTCTATTATTTGCAGTAGCAATAATCAAGTCATCTACAAAAGCCAATATGTATGAACATTGTCCATTACTTGACTTGGTGTACAAGCACTTGTCTGCGTTTCCTTGCTTGTACCCTAGTTGCACAAGCATATTGTGCAATTTCTGATTCCAGGCTCTAGCTGCTTGTTTAAGCCCATAGAGTCCCTTCTGGAGTCGACATACTAGATGTGCCTCATTTGGTTTTGTGAAACCTTTAGGTTGTTTCATATATATTTCTTCTGAAATTCTCCCATGTAAAAACGCAGTACAAATGTCAATGTGCTTCACGTTCAATTGTTTAGAGGCTGCAATGCTCAAAAGCATTCGGAGGGTACTATATCTCACGGTTGGTGCGAAAACTTCGTCGTAATCTTCACCAAAACGTTGTGAAAAACCTTGTGCTACTAGCCTTGCTTTGTAGCGTTCCACTTCCCCTTCTGAACCCTTTTTAACCTTGAACACCCACTTGCACCCAATGGCCTTCTTACCAGGAGGGAGCTCTGTCAGGGTCCACGTCTGGTTCTGATGCAGTGCATCCATCTCCTCCTGAGCGGCCTTCTTCCAGAGACTGGCTTCCGCAGATGGCATCTTCTCAATCTCTTCCCATGTGGAAGGTTCCTGTGGAGACACCGACCCTGCAAGGTAGGACAGTCGTACCGGCGGGACACCTCTGTTGGTTCTGGATGAGCGTCTGACCTCTGGTTCTGGTTCCTGAACCGCATCAGCTTCCTCACTCCCTTCCAACGGTGGCATGTCCTCATCTGTGTCCTCCTCTTCGTCTCTGGAGCCGCCAGGGGTCTGGTCATCTGCGTCTTCTGGTGCGTCGCCTGTAGGGGGTGCTATGACACTAGAAGGCAGATTAGTACCATGTGGGGTTTCAGAAGGAAAGTTTATGAGTTCTTGAGTCCATTCTGACTCCTTGGAGCAGCCAATAACAGTGTTCTTTGTGTCTGCTTTTGCATGTTCATCAAAATAAATTGCATGATGCGCACTCACTTTGCCTGTCTGTAAGTCCATTACTCTGTATCCTTTGCCTCCAGCAGCATATCCTACTAAGATACCTGCTTGTGCTCTGGAGTCAAGCTTGTGCCTCTGTTCCTTGGGCACGTGGTAGTAACATATACTGCCAAATACACGTATGTGCGACAGACTAGGTACCTTTCCATGCCAAAGTTCAAATGGTGTGCGCTGTGTTGCCTTTGTTGGCAACCTGTTCTGGAGATAGACAGCCGTGTAAGCAGCATCTCCCCACATCTTCCTAGGCAGGGACGCTTCCTTAAGCATACACCTTGTCATTTCCATAATGGATCTGAACTTCCTTTCAGCTATGGAATTCTGTTGTGGCGTGTAAGGAACTGTGGTTACATGTGTAATTCCTTCCTTTGCCATAAGGGCTTTCATCTCATGTGAGCAGTATTCTCCTCCATTGTCTGAAACTAAGACACTTGGAGCTCTTTGGAACTTGTTCCTTACCATGGCAATGTAATTCTTGAACATCTCTACTGTCTCACTTTTATCTTTGATGAAATATGCCACACAATATCTCGAAAAATCATCAAGAAAAATCAAAATATATTTGTTGTGTCCAAGTGATGGAACACTGAATGGCCCACATAGATCTGAATGCACAAGATCCAGAACTTTTGTACTCCTTTGTTCTGTGCAACGTGTAAAAGAAGGTTTTACTGCCTTTTCAGTAACACAAGTTATGCATTTTGTTGGAGCCTGGTTGCTGCTCCCTTTTACCTGCAAACCTGTGACAAGATCACTTTCCTGTAGACTCTTAATGATGGTGGTATCTCTGTGCGCAAGTCTTCTGTGCCATAGCGTCAAATCTGCGTCATCCTTCTGGCTCGAGCATGCAACTTTTGCAGACTGATTCTCTGAAAGATCAACCTCATAAACACCATTTATTAATTTTCCTTCAATGTACACTTCACCATCTTTAGTTACACTGCATTGTCCATTCTCAAATGTGATCTTGAAACCTTTCTTGTCCAAAGTAGAGACACTGAGTAAATTGCAGCTCAGTTCTGGTACATACACAACATTGGACATTCTGGTCCTAAAAGATTCATTGTTTACATTGAATTCCAAATGTATTGAACCTTCACCTTTGGACTTTAAAATATTTCCATCTGCAACCTCAATTTCAGTCTCTTTATCACTTAATTCATTAAAACAGTCCTTTTTAAAGCTATAGTGGCTTGACGCTCCACTGTCTAACAACCACTTATTGTGTGTGTTTTCTTGGCTCTGAACAGCTAAACTTCTTTCTTGCAACAGCATGTTGCGCTCAAATTTCCCTTTTCTTTCTCCTTTATGCTGAGAAAGATGAGAATCCTTTGCTTTAGCCTTTGGATCCTTGCAATGCTTTGCCATGTGGCCGCTTTTCAGGCATTTAAAACACACAATTTCTTTGGATTTTGTAAATTGCTTTGAAACAAAATTACAATCCTTTCTCCTAGGGTTGCTTTCTGGAGAATCAAATCTCTTTCTGCATTCCTCTCTTAATTCACTAGTCAGTTCCTTAAAAGTTAGATTCTCTTTATGATCCATCAAACTAACAAATGCATCAAAATGTGGCCCTAATGAGGCTAACAGAAATGATACCTTTGTTACTTCATCAAAAGATTGTGGAGTAAGTTCAAGCTTTTGAATAATTTCTGTGAATTTATCAATATGCTCTGTGAATTCTTCTTTTGAATTCATTCTCAGTCTAGTTAATTTGCCCATCAATGTTCTGTAGGAGTTCTTTGTAGATTCTCCATACATGCGCTCAATATCTTTTAGGATCTGAGATGCATCATCTTTGCTATTTATTAACGATAGATGCTTATTGCGAAGTCCACTCAAAATTATGTGCTTGGCCTCGCTGTTCTGCCTTTTCCAGACTTTAACCTTGGCTTCAGCATCTGCGCCTTGAGGCTTTGGTTTCTCTATCGCATCCAAAATATCCTTTGATTCTAAATATGCCATTAAGCGCATTTTCCAGTACACAAAATTGTCCTCATCTAGCAGCATTAATCCTGGCTTTGCTTCACTATAAAAACTGGCACTAGCCATCTTAAAATCCAAAATTTGGAAAAAATTTCAAAATTCAAAATTTTGTCAAAATTCAAAATCAAAATCTCAAAATTCTCAAAATGCAAAAAGCAAAAGCCTCAAAATAAATCTTCACTGCCTTTTGGGTCTTTTGTGAGCTCTGAGGGAGGGGAGGGGTAGCTTAATCCCCCTTTCTCTAAACAATAGGACAAAGGACCATGCGGTCTGACCAGGAAATGCAATCAGAAAAAAATCTCTCTCAACTCAAAAATGCAATCCAACGCAATCCTTCAAAAATACACAAAATACGTAGCGCTGGGCATACATAACCCTTTGTGGGAATGTTTTGGAACGTGGATGGAGATTTATAATTTAATATATCTCATCCTAACTTGTGCTAACAAGTTCAACTAGCAGAGTACATTCCCTTTTAAAATACACACAGCGGAAGTTGCTTTGATTCGCTAGAATCAACTTAATCTAGTTTCCTGGTTTATCACTATATTTCCCCTTTGTCCCTCTTAAATAAGACACAACACACGTCTTCTATAAAAAGATATAAAAGGTTTACTCACACATATCCAGCTCAAGACAAATCCCAAAGAAGGCAGGCTTGTTCTTAGTAAAGATATTTACAATAGGAATCTCTCCATGTGGGAGAGAAGTCCATTAGGCCGCAGTTGGCTGAAAGCCAACTGAACATCCTTCCAGACGAGAGGCAAGAGAGGTAAGAGAGGTAAGAGAGAGAATGGCTACCGACCTGTGGGTTTTGTTCTAACCTGCCCAGGTAAAGCCACTCCCACATCTAGTTGCAAGAGGAAATTGTCTCAGACCAGGTGACCAGGAAGTTGTGGCTGGAGGACTGAGACAATCTAGCATTGTTGTACTTGACTGCTCTAGTGTTTACATCCCACACGATGAACATTTGGCTTCTAAAGAAACGCAAGCGGACAATAACGGATTAAAAAAGGAGAGAAAGAAATCTAGGAGAGCACCGATAGGGTCACAGAACTAATTTTTTTACGGTCCCTTCCAGAAATCATTCCACTTTATGATGCTTCCTTGGTGCTATTGCCACCTCGAAGGGTGCTCCTGCGCGGCATTTATTTATTTATTCAATTTATATCTCACTCTTTTGCTCAAAGGAGCCAAGGACATATACCAGTATCGTCTAAAAATAGTCACGTTCTCTCAGCCAATGATTCCAGGGTTGCCGGGAACAGCATCTGTCAGCCACCAAATGCCTGGCTAAAGAGAAACAGTTTCAAATCCCTCCTGACAGTCAATAATGAGGGAGACGGATGCACCGCACCAGGGAGGGCATTCCACAAATGGGGAACCATCACTGAGGAGGCCCTGGCATGAATCAATGCCAACCAACGCAACTGGAAATGAAGCCAGATGTTGTTGTTTAGTCGTTTAGTCGTGTCCGACTCTTCGTGACCCCATGGACCAGAGCACGCCAGGCACTCCTGTCTTCCACTGCCTCCCGCAGTTTGGTCAGACTCATGTTGGTAGCTTCAAGAACACTGTGCAACCATCTCGTCCTCTGTCGTCCCCTTCTCCTTGTGCCCTCCATCTTTCACAACATCAGGGTCTTTTCCAGGGAGTCTTCTCTTCTCATGAGGTGGCCAAAGTATTGGAGCCTCAGCTTCAGGATCTGTCCTTCCAGTGAGCACTCAGGACTGATTTCCTTCAGAATGGATAGGTTTGATCTTCTTGCAGTCCATGGGACTCTCAAGAGTCTCCTCCAAAATTTCAGGTTCAAAGAGTCCTGAAATCAGGATCGCATTATGAAGACTCAACAAAAAATACTCTAGATCAGTGGTTCCCAATTTGGGGTCCGCGGCCCCCATCCCCTGCCAGAGACTCCTTTGTTAATTGCACAGTGAAAGCCTTCCATGGATCATTCAGCCTCTGCTCACGACCAGCGCCTGCTTGCTGGCAGGTGAAAACTTACGAAAGAGTTGCTGGATGGCCATTGAGCTGGGATGGACACAAAGCTCTGACAATTTCTTAGGGTTCTTGCAGTTGGAGGGGGGAAGTGCAAACAGCTTGCTCCATGGGGCAGGTTCACATGCTTATCATTAAAAAAAAAGTAAAGGATCCTTACCTCTTACTCTCCACTTGTTATTATTAATTATGATTTTCAGTTTTATACATTTCAATAATTTTGCAATCATTTTAACATTTCAAAACAGATGGACAGCAGAATCCTAATAAATTAAGAAGCTGGTTGTTCCTATTGGAAACAAATAAAAAAATAAAAAAATTCCTTCCAGTAGCACCTTAGAGACCAACTGAGTTTGTTCTTGGTATGAGCTTTCGTGTTAATGCACACTTCTTCAGATACACTGAAACAGAAGTCACCAGACCCTTATATATAGTGAGAGGGTGGGAGGGGTATTACTCAGAAGGGTGGTGGGAATGGCTGATAGGTGTGGTAAACCTGTTGACGACTGTTAATGACTGCAATTGGTTGCAGGAAAAAGCAAGGGGTGAGATTACCTATTGGGTAATCAGCAAGAATAAAAAACTCACTCCAAATAAGTACAGTGGTACCTCGGTTTAAGAACAGCCCTTTTACGAACTATTCGGTTTATGAACTCCGCAAAACCAGATGTAGTGTCCCGGTTTGCGAACTTTACCTCGGTCTAAGAACGGAATCTGAATGGTGGAAGGGCACTGGCGGAGGGAGGCCTCATTAGGGAAAGCACGCCTTGGTTTAATGGTTTTGGTTTAAGAACCAACTTCCAGAATGGATTAAGTTTGTAAACTTGAGGTACCGCTGCACTGTATTTAACTCATTAATCTCTTTAAACCAGGGATGATACGGGAACAGAAGGACTAAATAGGTCAGTGATGGCTAACCTTGACACCCCAGATGTTTTGGAACTACAACTCCCATCATCCCTAGCTAACAGGATCAGTGGTCAGGGATGATGGGAGTTGTAGTCCCAAAACATCTGGAGTGTCAAGGTTAGCCATCACTGAAATAGGTTGTTGTTGTTTGTTTGTTGTTGCTGCTGCTGCTGCTGCTGCTGCTATTACAAACATTACAAAATTCCAGCTGTTTTCTACTCAGTCTTCACCAATACTTTATCAAGTATTCCTATGTCTTGGAAGGTGCGAGATCCCTCAGTTAGCAGAACCATATGCTGCAAACTTTTGCTAAAATGTACCATCTCAGATTACAAGTAAGGAATAGCACGTTTGAATCCGAAAACACCTTCTGCATATAGAACACTTGCAAGTTAGGGTTCCAATTTTATTATTATTATTATTATTATTATTATTATTATTATTATTATTATTATTATTCAGTTGTAGTAGAGCAATGGAGACAAGTTTTTCCTACTGTCTGGGGATAGACAATTTGTGGTAATATCACTTTTATGGTCTGTTTTTTTTAGTATACCTAAAATTCTTTGCTTATTATACCCATTTTCTTTTTAAAAAATGCTTTAACTACAATAGAGTTATCAAAATTTTCAAAAGTAGGGGGTCTGTGTCTTGGCTTTTGAAAAATAGGGGGTCCTCAGTAATTAGTTAATTGGGAACCACTGCTCCAGATTCTTTTCAGCTCAGATAAGCCTTTCACCTTTAAACAAACAAACAAAATCTTTAAATACATTATAAGCAGGAAGTTGGCTAAGGAGACGGTTGGAGCTTTGGATGACAAGGAAGTCAATATTGTGCTAAAGGAGGAAAAGAAGAGGATCATTTGCATCTTCCCAGCAGAAGATGTAGAGCAGATCTCCGTGCCTAAACTAACTTTCTCAGGCAGGGAGTCCAAAGAACTGAGGCAAGAGATGTGGACTGTTGGCTCTTCCTGCCCTCATATGGTGGACCTGCCCTCAGATTTAATCATTCTGGATTAAAGCTTTTAAAGTACATTTTTCCCAAATATTTTTTATTGAGTTTTAATAACAACAGGCAGGTACAGAAAGAATGTTGTTGTTCAGTCGTTCAGTCGTGTCCGACTCTTCGTGACTCCATGGACCAGAGCACGCCAGGCACGCCTATCCTTCACTGTCTCTCACAGTTTGGCCAAACTCATGTTAGTAGCTTCGAGAACACTGTCCAACCATCTCATCCTCTGCCGTCCCCTTCTCCTTGTGCCCTCCATCTTTCCCAACATCAGGGTCTTTTCTAGGGAGTCTTCTCTTCTCATGAGGTGGCCAAAGTACTGGAGCCTCAACTTCAGGATCTGTCCTTCTAGTGAGCACTCAGGGCTGATTCCTTTAAGAATGGATAGGTTTGATCTTCTTGCAGTCCATGGGACTCTCAAGAGTCTCCTCCAGAAAGAATAAATGAAAGAAAATTTAATTTTTTAATAAAGATTAATTTGACAGTGGCCTGGCCCATAATTTTCAAGTTTTTGAAGTCCTTGACCCCTTGCACTTTTTTCCTCTTTCTTTTTTTCTTCTCACTTTATTTTCATAACTGAAACTCTTTTAATAAAATATTTTTATTTTTTTATAAAAATAGGTTTTTGAAGACTTGTGATCTCAATAATCAGGATTACTGATATTTGAAGACATGGCAAATGGCCTTTCTTGGGGGGGGGATCTTTCATAAGTTAAAAATGTCCAGGGGCGAGTGCTGGAGATTGTTTCTTTGACATATATAAAAAATAGTTTTGTTTTATACACAAACACAGCAGCTCAGGAGTGACAGCAAACTACGGGTCTATTTGGCACAGTTCAAAGTTGCTTTTTAAATTCTCTTTTGAAATTAAAAAATAGTTTTAATTTGGATCGTGGAATCCTTTGAAATTATTGACTACACATCCTTTTCCTTTTGGTGTTTTTTTCCCTCCTATCGACTCATCAAATCACATAACTGTATCTTATATTTCTTTACTGACCATTTACTCTCCTTCCTTGGAGGTTTTTAAGCACAGCTTGGATGGCCATCTGTCATGGGTGCTTTAGTTGAGATCCTTGCATTGCAGAGGGTTGGACAAGATGACCCTCAGATGATTCTACAATTCTATTATTCTTTCTTAAGTGCCATCCCCAAATCCATAAGCCAAATCACACCAATGCTAAATCAACCACTAAATGATGTAGACAGCACCATCCACAAGCAAGCAAGCAATATTTTCAGGATATTTCAGTACATTTTCAGGACAGGCAAACCAATCCATCTTGGTTTCCCTTAGCTTCTCATTATTTCCCATCTTACATGTAGTCTTGTACATTTCTGCATCTGTCTGTAATGCTTTTAGGGCCTTGTGAAAATTCACAAGGCCCTAAAGTATTTGTGCTCCCCGCCCACCAATATACACACATTTGTATGCAATTTCACCCAATATGCTCATTTCTGCAAAGCGATTTCACCGAAAAGAATCCATTTCTCTCTGTGTGTGTTCTTCCACTAACGTGGAATGTGATGTAGCCCCGTATATCCACTTGTGTCTAAATTACTTGGCTGAAAAGCTGCATTGCAAAATTCAGAGAAGCGCGGATTTCAAAGGATGGCTCCCTTTCAGTTCTCAGAATGTTCGAGAAAGTGTGAATTAGGTTTACCTTTGAACATGAACTGAGTCAAATTTCTCCCTTTCCTCAGCTGAAAGCCAGTCTTTAACCAGAATTCCGCGAGTTCCAACTCAGGTTTCCCTCCTCTCATCCACGGCACTCATGGGCTTGGGTCAAAAGGCACACAGTCTCAGGCACACCTCACAGGACAGATCCGGGGAGAAAATGGGACAATCCCATGCATGCCCCTCGGAGGAAGAGTAGGGTGCAAAGGTCCTGAATCCTGAAGACCTGTGTGAGCCTAGCTAAAGGTAAAGGTAAAGGTAAAAGGACCCCTGACCATTAGATCCAGTCGTGTCCGACTCTGGGGTTGCGGCGCTCATCTCGCTTTATTGGCTGAGGGAGCCGGCGTACAGCTTCCGGGTCATGTGGCCAGCATGACTAAGCTGCTTCTGGCGAACCAGAGCAGCGCACTGAAACGCCGTTTACCTTCCCGCCAGAGCGGTTCCTATTTATCTACTTGCACTTTGACGTGCTTTCGAACTGCTAGGTGGGCAGGAGCTGGGACCGAGCAACGGGAGCTCACCCCGTCGCAGGGATTCGAACCGCCGACCTTCTGATCAGCAAGCCCTAGGCTCAGTGGTTTAACCCACAGCGCCACCTGGGTCCCTGGTGAGCCTAGCTAAGGGGTCCAAAAGGCCCGCACTCTCCCTTGCCAAGCGGGAGAGAGATACGCAGCCTTCAACAACAGAAAAAGCCAAATCCGGAAGTCAGGTCACATAGATTTCTGTTTATTTTTAGAGAAGGCATTTTCACACTGCAAAGCTCCCTTCTTTCATCCTTCTCTCTCTCTCTCTCTGCCTCCTCCCATTTCCAGCGTCTCCTATGCCCCCCCCCCCAAGCCTCTCCTAGAAAATGCTTCCACTGTTTGGAGTAATCACGTGCTGATTGCATCAATCAAATGACAAGCATCGCGGGGAGGAAGGAAGCATTTCCAGACCATTCATCCCGACTTCTCGCTTTCAAATAAAACTCTCTCAGAGGGTGCATCCGGACTATTTTGTGTTCTACCACCAGAAAACTAAGCAGCATAATAAAGATCAGGGGGGTTGTCAATTCTCCCCCTCTCCATCCCACAATAGTCTGTTTGCAACTACAAACATCTTGCAGAAAAGACCCTGTGCTTTTAATTCACTTAAAATAAAATAAAAATCTCAGCTGCTCCGATATTCTTTTCAAGCTCTAGCGATATGATGGGTGCTTAGCTAGAAGAGGCATTTCCACCTAGACACGAATTCGCAAATGGTATCTTAAAATAGATGGCGAAGGGAATAAATTCACACAGGCATGGGAATAAATTCACAGAAGGGAGGGGAGCAAGGAAGTGTCACAGGGGGAAATGAAGAAGAAGAGAAGAAGAAGAGTTTGGATTTGATATCCCGATTTATCACTACCCGAAGGAGTCTCAAAGCGGCTAACATTCTCCTTTCCCTTCCTCCCCCACAACAAACACTCTGTGAGGTGAGTGGGGCTGAGAGACTTCAGAAAAGTGTGACTAGCCCAAGGTCACCCAGCAGCTGCATGTGGAGGAGCGGAGACGCGAACCCGGTTCACCAGATTACGAGTCCACCGCTCTTAACCACTACACCACACTGGCTCCCACACCACACTGGCCGAGGGGATCCGTTGCAGCGCATGTGACCAGGCAGCCATGGGGCTCATGCTTAACCCACGACTGGCCCTTGCTGTTCAATGGCAGGGAACACATTTTGCATGTCAAAAGCCCCCCAACCGCCAGCATCTTCAGGGAGGGCTGGGAACGTACTTGGTTAAAATAATGGACAGATAGACAACGCTAAGCTAGATGGACCTCCGCTGTCAGAGGCAGCATGCTGGGAATCACCAATGGGGTGATTGCTCTTGCACTCAGATTCTGCTGGGAGGCTTTTCGTATGCATCAGGTTGGCCAATGTGAGAACAGAAGGCTGGACTAGAATCAGGGGTCAGCAAACTTTTTCAGCAGGGGGCCTGTCCACTGTCCCTCAGACCTTGGGGGGGTGGACTATATTTTGAGAAGAAAAAAATGAATGAATTCTTATGCTCCACAAATAACCCAGAGATGCATCTAAAATCGTTCAAGTTGGATGTTTGTTAACAATCACCTTTCTCCGTAACCCCTTGATTGATTCTGTTCAAATTTGGACACAACGTCCCATGCCCATATGGGAGCGATCATATGTACTTACATTGCATAAATACCACACCTTTCCCAGGTAAAAATGTGATTTTCTGCAAAAAGCGCCCTCCAGTGGACATTAAACAGCACAGCACAATAAACAGTTGTAGAAACGAAGACAAAAACAGGAGGGGCAAATGGAGAACACATAGACTGAACTTTAATGATAAGGTGTAAGTAAACATACGCTTTCTCTTTCATAGTGTATCTTACTTTTGCATTTCACCAAATCAGCCACAGCAAGGCGAGGCCGGGTCACCTAGTTTTAAATAAAAGCACACATTCTGCTCATGTAAAGACACCAGGCAGGCCCCACAAATAACCCAGAGATGCATTTTAAATAAAAGCACACATTCTACACATGTAAAAACACGCAGATTCCCGGACCGTCCGCGGGCCGGATTTAGAAGGTGATTGGGCTTAGTTTGCCTACCCATGGGCTAGATTGGCCACTGGCCTCAGCTAGCAACACTCTTCTTACCTTCTTATGACTTATGATCCAGGTCAGTATAAGGCAGCAACCAATACAACTCTTAAGGGCATGGCCCATAGCTTGGTGGTTCAGGACAATATTTGCACACAAAAAGCTCCAAATTAAATCCTTTGTATCTCCACATCAGGCTGAGAAAGGCCCCCGAAGAGCTGCTACCAGTCTATGTAGATACTACTGAACTAGAGATCTTGCTACATTTTTAAGATCTGCTTTTCCTTCCCACCGTTGACCATGTTTTTGAAGTTCCCGTTTCTCTTCACATTAGGCAAGCACAAGGAAAGGAGAGGACTAGCCTTCTAGTCTCAGAAGTTCTCAGAAATTCAAGATGAAAAAATGTAAAAGGTCTAACCTCTTCCCCGCCCTACCCACCAGCACTGGATTCACCACCCCACACCCTCAAAGCAGCTCAATAAATTGTCTGCCTCCTTGCCCCTTGACTTGAAGGTCACAAATAGCTTCTCCCACATCCTTGAAAAACATTTAACAATCTATTGTCGCTCCATTAGGCAATGCTTCTGATTTCCTATTTAATCTCTCTCTCTCTCTCTCTCTCTCTCTCTCTCTCTCTCGTCTGTCGTATGCTTTCCAGTAGTCCAGCAAAGATGGCTCAAAAACAAGGGTTTCCATCGCTACTAGAAGCTGCGGACACATGCCACGCATGAACCATTAACAACCTTCACCATGCACACCACATGCAGTGCAATACAACCTTCCAAACAGCTGCTATTATGGTTTAATCTGGTGATTGGTTCTCCCAGTCTTCATATGCCGCCTGCTCTGCACAACCACTGCACAACTGCACCTGGGTCCACAGGCAACAGGCAGAAAAATAATCAAGTGGTCTTCCAAGACCCTTATAAATTTTATAGTGGTACAGTTGGGTTTGGAAGCTACTGCTCTAGGTAACATCTCTATCATCTATCTATCTATCTATCTATCTATCTATCTATCTATCTATCTATCTCTGGCCCCATCTTCACCGAACATCTAACAGTATCATACCACTTTAAATAGTCAAGGCTTCTGGGAGCTGTGGTTTGTTAAGGGTGTTGGGAGTAGTCAGGAGACTGGGCGCTCCACTATTCCCCTCAGAAAGCTACAATTCCCAGATTTTCATGGGAAGAGGGATTGATTATTATACTACTCAGAACTTTAGGTCTCCTACCAACTCCCAGCACCCACAACTGTTTAAAGGAATATGATACTGTCTGAAATGTCCAGTGCAGATGGGCGTCTCTCTCTCTCTCTCTCTCTCTCTCTAGCTCTTTCTTTCTGTCTCTCTGACTTAAGCTCTATCACAACCCCTGGTGCTTTCCAAAATCCTAATAAAGTCTATGAATATGATGTGATTCTCCTTGAAGTCACTTAGAGGTGCTTTATCACAGCAGATGTGGAGTCTAATCATCCACAGGTCTACTCAGACCAAACTGTCCAATGTGCCTTTACTCCAGGAAAGTGTGCAGAGCATTGCAGATCCTCTGTTTTTGTTTGCAAGGACACTTCGACATATCGCCTGGCCCTTTCATCTTAAAGGGCACAGGAACTCTTCCTAAGAATCGCAACAAGGTCTATCACAGGGTGTGATCTCAAACGCAAGAAGTTCACAGCTCAAAGGGAAAAGGAAAATCAGTATAACAGTACCGACGCCTACAGAGTCCATATCAGATCATGAACCTCGGCAGACTGATTGATCTGCAGCTACCCCCTTTGACCTGCTAGGTGTGAGAAACGGAGAATCTACATTTTGCAGAAGGAAAGAGCCAGCACAGCTTAAATATTCAGGTCACGGGTTTCCTTAGGGAAAAGACTGGCCACTGGAACAGAAATAAACTTATTGTTTAATTCCCCATTCCCCAAAAGCAATGGGAAATTTGGGGTGGCGGAAAGAGTTGCAAGGTCAGATTCCCTTAGAGGTTGGTCCTTTTATAAACAGAAAAAGGAAAAGATAAATTTGTAACATAGGAATCTGCCTTCTCCTGAGTCAGACCTTTAGTCTGTCTAGCTCAGCACTGTTTACTCTGGCCAGCACCAGCTGTCTAAGATTTTTAACAGGAGTCTCCCCCAGATCTTCCTGGAGATGCCAGGGATTGAACCTGGGGCCTTCAGCACGCAGGACATATTTGTTGTTGTTGTTGTTCAGTCGTTCAGTCGTGTCCGACTCTTCGTGACCCCATGGACCAGAGCACGCCAGGCACGCCTATCCTTCACTGCCTCTCGCAGTTTGGCCAAACTCATGTTAGTAGCTTCGAGAACACTGTCCAACCATCTCATCCTCTGCCGTCCCCTTCTCCTTGTGCCCTCCATCTTTCCCAACATCAGGGTCTTTTCTAGGGAGTCTTCTCTTCTCATGAGGTGGCCAAAGTACTGGAGCCTTAACCTCAGGATCTGTCCTTCTAGTGAGCACTCAGGGCTGATTTCTTTAAGAATGGATAGGTTTGATCTTCTTGCAGTCCATGGGACTCTCAAGAGTCTCCTCCAGCACCATAATTCAAAAGCATCAATTCTTCGGCGATCAGCCTTCTTTATGGTCCAGCTCTCACTTCCGTACATTACTACTGGGAAAACCATAGCTTTAACTATACGGACCATAGCTTTAACTATACAGGACATATGCTCTACCACTAAGCTACGGCCTCTGCTCTAAACCATAGTAAGATTATAGTCCTCATGGTTTTGAACAAAGGGCTGGCTTCAACAGCATCATATGAACTGCCATATACTGAGTCAGATAATTGGGCCTACCTAGCTCCCTATTAGGGACGTGAGTGGTGCTGTGGGTTAAACCACAGAGCCTAGGACTTGCTGATCAGAAGGTCGGCGGTTCAAATCCCCGCGACGGGGTGAACTCCCGTTGCTCGGTCCCTGCTCCTGCCAACCTAGCAGTTCGAAAGCAAGTCAAAGTGCAAGTAGATAAATATGTATCGCTGCAGCGGGAAGGTAAACGGCGTTTCCGTGTGTTGCTCTGGTTCGCCAGAAGTGGCTTTGTCATGCTGGCCACATGACCTGGAAGCTGTACGCTGGCTCCCTTGGCCAATAATGCTAGATGAGCGCGCAACCCCAGAGTCGGTCACGACTGGACCTAATGGTCAGGGGTCCTTTTCCTTTACCTTAGCTCCCTATTATTTACTGTAATTGCTGGGATAGCTCAGTCCATAGAACATGAGACTCTTAACTTCAAGGCCATGGGTTCAAGCCCCACATTGGGCAAAAGATTCCTGCATTACAGGGGGTTGAACAAGATGACCCTCATGGTCCTTTCCAACTCTACCATTCTGATGATTCTATCAGTGGCTCTCCAGGGTTTCAGGCAAGGCTGGCTCTCCCAGCCCTACCACAGAGCTATGGCCCTTTCCAACTACTGTAGCTGAAAATGGATATAAAGTTCTCCAACAGGAACAGTCCTAGTTCCAAAGCAGAATTCTCAGAAACCCCTTAATCCCCAAAGAAGAAGAAAACCCCAAGTAGTGTTTTTGCCCAGTTTCTATCACCTAACACAACCAAGGTCTTTTCCAAACTCTCAGTAGCAGTTTCTGGGTCTGCCTTTGAAAGTAAAGCCTAGTTCACACATGCATGCTTGGCACTTGATTACTGCAGTACCAAGTGACTCTCTCTGCACCCATGTTGGAACCCCTGCCAGTGTTAACACCACATAGAGGTCTGAAGATACTTGCAAAACCACAGACAATGAAGTTGTTTGTTGTAGGAAACACATAACATGGGTAGAAAAGTTTCTAGTTCTGGTCTGTCTAGAGAAAAATGAGAGTCACCCATGCCTGCTCCTTTACTCCATCAGAAGATAAATAAAGAGAACATATCATCTTGAGGTCCGAAAGAGAAGCAGGAGGAGGACATTGTAAAACAGGATGTGACCTGTTAGGGCTGGGAGGGTCAAATTTTGGCCTCGCTTTCCCCCTCCCCATGCAACAAGGCAGTGTGTGCCCCCCAGGTTCCATGTTCAAGTACTATACTTTTGCGGCCAACTTGGAATGAAAAGTTGGACCACCCTGTTCCAGAGGCTCAACCTTCTCTCGCTTGGAGCTATCCGTGGTCCTGTAATCCCTGAGCAACCTTGCTTCCTTCTCAAAGGATTTACAGCACTGGACCCCAACATAGCACTGTACCCAAATCAACATGAGGCCAATCGCAAATATCACAACACAAGATGTTCACAAAGAGAAACCAAGCCTTCACTTCTGCTCTGCAGAAAAGACTTGGGCATCCATTTCAATTCAGCCAGTACCCAGAGCACTTGGTGTCCCCAAAAACAAAATCTAGAACTTTGGAGAAGTTGACACAAGCCTATCCGCCACTCCCATTTTTTTGACTTTACTCAAATTATGTCCTCGACGAACAGAATGCACACTAAAAACCAAATCTCAGCACCAAGAGGTGCTCCAATTTACAATAGTACTGCATACAGGAGTCGGTCTGGAGTGTACTGCTGGAGTATGAAGGAGCCCAGGAACCCCGGGTAACAAGGTGGGGAGGACACCCACCATGCTATACAATAAAAGGCTGATTAAAAGCCCAGGCTACCACAAGGTGTAGCCTATACATGCAGCAATATGAGGTAGCAGAACAGAATGCATTACCTGAGATTGCAGGCGAATTGACCATTTACTGAACATGCTGCAGATAGAAATCCAGCACAGCTGTTTCTATTTGGAGATGGGGCCATAATTCAGTGATTTGCATGCAGAAGGTCCCAAGTTCAAGCCCTGATATCCTCAGGTAGGGCTAGGGAAACCCCTTGTCTAAAACCCTGAAGGGATGCTGGCAGACAGAGTGGACAATACTGAGCTAGATCAGGCATAGGCAAACTCGGCCCTCCAGATGTTTTGGGACTACAACTCCCATCATCCCTAGCTAACAGGACCAGTGGTCAGGGATGATGGGAGTTGTAGTCCCAAAACATCTGGAGGGCTGAGTTTGCCTATGCCTGTGCTAGATGGACTAAGTCTCTGACCATGCAAAGCAGCTTCTATCAGATACCCATCTCCCTACTATGTATTATTATTATCATCATCATCATCATCATTATTGTCATTATTATTATTATTATTATCTTTTAAATATGTGCTGTGGCAATTTACAAACTATAAAAACAGCTAGAAACGCGTTTTTAAAATTGCTTTTACAAATACCCTGTTTCCCCTATTTTAAGACGTAGTCATAAAATAAGCCATAGCAGGATTTTTTCGCATTTGCGAAATATAAGCCGTACCCCGAAAATAAGCCATAGTGATAAGCGCAGTTCTGGAGGGCGCCAAGGAAAAGGCTGGGCTGGGCTTACGTAATAAAAATAAGACATCCCCTCAAAATAAGCCATAGTGCGTTTTCTTGAGGGGGAAAAAAATAAGACGGTGTCTTAAAATAGGGGAAACACGGTAGTACCCCCCAAAAGGTGAGGACAGTTTAAAAACAATATACAATTGGGTTCCAGGTCATTGCGCACATCAGTGGCTGAGAATAGGCCAATTCCACCTCCACCCTTGCCCCATTCTGGGGCCAAAAACGATGTGTATCAATTGGACACGCTCAGAATATGGTCACTGCCTGTAATTAAGAAAGAATAGAAAAAAACCTTAAATAGGGGAGGAACTGAAAAGCAGCCCAGCGTAGAATAAGCATGCTCATTGGACGAAGAATGCCAATTGTCCTGAATCAATGGATTCAAATTACAAGAAAGGAGATTCCAACCAAATGTTAGGAAGAACTTCCTGATGCAAGAACTGCAGTCCTGATCCAATGAACAACCTTGGAAGGTGGTGGACTCTCCTTCCTCGGAGATTTTTAAGCAGAGGTTGGATGGCCATCCGCCAGGGATTCTCTAGCTGTGATTCCTGCGTGGCAGGGGGTTGGACTAGATGACCCTCAGGACCCTTTCCAACCCTACACTTCTATATGACTGCTGAGGTGGGGGACAGGAAACCGGGGTGGCGAATTGAGTATCCTGGAGAGGAGTGTGTCCAGATGACTGAAACTCTGAACATGAGCACTCCTCGTTGCCGTGATTTGTTCTAGGTCTCCCTTCAGTTTTAACAATCCCTGGTTTTAGTGGCGCTGAGCCTCACACTCATATGTAAACACATGCCCAAGTCTGGCACTCCAGAGAGTCACCTTGCAATATATGCAGCTTCTGCCCTTGCAGTCCATTCCAATCTTTTCACAACATCCAACTACTTCATTTTCCAACATGTGTTGACCAGGCCTAAGCTTGAGCTCTTTGAAGGATGTTAGATACAACACATATATCAGCAGAGTGCATTGATAAATAGCCTGGTTAAGACCGTCGGCTGAAACAATAACAAAACTTAAGGTTTATTCCTCCTAGCAAACAAAGCCATCCTGAGTACAGGTTTACACGTGGCCATCATGGCGTAATGAGGTTAATGAGGCCATCATGGCGTAATGAGGAAAATAAGGAAGGTCCAACACTAACATCGAAGAAGCAGCAGGAAGGAAGTAAACCCTGAGAGAGCAAACAATCTACAGGAAGTTACTCAAGAAGGAATCGGTGAGGGAAGAAGAGGTTGCCTTTCTGTCTACTGCCCCCCACTGGTTCGGGAAACTCCCGACAAAATGGAAAAGATGGCTAGTACACAAAACATGATCCACGAATAAAATGTCTTTCGTATTTAAATGGACGTTGGTGATGGAGACAGGGGTGGGGACGACGCATAACGCAGAGGGGACAAGCAATAAGAGCAGGCAGTTTACCTGCAGGACCAGCTGCTGCCAGGCGGTTGCCAGGGGCTGAGCACTGCCAATGTTGCACATGGTCACTCGGTCGGAGGGCTGATTGGCGCGTTCGAGTTGCAAGGAGACATTGCGCCGCTCTTCTTCGAGGGCCCGGGTGAGGCGCTCAAAACGAGCCTCTTGCTCCTTAACGGATGCCAAAATGCTGGCAGCAGACCTGATATCATAGTCCTCCATGACTGGGCTCGGACTGTCTTGCCTGTTCACTGATATGGGCCAATGACAAAGGTCGGGGAAAGGGTGGGGGGAAGGAGGCACAGGTCAGAGGTCAGGAATGAAAAGGAAAAGGAAAACGGCACAGGTTAATTAGTCCGCGACATCATATTTATGCTCAGAAGCAAAGGGCTGGATCCAGCTAAGTTCTAATCAGAACAGGCGCGTTGAAATTAATGGGCTTAGCTTAGGACACATTCCTAAGCACTGCGGTACCACTTTAAACTGCCATGGCATATCCCAAAGAATTCTGGGAACGGTAGTTTCTTAAAGGTGTTGAGAGCTGCTAGGAGACCCTTGGAGCTGTGATTCCCAGACTTCCCTGACAAACTACAGTTCCCAGTTTCATATGTGGTGGACTTGTAAAAGGGTAAAAGAGTATTGGGAAATGATCCATAATGAATTGGGGGGGGGGATGTTTAAAAGTACTTTCCCAAAAAAAACCAGAGTCCTTTCTCTGGGGATAATTCCGACTGAAATTCCCAGGTGTCAGGAAAGGTTCTTTATGTATGCCACTACTGCGGCCCGTGTTTTGTTAGCCTCAAAATGGAAAATGAGCAAGGTCCCAACCAAACAATAGTGGCAACTTAAGTTGACGGAATATGCACAGCTTGCAGACTTAACATATAGAATAAGAAGAACATATAACATATTTAAAGCCCTAAACGGCTTTAAATAACATTTAAAGCCCTAAACGGCCTCGGTCCTGTATACCTGAAGGAGCGTCTCCACCCCCACCGTTCAGCCCGAACACTGAGATCCAGCACCGAGGGCCTTCTGGCGGTTCCCTCACTGCGAGAAGCAAAGCTACAGGGAACCAGGCAGAGGGCCTTCTCGGTAGTGGCGCCCGCCCTGTGGAACGCCCTCCCAGCAGAGGTTAAAGTGATAAACAACTATCCTACATTCAGAAAATACCTGAAGGCAGCCCTGTTTAGGGAAGTTTTTAACTTGTGACTTGGATGTATTTTAATATTTGTTGGAGGCCGGCCAGATGGGCGGGGTACAAATAAAAAATTATTATTATTATTATTATTATTATTATTATTATTATTATTATTATTATTTAGAATAGAAGAACAAGAAGAACATTCATTTAGAGAAGATTGAAAAACGTTTATTGAATATGTGGGAAATAAATATGTGGGAAATTCAAAAGTGTAAAAAAGTTATGATGGATGTAATAATGGAATACTGAATGGTATAGTTTCTGTAAAATATGCAGGGATTTGTGATATGTAAAATGAACCGTGGGGCCAGATGTTACCTAGTGTTTAAAGTAGCATCATAATGCTTTAAACATATGATGTGAACATGTCCTTAGTCATGTCCAATGATTTCAATGTGTCTTCTCTGATTAGCACAGGATACAAACCCAAGGTGGTGGTTGTTTTGTTCATACCGTTTAGAAAAGGTTTAATTTCCAGAAACTTACTTAATGGCATTGCACCAAATCTATGCACTATGTACACCTTGAACAGAATTTAGATTTATCTCAACAGGCACTGCCCCCCCCCCCGCCCCAAGCTTTCTGTCTGACAAGCGATTCTCACACTTTTCATGAAAGTAATTTCACTATGCAAACAATAATGTACTTTTAAGAATATATTAGCTTCCCATTTTCTTCTCTCCCCCCCCCACCTCCCGGCCGACCAATTATTTCTATAACTTTCATTCACATCTGACGCCTTTGCTTTTAATAGATGGACCAGAATTAACTCTTTTAAGCTGCAAAAGCACTGCACCAGAGGACTGCTAGAGGCAAGATGAAGCTTCAAGGTTGGCTGAGACTTGCTGTGGCTTCACAAAACAGCTGTGAGAGGAGTTCCCAAGGCTGAGCTGCTCTAACACATGTTTCCGTATATGTTTACAATGGGGGTTCTGCTTCCCCATGCAAAAAGAACCAAAAAGCACCATGTCCACCTACAGATCAGTGCATGTGATATTTGCACAAACATGTATGGCTTGGGCATTGCACAAAACTGGGAGTGGATCTTCCCTCCATGTGTTTTGAGATCTGCGCTGAGGGTTGGCCAACCCTACAAGGGCCACGGAGGTGGGTGTGGCCAAAGCGACCAATGAGCATTGCCTTACGCACACAGGACACAGGCAGGAAGGGCCAGCACACCCGTAAGGCATGGTGAGGAGGTTGCTTCAGGTCAGCAGGCTCTGGAGAGCTAGGAGGGGCAGTGCGGCTGCAGTCCCTGCCCACTCAGATGCCAGCCGGTTGTCCCTCGCCAGTCCACTGCCAGGGCCACCTCTCCCAGCTGTTGGAGGTTTGCAGAGGAGGAAGAGGAGGCAACGGTTGCTATGGGGGCTGGGCAGCCTTTTTCCAGTCCCCACTCCCCCCCCCCATCCTGAGCCAGCCCTGGGCAGGCAAATGAAAATGCAAAGAGGCACAAACAGGCAGGCAGGTGCACCTACTGACAGGCAGATTTGCCCTTTATATACAGTCCCTTGGGGGGGGGGATATGGTATCTCCAATTTTCTATTGGTTCTCCCAGGAAGTGACAGCTGAACTCGTTGTTGTTGTTTAGTCATTTTCGACTCTTCGTGACCCCATGGACCAGAGCACGCCAGGCACTCCTGCCTTCCACTGCCTCCCGCAGTTTGGTCAGACTCATGTTGGTAGCTTCGAGAACACTGTCCAACCATCTCGTCCTCTGTCATCCCCTTCTCCTTGTGCCCTCCATCTTTCCCAACATCAGGGTCTTTTCCAGGGAGTCTTCTCTTCTCATGAGGTGGCCAAAGTATTGGAGCCTCAGGTTCAGGATCTGTCCTTCCAGTGAGCACCCAGGGCTGTTTTCCTTCAGAATGGATAGGTTTGATCTTCTTGCAGTCCATGGGACTCTCAAGAGTCTCCTCCAGCACCATAATTCAAAAGCATCAATACAAATGACACATTTGGTAGCCAAATTTTCTCTGACAGCTAAGAAGCTTCGCTCCAGTTGTGGTGATGCATTGTGATTTTAAATTTTTATGCTGTAAAGTTACAAACTTGTGTGTTGTTTGATTTTAGAGGAATGTCTTGCTTTCTGCTGTGAAGGCCTACAATAAGTTGAATTGATTGACAGGCGGGTATAGACATGCACATGTTTTCAAGACAACCCCGCACAGACTCTTCTGCCAATAAGCAGAGGGGTGTGTTTGCCTCCCCTCCCCACTGCAGCACTGGGAAGAGAGGAGACTTCTCTCTCTGCCTAGCCCAGCACTGCAATGGGAAAGGAAGTGCTCCTCTTCTTTCTTCTCATTCTGGTGTGGTGCCATTGCAAGACAGCTTTGGAGTTCAGGAATTCAGAAATCTAGATTAATAAAAGGAAAGGAAAGGAAACAGGAAGCCATGCCCCGCTGTCCTTCCTGTTTCCTGCGTCCTTGTGGAAATGGTCACACAGCAGAGGGAGAAGACGAGCTATTGCAAGCTAAGAAGAGGCGCTGTGATGGCCTGGGATTCAGACTCAGATGCTGAACCTGAGGGATCCCAGCCTGCACAGGATTCCCCGCCTCCAGAACCAGCAGAGCCAGAGCTAGGGCCTGAGTCGGAAGGGTCCTCATCTGTGCTGGATCCTCAGGTGCAGGCATCTGATGAGTCTGCTCTGGCTCCTGATGGGATGGAGGACCCATTGCCTGCAGGTGCTCCACTCCCAGCCCTGTCAGGGGAAGCTGAGGTTGCCTCTGGGTCCGGTAACCCTCCAGCCTCTCCTGAGCTGCAGAGGCTCAGGGCAGAGAGGCGAAGAGAACTGAGTTCCCGCAGGAGGAGTGCTCACCTCCAATCCAGGAGAGGCGAGTCACCAGAGGATCAGGGCCGCCCTATGCCTCGGGGCAGATAAAAGGCAGCCAGCCCCAGCCCCAAGTTGCAGGAGCAACATTGTTGGTGACCAGTTCCTGCCAGTGTTCCTGCTTGAAACCTGTCCTGCTTTCCTGCCTGAGCTCCTGACCCGCCCTGGTTCCCTTCTTGCCTACCTGTTCCCGACTTTGCCTGACTCCCTGCCCTGCACCCAGCTTCAGTGACTACAGACTGCCTTTATGTTGCACCTCTGACCACGGACCGGACTTGGACCTCGCCTTTCGGGTAACCCATGGGACCAGCACAGGCGCCCTATTTTGGCAGAGGGTTGATGGACTGCTAGAAGTGGCTTTCCAATGCTATGTGAACGAGCATTTGACTCATGCACTCCCTCCTTCAGGAGCATGGAAGAAGCATATCCTTACTAGATGAAATTAACCAGAGTTTACTGATGCATTTGAACTGAGGGACTCTGGTTAGTTTAAACTATGGTTTAAGCTTCCCGCTATGCACCTTGCTGGACACTGTGAGAACAGGATGCTGCAGCACTAGATGGAGGTCCTCTTATGTTCTTAAGATCAGCCACAGCTTCATCCTGGCATGCTTCAAGAAAGCATAAACAAACCAGAGTTTCCTCCAATTCAGACTTAACAAGAAGCTGCTGTTAGCTAAAGGGGGCAAAAGGATGCTTCTGATACCTTTCCTGAAGTCATGGCAGAAAATAGGGAAGGTAAGAGTGTCATAGCTGTCAACTTTCGGATTTGAAAATAGGGGATTTTTTCAAACTTTCAGATTTGAAAATAAGGGATGCCGCGAGGGCGGTGCAATGGCACCAAGTAGTGTCGCCACCCTGCGCTCCAGAGGCTGCGCGAGAACGGGTGAGCGAAAGAGCGAGCGCATAGATGGCAGGCAGGCTGTCTGTCTGGTTGGGCATGAGGGTCTGGCTGCACAAGGCATGCAAGCTCCGCCCCCAGTCGGTCTCAGACTCCTTATTGGCAGCCGAGCAACACAGCTGAGGAGCCTCCCTGGCCGGCAGGGAAGGAGAGGAGCTGCTTCCTTTGAAATCCGGGAAATTTAAGGGATCTCAACAATCCGGGATAGCAGCGGGAAACGGCATTGGAATAAGGGAGTTTCCCGCCCAAAAAGGGAGGGTTGACAGCTATGAAGAGTGTGCGAGCCCAAAGCTCAAATCTGCTCATTCACATAATCCAGGAAGAATAGATGCTCATGAACAGGCTCGAATGCAGCTTGCTAGCAATGTGTGGTGGTCGGCCAAATTTTTGATAAATTCCTTCTTGTGCTGTCTGCCTGGTACAGTAGGGGCCAGCTCCAGGTTTGAGGCAGCCCAAAGTAGGGTTCCTCCACTGTGGGCGGGCTCTCTTAAATTCAAGGTGTGGTGTTTTGTCTTGTAGCATGGCAGACTTCCTCCCTCCCTCCCTCCCTTTCTTTCTTTCTAAGCAAAAAATCTACAAATGTATTTGAAAATATTCACATGCCTACAGCATTTACACTGGGAGCCACTAGCTCACTAGCCCTTATTGAGAGGATAACAGCACAGTGCACACTGAAAAATGTGACTGATGTCATAAATAAGACAATTGACATACTGCAGAGAGGCTAAGCATGCTTCCATGCACACAAACCCTGGCATCAAAAGGCAATAGTGAAAGATACGGCCATTCCAGTTATCAAGACTATTTTTGGGTGGGGCGCGGGAGTTGAAATTCTGCACAAATGTGAGGTATACAATTCACCTTCTGAAGAATCTCAGCTTCTGCTTAAAAAAGGGTTTCTAGCCATTATGAACACACACATACAATGCTTAAATGGTTGCATGCAATGCCTGCTGAAAATCTCAGAAGCAGAGGAAGGGCTGAATAGATTTTCAGCTGCCAGAGGGATGGCCTTCAGAGCCCAATCCTCAACTCCTTTCCTCATTCCAGCAGCATAAAATCTCAAAATTGATGTGCGCCTGAATATTTCATGGAGGTCACAAAGCCCAGCTTTTCTGGTTGCAGAATTTTTACTCTAACGGTATCTTATGATTAGAGGGAGGTGAATTCTGGTTGTGACCCTCTTGTTGGTTTCCTTAAAGCAAAGAGAAATCTGGGGAGCAAGATGACAAGGTAAGCTTGCTGGAGACAGGCATGATCTTGGCACGCTCTTTCACATCTCATTAGCAGATCGTCTGCATGCACAAGCTAATCAGCAAGGACTGTCACAAGCTGGAAGAGACACCTCATGCAGCGGCCTGCTTTGAAACATGGTTAAGCAGAGGACACTGTGGCCATCGCCTCCTGCAAAGGAAATGTAGGGGCTGCTGAGTATATCAAATGATTCAGAAGAAAGCAAGGAGCCACACAAAGGAATATATTTCTGATCCCTCTTCAAAGGAATGTCAGCGGAACCACAGAAAGGATTGGTGCATAATCCTCACCTGCACAGAAGCACAGGGTGAAAATTAACTTTGTATTGACCCGGCAAGGGCACTTGGTTGCTGCAAAGTGAAATGGCTCCTACAAAATGACACTGTATCTGTGCAGAGATGGCTGGGCGCTTTAACTGAGACTCTTTTCTCTGAAGTTGCAAAAAAAAAATGGGATCCTGTAGCTTTGGCAGAAGTTGATGGTATACATGGAAGAAACACAGGGAGCGTCACACACACATGGAAGCATATGGAGCTCCACTGAAGAGTGTGGAGCTTCACTCAGAATCATAGCTGTCAACCCTCCCTTTTTTGCAGGAAACTCCCTTATTCCAATGTCGTTTCCCGCTGCTATCCCGGATTGTTGATATCCCTTAAATTTCCCGGATTTCAAAGGAAGCAGCTCCTCTCCCTCCCTGCCGGCCAGGGAGGCTCCTCAGCTGCGTTGCTCAGCTGCCAATAAGGAGTCTGAGACCGACTGGGGGCGGAGCTTGCATGCCTTGTGCAGCCAGACCCTCACGCCCAACCAGACAGACAGCCTGCCTGCCGTATAAGCGCTCGCTCTTTCGCTCACTCGTTCGCGCGCAGCCTCTGGAGCGCAGGGTGGCGAGGCTACTTGGTGCCATTGCACCGCCCTCACGGCATCCCTTATTTTCAAATCCGAAAGTTGACAGCTATGCTCAGAATACGGACAGCAAAGTCAGACAGAGCAAAGTCGTCACTCAGAGTACAGGAAAAGGCAACATGAGAATCTTGTATTTGACTTCTGGGATGAACTGGGGTTCCTGGTGTGGTTGGGCCACTTCTGTGGCCTGCATGCTCTGCGCATGCCTGACAGTCCGTCTCATGCCCTGGGAGTCTCAAAAGCTATCAACAAAAAATTCCGGAGCTTCCTTTACATCGTCAGCATTCTTCTGCTTTAAAATCCATCAAGTCTCTAGTGCATGTGGTTGCATGAAGAAGAGGAAACACTAGTAAGACATCTTCTAGATTTCCCTCCTGTTTTTACACCTGCATGTTGTGTCCCATTGCTCATCTCACAATCCCCAGCCAGAAATGTTATAATTGCATTTGTGGATTAAAGGGAGTCCAGTCAAAACAGGAAAAAAAACCTTTTTCAATTGTTATTCACTTCCATTCATTTTTCGTGATGATGGTTAAAAGGACATTTCAGATGCAGGTTTAGGGCCATAGACTTTCTGCCTCAAATTACTGATTTGCACATATATTTTTAAATTTTTCTTTCAAATAAAAGATGGGGATGTTATCTGCATTGGGATCTTGGCGGGGTGGAGGAGAAT